>JAZDUA010000176.1:182500-893333 GCA_038098605.1 Gryllus longicercus | reverse complement strand
AGGAAACCACAAGGCCCACCTCAATGTAAAAAATGCTTTATTTATGGACACACAAAAAATTATTGAACAATTCCCCCAAAATGTGGCTACTGTACAGAACATCATTGGACAAAAGACTGTGAATTATGACAAGCCACAAACCCACCACCCTCAATATGTACTCTATGTAAAGAAAATTATATGTTTACTTCCAACAAATGTAAGTACTTTCCAAAAAGAAAGAGACTCCAACAATCAAACCAATTCAATACCCAATTCCAAACTCTACAATCACAAAACATATATGAAAACAAAACTCACAAACATTCTGACAACAAACAAACATAAATCAAAATCCATTACTTTCCCAAATGGCATTTAATAACAATCAAAACTCACTAACACCCACATACGCACACACAGTTACACAAAATACCATCCAGTCAAACATTACACAAATTCTAATGCAGATGTTACCAACAATAATTAACCGAATCACAGCAACATTCATGCCACAAATACAAAACATTGTATCAAATCAAATTTCAAATATAAAAAGAAATAGATAATCAGTCCAACTTAAAAATCAATATCACTCCTTAAATGGAATGTAAATAGCTTACCAAATAAAACAAAATACACTTATCCAATTTCTGAAAAATCACTCAATAACAATTGCATGCATAACAGAAACTCACTTTGCTCCAGGACAAAATTCCTAGATATAACTGTTTGAGAGAAGACAGAATATGTCAACATGCAGCAGGTGGAGTTGCTTGGAAAGAAATTGGAACACTCATTAATTTCTATTCTTAAATCGAACAATCTTGAACTGATTGTAGTAAAAATAACTTTAAAAAATTGATACTTAAATATCATAACAGCATATAAACCACCTAAAAAACAAATCAGTATAAATTAATTAAAGCTAATATAACAAAGTACAGAACCTACCATTTAAATGGCAGATCTAAGAGATGCTAGAGTTTGGCATGAGGGATTGATATTTAAATTACAAGAAACAGGATTACCCATTTACTTGGTGAAAATAATACAAAGCTTCGTAAAATAAAGTTTTTTTCAGTTATAATAAATTCAACCTCCTCTACAAAAAAAGAAATCACAGCAGGAGTACCACAAGGCAGCCCATTATCAGCAACTTTGTGCAACATATTCACAGCCGATTTCCCAACTACTCAAAACACAACAATAGCGTTATTTGCTGATGACAGTGCAATACTAATCTCTAACAACTGTCTAGAAACAGCCACAAAAAATCTACAAGAACTAAACAAAGTAACACAATGGGCAGACAAATGGAAGATAAAATTGAGCCCTAACAAATGTTTAGTAAAAATATTCACACTATATTCAATAAACACTACTCCCAAACTCGAAAACTACGTGATAAAACGCTGGACTGGGTACCAAAAACCAAACCTATCAAATATCAGGAAATAGTAATAGACACCACACTAACATACACAAATCATTTAAATGACAAAATCAAACAAGCAAACAGCAGACTATATGAATTGTACCCATTAATTTACAGTAAAACCGATCTCAAAACAGAATGTACACTAGTGCTTTACAGAGCAATAATTATTTCCATTATAATGTTTGCATGCACAATATGGAACAACCCTTCTGCGACTAATATAAAGAAAATACAAACCTTCCAAAATAAGATCTTACGTATGGCTGTAATTCCCCCTCCGGCTCATTAGAAACGCTCAATAACATTCAGAATTAAAAACAGAAACTATCCATCAAATAATGCTCAAATGTTTACATTCCTTTTTCACATTTTTACATAATATACCAGCAACTGACCATCACAACCTAGGTTCATCAGCAACAACATCCCGTATCAAAACAGATTTCCATATGACAAATATTTAATACAATTTGCTGAACCCACTTAAATCTTTCAAAATTAAAATAAACAATGCAAGGAATAATCAATAAATTTACTTGAAAAACAACAAATAATAATGAGGAACCTCTTGGGCTTCCCTTATTTCTATTTATCTAAAGAATGACTTGTTTTCAATGAATGTTATCCCAGTGTTGCTTGAAAGGTATTTCGCTGTGAGTTTTTTACTTTTGTGTATTTCTGTTTTGTGTTGTTATTTATATGAACACAATCCGTGTAAAGCAGTTATGCTGATCCATGAAAATCAAATTTAAAAAAGAAGTCTTTCGTTTGATCGTCTTGATTAAAGATTCCCTCCAAATTGCTTTTTTAACTTTACTCCAATTCTGTAAATTAAATTGTTTTTTCACCAGAGGCATGATTACATACTTCAAATAAACTATAACTATTGAAGAAATAACGATTTACAAATTCGCGATGTCACGGGTGGACAGTTTATTGCGATAATGTTTAGCAGAATCAGTTGCATTCTTATAATTTGAGTGTGCACACTGCTTACAAGTGAGCCAGCGTTATTTTAAAACATCAATGTTCAAAATTTACACATCGGTGTTACATTGCCTCCAATCAACGATGCTTTTAAAATACGTTTAGTAACTTCTAACATTTACGTGCACGTGGCGGAGATTTTAGATTGAAAGGGGACCTGTTTATTTAATTATAATTACGATTTAACTGACAAAAAATAAGACAAGGAACAAACGTTAGTCGGAAAACATGAGCAGTCAGAGCCATCTAAAAGGGTGAGAACGTTCTCAGTTCAGCGTAGAAGAGTGCGAGAAGGGGGGGGGGGGGTCCCTTCGCCTACAGCACGTGCGTTGACCACCTCTCCACAAGCAAAATTGGTCGATGAGAAATTCTGTAGGAAATACTAGGTCATCGTGATCATCTCTCGGGGGAAACAGTCTTCTCGATGAAGGTCTCACAAACGGCGTAAGCATTGTTCGATCTCATGATCTGACAGTGGTATCATCCAATATTACTTCGTAGTTTCACTTTTAGTAAATTGTGATTCTGATTTTTTTCATTCACAAACAAAACATTGTAAATGATAAAAACACCGAGCACCAAACATCGATGTTATATTTCATCGAATTTAAAAATCGATGTTTAAAACATCGATGATTTCATTAAGACCGATGATTTAATAAATACATCGTTGTTTTCATGGCATCAACATCGAGTCGCATCTCTGATCGAGCGAGGAGGTCGTTTTCTCCCCTTCCGTTGGTCGTGGCTCCCTCTCACTGCGGCGCTATGTCGCGCTCAAATTACTGTTCTCCTGACATTTTGTATCGATTCACTTCTCTTGATACTACGTGACATCCGATTTCGTTCCAGCTTCTGCACCGAAAAAACATTGTGGTGACCTAGGTAGTTTTGCTAGGCAATTTTTTGAAGTAGAAGGTATTTTTAATGTAAAATTTTTTATCTTTTCCTTTAGTATTTTATATAAAAATTAACTTTCTAAAATGTTGGTTCTTTCTCTGTTCAAACCTCACACACTTCTTGAGACACATTGTTGTAATGCAATTGACCGTTAATCTTTGTGTACTAAATAGCTCAGAACCTCAGTTTAGTACGTTTCTTGAAAGTAGATTAGAAAATAGTTGGAAGAAAATCTCCCTTATTTTTTCTTATCGGATGCCTCTAAGGCATTTAATACAACAGGGAGTACTAATATCACATACGGAAATATTCAATGCTCGTATTTTCTGATATCAACTTTTTGAACGTGGTCATTGCCGCAGCGATAATCAAGCTCGAACGAAAATCCCTTAAAACTATACATCTCTAATTATGGCTCTCTCACGTAAAGGATTGATGAATTAATCTTAAACACGTAGAAACAAAATCTTTCCATTGTAGATGTGGTAAAGTGTTAAAAGACAGCCCTGACTTCCACCAAATCCTCCGGAATCCATCCTCTCCTTCAACGAGGTTTCATCATTCATTCAGTATCGGTAACATTTGAAGTAAAGTCATGTGACATCTGTTGTCATGTGACAAGCCGCAATTTCTCTCGCACCCGCCCGCATTCAAACTGCCAACTCATTGACAGACGTCAGGCGAAGAAAAGTCGGAACATTTGGAAGGGTCCATTTCCCCTACGGCTCTACATTTCAAGTCTGGCGCTCGCACTTTTTTACTTTGCAAGTAATTGATTCATGTTTCCAAGCGCGTCCAAAGCCACGGTTATTAGTCCTGTTAGTGGAGTGCAAGTTATATCCTGGGAGGTGGCGGTGTTCTGGCCCTCTGGGAAGAGAGATCCTTCGCCAAACAGCATGGCTTGCGGAGATTTTCTCTCTTCCAGGTATATACCCCAGTGGAACACCGCCCCTGCCGGCTGCTCCCGACTGGTCTTCCGATGTGTGTGGCGGTGAAGGACATGTAAGAGTGTGTGAGTGCGTGCGTGTGTTGGTGTGTGTAGAGGAAAGAAGGAGACAAGGATGAGGAAGGAAAGATCGCGGGCGGGCCACGGACAAATGGATCCTTGGCCCAATTTGTTAAAGTACTACTTCGGTATTCCCGTGGTATTGCCCAGAGATACCACGGAAAACTGACGATAAGAGCAGCCCGCCACTAGAATTCTTCTCCAGAAAGTGATTGAATTCAACCTTTAACCATTATCAAAAATCTCTGACCTGGAACTCGAAACCTGATACCTCCTGTAATACACTTCACAGGCACAGATAATGCTGCCACTGAGCCAACTCAGCCGATTTACTACGTAGTACCTTTAGAAAATTGTTTTAGGCGAGAATAGATCTTGTTACCTATGTGAAACGTATCCGAAATTTTTAATATGATGAAGGGAAACTTTAAAAATCTCAGAGATGGAAGGGTCGAGGAAGAGCAGAAGATAGAAGAAACTATGTGTTCTAATAATAACAGAAGCCAAGGTAAAACGCTTAGTGGCGTAGTGCTGCTAGAAGAAAAAAAATATCCCCACGTTCATCATCTAGATATCATTCTGGCGCTTCTGATTCACTGTTATGACCTGAATGCTGTGCCATCTTGAGCGATGGTCACTTTGAATAATGCGTTACAGTTCATAAATGAAATTAGTAGACAACGTAATCTTGAACTTTCGGCATAAGTTTGTTCAAGATAACTAATACTCTATGAAAGAAGATTACAATAGTTACCGTAGTTAATTGGAATTAAAAAATAGTTTCATTATCTTGATATTTGTGCGAATTAAGTGGCAGAGTTAATAGTTTGTTCCCTTTAACAGATATTGTTGTTTTTTACAAGTGACGTCAGTTAACATACTGAGATGAAACTATCTTCACATATTTAGAAATCCCGTGATGCACTCACTTCTGAAGAATATACCACAGGAAAAGGCTACTCTTTCCTGCTGTATCATTGTTTTTATAATGTCAGGTACTGTGTTGTGAGAAACAAACTAATGTACGCTAACACCTTCGTTATTTAATATACACGAAGATAATGTGCTTTCGTTTGCTTTTGTCTTTTTACACTTTGAAAAAATAATTTTTCAAACATTAATATTGGACATACAAAATTTCATACTTGTTTAAAGTTTTGTAAATTATTCATTAATTTTTCGTTGTTGGCTTGGAATCCCTATCTCGATCGTAGTGTTCATCATCCGTAAACAAATAATGTGATACCATTTTGCATATTGATTGTTTTTATTTCTTTCTAAACGATTAAGAAGCAGTTTACTCTGCCGTTCATGCATATTATGTTATTTTTTAAAATTATTATTATTATCATTATTTTAAATAATTAAATTTCTAATTTACTGGACGAATTTTTTTTATATTTTGACCTTCATAAAAACTAATGGAGTGGTTTGGATACCACGAAAGAACAGGATTGCGAAAGCTTTGGACCAAAGAAACCCGGAACCAAGAGACACGTCCAAATTGGCGAAGGTGGGCTATGTGCAATGTAGCTGAGAGTGGAATCGAAGAGAAACAAGGTATCGCGTGCAGATGCAACGCGAGGTTCTGATAATCTGCGGGCGCCGACTCCAAGACCTCGCAGCGTAGCGGAAGCGGGGCGCAGGGTCGGAGAGGTCCACGAGCGATGCAGTCGCCCCATCCCCCGGGAGCCACTGCCATCGCCGCCATCGCCGCCGCCGCCGCCGCCGCCGCCGCCGCCGTTGCCGCCGCCGCGCTCTCACTTTTTGCGCGTGGAATTTCGAGACCTCAGCAATATCCGCTGCTTCCCGCCGGAGAATGGAGGCGCCTTGCGGTTAGGGTCGCTGATTAATATTCGATGCTTTGTGGCTTCCATTCACAGGCGCAGGGTGATTTGTGCGGTTTGTATTTTCAGGTAGCGATGTGTGTCCCAGGGCGTTAATTTCGCGATGAAACGCGAGACACGGATGGCGAGAAATTCGTGAGTTCAACTGAAAGATTTCGTCAGTTAATTTTCCGTTTTAGCATGAAAAAGCTGTATAAATGCATGCTGTGTAGCTACGTCAGCACAACGACTGTAACAGTTGTCTGCCGGTCGACAGCTTCTAAGGATTCTTGAGGTATAAATTATGAATAGACTTACATTACTTATGGCGGAGTACTGAAAGTTTTAAAGATGTATTGCAATGCATTAGGACCTATCACCATACTCAATTGAGAACTATTGATTCAATTATTTCAATGTATAACTGGAAGTTTCCATTTTAAGAAATCATTTGGAATTGTTAGATCAGTTTGAGGTGTACTTAGACAGAGAAAGTGACTGTAATTGTTTAGATCTTTGTTCCTATGTGTACGTACACATATATCACATGTAAGAAACCTGCCGTGTCGTACAATTCTTCCAATAAATTGATTATTGAAGGCGCTAGAAGACCCAGAAAGAAAGTGTTGGTTGCTCTGAGTATTAAAGAATGCGACGAACGGCTGCCAATACCTATTATTGTAGTGGAAAGTTCTTTTCTTCACATGTTCCTCTCCTTTGAGGAACGTTCCCCTTGTGAAACCAAAGGGTTCTTTACCATGGTTATATTAAAATGGAGGTACACTGTAGAATGAACAAGAGTTATGATAGGGCACGAGAAATTTAAATTGAAGACTTGGTGAGTCCTAGCCAGGAAGTAATTATGTAAATTGTGTATAGGAAAATGTAACGTCTCATAATAAAATGAGAAAAATAAATTCTGTCGGGTGTCGGAACAAGCATTAACGAAGATTGTCCACGTGTTTTGGTTGTTTATTTCACCAGTGAACATGTAATGCATTATAACGATCCAAAAAAAGACGAAGATGGATTGTGAGTAATGGAAACATTACTTTGAAAAATGTCTGGGAAAGGTTTTACTTTAACACTAAAAGTACATACCTGATAGACAAATTTAGACGTTGAACTTGATCTCGCGACATTCTGTAAATGAATGAACCAGAATTAATATAATTGTATGATGATAGAATATGCATGCTTTGCAAAAACCGTTCCATGATGAATCCATCCGTTTCATCCAACCATTCGATCTACTAAACCCTGTTGAAACGCAACATAATTGTTACAGGTTAGAATCTCGTCACACACAATACCACATCGGAATCTCAACTCAACAGGTAGGTGGTAGATTCCCGAGCTAACAACGCACTTTCAATAAATCAGAGAGATGTATTGCTACAAATTCACGCCATCAATTCACACCCACTAATTCTCCAAGCGTGTATTTTTAATTCCCACCTGATTTACATACATCCACAAGTCCTCACTCTGGGGCACACATGCGAATAAATACAACGATCCCCCACCCCCTCCTCGTACGTTTACTCAGCATGATGACTCATAGACCGCGTTGCCGGAGACTCGTTTATTTTCTCTTTTCCTCGGCAGAGGTAGCTGATATTTCGGCGAGGTCTGCTGTACCGTAAGGAATGCTCAGTTGGGGAGGGAGGGGGGGGGGGGGCTTTAAAAAATGCAGCTTCCGTATGTCCCGTATGCCGGCGGGCAGGGCGGAGGCTACGACAGCGGAGGTGGCGGCGGGCACCGGAGCGCGCCCAAAGGTCAAGAGGGCGTGTGCGGTTATGTCAACGGCGGGCGCGCCGCCGCTGCCGCCGCCGCCGCCGCCGCCGCGTGCTCGCGCGTGTCTGGCTTCCGCGCCGCTTGAATCAATACACGCGCCGCTCCCGCTTGGCCGCCGGTGGCGACGAACTGGACTCTCGGGAGACAAGTGGATGAAGTATACCATTTCCAGCGCTTTCCAGAGGAGTGGATCAACTCTCAAGTATTCTTGAGGGTTTGAGTATTGGAATCACAAGTTTTGTAATATCATAATGTTTTTTCATATTATAATATTGCAAGTGTTTTAAATTTCAATTGCGTTAATATACATAACATGCGCCATATCAAAACATTTCCTTAACGTATTTTTATATGTAAGGTGATAAAGGAAATTGGAACATGGGGATATCATATTGGTTATTTTCCATTCAACGTAAACACTACTATAAGATCACTCCAGGTATGCGGATCAGTGTTCAGTCGAACATCAAACAGGTGTCAATTGATGATAGTTGATTGATAAACTATTTGAATAAGCTTTAAGTATATTAAAAATCGATAATCAAGAACTTCTCAGACGAACATCGTGAAATAAATAGAAAAATCATCCTGAGCCAGTGACGTCTGCCCTTCAGAGGTCAAGAGACGAGTCTGAGCGCAAGCCAATGAAGAAACTTTGGTGTCTATCTCATTCGACACATTGTTAATTAAAGATGCAGGTTTCTTTCATTTGCAGTGTGCTTTAATTTTTTTAATTATATTACTACCTCTCTCAGGGTTTTCGCTATTGCTTCGTGTAATAACCTTCCAAAAATTGTACTTCATTATTGAAAAGAACACACTCTAGTACATAGAAGCATTCGTCATTTAAACACGTCACTATTTTCATTATAGATTACACCTCGTTTCTGGATTCAGGTTCTACCGAAGGGATTGGAAAACCCAAGGTATTTAGGCAAATTTTGCGGGGAATTTCAGTGAGGTTTTATTATTATTATTATTATTATTATTATTATTATTATTATTACTATTAATATTAATATTAAGGCCACTTTGATTCACCATAGGAGTAATCACATTAGTTGAACCTTTCAAGTCACAAAATGCGACGAATGTTAATAAAGACAATAACATTTAAAAAACAATATTTTGATCGATACTTTCTTAGCATTTTCTGCAAGTCTGATAAAATTATTTCTTCATCAAACACTCATGTAACAAGTAGGAAGAGGTCACAGAGTACTTCTGATGCATTTATGCACTATCAGGTTACAAGAGGTGGTCAGCATTCTTAGCAGAAGCAGATAACAAGTAGGACGAGATCGCAGCCTCCCGATTCGGCGGAAGAGCTGATCCCGACTCCAAGGCAAGCGTTCGTGGAAGTAGGGATGCGACATTAATGTTTTAATAGAAACATCGATGTTTTAACCATCCATATAATACAGCCAATGTTTCCCAGTATCGATGTATTGTGCTCAATGTTTTAGGTCTTCAATGTTTAGTTCGTGAATGTAAAATTCCCATAATCATAATTTTGTAAATGTTAAAATATGAAATAATAGAACCAATTTTAGCTTGTGTAGTCAAATGAAACGAACGCTCTTTGTTCTACATTCATCGAGCAGACTCTCTCGGCGCCTTTTTCGCACATGGAGAGGCGGTCAACGCATGCGCCCTGGGTGTAGGGCCTTCCCACTTCCTCCAGTACCATTCCGCGGCGAACTGGGGACTGCTTTGCCCATTGTTATTTTTTTACTTTGTTTTTACTTAAATATTTATTGTAAATTCATAAATACGACCCGCTGGCTGGCGAGATCTGGCGGCGACCTACATTGGCTTGTGGGGTTATCCCCAACCTGGTATTTTCCACCAGCCTGGCACCGCCGCGCCCTAGCCGGAATACGCTATGAACTCCCAACTGGTCTCTCAACACGTGTGGTGGTGCAGTGCATGCGAGTGTGTCTGTAAATTAGGGTTGAGTATGGGACAAGGAATAGGAATCGCGCGCCGTTCGTGACCCGTTTGTGAGGGTTCTACTCCGGCATTCGCCTGGTGTTGATCGAAGACACCACCTAAAACTACCGATCAGAACAGCCGGGCGCTAGAATTCTCCTTCAGACAACGGCTGAATTCGACATAGTGATCTAGTGTCGTAAATCCTGCTACTGTCGGGACTCGAATCTAGAACCTCCCGGTCTGACGCACTGCAACATCCGTTGATGCTCTGAGCCACCTCCACCGGTCATCGATGTTTAAAACATTGATGGTTTTTGGTCGATGTACTATGAGCATCGCTGTTTTAATTTAGAAACACAGATGATGAGTAACATGGATGTTTCTGTTATCGACGTCGCATTACCACGCGGAAGCGGTCGGGCGCCGTGTGTACGAGCCAGAGCGAGTGAAGACTGCGTGTAGGAAGCGGCGCAGCAGCGCCACGTCTACCAAAGAACAGGTGTTGCTGGGCAGTGCCCACGAAAGTGACGGGCAGATCGTGGGATCGCCCGGGGCCCCGCAATATAAAGGGCCTGGTGATGGGACTGATAGGAAAAAAAATAGTGAAAAATTGAAAAAGAAATTAGAAAATTAGAAAATCGTTATCATGATTTAGGTGATATAGGTACAAAGTCTAATACTTCATAAAATTTTCAATTAATATTTTACCTTAATTATTATCATTACATATAAGGTAAGGCACTACGAAAAGAATCAAATGACCTTTACATTAAAGAAACTTCTACTGAAATTGATATTTATTATTTCATGTATTTAACAAGTTATTTTATTAAAAACTAACTAAACGAAACACAATAAATTTTAACGTTTTAAGCCCACCGTAGAAATTGTATTATTTGATCACTAAATACTTTTACTTAAAATATTTAAAAAAATATATTTCCAAAAACAATTTTTTATTTTAAACGTTGTAATTTTTGTAATTTGTTGAAATACATATAAACACTTGTATAGTTTATTGATACAACGTTCACATTTTTAATTATTTTCGGGCAGGCGAGGGGGCACGTTTCAGCATTGCCCCGGCCCAAAATTGGCTAGCCGACACTGCGGTGAACGCGAGGCAGCGCTTCATTTCGTGTATCGGCACCTCCTCGGAAACAGCGTGGAGGGAGGAGGATTTCTCTCAAACACGAAGAGCACGATGTTCCCTGCTTCCTTTTGTTATTTTGCTTCTCAGCAAACGTTGGCGCGGAATGCCTGGAACATTCATGACTCGCGCTGCGAATGAATGAGAAAGGTTCCACGTTGTTTACAGATACAAAATTTTTGTGAGAGGAGGAGCGAAGCAAACGGGGAATCTTCCGCGCGCGAGAGGACGTTGTTGAGAATCCTGAAAGAGGAAGATTTTTACACCGGCGAATCCACGCACCAAACACTAAATGGAACCACTGTTGTGGAAGAAGATTGATTCAAATTGGTTTACATGTTAGCAAGTAGAATGTGTCAGAAGTATTTCATGAATATTTCTGTTCGTTTTATACAAGGATGTTGTACAGAAAAGAAACACACATCACATTTCTCTGGGTCGTGGGCATGTTAAATGTAAGTAGTGCTTTACATTGCACTCTAACGAATATGTTGTGTTATATTATCCTCCTCCAAAAACTTGACCTTATCAAAGTGTTATCATTCACCGTTCCAAGTTCTACGAATACGAATTATACTTATTTAACTTAATAAGAAAAAAAACATTATTCCCAAACTTCATACGAAAAATATTGCAGGCTTAAATAATTTTTATTTGTATGGGTTTATTGATAACAGAGGTGTGGAATCAAATTGTTGCGATGATGAAAATTAATTAGAGGGAATAACGTCGGAAGCAACTCAGTTCAGCAGCGAGTACCTCCTCACGATTGATACTGCAACTGAATTATTTCGTTTCATTTCAATAAAAATTCAAACTATGCTACAGATCCGTTACTTTAAATTTATAACTTCAAGCTTTTTTTAATTTGCCATAAGTTGGCGGAAAATATTTATTGGTAATTTTCAGTATCTAAATGTGAATAAAACTTGGCATCCTGATGCACGTTCGAGTGAACAAAGTGTCAGTTCTATTTCAAGCTGTCCTATTTGTATTGTATAGGTTGATGTATATGAAATTGACAGTAACTTGCACAAAAGAACCAATCACACCGCTCATCGGAAGTCTTAGCACCTGCATCAACTCTGTGATCGGCGGGTTCCGAGAAAACGCTTCGCCCTCACACACGTCAGTCACGTACTCATTCATTCGTCCCATATGCAGCAGGGCCGCGGGTGGCTGAGGGTAACGAGGCGGGCACAGGGAGGTGGCACGCAGCGTCGGCGACCGCAGCGCTGCGCGGGTCAGCGCCACATGAGCCGCGCGGAGCTTCGTGCGCAACCCAGGGGAACGACCCGGCGTGGCCGCCCCGCGCCACCACGCGCGATCCCGCACAGCCCCAACCACGCTTATCACGCAGGCGCTTGCAGCTGCTGGTGGCCGGGCACAGCCACCTTGAAAGGGCTGGGCGCAGTAATCAGATAGGCCACATTTCAGCAAAACCGAGATAAACGCGGTGGTTTCGGTTGATGTCTGTGTCGTTATTATACCGCAGGTTGCTTGGTAGAAAACCACACATAAGCATGGACTTCGTCTGGTCTTCGCTTGGCGCCACAGAACCTATCTTGCCCAACACTGGCCCCACGGTCTCCCCGAGTATTTTTCAGGGTGAGAGGAAGAGGTCACAGCAGCCAGTGAACGCGAGTTTGTTGGCCTAATAAACGCAACCCGAGGGCGGTGACAACCGGTGTAGTCCCTTAACGGGACGCGCCGCACCCGCTGCCGCCCGGCGCCACCGCCACCCCCACCACAACCTCTGCCACCCCCACACCACCCCCACACCACCCCACACCACCCCCACCACCGCCACCGCCACCCCCAACCCCACCACCACCTCCACCTCCACCATCATCACCGCCGCCACCCCCACCACCTCCACCACCACCACCGCCGCCACCACCATCACCGCCACTACCACCACCACCACCTCCACCACCACTACCGCCGCCGCCATAATCACCCCCACCTCCACCACCACAGTCGCCGCCTCCCCCTTCCCCCCCAATGCCACCCCCCACCGCCGCCACCAACACCCACACCCCCACCCCCACCTCCAACACCACCTCCACCTCCACCACCACCGCCGCTGCCGCCACCACTACCACTATCACCCCCACCACCGCCCCAGTAACCACCGCCACTACCACCACCACTATCGCCGCCATCCCCACCCCCACCACCGCCACCTTCACCACCACCTCCACCTCCACCACCACCGCCGCCGCCGCCGCCGCCGCCGCCATCACCGCCATCACCACCACCACTACCGTTGCTGCCTCCGCCAGTACCGTCTCTACTGCCACCACCGCCTCCACCAATACCGCGGTCACCTCCACCGCCGCCGCCGCCATCGCCATCACCATCTTCTCCGCCACCGCCCAAGGCCAATGGTCGCGCTGACCATTTTAGGGCCCCGGCTAACGGCGATTTTCATTGCGCGAATCCTCACACGGGACACCCCAGGGGATCTGTCAGCAATAGGAGAGGCATTCTGCGAAGCAGCCATTCCTTCTCAGGCAAACTCCTCTCCGCTGAGTATCCTTGAGGCAAAGCTCCACATTCTCGGCACTTGAGACGGCGCAGCTAGCATCTAACTTGTGCCACAGGAAGTGCCCAGTTGCCCAATAGCAGGTCAGGAGGACGCAGGGGCCAGACCAGTCGCAAGCACATCGCACCGGGATTTGAACCTCAATTGGGTTGCCATTGGCCTCACAACAGGAATGGGACTCATAATTCGGTCGTCCTTAGGTCATGCAGTTTTTACTTCTGGTTTCGACTTAACACCAGTCTCATTACGCCTATGTCAAGAGTTGGAGTTTAAAAGTTACAAAAATACTTCAGCTTGAAAACTATCACAGATAAATGTGATAAAATTACGTCTAAATTGAACTGGGTGAATCCAACGCCTCTCATGTGACTCGATTGTGTTTATGACTAAGGTACTTCTCGGACACAAACGCTGCCGAAACCATTTCTCATTTCACCATTTCTTATATCACAACACTAGATTGGCTAATCACAAGTATTCCTGACCGACCTGTACTCTTAGAACCATTCCAAGATGTCTCGAGGTGTAGGAGGATCCCGAGGTTTTCGCGTTCTGCCGTATTATCTCCTTCCCAGCTACCCGTCCTAGCCAAGGGACTATTTTTCGTTCCGCTCCAACACTTCATTCCGACCCTCCAACAAGGCTCCGCTTCCTGTTGCCCGTAGTCCAACTATGTCTCCGGTGTGTAGCACTCCATCCCGCGTATCACCTCAGCTCGTCGCATGCCCCGCAACGCTGTTCGCATGCCCCGCCCAGATCATCCTTCCCTCGCCCACCCTGTAGACTGACATTTGTCCCATCCACTCACCGTTCACTCACCTCTCTGTATGGTCAATACCTTGACTTTCCACTTTTTCCATCCCGCCCATTCAAATCTCTTTATCATTCCTGCCGCGCCGCAGTCACCAAGAAACCCGTTCATCCCACTGCCTCATCCTGCCCACATCTGATCCCACCCAATCCCTTTTCACCCTTCCCTCTTCACCCATTCCACCCTCCCCTTGCCACGATTTTCCATTCCGCCTATTCAAACCTTGCTCATATCATTCCTGCTGTACTACTGCTACCAAGTAACCTGTTTTTTCGACCGCCTCCAAGTACAGCCTCCAACCCTGCCCTTTCGCTTCCCATCTACCTTTTAGGAAAGCTTCTTACCTCTTCCATCTTCGACCCATCGCGCTAACGGACGTTGCAGCGCGCTGGTCGTAGTTCATCCTTCGGGCGCGTCCTGAGCGCCCCGCCCTGATCGCCGCTGCTCTCGTTTTGGGGCCGGGCGGGCGGCTTTTTCTGCGCGCGGGATGAACGGGCATGGGCGGGCGTCAGCGACGTTAGCTGCCAAGGTCACTGAACGCGCAGCCACCGACTTCCTCCTTCGCGGTCGCACGCGCGCCAGGGGCCCTACAGGAAGGACTTGGCGGGGCGTGCCGCATCGGCCTCTCGGGAAAGTGCTCTCTCTTCCCAGGACAATTTTGGAAATGGGCGGCGAAATTTCGGATCGATGGCAGCGATTTTGTATTTAAGTCTTGCTCATGGGGAGAGGAGAGGAACAGACAGGCACAAATGGGCAGCAATAATTTTTAAAATGGGTTTCCTTAGCCATTATACATTTAACCCTGTGAGGGGATTCTTTGGATTTTTACGGAATGCTTTTCTTGACAGCAATCTTGCTCGATGTTGAGCGCGTTTCGCGCGAGAGGCGAAGAGGATCAATTGCTGATACTGATGACCCGTGTATTGTATAGGTACATGCCTCGTCCACCTTGTACTTCTGGAAAAGAAATGCGTGTGACGTTAGAGTCTTCGGCAGTGCTGGCAGTGCTCAAGAAGTTCTGAACTAAATGGAAGAGAGCTCGAAGTGGCAAAACAAAGGAGGGACTACTGACCTGGTTGGCCGAGGTCACCAAGGATGGAGAGCGTGGCTGTCTCGGTGTTCGCATCCCACCGCGGGCATGGATGTTTGTGTGTGTTCATGTTGTCCTTATGTGTTCCCCTTACAGTTTCCCTTATGTTAAAAAAATCACAATGGTTGCTGTATGAACATGGAAATTGTTTATTCAATTAAATTACTTTTCGAGCATGACAACTGCACTTTGTGTGTTTTTATCAATATTTACTCCACATTTTAATTTTTTCCTTCCCAAAGTGATGGTTAGAATTTGATTAGTCGTGCGACATATTTGTACACATAAGATGTTACTCATTGAATATTAAATATTAGTTAGAGAAAAATTTTAATACAAATAGATACTGTTTCTAGCATTACCGTCACTATATTTATATTTTATATTTCCTGTGTGACCGTTTACCACAAAGTAAATAAGAAGTATATATTATTTGAAACTTAAGAAATTTGGTTCAAGTCACATGTATGCCTTAAGCAAACTTATTGAATTCTTGTGACTTAATAGACTTCTCAGTTTGGACATAAATTCTTGTAGAAATGTCTGTTTAATTAAGTCCATATAATGTTTTAATCCAGAAACCGCATGCAATTTCGATGAACACATTCGATTACTTATATTTATTTTTATTGATAAATTAATGAGATTAATTGTTTGGATATCACTGGCGTTTCTTAGAGAACTTTATTACGCGATATTGAAACAATGAATTGTAACAATTTCTTCTGTAATGAAATGTAATAAGAAGACTTCAAAATTTTCCTCGACTACCTGCCAATTGAAATGTTATAACAGACAAATATTCGGCATTAACGAGGTGTAATGGGTAGTTGGTGTACTACGTACGATGACTAATCGCAAAAAGAAACAAGCCATGAAAGAATGAAGAACAGACCAAATACAAGACTCACACGAAGTCGTGTTGCGGTGGCAGCAGGTCATTACACGAGTTCCGAGCTGACGACAGGACACCAAAGGCAACCGCAGCTCTTGCGGCTGTTCTTTTTTAGCCTCTCGCTCACCAGCGATCGTTGACCGCGTCGGACAAATTCTCTCGTTAAAACCAAGTCTCCCGGCGGGTGCGTTTAAATAGCAACGAATTCTGAATCTTAATTAATTCAGTTATGTCGGGGGCTCTCCGTCCGGTTTTTGGAGGCCGCGAACGATCCATTAGTGTCGCGGCTGTTTAAAATAGCCGATCGCCAGAGGCTTCAGAATAAATGTGGGGGGTCCCCTGCTGGCAACGACTGGGGGAAGTCTCTGACAGTTAGGGGGTGCCAAATGCTCTAAAGACATGCTCAAATGAACTTGAATGTTCTTGTTTTGAGATTCTTATTACAACTGGGATGCTTTATTCGGTACGAGAAAATTGGAATTGTCAGCTCCATATAAAAATACATTATTCTTGATAAGTACAACTACATTTCTTAAAAAAATTGTCTAAATTTGGGAGTTTTAATAATGTTTCTTGAAAGTAGTATTCTCATTTAATATTTTCTGTTATCTTTGTTAGAGGTATACTAATTTCAAACGACGATAATATAAATTGAACTTAAAATGATATTCCAAATTCACAGATAGCGTCACACTTACCCAGAGATATGCAGTAAGATATATAGCAAGTAGATTTTTTTAAACAATTTTGAATCCATAATTGAAACTTTGAAACGTTGAAACTTCGTTATTTCTAAATTAAGAAGCATCATTTAGTTCTCAGTTACTAATATATTTTTCAAGCATAACATACATTTATTTTTAGCCTATTATGTGCGCAAAGACAATCGATATATAGAGTCTAATTTTTAATGCTTTTTAACTATGTTTGTTGTACCGACTGTTTTTATTTTGTTAATTCAAATCTTCAAGAATTGATTCTATACTTCACTATGGTGACGTTCAAGTTCCCGGTTGGATGAAACTGCTGATACCTGCCGGAGGCAGAGGTGGATAAATCGCGCCATAAATACTTAGTGGTTGATACCTTCACAATCCTGAATTTATTAGAATCGATTCGTTTTCATTCGTCCTATCAGTTTACATCTTGAGTCTAGAATCCATACCCCTATCTCTTTTATAATAAACAGTTAAACTAAGAATAAAATAAAAGCAACGAGCGTTTTTGGCAACATATGTTAGCAAGGAATTTTTCAACAAATTGTCATTTTCATTGTCATTGTCAACTGTGAAATTTTAACATATTTACTAATATTTTAATTGTAAATATACTTTGCTCAGGATAAACATAAATAAATTTTAAAAAAACGACGTCCACTACTGGTGCCTCTTCCCTATGTTGCGAGGGTCCTGCGGTCGAGTCTAGTGCATCTCCATATTAGCTTCTACCGCGAGGCCTGCCTTGTACGGCGGCGAACAGCGCGCAGGGCGCGTGGCGGCTTTGCATGGCGCTGCTCTATTGTGCGGCGGCGCGCGCCGCGCGATTTGCTGTCGCCTGCAGCCGCCGCCGTCGCCGCCGCCGTCGCCGCCGCCGTCGCCGCCGCCGTCGTCGCAGGTCGTTGACGTCTGCGAGAAGCCCCGACGCCGCGCCGCGACGACCTGCAGGACAGCTTCCGCCGCTACGGCAGTTTGTCTAGGCACAGCAGCCAACAGGTTGAATGAAACTAGGCGACGGGTATGGGCAAGCGGTGGAGGGCTATGATACCGTTGTTTGAATGCGTTTGAAAACCGTTTTCGAAATACTGTACTGTTATTATCCCCTTCAAATCAGACCACGCAACCAAACTAACAGTCATAAAAAATGAGGACCGAAAGCCCACTCTAAACGGCCGCTGTCCATTAAGGATTTAACTGACCGCCGTTGATTAAGATCGATCGAAACAAATTATTTGAAATTAAAGATGGCGAAATAGTATTCCGAAATAAAGAGAACTAATTTATACTATTTCTTGAGAGAGCTGGTTTTACGAAAAGTGTTGAATAACACATCCGGTAACACAAATGCCAGGCTCGATAGTTTAGGAACATTGGCTTATTGTCTCCATTTACAAACTTGAATCCCGTCTGTTATTTGTTTTGCGCTTCTTCCTCACTGTGATTTATAGCTCATATATATTACAATGTCGACATTTTTTCTTCTGCTTCCCCTTTATCCAATTTGCAACTCTTTGAAATACTACCCACGAAAACCTCGATCATAGAGAGGAAAGATATTCTTGTATGCCTATACTATAGTAGATCTAGTAGCACAAGTAGCGCAGGCGCCAGTGAAAGTATCAGTCTCTGCTGATAATAGTCGGTCTTTCGGCTCACTTTTCAGTTCAAGCTTATTAGTATCTGCGGGTGTTTTCTTCGACGTCTGTCACTGCATACGAAATGGCTGTTTCGGAGAAAACATGGAGGATTAGCGAGCAGTCTGGGATCTAGAGGATTTTTTATCAAAAATGACAAGAAGATAAATCCTTGGTACGTTAACATAATTTACTGTAGGCTAAGCCTGTTAGCGTTACAATATCTCTCACGATAGGCCGGCATTTATTTCAGAAGACACAATTGCCCCAGCAAATCACTTTCCATTTTGCATGTTTTCTCTTCAAAGTACTTCTGAGGTGACACGTACTTATTTTCTTGATTTGGTTAACATTATGCTGCTGTCTTAAGGCCTAGGGCGGATTTTCTTAATAACTAACTAAAACTAACTTAATTTTACCTTACTAATAGTACAGTTAACACTTACGCACTTTGGCATACCTGACTTGCGACCCCCGCGCTCAATTTTTTCTTCTTGCAATGTAATGCTGTATGCAATGTTCTTGCTTCTTTCTTGGTGATCTCCGGCTTGCCGGTCCCAAGATCAGCCGCGCTGCTCGAAAGTGGTTTCCTTGCTCCGCGGCGCGCGGCTGCGCGCTGTTCCGTAGTTTAGTCGATTTCCGCTTGGGATTACTATTTCATGGCGTCTTATCAATGGCAAATTATTTGCTTTTATACAGTATTTCGATAATACACAATTTACAAAACCTGGCTTACAGAAATCTTTTTCTACCTTCATTTGAAACATTGTATTTAGTCGTTTGTAAAACTTGTATATAGTCGTTTTGTGATTAAATTGAGATACGTTTAACTAAGTTTACGTTGGTGGATTTAAAAGTGAACATTAGCTGTGATACATTTCTGAGTTGCTATAAAATATTTAACTAATTTCCGTAGTGAAGTATTCAGTTTTTACTAGATACAAGAATCTTCTGCTTCTTCTAATATACTTACGGACGAAGTGCATGCTTTTTTGAAAAGTCCTTTTTTAGTGAAAAATGAGGCCGTTTCTCACACTTCATTACCTTGAACGACGCGTCAAATGGACTTCTGGAATAACAACGCTATCTCTTCATTAGCTGAAAGCGCTTGCTTTTAGAGGTTGAAGTATTAGAAATGAAGTGCAAGCTGGAAGAAAAACGTCCATCAGCGTCGCGAGAAAGGGCCGCTTCCGTTTCTTTTAACTTTTTTCGATGGACGGCGCTGTGCGTGGCGCCGGAACGGTCGTTCCCGGGGCCGAGAAACTCGTTCGCGGAGCGACTCCGTGCGTCGTTCGCCCAGCCCCGCAGCTGCCTCAGCTGGCGCTCGCTTGTAGGGCCGGCCCAAGAAGCCGTGTGCTACAATGAACTACGTAGAAAATACTAATGCGTGCAATTTGGTGGCCCGATAAGTAGATGAATTGAAACTGAAAGTGCTTTTACTTTAAGTGGACTATCAGGAACGGTCATTAGAGTAATGGACTATCAGGAACGGTCATTAGAGCATTCATTAGAGTAATGAAAGAGTTGAAGAAATTCTTCGTTTATATTTCGTTGCTTTAAATCGCCGATACATCATTATAAGTCTTTATTATGGAAAAGCAAATATCCAATTATTCTCGAAGCGTCAGTATCTTTGGTTCCCGCATATTTTACATGTTATTGGATTTATGATTACTTCAGCTATTATTCACTACTATTTCTTCACTATTATTACTTTTGACGAAGCTAATTACGCACAAAGAAGTATATTACATCTTTTAAAATATTGGACAGTAACAAGTCGGTGCTGTGATTCTGTGCGCGGATTCTACTCTTACATAAGGCATTAATGAATTCAGTTTTACTGTAACGTGAAAATCGAAGACGAACTACGCGAACTGCTGTACGTAAAAATAAAAATTATTTTCATTTCATTAGCTATTCACCTATTTATAAATGTAATGCAATTGTCATAACGAATATACCTAGGAAAGCAAGTCAGTTTTCTTCACTTAGTCGCCAACATTTTGTTAGAAACATGGCGCAAGGGAAGAAATGCAGTTTGTAATAGTAACTTATTTACGTTAAAAACAATGTTTCATTTGTGGAGGCACCACGTGCGCTTCCTGAACCGAGGCGGAATTACTCCCCGACCTTTGACTTCTCTTCCGCCGCAGGCTGCTCTTTCCATGCGCCTCGCGGCCGCACCCCGCCTCCCTCGACACCCCCGCCCCATCTCCCTAGCCCCCGCCGCCCCGCTGCCCCCCGGGGCTCACAATGGCCTGCGGATGGCGCCGCCGGATAATTAAAATTGCAGCGCGATACTCGCAGAGCGAGGGGAAGTGGCGCGCTGCGAGGGTGCATTGTCTGCTGCAAAAATGAGCTGCCCCCGCGTCCCCGCCCCGGCCCGGCCCCGGCCCCGGCACCGCCCCCGCCTCGGCGACCCTCCCTGCCCTCGTCGCCGCGACCACACAAGCCGGAGACCCGGCTGTTATCAAAGAGGGAGCTCTCGCGGACTCGTTGCTCAACTGCTCCCCCTTTCGCCTTGTGACTTGCAACTGTGAATGTAGAGGATCACTTGTTCTGCCCGTGCTTTCAGAAACTACCTTACTATTCGAGGTTATTTCACATTCCGTGAAGGAAGATATTTCATTTTGTCTGCTTCGTGCCAAGGAACATATTAGATTTCTTTTGCGGATCACAGATTCGGGTAGAAATTCTTTTTTAACAATAGTATTATCCATCAAACTATTCACATATCAGAAAATAAAAATAAAAACACAATATCTTCTCTTGCTTTTTCGAAAACCAATCACAAAAAAATACAGTACAATTCACAAAACGCAGAAATGTAAAAACGAAATTATAGTAGACACTTCTGCAATGCAACTGTTCCATTTGTACTTTAAAAATTACCTTTTATGATACGATATAGGCAGTCAGTAGTTCGAAGCGAACTCTTCCTGTTTGTGCTTCCAAAACAAGGAAGGATTCCCTGCAAGTTTGAAGCGTGGCCCAAAGTTGTTCATCTAACACGCGAAAATACAGGATCACAGATTAACATATCTGTATATGTAGTCGCGTACAGGTAGTTTCAGCCCTCGATAAAGTCGCTGTAATAAATTTGCTACATCAAAGGAACATTTTTCCTCACATGTTTGTGTAGAATCTTGCTTTGCAAAGAAATCACAGTTTATAATATGTTTGTGATATGAAATGGCTTAAGAAAGAGCTGAACAGATTGTAACGACTTCACTTGGGTCGAACGATTTTGACAGAAAAACAGTTCGATTAGTAATCTAATGACTGTCACTTTTCAAGACTAAATAAAAACAATGTAGGTTTATATCGCAAGCGTGCCATAGTAAGCCGTATTATTCATTTTGGGCACTAATAATCTGAGTAACTATTTCAATACATCAATAAGGAGCGAAAGCATCAACCACAGACGCCAGTGCGATTTCCAACATTAAAATCCAAAAACAACAACCACTAAAGTCAGTGCGAATTCCTATATTCAAGAGAAAAAACATGAACAACCAAAGCCAGTGCGATTTCCACATTCATGAACGAAAATATCAACCATTCAAGCCAGTGTGATTTCAAACATTCAAGAGCAAAAATATCAACCACTAAAACCAGTGCGATTTTCAACATTCAAGTCCGAAATCATCAACCACTAAAGCCATTTCGATTTCTAACATTCAAGAGGAAAAATATCAACCATTCAAGCCAGAGGGATTTCCAACATTCCATAGCGAAAACATCAACCACTAACGCCAGTTCGATTTCCAGGAGAGTTTCAACAATTCCAGCAGTAATAACGAACAGTTCTCCGCGATCCATCGCTGAAATGGGGAGTTTCCGAGCTGTAGGTAGCCAGCGGCTCGGCGGCGGAAACACAGGATCAGCTCCCCCGGCCGCTTCTGCTACCTCCGACGGCAGGCGATGGACAGCCTCCCGGCACGCCACGTTTATTCATTGGGAAAAGTAGTTTACGGTTCCGTCCCCTCTCACTGCCCCCCCCCCCGGCCACCCCCACAGTCAGCCCAACTCGAGAAACGCTTGGAAACACTCTCAGAGAATACGTTATGCTGTTAGTGAGTGTAAATGTTGAACCACTTCTTTAGTAGTTTATAGATCGTAAAGTGTTCGAAACATCATAGAAAGTTGGATAGAAGCATGCGTGCCCCATCAAATTTTGTTGACAACACTATCGCACTTCGTAATCGTAATTTAGCTTCTTTTGCGCGCAGCGATGCAATTGTTTAATATGAAGTGAGTCATAAAGAAAATCATATAGAATTTTGAAAATAAAAAAAATTGGCGACGTGGTCCTTCATGGATGAAAGAGGGAGTGTACTTCTTTTTTTTTTTTTTTTTTTTTTTTTTTTTTTTTTTTGTTTGGTTTTGTTTTAGAAAGGGTGACTTTAAGACCTGATCATTTAGTATATTTGTAGAAATCGTCCATCACCAAATGAAAGTTACCAACGTTTGTCCCAGAATTTGCATTTTTGACAAAGGCAGAAGCGTTTCCATCTCAAATAGGTGGTTCGATTTAATTTCTGACCAAGATTTAATTCAGTTCATTATGTATAGAACATACGGACTCTGAAATCATTTATCCATTCTAGTACTTTCACCATACTCTCCTTTTCTGCCAAACTTACATTTCATAATAATGAAGAGAGTCCCTCACAATCTGTCGACGAGTTTATTTTCTCAGTGAGAAAATCGGGATTTCCGTAAGCCAGAGGAGCTCATTCCTTTTCTCAGTCAGACTGAGACGAGCGAGGGAGCTTGCGAGTAGAGATGAGCTCCAAAATAGATACTCTGAAAGCGGCGTGTTTGCTTGGGGCGCGGAAGCCGGGTCGTGTTTGTCGACGCGGGGCTTCGGCGCAGGCGAGAGGTGAGGTGTGGTCTTCCCGAGGGGCGGGCGGTGGCCGGAGGGAACTGGGCAGCGGGAGAGAGACAGCACACAGACTTTCCCCGCTCCTCGACGGACGTGGATTTACTTCATTTCAAGGTTAAATCCAACTTTGAGAAAATTTTACAGGGGAAGGAATAGCAGAAATTAGGAGATGTAACGATATGAAAAAGCAAAATGCAAAATTTTGTTCATACAAGGGTTCTAAAAGTCACATTAAAACTGTTTTAATACATCTTAGATCTGGCAATAGAGAGTTTGAACATGTCAAAACGTCACCAAAAATGCCAGATAAAATATTGTCACTCCTTGAGATATTTCCTAATAAATGTCGGAACATGTAAGCAATCGTTGTTGGATGACTTGACCTGGTTTTCCGAAAAAAAAGTACAATAAATGTATTCTTCGGTTTACCAAGGACCCAAGTTTACGAGATATTTTCTCGAAGTTCTGTTCCTCCTCTTTCTAACACTCTTCATTCTTTCACTCTCGCTCCTCAGTTTTACTACTCATTATTTATTATGTTTACTTTAACCAAACCATGGGATAGAAAATAATACACAAAAGTAACCAGTCGTCCGCAAATGCTGAGATGTTTGTGGATGAACTTTCCGTATCCTTCGTGCTGAACCTGCCATTCTCTAATCGCTGTAGAGGTTCCGGACTCCCCAAGGGATGAAATTGCCTACGTGTACTCGATGATTGCATTAATGGAGCGGTAGCGGTGCCTGGGAGTGGGGGAACATGTGCGAAGTGTCAGGATGTGCCAACAACTCCGCGCCTGGGGGAATGGAGTCGAGGGTGCAGCAAATAGCCAGGGCGACCACTTTCGCAGAAAGTTCAAGCCACGACAGCGCTGACCATTTGTGTCTCACATTCCTTAGAAAACATTACATTTTAAAATAATATATAAATTAAAATATAAATAATATATAATATATAAAGTAAAATATTGGTTACATGCTAAATAAAACATTCTAACATAAAATGCGTATATTATTATTATTATTATTATTATTATTATTATTATTATTATTATTATTTTCGTTATCATTTTTTGAAGGTTTAGGTTTACTTCCAACATGCACTTTTATGGTGCAGGGTGCATGAATGAAATTTATAGCAATATTATATAATTGTCCAATTTAAGTAATATTTTAAACAATCATATAATATATTTCACTCATTAATCTATTGTAATTTTTTTGATATTTTCAAGAATTGCTGTTTTTTCAATATTGATTATAATTTTAAATATTTAAATATTGATTTATGAGCGGATTTTTTACGAGTTTATTGTTGTAAATGTTGAATTGTTATTACACTACTTGTAATTTACTCTAGTTGAAAATTTCACTATTTTGTCACTAAACGAATATCCACAATTTGCATAATATTCATTAAATCATTTTGTATCTTAGAGAATTTATTCATAGTATGAAAACATCCCTCTTTACTTTCTCGTATACGTAGTTTTGAGAAATTATTTACTCGTTCGTTAATTTGATCTGAACAATTGGCAGAAAATCCCAGTTGAAGCTCTATCTCTTTGTTTGTTTGGCCATCTGTCCGTCTTGACTTCTAACTGTGAAGAACTCTCAACCCGTCAACCTACACGTCGAATGTTTGTCAAAAATATGCTATCTATTTAAGATCGTACAATCCTATCTTTTAATGGATTGAGACTTTTTACATAGAGCTCAACTACAGTTTTGATTGTCATGTGAATCGTTCGGCTGTTTTGGACTTCGTTTACTACTTGCCCGTGTTCAATCTCGTGTGTTCACAGGTGCTAAGCCGTCAAAGGGCGCGAATGCCTTGGGTTTCCAGGTAAACGCGTGTCGCGAGCCGCCACGTGGCATCAGCCTTCCCCCACCGCTCTCCCATCCAGCGTTCGCGCAGCCCAATTGGTCGATCTTTTCCTTTGAGCGCCCTCCAACGACACGTCGCAACCCGCGCTCACTATTTGCTCGGTCGAATTGAATCGAGATCTGGAATCCCGACAGTTGCGCCTGTCAGCCATCACTAATCAGACTACCTTCAGATGCCCCATGCGGTGTGCAATGGATTGCAGTGACAAGGAAGAACGTGAATCGAATGATATCTTGTGACAAGAAACCCTTTTATTGTGAGCCTGTGATGTAACAACGTTGCGATCCATGCTGAATATCAGTATTATTGTTCGTACTGCATTATTAGTATTATTCTGTAAAGAAAGTATCTCGGACATTAATATTATAAGCTCACACTCAGTTACAAAATATAATTTCATCTCTTCACGAGTTGTTGTCACTGTTCAAATATACCAACATTTAGTAGATCTGAAAATGAAGAATGTTACTAAGAGTAGGGGAAAAGATTGGAGAGAAAACTAAAGATTATTTATTTGATTGGAATTTAGTTTTAAAGAGGAGAGTGGATTTTTTTTAAAAAAAAGGAATTCCAATGGATTTTTAAAGTATGAGGAACTTTAAAATTATGGAATTCAATGTCTCACATAGAAGTAATTTGAGGATTGTTTGCTACAATGTAATATTTGTGCTTTACAAACAGCGAAAAGGTGAAAATGTTTTTTGCTACTTTGAGGCAACGAACGCAACAATTATTCCACTTACGAGATCATTCACGACCAGGTAATTTTCATATGACCTTAACAACCTCCTTCCGCTCTGTTAATTCCTGCGGTTTAATGGGCTGTTTCACATGATAGACGACGCAGCATCTTGTGTCAGAGTACCTGTTCTTTCTGGAAATAAGTCCGGGGCGCTGCGAGGCTTAACTAGCACGGACATTTATTCAGCGGACGGGACAGTCCTTAATTCCAGCGGATGTGGCAGCCGGGCATTCCCGCTCTGGAAAGCACTCTTCACCGAGGGGCTTCATTTTGGCTCACTGACTCACCCTTTCTCTTCGAGATGCTAACTCCTGTTTTTACGCGTCTGTTCGCTGCGTGGCGTCCGGCGAGAGTGGTCCCTGGTCTCGGAATCCTCGAGCGCTTGCACCCGGTGAGGGCGGCGCAGGCGGCGCGGCAAAAAGCAGCCCCGTCATGCGCGCGCAATGCGGCTCCGCTGCTCGGTATTCAGGCGCCTTCGGGGAATCGTGAAATCCAGGCGCGTAAGCCGCCTCTTCGGATCGCGCTCGGCGCTCCAGCCTGCCTCTCCGCTCTTGTTGGAGGGTCGTAAAGATGCATTTTCGTTCTCCCTCTAAAGGGGCATTCTGTCTCTTTGGCTCTCCGCCTCTTTGGCTGTTATCTCTTTGTCTCTCTGATTTTTTATCTCTTTTCTGTCTTAGACACACTTGGCTCGTTGGCCCTATTTTCTCTTCGGTTCTCTTGTCTCTTTGGTTCTCATGCTCCTTTAGCGATCTGTTCTCATTAGCTCTCTTCTCTCTTGTCTCTTTAGCTCTCTTCTCTCTTAGACTGTCTTTCCTGTTTTGTCCTCTAATCTGTTTGGTTCTGTTGCTTCTTTAGTTCTCTTGTCTCTTTGGCTCTCTCTCTGTCTCTTTCACTCCCTGAGTTTTGGGCTCTCTGTGTTTCTGAGTTATCTGTCTGATTGGCTGCCTCTTTAAATTTCGTTCTGGTTGGCGTTCTGTGTGTTCATATTATTGGCTATTTTTCACTGTGTGTGCGGTTTGTCTTATTCGTTTATCTCCTTTTCTGTTTCTATTTCTTCCATTGAGCTCTGGTTGGGGTCCGGCATGATATTCACATACTTGCACCTTAAAACGAAACTTACATCCTTTGATTAAAGGTTGCAAGTCCCACGCGAAGATGTATAGGACTCTTAGGACCGGAGTCAGAATGAAAGAGGAAACTGGTGCGGTCCGTTCCTTTATTACTTCTCCTGTACCCGCTTGCGTTTCTCCTTACATTCACAGAACACTCGAGTCCATTATGATGTGTCAGTGTAACCCTTTGCAAGCGGGTTCGCTGTAGGTCGTATCCGAGTGTCATAAACATGTTTGTGCTGTTACTACGCGATGACAGACGCCTTTATTGAAGGGTTCGGTGAAGTATTGCGCTGCAGGTTTATGACCAAGTTATAGCGCTATCTGGAGCTCACCGCTTTGCAACTTCGCAGGTTTTCAGTCCCGTGCTTCGTCCTGCGCGCGGCCTGATATAGGCGGAACGCACGAGTCCATTACGGTGGGCCGGTATGACATTCTTTAGATTGCATATCGCACTGACATAATTTCTTCAATATGTCTTGAGATGAAATTGAGGTTAGGCGGGAGGAGAACAATACTTGTGGATGGATGTGGAAATGTTTAGTTGTCAATAGAATACAGAATTCAAGAATGAATTATAACAAGAATGAATATTTAAAAATTCCTTTAAAATTCACGAGTTCAAATCCGTGGATTTTTAAGAACGAAAAAAATCCCTCGTATGTCTTCCTTTGGAGGGGAAGACAGCCGACTGTTCCTCTTTTGTAGATTTACTGCATGTAAAAAATTATCAAGCTTAAAAGAAACATCTGAGGTAAATTCACATCGCCTGCTTTGTCGCCCGAGTAAAGACGTTTTTTCTCCTCTAGATGGTGAAAGGAACCTAGCGAAATTTGCTACAGTCGGACAGAAGGTTGGTCATTTACGTAACTTGATTATAAAAATTCTTCAATATTCTGCGACGTTGCGAGGTACAGAGTTCTGATTAGTTTGTTTCCAAGCTGAAGACGGGAAAATGCAGACGGAACGTAATCTTTTAAATAGCCTTCTTATACGCTTCTTTTACCCACTTCTAAATCATTCGAAGCTCATGAAATATGTTTTCAGTCGTGTATTCACGGAGACAAACGACGTCCTCAAAAGGCGTCGCCTCCAGTTTAGCTTAAGCCAAACAACGGGAACATCCAAGCGAAAAACGACGACGCTACCAGGTGCTCCTGACGACATCCTGAGCTTCACCGCGACCGGCGGCGAGAGCGTGTGCTCTGTCAACGCGCGGGCGGCGGGCGGCGGGCGAGCGACGGACGACTCCGCGGCGGGCCAGGCCCTTCATTCCGTGAAGCACGCGCGTTTCTCGCGTTATTTATTCGAGTGGTGGAGGCGGCGGCGGCGGTGCAACTAAACAAACCAGTCGCCCTGGGAGAGGGCGAGAGGCCGTTTACCGGGCAGGAATGGGCGATGGGCAGAGGCGGCCGTGTTTGAGCCTCTGAGAGGAATGCGAGACAGGTAGGCACGCTTGCGCGCCCGCCGCCTCCGCCGCCTCCGCCGCCCGCTGCGCGCTGTGGAGTTCGGGGGGCGATCAACGTGATTATAGGCTGTTCTCTGCAGACGGTTTCTGGAAGGAAGTGGTGAGTTTGTGTCATTTTACAGTTGTTTGCGAGAGACGATTTGGAAAGGCATTGATAATAGGGGAAACTCAGTCAGTTGACGTGAAGAATATTCTTGGTGAGTGGTTGTTTGTCATGGTCGACAATCTAGCCGTGGATGAGAATGTTGTTTACTTAACATTTAATCTCAGTCGAGATGCAATCTAGCAGCATCGAGGTTTGGACTCTAGTAAGCGGATTTCAGAGTGGATTCGCAGACGTTAGTGACATCTCACGTATTCATCTAATCACGAATCTTCTAACGTTATTTATAAATATTTTAAAAGCTGAGAGCACAATTCTAAAATATATATTCATGATGTTTTGTAAGAGTAAGAACCAGGCAGGCACGCGATCGTAATTTCCAGGAAAGACAAGGACAATGTACAGCAGTTATGTGCTTAATGCTTTAAAGAAAGATTAATGTGCATGACGAAGTTGTGGCTTAACAAACGAACCATAACTCCTACGATTGATGCCCAGTGCTCCTCTTGACATTATTAGGAGCTCTTTGAAGATGGCCGACCAAACCATTAGATACCATCTGGTACCAGCTTGAGGCTCTGTACCATGTGAAAATAAACAGCCCAACATGGAAACTGCAGTGAATTATGCACGGGTGCTTGAAATATTTGTTGTAACGTTTGTTCGAGATGACCATTTGTGGGTGGAGACATTACATTAATAACTGGGAGAAAGTCAAAAATAAATGAAGTCCCTGGTGAATGCCTATTTGTCATGGTTGACAACCTCACTACGTTTTCGAAAAATGATACAATTGTGTCTGTCAGTTATTTTCAGGTTGACATATTGCTTTACGTTGGAAATGGCCAATCATTATAGTGTGATTTGTTGCGGCTGACAATGCAAACCAAGAATGTATCCTATGGGTGTAGATAATAACCTATGTAACGAAACAGGTTGTAAGGATCTCGTTAAGGGAACTTTAGTTTTCCAAGTCAATGGTGTTTAAGAAGTCAGATGATTGTGTCATCAGTACAAAAGTTTATTCAATAACACTTGAAACTACATACAATTTGAATATTTATAAGGCATATAACTGACATAGAAACCATCATTAATTAGTAGATTGAAATGAAATGAAATAACCAAAATTATGTTTGGCTCTTCTCCTTTGAATTTCTAGGAACATGGATAGACCCTATTGTATATCTTTATTAGTGAACGAATGTACATAGTTCAGTATTATGTATACTACATCATATGTATTTTTATGACTTATATTTAACTTAAATGCTAATCTTACAACTAAATCTAAATACACATGAATAGGAAACTCACAGAGCACCTATGTGATTAATTGAGTTCTGAAAATATGCTGAGGAATGAATCTAATGGATATCTATTTTTTTATTCTTGTTGGGAGCTGGTAGGTGGTGGCTAGGCCGTAATGGGTGGCTTGGGTTATTGTGTTTATTTTGGAAAAGAAATTGTTAGGAGCGCGATATGGTCAAGTATAGGGGGTAAATTAAATTCTTTATGCAGTTGAATGTTTGAGATGAACCAGGGTGCATGAGTGGCAAGTCTGAGGAAATTATTTTGGATGATCTGTAATTTATTTATATTAGTTTTAGAAGCATTGATCCAGATAGGGCATGCATAAAGCATTAGGGGTCTAATTATTGATTTATAGATGGTGATGGCATTGTTTAATGAGAGCTTACTATTGCGATTTAAGAGTGGCTTTAGTTGAATTAATTTTATTTTGGCTTGCTGTGCTTTTGCTGTTATGTGATTTTTCCAATTTAGTCTGGTATCAAGATTCAGCCCTAGGTATTTGACAGATTCATTGTGCGGGGTCCATGGATTTGGGTTATTGTTTATTAAGAGTGGTGTTGGGGTTGAAAATGTTCTTAATGAGAATATTTTGGCGCATGATTTTGTAGGATTTAGTTTGATTTTCCATTTGACAGACCATTCATCAATTTTATTTAAATGTGTTTGAATTTGTTTACAGATTAGATCAGTTGAATGATTGGACATGAAAATTGCGGTGTCATCGGCGAATTGGGCGATGTGCGTGTGTGATGTTATGGGAATGTCGGCTGTGTATATGTTGAAAAGCGTGGGTGACAGTGGTGAGCCTTGAGGTAATCCAGCTGTAATTCTGCGGGGATTGGATGTGTGATTATTAACTGTGACTGAAAATGTTCTATCTTGGAGAAAGCTATTAATGGTATTAATTAAATAGTTAGGGGTACCTATTTCTTTAAGTTTGAATATTAATCCAGGGTACCACACTTTGTCAAAAGCTTTCGAAATGTCTAAAAAGGTAACTATTGTATGGTGCTTTTTTTGAAATGCCGTGTGTATGTGCTCCGTGATTCTTAATAATTGATGAGAAGTTGAAACTTTATTAGTGAAGCCAAATTGGTGCATTGGGATTGTTTGAGTTTTATTCAGATGGGCATTTAGTCTTTTAAGGATTAGTTTTTCTAGGATTTTTGATAAAGTGGGAAGGAGGCTAATGGGTCTGTAGTTGTCAGTTCTGGATAGATTTTTGAATGGCTTGGGGATGGGTATTACATTTGAATTTTTCCAAATAACGGGGAAGTAACCAGCTCTAATTATTGAATTGTAAATATTGGTGATATATGCTATTGTGGGTTTAGGTAAGTTTTTTAAGATTTTGTTACTTATTTTGTCGTGACCAGGGGCTTTTCTTATTGGCAAAATCTTAATTATATTAATGACTTCATTTGGGGATATGTAGTTTATTTTGTGTGGTACGTTATAGTTGGGGGCTGATGCTATTTCGAGTATGTTTGAATGCAGTGGGTGCGTTGGGGTGGCATTGGGAGTAAATGATTTAGCAAAGTGATCGGCTAATGCTTCAGCCTTCTCATAAGAAGCGAATTTCTTGCCCGTTGGAGTTGTTAATGGGGGTATTATTGCTTTCTTTTTCAAGATATTTTTAGTGAATTGCCACAACGTGTTGTTATTTGTGCTGAGGGATTGGATTAAGTTATTGTAAATTGTTTGTTTATGTTCCCTTAGTGATTTTTTTACGTTGTTGGACAGTAAATTTAACTCTTTCTTAAGCTGTGGGTTTCTCATGGTGCACCAAAGTCTTCTTGTTTTTTTTCTAGTGTTAATAATTGTGAGAATGTTTTTCGGAAGATTTTTATTGAAATGTTTAGTGGTGGGGGGCTGAGCATTATTATTAAGAGTGTTGATTGTGTTAATTATCATATTGTTTAAAAAGGCTATAGCTTGTTCTATTTCTATGGGAGTTTTTAATATTTTAAAGTGGGGTAATTGTTTTTGAATTATGTTCTTGAATTTTTTCCAGTTGATGTTTTGTGTGTTAAGTGTGAGAGTTGGAGTGTGAGGGGGCGTAATTTGTTGAGTTGAGATGATGGTTGATGATGGATAGACCCTGTGAATTCTTTTCGATAATACATAAAAACTGCATGGAGCATGACATAAACGTCGATAATAATCTAGATATTATCATGAAGTGTATTTCAAACGCAACTTTGATTCCATTTTATCACTCATTTCAAGAAAAGGAAGTGTTGTGGCCTTGCCATCCCCATTAAAGTTTCTTTATCTTATTTATACCAGTCTACCAGTGTTTCCTTTGACAGATTATTACTTACTTTTTCGTCTGAAGTTTAATGTAAGACCATTATTAGGAACATATCCTTCCATCCATTTCCCTCATTAACTATTCAGATTGGGTGAAAATAGCGAACAGCAAGATCAGAGATTTACACTTTGTGATAATACGAACTGGAGGGACAAAAATGTATAAATCATTTCATGGAGTACCATCGACGATATGATTTCCAATACTACGAGAATTAAATATAAAATGAATAAGAAATATTATACATTTTCTTTAGTCTTCTATTTTAATACTTTTGGTGCGAAAAGTGGATTAAATTAATGAGAGTTTTAACACAATTTTCACAAAGAAAATAAAGCACTGTCTATCTCTTCAGAATGTTCTCGAACGTTCTCGAAAGAAATGTTGTAATGTTGTAAGGAAATGTAAAGAAATATTGTAATGAGCGTAATTTGCGAGGTCTGTTCCAGTATTATCCCGCGTTTGACACCGACGGGCCGCATACTGCCCACAACCCATGGATTGTACGCAGCTGATCTAGATCAACATTGTATGAGCAAGGATATTTCCCAAGCATCCGTATAAAGCCCGAGATTATTCTTCGCAAAAAAAAGGGGGCTCTCTCCAGCTGCCGGCCGCCCGCGGCGTACCTTCCTTCCGCGGAGGCGACGCGGCGCCTGGGCTGTTGACCCCCGCGCGGGCCCCGCCCCCGCCCCGCCCCGCCCCGCCCCCGCTGCCACCGCCACCGCGTCGCCCCCGCCCCGCCCCGTTTGGGCACGGGTGCGGGCGCCCGCGCGGCGTTGTCAGACTTGACCGCGAGAGCGCGTGCGGCGGGCGGCATGTGTGCGACCGCCACGGTCGATAACCCGCAGGAGGCCGCGTCGCCGAGGAATCGATTTCGAAACGGCCGCAGACGCCTTCAATTTCTTTGCGCTCCCGCTGCAGCGGTCTCCGCCTTTGCCTCGCCCTCTGCCATCGATATGACCGTCTCCTCCATTACGGTCGTCACCGCTGCCGCCAACGCCTCTGCCTCTGCCCTCGCGGCTTGCACACTCCCCTTCTCCTCTGCCTGCGCCTCCTGCACCGTTCCTGCCACTGCCTCCATCGTAGTCTCGCCCTCCATCTCTAACTAGCCCCGAGGCCTGCGTTTAAACCGCCTCCGTCGCTTTGTTGCCGCTTCCTCCATAACCTTCACCTCTGCCTCCGCCTTCTGCACCACTTCCTCCGCCCCTTGATTTCCTCGTCATCTTTCGCTTCTGTCACATTTGCCGCCGCAAACGCCTCCGTCGTGGTCTGTTCCACCGCATCTTCCTCCACCTTAATCCCCCTTGGCTGTCTCGCCCTTCGCCGCCGCCGCTGCTCCGCTGTTTCCATATCCTTCGCCTATTTTGCTTCGACGCCGCTTCCTCCATATCCGTCAACCTTGCTTCCACCTTCTCCTCCATCACCGCCGCTAGTCTCGCCTCTTTTGATATGCTCGGCCTCTGCCATCACTCCATGTGTCTCCTCCATCACGTTCTACGCCGCTAATGCCACCGCCCCTTCTGCCTCTTTCGCCGCCGTTTCCACGATCTGCTTTGCCTCCGCCTCCTGCACCGCCACCGCTGCCTCTCCTTCCGCCTTCGTCCCGTTCCCTGCCGCCAACGCCCCCCTCGCCCCGCTTCGACCTCCTCCTGCACCACCGTGTCTTCCGCCACCTCCACCCGCTTGGTTTCGACGCCCTCCACCGTCTCCGCCTCCTGTAACGCCACCGCCGCCGCAGACCGCTATCCTCGTTGTGAGCACGAGGGGCCGGATTGGCTTGCCGCCAGATGGAAAAGTTTTGTTGCACATGGGCTAAATACGGTTATTGAGAAAGTTGTGTTTACACTTCCTAACAGCGTATTCTGGCCTCAAGACCCAAGGGGTTATGAAGACTCACGTGGCCGGTGTCACGGCGGTCGCTGTCCCGGGTTGTTTTTGTGCAGCGTCGGTAACGTTGTATGTGTTTTCGCTCTCGTGGCAATGTAGCCGTCTACATCTGAAAAGCACAGCAGAAAAGAAGACGGGTGAGATACGTTTTCATTGCCATGACACACGTTCTCTCGGGATTGCTGTATTACATGTTTACGTCACTGCTTCGTACAATATCGCTTTGGCGTTGGCTTCTGTATGTTCATGAGATGGCAGGAAGAGATTGCAATAAATAAGGGGGTTTCTCTGGAATGCAGCGTGGAAAGAAAAGAAGTAGTATTCATCTTCAGAAGGAAAAACTGCCTGTGGTAATTCGGTGACTTGAATGTTCTGAAGATAGGTGGGTGATTTCCTGCATAATGTTTTTGTATTTTGTTTCATTTTTTTGCAATAGTTCGCACTGATTCATGGTTGCAGAATTCATGTTGTTTTAACCTTTCATTTTTGCATTCTTTATTTCTTTGAACTACGCCCCATTATTACAACAACATAAATACTGAATATTTTCTAGAAAGCTTTGCGCCATTAACTGAAGTTAAAGATGGAATAAGCTGTTCCACAGAGATTTATGAAGTACATCATTTTTATTGAGCGGTGATTCAGCGCCGCACTTCGATGGCTCGTGTCTTTTATTGACGCGCGCTATGGACCCCTATACTTGCACTTTGTTGCGCTTGCCGCCGTAGTAACTGATTTGTGAAGGGGCTCGCTCCGCAGCTACCAAGGGCCTATACACGATCAGGACAAGTGGCAGTTTTACTCGCACCTTTTAGCGAACCCGGTTAAATGTGAGAATCTGAACGCGGGTAACACTCACAAACGCAAACGTCCGTTAATAACCTTTTCAGATTCAGACGGGCTCGTGATTGAGATTATTTTTAAGTTGTATGCGCTTAAATGTGCAACAGATACAGATTTTTAAAATATGCTATGGTTCATCCAGTAAATGCGATATCCTTTAAACACAAAATAGTAAAATTGGACGGCGCTGGGTCGTTTCGGCTCATCGATTCAACACGAGGCGCTCAAACTTGAAGGGGTAAATATGCATCTGTGAGGCCGTCAGGGAATACAAGATAACTGAGTATAAACATTACAAACTTCTAGACCTGTAGGGGGATCGAACTGTTGGCATTGATTACGCGACAGAAAATCTCAAGTTATACATAATCAGTTTTGAAGATCGCCTCTGGTGGGTAGGCTCCCTTGTAGTAACTCTCCTTGCCCTACTGTTTAGAAGGTACACATACTGACGCAAACAACGAGCTTTCGTTTATCTTCCTAACAGCAGTGCACTATTTGTCACATACCAATCAGAAGTGCAATGCTCAACATTATAAATGTGTAACTTTGTTTTATGACATTTCTCACCATATATTCATCGAAAAAAAAAGAGATCATCTTCGACCTCCCCCTCCCGTACACGCCCATCTCTTCCGATCTTTCCAGTCCCCATCTTTGAGGCCTCTTGCCTCCATTTCTTCTTCGACGTCCTTTCTGCAACTTCTTGGTAGTATTCCACTCTTTCTCCGATCTGGAGGTGTCCATGCCCAGATCTTTTCGAATCAGCCGCTATCTGGAGGAGAATTCTAGTGGACGGTTATACTGATCGGTACTATTTCTTGGTTTGCCCGATCAACACCAGTCGAATGACGAAGCAGTACTCTAAAAAAGGGGATACGGACCACGCGCGATCTTTCCTTCGCTTCGTATTGTTCTTTCCTCTCCCTTACTTACACACACTCACTTGCACCACACAACAACTCATGTCGGGAGACCATTCAGGAGCTTAGAGCTTGTCCCAGAAGGGGGGGTGCCCCGTTGGTGGGACGTCCCTGGCTGGGCAAAATACCCGCAATCCAACGTAGGCCTGCGCCGGATCTCGCTGGCCATCGGAGGAAGGTCACCGTCACGTCCCGCGATAAAACATGCACTATATTGGCGGGACTAGAGCCCGTAGCAATTGACGCGCCCGGTATCTTTTGTTAATCAATCAATCGACCTCCCCTGACACCCTAGAAATATGTAACAATTCTTCTGAGATACTGTCGTTAAACACGAGATGCACAATCCGGGGCGGATAAAGCCACCGTGCACCCCCCGCATGGAACGAGCCTTAGAGAGCTCTGCGTGGGCGGCAGAGGCGCCGCGCGGGCCGAGGAGTCGCCGCCCGCCCGTGGCCCTGCTTTGCTTTCCGCTGCTCGGAAATGTTTACACGCTCTGGGTTTTGTGCGCCTCCCCTTGTACACAACGAGGGTCTGGGGATCTTTTCACGGTAGTCGTTGAATGCGCGCTGCATAGCGCAGGGGGACGGCGGTGGCGGCGCCGCTGGAGGAGGACGGAGAGAAGCGTGAGGGTGGAGGGCAGTGGGAGGATGGGGCTTCCAGGAGTGAAGATGTCCGCAAGAGGATAACGAAGGCGGCTTGTGAGTTTGGCGTCCAGAATCCTGACTTGATGTTTGGGGAGGGGACGGCACAGGTAGAAGCGCGGAGTGTTGGGAGGTCGGAGAGACCACGTTGGCGGAAATGGAGAGAAATTCTGCGAGGATTGAGTGGGCGGGAGGGCCCGCCCCCGAATGTGAGGGTGAACGGCGAAGCGAGGAAGAGGGCGCTATGTTGTGAATGGGCAAGCTGGGTGCATTGCCTCTGGTCACAGTGTTGGGGGGGGGGGGGATTGTCAGATCGAGTGACAGACGTTGCGCGCTCTTCCGGCGCTTCTTCGCACGTTTGCATTCAAGTACCTTCATGCATTTACACACATTGGTACAGAAGGAAGAGGACTCTCAAGCGCAGGAAGATCGTCGTTCCATTCCATGAACTGTATTAAATGCATAACATTTGTGCTACATTTTTACAAAACATTTTGAACATACAAATGGGTCAACGACGACCTCAGCGAAGTTTTTTTAGTTTGAGGAGTTACTGTTTCATCGTTTAGAACTTCTATGAACCTTCAGCGACTCTTTGCAATTCAACGCGTATCGGATTTTTATAAAAAAAAACTCAAAACAATCTACATTTCATGGAAGCTATGGCATTCTTTTACAGCCAAGTCTACCCGTAAACACGTTGGAGTCCAGGGGCGTTTATTCCATGGAAGCCAGGGAAGCATTGCTTCCCCTCATTTCCAAGGATATCGTACACTTAAATACCACTTGAATAACAATTTAGAATCATTTACTAGTATTCCAAGTAAAAGAATTTTAAATTGAGCCTGTCTAATCTTTTTTAAAAATGAGCACGTAATTCTTATTCACCAATAGATAGGGTTGAGTTCGCCTGTAAAGCTCACTGGAAGCACTGGGCTGACTGCATGCAGCGTCTCAGGGAATGCTATGCTCAGCAGATATGCTGGCGCGCGTGATGGGCGCGCGCGGGCTCATTCTGTCGAGCTCGCCTCAGGAAGCAATCGACCAGTTGCGTGCAGCGTGACTCACTGTGCGCGTGTGGTGGGCTCCGCATGTGCTTATCGGTTCAGTGACATTAATTAGTCCATAAATTAGATCTGGTATTAGCTTAGTCAGATTCCAAAATCAAAGAACCTATACTATTTTTCAAAACTTTAATTGGTTTATCAACATTTTCGTTGCCATGCTCTAGATAACGAGGTTCAAAAAAAGGTTTCCAAAAGCAGCTCCCATTATATGGAATTACAATAGTAGATTAGTTCAAACTGTGTATGATAATCGAGTACCTCTTATAAATTTGTTTGAAAAAATTGTGGAAAGCGTCAGTGATTGAGATGCAGGAACTCTCACGTCATCAAGAGGATTTTTAGAGGTACTGAAAAGAGATTTCCGTGTCAATTTTCTTATTATTATTTTTAATGATAATGTTCCCTTAACAGAAAACCTATTCAATATTTTGCAAAGTAAGAGTAATAACATTGGATACTGTGTAGAACAAATAAAGATGTTTCTGAACTTAATAAAAGCAAAAAGGGATTGCTTGGAAGAAGTATGGATTAAAGGTATGGGCATTCGAGACATCAGAAACAAGATTCAAAAGACTCCGTCTTGATAATACTGGTGGCATAAAGCAGAGTTATCGCAGACGTTTCTGCGAAATAATTTACAACATAGTAGAGCAACTGAACTTCAGGTTCTGCAATTTTAAATCCCTGAGGTTTTAAAAACTTTCTAATTTCCAGAACTATAACCTAGCGATAGTGTCATTTTACGATAGTGTCATCGCTGATTTTGCAAAGCAAGACAGAAGAATCGCTCTTTACTAAATAAGGTAGTTTAAGTTAACCATTTGTCGTTATATCGATGTGAAATATTAAAAATGTTACATCTGAAATGTAATTGCTTCCCTAGAAAAAAAATTTCACCACACGCCTCTGTTGGAGTCTTAATTTATTGTCGATGTAGATATCAGTAGTGAAATTGGAGTAACAGAGTCAATGTATTTTAACTCACACTTTCAGAAAATGATTGTAATATATTCAAATACATGTGTTATTTGTTCTGAGATGATGACCTGAGGTGATAAGAAGTGTCGAATAGGTGTGAAAATAATGGAATCTGTCAAGATTTGCTATTTTTTCAACTTTAATTCTTACCAGCATTTTTTAACGTTTTGCAACATTCGTATATTGTGTTATTTGTCGAATGTCCTTATTATCTCAGAATTTAATTTCTTAATGTAAAAGTAGATAATATTTTCCTAATTCAAAGTGTATATTACTTTACCAAGTAAGTCCTGTTGAAACTTTTCGTGAACACTTTGCCGGCAAAGTTTACCGATGTGTATTTTGAAATGCCTCCATTAATCTCGCACGTTGATTACGAGTATGTTCAAGGAGCCTATTGTGGGGGTGTAGTGTGGGGAAGAAGTGTTGAGGACTAATGGAACTGCAGCGTAGGAAAGTGACGTGGTGAGGGTGGGGCGCAGCGAGGGGCAGAGGGCATGGGCCGGGGGGCGGGGGCAACGCCCTGCGCGACGAGCGGGGGTGTGGTCGCTAAGAGGGAACGGCTGCCCGGTTGCCGATGCTATCGCCGCCTTCCTCTCGGCGCGACGTCCGTTTCGCGCGAGGCTTGGCCCCGGGGAGCAACTGCTCACATACATCTCCCGCACGTCAGCTGACACGGGCCACAGATAGCGGCGAACAACCGCGAACACAAGTAAAGAAAACGGAAATGTACAACGAGTGGGCAAATGTAAGGAGAGTTACATTAAAAACAAGAGAATCGAGATCTTTATTTACAGTACGATCACAAATCATGCGGTTTGTTGAGAAATATTTCCAGCTCCTCTTATCAGCAAGCAGGAAGAGAGCTTATTTGCTACTGTTGGAAACGACTATGAGTGTTGGAAATGCAATAACAATAAAACTGATTTAAAATGTTTTCTCTCGAGTGCTTTATGCTCTTCATAACGTGTGCAGAATAAATTAAATTTCTATGGTCAGTTATGATAACGATGACAGTATATGTTGAGATACATATCGCCTGTTTAATTCTTTATTCTTGATCAGCGAATCGGAGTACACGAGTTTACAAACATGATCACAAGTCAATTGAATTGCGATATTGACGAATTAAGCAATCATATTTTACCTTCTGTGATAAGAAGTAAGAAACTAAATAAAAATATTAAAGTATTTTGTAGCTAATAAGTAATAGAACGGTGTGAATGATTTGAATACAGCAGGGAAGGAAGAAAACGTGTTTGGAATCTCTCGTTCCCAACGTTTCGAAGAGCTTTTGCATCTCGCGACGATGGAAAATGTACCTGCCACAAAAACTTCCAAGGGCCGCGCAGATCGGAGGAGAGAGGCCGGACAGAACGGAGAGGCGCGCGCCCGATAAGAAATGGGGCGCACCGTTTCGAATCGAGAAGCGCCGCGTCGCTCCGCTCCGCGCTGCGCCGCGCCGCGCGCAGGGAAAGAGGAGGGTGGCTAGGCAACGGGCGGAGGGGGTTCCTCTTCCGCCGAGTGCCCTCGCGAGCGGCCGCTTATTTTCCTCTTCTCCTTCCGCCCGCTGCCACCCCCACCGCCATAAACTCTCCGGCCTCCGCGCCCGGCAGCCGCCCTCGAAGGTAGGGCCAGATCGTTGCGCTCGCCTCGGCGTGCCCGGTGCCAGGTGCCCAGCCGGCCGGCCGACATACACGACGCCCCATTTCACCGTTCTAACAAGGCCGTCACGATGAACCGGCCGGGTGGAACACGTGGGGGAGGGCGCAGGGCGACGGGCGTAACACCGGATTGAGCACGGCTCTCTGAATCCCACGAGCGACTGTCCATTTTCTTTCAACTTTCCTCTCTCCAGTTGCCCTACAGAGGCGGGAATTTATTCCTTAAACGGGGTATATTGGGTGCTATAGCCGGTTAGGGTTGTTCAGCACAGAACGGGCCTGTCTTAAATAAACGATCTAAAATTAATTCTCAAACTAATGCAGAGTATCTCTTTGGGCCTTCTTAGTTTTACAATAGGTTTGGTTTAAAAGTTCTTTAGATTATTCCTTTTGTCTTTTTTCATTTTTATCATTCACACTCATTCTTAAACTATATTTGCAAACACATTCAATCAGTCACTCACACAACGCTGCACTTCACTGTTTACACAATAGTTACACTTTTCGCGACGGTTGTAACGTTTTACAGCTCAACACTTGACTTTCAGGTTACTTTCAAAACATCACATATATTCTTTCAATATGTTTATTGCAATGCACTTCAAAACTCCATGATTTTCAAGATTTTGTTTTCCTATTCTGCATTTAACATTTCACTTTTTTTTCAATTTTATCTAAAACGTTACTCTGTCCACCTCGGGGAAAATGGACCGTGGTGGGCCTGGCCGCGGGGGACGGGAAGGCTCCCAGGGAGCCGGGACGGGCCGGCGCAGGGTCAGCTCGGAGGGGCGGGCTGGAAAAACGTCCCGCGCCGGGAGGGGGCGCGGTCCTCGGCGGCGCCCACTGCCCACCACTGCCGTCCGTCGCCCCGAGCGCGCACGCGTGGAAATTGCCCTCCTCGTAATGAGAGCGAGCGCCCGCGCGCGGGTGGGCTTGTGAAAACAGCGGTTCCGCGCTTCGCCCGCGGCTGATTACGCAGAGCCGCTCCTTGAGGCGTCGCGCGCGCCACGCTTCGGCGGAAGGACGCGGGAAGCCATTGCAGATAATTGAAGTTGCTTGAAAAAGACCTAGACGAAAATTATCTGCTTTTCTATCTCATTACTGGTTCTGTTTCAAATAGTTTTAACATTTTATTTGTAATTTAATTAAATATAAACTATTTTTACATCTACAGTATTTTTCCTCCTTTCATTCATGTTATTCATAAATGATTAGCCGGCCTGCATAGACCCTAAGGCTGAAGAGCCATAGCTGCTTAGCACCTGAAGGGTTGCGGGGCATGGATGTTTGTGTGTGTCCTTACACCGTTATCATTACTTCCAATGTTATATTACGTGGGTATAATTTATTACCATATTTCCATAATAATTGGCATGTTCGTGTGTTAGTGAGTGAAAATTAGTGAAATATGTGGTCAGCGTAGAAAAGAGAACTGAAAATTCGCATAATCTGCATTGGAAAAGGCCAATTTCAATGAACAAATGAAGGTAACGATAACTGAACAGTCTAGATAAAGATCTACATCAAAATAAGTAGACAAGTGTGTACACTTTGAGGTTATGGAGAAGGATCAGTGATGTGACGGTCTACACAAGTGTAAGGCGCTCTGGCGACAGTAGACATAACTACTAAAAAACAACAGACCAACTAAATACACTTATAAGACACTCTAGCGGTATCAGTCACAACTCTTAGAACGAATCAACTATATTTTTTCCGTATTTCAGAATATTGAGTGGAAAACAACTAAGGTTTGCACAGGGATCTAGTGACTGCAGTGTGGGTGTATACCAAGATCTAGCGAACGTCGTTATTGGAATGAAGTGAAGATGGAAAACATCGAAGAGAGAAAGAGAAACACAAAGAACGCAAGCTCAAAAAATGAACAATTAGATAATGAAAGCTTAATGAAAATACTTCTGGAATTTTCTGCGTCCGTTAATGAAATAAACAAAGACAATAAGACCGAGGGAAAGAAATGAAGAATGAAATAGCATTATTGAGAAACGAGATCTATCTTTGGTCTACCGAAGAGAAAAAGCATGGGACATGCAAATAGAAACTCAGAGAAGAAATGTCAATGGAACTTGCGGATTTGAAACAAAAACATGAAAATGCTAAAAACTTCCAAACAGATTGGATAGAAGATTTGGATGATTGGACAGATTGGATAGAAGATTGGATAATGATTTTAGTGTAAGTTAGAAATGCCAAAGTGCAATTAAGATAACTTTAAGTCTAGATTGTAAGTTAGTTGTAAGAAAAAGCACCGCCTGTAGCTGCTTAAGCCGCAAGGCAGCAGCGTAATCTAAAAATATTTATGTTAATAAATTCCCCTCCTTCACAGGGTTACTGTGGAGGGGACAAAAGAAAAAAAAAGTTTAGAAGATCATGGAAAGTTATCCACAGAGATTTACAATATCTTACAAAACAAAGAAAAAAGCTGGTCAGAAAATCAACAAAAGACTTATGAGAAAACTGAAAGGTTGGAAAATTTAATGTTGGAAAATTACAAGGACATAAATAAGAGGCTACAGATAATCGAAAACTAAGAAGAAAAGAATTAAAAAAGAAAAAAAAGGAACAATGTAATAATCAAATGTAGAGAAATAGAGGAAAACAAGGCAGTCCCTACTAAAACTGGTATCAATTTTCGGAAAAATGAAAGTCAATATTAAACACGATAAACCTGTATGTATTGGAAAAGTCAGGAAAGGAGGAGTGATGGTACGTCTTAGAATAAGATTGTTAGAACACAAAACGTAATGAAGAATAAACACAAATTACAAGGTTATGGCAGCTACATTGAAGATGATTTGACAGCAAAATAAAGACATTCAAGCATCGGTCAAAAGCAATGAGCAAACGTCGAACGAGAAAAAGGAATCACAGTTCAAATAGGTTTTCAGAAAATCCAAATAAACGGGAAATGAATAGAAGGGAATGAACTAGAAGAGTTCAATACAAGAGAACAATAGATAAAAATGATCCATGTGCAAAAAACTAGATATTTACAATTCCCAATGCACAAACCAAGACATGGAAACACAAATTATGATGAAGTCAAAAGATGAAAAACAAACAACAAAACGCAGAAAAATATAAAGCAATGAAATAGAGTAAATAAACAATATTGACAATCCATTGGGATTATTGTAGCAAACTCATGAGACATAAAGGAAAACTTAAAAATGCTACACTAAATGTGAGTGACAGAAGAAAGACTTGTCGAACTATAAGGAGCTCTAAAATACATTCATGTAGACGTTTTAGGTCTCTCGGAAGTACGAAGAGAAGGAAATGCAATCATTGAGCTACCTGGAGGAGACATTCTCAGTTATGTTGGAGAAACAAAAGGGCAGGGTGTGGGTTTTTATATCAACAGACACATCAAACCCTACGTGGAACAAATTAAGGAAATCAATGAAAGAATAATTGTGGCAAAATTAAGTTACGAAAAAGACAACATAGCAATCTTTCAAGTTTATGCGCCAACCGAAAACAGCAGTAACGATGAAATTGAAGACTTTTATGAACACCTTTATGATACCATAAATGAACATCAAGCAAATTTCGTATTGCACTAGGGAACGTCAACAGTAAAATAGGAAAAAAGGAAGGACCACATGAATTTGCCTTTAACAATATGAATATGGCGACAGAAACCTCAGAGGATCGAGACTACTTCAGTTTACAAATGGGCAGGGATTAAAAATATGTAATACCTTCTACAAGAAAAACATATCAAATAAATAGACCTGGTGTAGTCCCGATGGGAGAACACGTAATGAAATAGACTTTATTCTAACTGACAAAATCACAAGCATAAGGAACGTAGAAGTAGTGAGCAACATGAAGTTTGAAACAGATCATAGACTAGTACGGACAACAGTTACTCGTATTATAGAAAAAAGAACGAGATGGCACAAATATGTTCATATAATGAATGAATCTAAAGATAAAAGTACATTTGTAAAACTAAACCAATCTTTTATCAAATGAAGCAACATGGGAACCGAAATACAAAAAATTTACTCTACCATTGGAAAGGCATTAAGAAAGACCATCATAAAATCAACAATGAAAGAAAAGGAAAAGAAAAGAAGAAATTAAGCCCAAAAACATTGTTTCTAATAGATCGACGAGAAATAATGAAACAACAGTACCATAATTCAATTTTGAGAATAAACAGAACTCAACAAGCTAGTAAAACGTGAAATAAGGAAAGATTTAAGAGGTCACAAAAACGAAATCATAAAAGAAATAAAGAACACTTCCATGTCTATAAGGACAATAAAACGAGAGTTGAGTGAAGGAAAAATTGGATAAAAGGAATATACACACAAATACGTCAGTTGATAACTAATATAAATAAAATTATATCACAGACCACAGCTTTCTATGAGACCACAGCTATCAACAGCAGTTAATTGGATAACTACAATACAATGAAAGAATTAAAAGTTATGTCAAATGACCCTACAGTTGGAACCAATGAATCGACACCCTCCATTAAGCTGTGTGAGGTCGAGGCAGCTCTGAAAGAACTTAAAATGGGGAAGGCTCCAGGAGAAGATGGAATCTATAATGAACTTCTGAAAATAGGATCAGAAGCGGTATTGAAACCTCTCACAAATCTGTTTAACCTCATTCTTGAAATAGAAGATTGCCAAAAGTACTATCATCCTGATTCACAAAAAAGGAAATAGAAACGATATAAGCAACTATAGACCAATAAGTGTATTACCATGTGTTAACATACTATTCTCCAAAATAATAAATAGAAGAATCAGCAACGTTATCAATGAACAACAACCTATAGAACAAGGAGGATTTCGCCCAAACTTTTCTACAACCGACCACCATCAAGTCGTCAACCAATTACAAGAAAAACTGAAGCATATAACATGAAGATATATCAGGCATTTATAGATTTCAATACAGCTTTCGACAGAATTGTGCCCCCTGCAGTTCTACAAGCATGACACGAGGTGTTAATAAAAAGTATGTTAGACTTTTAAGTAAAATGTTTACAAATAGCTGGGGCAAAAGTAAAGACTGGGTTAGAAGGACCAATATTCAAAATGCGAATGGGTGTTCACCAAGGAGATCCGTTATTACCGAATATTTTCATAAGTGTACTAGAATCAGTCTTTAGGAACATCAAAAACGAATACGGAAATGGAAGAAAATTAAAGAATTTAAGATTTGCGTATGCTGTAATAATTTTCGCAAAATCTCCAAAAGAACAGGGAGATAATGGGAAAATAATTAGATATCGGATTTGCGCAACAATGTAGGTATATAAATGCACACTACCAAAACTACTGGTCGGTTATGCCCGTCACAATAAATAACAGTACAAAAGACGACGTTGAAGAATATGTGTATTTGGGACAAATATCATTTGAAAATAAACAAGAAAAGGAAATAAATATTCGAATCTCTAATGTCTGACAGAAATTCTACAGTTTATCATTTATATTGAACAACAAAAAAGAAGACATAGCAATAAAAAGACAAACAGTGGGACCCACGAATAGGCTGAAGAGGTACAGAAAGACCAATGAAAAGGTGACAAGATGAATTTGTTAAAAATAGGTAACTTATGTGACTTAGAGACAGGATACATTGGAAAGAAGTGGCAACGGTAATTCTAGAAAGAACAAATTTGTAAATTTGTATATGTGTGTGTGTGTAAATAGAAGTGTAAATAATCCATTTGAAGATAATTGAATGTGAAACATATTAATATGTATAGCAAACTACTATTTAAAAGTGAAAATAGTGCTACAGGAAAATTCACTGGATTTGTTAAGAACGAGTGGTCTGTATATCTTTAGATTAGATTAAATTAGATTTATTTAGTCAAAAAACTGTAAAAAACTGTACGCACGGTATGGGGGAGAAGGTAATCTACGCAGTTTTCTTGAGTTCCAGAATCCCTTCCCATCATTTTAACTATTCATAGTTGAAAAATGAATAAAAGTTAAAAACAAATTTAAAATACTAGACATTTTCGTTCCCGAGTTATAGAAAACTTATTTGCAACGGTACACGAACTGCAGATTTTATTTTCTGCATTACTAACAAAATAGTAACTTGCTCTTACCTCTACTCTTACCACTACAAGCAAAAGGAGAGTTCAACAAAACGTGCGCATATTGAAGCTACATTTACGTCCAGAAGAAAAACAAGGGGCCATCTCAGCATTTTCTCAATGTATCAGGGAAACTGGACCAAGCCTGAACGAGATGGCGGTCATTGACCCGGAAGCTGAAGTACATTATTTGTTACAAACATATTATCTTTAAAAACAGAATTTATAAATAGGAAAAACAATTTAACTTCGCCTGGTTTTAGTTCACCTGGTAAGTTCTTTTGTGAGCTACCCCACCAGAGTGGGAGGTTTTTGCCCTGAATAAGGATACTATAGCTTTAATAATAATAATAATAATAATAATAATAATAATAATAATAATAATAATAATAATAATAATAATAATAATAATAATAATAATAATAATAATAATAATAATAATAATAATAATAACAATATTACTCCCAGTGGTCGCTATATAACTTTAGTAATTTAAAAGCGACCTTAGATATGTAAAATAAATAAATCGTTAATGTTAATTGTTAAAATAATGTACCTAAAGATGGAGACCAATATTTTTGGAACCGTAATATTTACAATAAAACAGTATATTATTTACAACGAATTAAGTAAAAAAGTGTTCAACGATTTACACTTTTGTGTGAACACTGTGTTCACAGTTCAGTCTCACAGTTCACTTCTCTGTACACAGTAGTTTTCAATAAATGGGCATCATGTGGTGATTAATGGTGTTACACATTTTATGACCGTCTATAATAGATGGGGCCCTGCAAAACTTCGAACTAGAATAAAATACAAATACTAGAAAACTCGTTCCATAATTCGACATTTTTCCTGCAGTTGCTGGCTAAAATGCTGGTCATACTTTGATACGTAAGCTATTGTCCGATTTAAATGAAGTAACTCTTGAAGGTCGCTAAAGGAAAGGAGAGGGGGCCCTGTCATCTAATCGGGAGTTTCTTTACGACTTATATTTTTGATGTTGAAGCTCGTTTGGATGACACCTCTCCTTCTAGCTCGTGTATTTGAGGAGGCAGAGCATTTAACACCTTGAGAAGGCACTGCAGAACTATAACAAGAATATAAGATAGATGTAAGAAGTATAACCTACTTCTATGCCGCAAAATGTCCGTGAGGTGCGTCGTGCGTTATATGGATGTCCCGATTAACTCAAGAAATGACCTCTTCGCTGGAAGCACTGTCGGAGGAAAAACAGAAAAAGACTTCTTGAAGAGAACGATCGTTTTGAAAGATACGCCGTATCTTCTCCTCTGCAACATGTATATTTGAGTTCGGTGTATATTATCCTGCAGTGGACACGACACGTTCGACCTTCTGTAATGCCGGCAGTAGTCTCAAGCTATCCAAAGGTACCACGTTGCAAGATATGGTTTGTAACATTCTGCATTCTGCATTTGAACAGAACAGTTCTGGGAATATGTGGCAAGTTTTTATCTTTTTCGAGCAAATTTCCGTGTGCTCGATCGATGTGGTATGTCAAAACGGATTGAACAGTCTAATGCGTATGGCAGGAAATGTTATGCTATACCTGTTAACCTTTGCTAATTTATTTATGTCCTCGTGTTTAGCTTTCGTGTGAGAAATATACTCAGTTTGTGCGCCTCTCGGTGTTCCCTGTATTTTTAGAGCAAAGAGTAAGATTAAAACGGAAGTAAGCAATGAAAGCAGTACAATTGCCTCTTTGGTTTCTTTCTCGATCAACATTGCCCTTTCTTATCGTGAACTTGCCGGTAACATCACAGTGAACTCTGTGAAAATTCTTCTCTAACCTGTTTGCCAGGCGAGTTGAAGAATTTGCCTCATGTGACTCCATCTCGGAATATCGCGCCTCTGAGGACTTCGAGTTACCTACTCATCAACTGCCGCCAGGACCCCGGCTCGTTCTTTGCGTGTATAATTTCTACACAAAATTCCAGTTTTGGAAACCTATAATTCCTTTGGAGTGCCTCACAACTGTTCATTACTGACTTAAGATAATATTTTTACAGGGTAATTTTCATGTCGGTTCATTTGGACCCACGTTTTCTTATAATATATTATAGTTATTTATGAAAGGTAAAACATTATTAACCAGTTATTGATTCTAGGTAACTCCCCAAGAAATGTCAATATCCCTGGGGAGTTATAGAAGCCCTACCTTATAGTCTTGAATCATTGTTGATTTCTGCTTTTCATAATGAGAGCCTTTGAGTACCTAAGTATAAATTATTTGTGTTTACGTGCATGTCGATCCACCGATACACGCCATATTGAACAGAGTTTAATACACACTTTGAAAACGTTGCGTGCTTGTTCTTTATTTTTTAATCTTTATTTTTTAATCTTTATTTTTTTCATTGACATTTCGGGTCGCTTATCAGTATTCTAAGAAAAATGTATTTTCAAACGTGTAAAAAATAGGTATGTACACTTTGATCTCCATTTCGAACGTTCTCGTCAACACTGAATTTTGAAGGTATTAAAGATTTCACCAAAGACCCACAATTTTTTAAATCAGAATTCAGTTCTTAGGAGGGGAGATTTCTCTGCATCTGTATTCCCTTCCAATGTTTTCGACTTAAGATGGAAGATACCTTCATTCCCAAGTTAATTTGAGAACCGTAACTCATTAGTATTTAGGTTACATAGAATCTAATCACTGGGCAGATATTAAAAGGGTTTTACACAGTGTTATCAGCTGACAAATACATTTAGTGTAACAATAATATAACTAATAAAATATAATCATTTCACATAATATAATAACAATAATATTCAGAGAAGATAATATGTTGAAAAAGGCGATATTAATTTAAGACACTTCGATGCCACGATTTTATAAATATATCAATGTTTCTTGGAAGTCTCGGGCGACTTGGGAGGCGTAGTATCAGAGCGGATGGAATGCAGTTCCAAACCCTTCATCTTCACGTTTGAGTGGGGACCGCGACGTTCGCCGTTATACTTGTTTAAATATTAACGGTTCGGGGAGTGTTGGTTTTCGTAAACGTGTGGTATTGAATCTCAACGAGATATGCCTTGGCACAAATCATGCTGACCAATAGGACAGCTCGATCACCTCCTTAGAACTTAGCGCAAACATACTGAGAAACCAACAAACACGGAAGGCTGCGCGCTCTCGGAATATGGTAAAAGAATTAGTACAAAAAGGAATTCATTAGATTATTTATCGTGATTGTATTCTTTAGAATTTATTTGACTTGGTGTTCAGTATCTGAATTGAAATTTCTAATAAAATAAATAGTGAGTCATTTGCTCTGTGTGATAAAAAAAATATAAAAATTTGAAACTATTTTTGAGAAAATTTTGAAAATGTTTTGTAGCTTTGTGTAATGTAGCCCCAAACATAAATATATCTATTTCAGAGACTCAGGGTCGTGAGTTCGGTCAAATCGATCGGGGAATGCCAATTTTGAAGAAAATCATCTGAACGTTTAGGCGCTACGTTTAGGCGCTAGTGTTGACCACAGAAGAACAAACGAACAAACGGACAGATAAACAAACGGATAGACGGTCAAATGGTCAGACGGAGAGACATTTTGCCGTAACCCATGTTGTCAAGAACCAACACACGTGAAATCTAACTACATAGCATATTAGAGGTCTTAAATTAATAATTACAGGAACAATTTTTATCCACTTTTCCGATATCAGGGACCCACAATACGAATTTTTCTTTCGAAAAAAGGCACTTTCCCCTGCAGCATTACATTATTTTATGTTTACTACGTAGTTGGAGAGAAAGCGAAATCAGTCCACTCGAAAAGTGTGGCAGCAAACACACGTATGACCGTGACCGGCCATGGCGTCATACGCCACGCGCCGAGCGAGCGAGCGACGCGGGACGCGCCTCGAGTGCAACGGGACGCGGCGGTGGCGGCTCATTGTGGGAGTCGCGTGGGCGCCGTTAGGCGGGTGGTTTTGGGTGACGCCGTCGCCTCCTCATTAAAGGCATACGCAGCGCACCAGCAACCAAGGGAACTGGGGCGCGAACCGCCTGGCTCTCACCGCCCATGCACTCTTTTTAGAGGGCACCGAGTCACTCGCGGCAGGAGTGTACGAGTACTCGAGCCTTGGGAATCGTTCCTGTACTCCGGCGGAATTGTGACATTACAATTAAATATGTATATTCTATTTCTTTTTACTCTTTTTCGTACGATATTTTTATTGTAATAAACTTTCTGATGATGAAGAAAATGAAACGAAATACTGTTCTTAAAATATGTATTCAGAGACATGGCTCTAAAGCTTGTTTTTTGATAAGATGGTCCAAGTTGCGAAGCGTTGTGAGAGTAATTTTTGTTAATCTGCAAGGTAGGAATAAGTTTGTTGTTAATAAAATCTGATTTTAAATGAAAATGATAGAGCATGTTTTTCCGAGAATCTTTCTTATCACTGTATTCTTCTTTATCTTTACTCAATTTTCTTATACTCACTAAAGTGATTAAAATTTCTGAAATTACAATGACCTTTATCTTTGGCTTAATATAATTTGTCAGTGATGAGAAAAAATTGAGAATTAGATTTATGATATGTTTCTTATTCATCTATTTGAGGGATTTGGGAGTAACTAATTGTACCTATCGGACCGAGCGAATTGTTTGTCTCTTGTTCTCTTCTTGAATACACTTCAAATTTAGAGAGGGATTTTCCCTCTCTTCACAAAAGACAATCGATTGGCCAAAAACACCAGATTTATAAGTCCACAGTTTACTCCTGAAAGCCCCATTTATTGAAAGTGTTCCTAATATATATTCTAACCGTCTTACCTATCGTACACCACTGGTACCTTCTCTGCACACACAGCATGCACTGTAAGCAAGTCGTTAAGATATTATGCTCGTGAAGCGAGCTTAGAATCTCAGGAAGCAGGATCTTTGGGGTACGAGAAAGGTCTGAACCCTTGACACAATAAAAGTCACAAATCACACATAAACGAGCATATAATTCACTTAAAATTCTGTGGCATGAATTGATAACAACGAAAAACAAATCAAACATAGAATTACACTTCCAAAAATGATCGAATGAACATAAATAAGCAACTTTTATAGCCTATTCAACAAATGAACACTTAATTTTGTTCAGAACTAATTTTCTGAAGTAATTTCTTTATCCAGTACTGGGAATTCCCTTTGAAAATTCACTACGTCTAAATTTAAATTATTCTAATTACAATTGCATGTGAAACTAAACCTAATTTACAATCTCTTGCCTTTTCAAAATTTTACATACAATAATTAACCTGTGGGCAAGCGCACTACTCTCAATTTATCTTTAAATTATAAGTGCTGGTAACAGAATAATGGCTGCTACAATAGAATGGTTAAAGGCAAGCAATTACGCATTAAATCTCCCACTCCCAAGCTACAAATTATTAACATCCGTGTCCTCAATTTTTAACACTTCTGAAACTGTTCTTTCCCTGCCGACGTGAATTTGACCTAATTTCGTAGTTCTACAGGTTACCTCGAAACTGTCCGTCTTTCAACCTTGAAACAGCGTGCTGCGTTCCGCACCGCGTTGCTCGATTCGGAAGTTCTGCGTTGCTCTCGCCGTCCTCTTGCGTCTTTTTTCTCGGTCGTCGTCTTCTCCCGGTCGACCCGCGTATTCTTCCGTTTCCACTAACCGGTTTCTTCTCCTCCCACGGCTGCTACCGCCTTCGATTACGCCCAATTTGCAGAAAATGTCCCTTGCACTTCCCTAACTGCTAGTGCAAGTACTTCGCTCGTTCCTAACTTTTATTCTGTTAATCAAGAACTTTCAGAGCTTTCCTGAGAACGGGCACACTTTTACTTCCCGCATTAGTTAATAGAAGAATATTTCTCTAATTCCTGACTACTGCGCGGATGACTAGCTAGACGTTTCTCAACGCCGTACACTCCTATTCTAAACAGTCGTTGCGGCAATTTCTAACTAATCTAACGCTCTGATAAAATCTGCACACTTGCCAAGCGGTGCCTTACATGAAGAACTGCTGACCCGACGCGTGCTAGCAGAAGAGATGTTGACTCCATTCGAGATGGCGAGAAAAGAGACCTCCCGCTTCCGCGTTTGCGTATTTATTGGCGTTCGCCTGGGGAAATTCGGCGTGGTGGGGATTATTTCTCCTACTTGTGCCTTCCACCAGCAAAAACGTGGCTTGATAGTTCGTGGCGGCTAGTACGGGCAACGGATACCAGGCTGCGCGTTTTGCTACTCTGGTTTTCGGCCGCTCTTCTCGCTGCCTGTGAACGTTTATGCCGGCGAGACTGTGGTGTAATGGGGTTGTATAATCCCATTTCGCCACATTATATATATATATATATATATATATATATATATATATATATATATATATACATTTGTTTCTTCTTCTTACCCTCATTTTTCTTCATCTTCTGGTATTTCCTTTACTCTTTGTTAAGTATCAAGAGCTGTTTGTATTAGTACATTTAGATTTTTTGTTTTCTGTTTTTCAGGTTAGTTGCTGCTCGTATGGGCTTTCCGGAAGCAATATTCAAAATCATTGCCATAATTTTGGTGAGTTTCGTTGACAAAATATCCATTAACAAACATTCTTTTCATGTATTTTTTTCGTTTTGGATAACTGCGGAAGACATACTTATAATTGAGCCCAAAATGTGAATAAATAGTATGTTGATGACTGGCTTGTTGTCCAACGTTAGCATTTTCAGTCTACGATTACCTTCAACAAGAGATTCACAAGAATTATCAAAATCGTACACAAAATCTGTCATATTCAAAGGAAGATAGAAAGTCGATTGACTAAGAAATTTTTAAAACTGTTACCCCAAAGAAGTAGGAAGCGTGGCAGATCAAGACAAACATGAAAAGAAGAGATGGGGGAAGGAGATCAAGACGATTGGTAAGATCGAAGGAAGTGGCGACTGGGATGCGAGAAGCGGCTTCAGCTGAAAAGAATCTCGCTAATAGTATTACTATTACAAAAACTGTTTGGCTAAAGGAAAGTGAATTCGTTCTACAAAAGAGAGCTTCCCTCTATTGTGCATGCAATCGGAGCGAATCGGGCGGAGGAAGGCAAGGCCGGGCAAGGCCGCGCGCGACCTCGCCCAAGGGCTGCCGCTGCCGCAAAAAGGAGCGTCCTTGGTTCCTCGTCTCCACCTCCGCCGCCGCGTCGTCGTAATTGCTCAATTTGCGATGCCGGGGGCTTTTTGTCGGCGCCATCTGCATAATCCCAGTCGCTTCGCCCGCCCATTCATGCCCCGAGCGCGGAGCAGCCAGCTTACGCCACAATTTATCCTTCGACACGAAAAGCACGGAGATTTGGGGCGTGCCATTGCTTACAGTATTCAGGAAGTAATGGTTTCACGGTGTTCTTATAAGCAGTTTGTGTATACCTAAAAATGATCACATTTCTCAAGAAATATGATATGTAAGTGACAAGGAATAACAAATGAATATTTATTTTTAATTATTTTTGCGAACAAAAACCTTCCAACTTCCCAACTTCAAGCATTCAACAAATTGGAATTTTCACAAAGAAAATTGTAAGATCTTCTTTTAACTTAATCTTAAGAAATAACACAAGTTTATGTAGATTGATATTTATTAGTTTTAACCAAGAGGGTCGTAACTGCCTCGAGCGCATACGCGAGAGGAAAGCATATGTCATCACTCCCTTTTTACCTGAGTTTAAAAGGACTTTTGAAGCGTTGAGTAAGATAATCTTAAGAATGCTCCTTCGTAGTATCTGTCTCTAAACGATAACGTTTTATCCTCATCGAATAGACTCAGATCATAAATAGTTGGGTATAATTATGAAAAATGTGCGACTTTCAGCGAAATAAATTTCTTTCGAAGATACGAAGGTTGCCTTTTACATTTAGGGATTTGGCAACCCTGGTGTTGCATTCTGGCAACTGACAGCTCTATCGTAAAGTTCGATGTTTTGAGGTTATACGTACTCAGAACGTTTTGACTTACGAGCGCTATTTTGTGTTGTTTACAGTAACTTAAAAGATTCATCTTGGCCCCAAAATGGAATTAAATCGTGAACATTTTCGTGCGATTTTTTTTACAACTTTCGACGTGGATTAACTCAGCAACAGTGCGTGGATGAACTTAATTCAGTTTTTGGCGATGAAGCTCCATCAAGGATCAGTGTTTATCGATTGGTATGGTAAATTCAATCGTGGTTGTAGTTCACTCCAAGACGAATTTCGCGAAGGTTATATTTTCTGTGTTTCTATTTACGTAATTATGAATAAAGATGTTCTTTATGAATAATTAATTAATGAATACCAACCAAAAGCAGCGGACAACGTGGTCACAAATATAAGTATATTGATTGTTTCATAACATAATGTTTATCTTAAAAACATTACTGAACATACGTTATTTCCTTTGACGACAACTTTTACCTATTACGACTTTGAATTTTCACCGATAGGAACACTCTTTATTTACTACAAATTATTAACTAAGACATTTTGAATAAATTACTTAGCAGTACAATGGCGACGGGGCGCAGGACGTAAATTGCACTACGCACGATGTGCATGTTTGTCTCTAACAACTACGAGGGTTGCCTTTTATATTTCAGGATTAGAGAACAAAAAAATATTAATCATCGAAAATCACTTTATTGTTTTTCAAAATATTCCCCATGAAGATCTATACGCTTTTGCATGCGTTTGAACCAATTGTCCAAGCACTTTTGCCACTCTGATTGAGGTATCTCCAAAACATGCATTCTGAATGGAGCAACCGCTTCTTCAGGTGTCGAAAAACGTTGACCTCTCAGTTCGTTTGTTACGTACGGGAATAAAAAGAAGTCATTCGGGGCCAAGTCAGGACTATACGACGGATGACTCATCAAATCGATGTTTTGGGTGCTCAAAAATGCAGTTGTTTGAGCCGATGTGTGAGAGCTCGCATTGTCGTGGTGAAGAGTGATCCGTCTTCGGCGGTTGGTTTTTCTGATTTCTTGGAAGACAGCTGGCAAACAAATCGTTGTGTACCACTGAGAATTGACTGTTCTGCGTTGTTCTAGAGGTACGGTTGCGACAAGTCCAGTTTTTCCGAAAAAACAGGCGACCATCTGTTTGGAAGTGCTTCGTGTGCGAACAACTTTTGTTGTGATTTTGCTCATTTTGAAACACCCATACAGTCGACTGCTGTTTACTTTCGGGCTCATACGCGTAAATCCACGATTTATCACCTGTCACAAAGTTATAGACGTGTTTCGAAATACCGCGATCGTATTTTTTAGCATTTCTTTCGACCAATCGACACGAGCCTTTTTTTGAGCGATTGACAAATTGTGTGGGATCCAACGCGAACAAATTTTTTTGACAATCAAATGTTCATGCAATATTGAATGTATGCTGGCCCCACTAATGCCTAAGGTTGTCTCAATCTCACGATAGGTCACATGACGATCTTGCAATATCAGATCACGCACAGCATCAATGATTTTCGGAACAACAACTGATTTTGGACGACCTTCGCGAAATTCGTCGTACACAATAATCTTCACTTAATAAGTATACTCTATACTACATTCAGAAAAATCCTTCGAGCCTAGCGCCTTTTTGAAGGCCGTGCCCGAGTGCTTTTGAAGCTCCGGCTGCAGCAGAGGGCGATTCCGCGCGCTGCTGTGCAGCCTGAGCGCGGCGCCCCGTGCACTAGTGGGCGGCTGGTGGCGACAGGCTCCCACGAGGAGGCGCGTTGAAGTCTCAGCCCCCTGCGGAGGGCTGCGCCGTCAGGGGCCCACACGGGGAGGCGTTGAGAGCATCAGCCGTTCCAATACTAAGACCCTAGAGCCCCCTTGGGGAGACCTGGGTAAGGCATAATGCCGATCTCCGTAGCCTAAATCGCTAAGGCAGATAGGCATTAGCTGAATCGCTTAAAAAAAGAGTGGCGAATTCGAAGAGCTGAGCTGAGCTGGATCAACCGTTCAGATGCTAAGGCGAAGTGGCGGGGGGCGGGGAGGTGGTCAATAGCATATAGCCGACCTGCGTAGCCGAGAGTCGAGATCTCAAAGGAGGTCGCACCTTAGCAGCCTCGGTTCCTTCCATTTCCTTGATTTGCTTAATTCCTTCCGTTTCTGATCGGTTTGGAGCATTCGTGTAAAAGTATACAATACATCCGAGCTGTGCGAATTCTATGAATATTGTACATAAATTCGTGGCTATCCGGGAGACGCTGCGTCATTGTCCCGTCCCGACGTGCCAAGAATTTATGGATTCGAGCCGCGGAAGCTTACGTGTACATGAATATTGTACGTTTTTACATTCTTAGCCCACCTTGTACTTTGTCGTCTTAGTAACACCATTCCAGTCTTTAATCACTTTCTCATCCGCAACAAGTTGAGAAGGGAAGAAGATAAGGTCAGGGCCAGAGCGTCAACGCAATCAAGACCCCTACTCCTAATATAGATCCAAGAGCGAACAGCGTACAACAAGTATGAGCTTCGCACAGTGTACGATAAACAAGGACATAAGGGACGATAAACATGGGATCACGAGTCACATCGACGCAATGGATGGGGATAATCCAGGCCTCGGTTCCTAGAGCAGCGGTCCAACTTGCAAGTCCTCAAGGACCACAACTAAAACCTTCAATTTGGTTGCGGGCCATACTTGCATTACTAGGGTGATTCACATCTGATTCCCCCATATTGTTTATCTTAGAACTTTGCGCGGCTGATTTGAACAGGGGGGGAAGGTATGGAACCATGCGTGATATCAGACCGTACCATGCATAACGCAGTGAAACACATAGGGAGGATTTTGAATTTCTGAATTTACTAGAAAATATTCTTATATATATATATATATATATATATATATATATATATATATATATATATATATATATATTGTGACGTACCTGATTGTCGGTACTTTCCACTGCAAATAAAAGTTGTAACGGACGGGTGTCTTGCTCGTGAATGGGTCCCTTAAAGGAATCGATACTACATTGGAAAATCAAAGTAATAGGTTTACATGAACACAAATACAATTTATTCTTGCATTAACACGTTATGTACATGATCTAATACAGAATTGCTCTCCGTCTTGGTACCAAGGTTCGGTTTACCATGTGATTTCATCATACCTGGGGCCCCAATGAATACCTCGTTGTCGCGGCTGGTCGCCCACGGCGGCAGCGGCCGATGACCTTCACCGCAGCCCGGCGTCCCGGGCGGTGGATGATGCAAACACGCGCCTGGGCGGCCCGCGACGGCGGCGGCGCGAATTCCTCGGCGTCGACGCTGGTCGTTTTGACGTGCAGTTCCGCTTACGCACTCACAGCCTCTCGATGATGTCCACTTCGCCCCGGCGGTGTGCTTCTAATTATGTCGCCACGCCTTTCAACAGTTCGCAGTTCGCAGCAACAGTTTCGCTTCTTCTTCCGCTGCCGCTTCTTCTTTCGCTGCCGCTTCTTCTTTCGCTGCCGCTTCTTCTTCTCTAACCAATGTATTATTCGGCGTTATCTGTTGTTCCAGGTTTTCTGACACCTTTTCTTCCGAAATTCTGGAATTTTCTGTCAGTTTTTCTTCTGACGTTGTGTCAGCTTCCTTTCATTTTTTTTCCAATTCTGTTACGAATGCTCGGACACAGATACCCTCGTAATACATCTCGAAGCGAAAACTCTCTGGATCCTCTCCTGCTGCCTTCAACGCGTTAGCAAGACGTTCTTGCAATATTGCTTTCGTTCCGGTGGTCTCCAGATCCCTGTCTTCTAACTCCATCTTCAACTCGGTTACTCTCAGTTCCCGTAAGGTTTTTGTGAAATCCATTTTCATTAAGGTTTTAATTCACCACACGTTATACTGATTTAAACCACACCCCACACACCTGACACCAATTGTAACGTTTCTCGTGGTGAATTAAAACCAACACAATTTATTTAAACAATTACGTTTATTCGTGAACAATTATACACTAAAATTTACTTGGTCTATTTACAGATATATTACACTTAATTATTTACACTGTTACACACGACTCCGTTCTCTTGATTTATTTACACAGTTCACTTCTTACACACTATTTATTTAAACAGTTCTTTTCTTCTACAGTATCAGTCAGTCCATGCACTGTCCACGGTCCACTGCACTTGACCCCAATTCCCTGCACAGACCACAATTCCCCTGCGCAGACCACAATTCCTTGCGCAGACCACACTTCACTGCGCACACCAGGGTCCACTGCACTGCTGTTTACCGCGATGCCCACTTCACAGCTCAGCTTCCACTGCAGACTTCAAACTGCTGACTGCTGTTTCCCCACTGCACCACTGCTTACCGCGATGCACCCTTCACAGCTCAGCTTCCACTGCAGACTTCAGACTGCTGACTGCTGTTCAACCACTGCACCACTCTTCACCGCAATGCACACTTCCCAGCACAGCTTCCACTTCGGACACACTGACGGACTGACGTCTTACTGCTCACTACTGACTTCCTTCTGTTGACTTGCTTCTGCTAACTCTGTTAGCTCTGACTCTGCTAAACTAACTCGCGGCCGCCGGCAGCGGCGCATTTATACCTGCCCGGCGCTTGTCCCCAGGCGCCCGGCACATTCTCGGCCTTTCCCCGCGGCTCGCGAATAGTCCGGAACCGTCTAGTTCGGGGGGAAGGGAAGGGGCGGCGGCAGATGACGCAATCCACGCGCAGCGACTTCGGCAGGTGATGCAATATTCGTTACATTATGCATGAATATCACTTGAATTATTGAGTGGAAGTATGACATTCATTGCCCTTTCCTGCTAAGGAAATTGAATCGTAATAAATAATCCGAGATATTTTTCCTTTAATGGCAGACTTTGCTTAACAGTGGGATGATGAAGGCTACTGGCTTTTCTTTGTAAATTCCGTCATTGCAAAATTATTACCCAAACGAAGACGATGACAGAAACATTTTTTAAGATGAGCTTCTGAAGTCCTCGGGCTGACTTGAAAAATATTACACTTTATAATAATATTAAATTCAGGTCAATTCTCATTCTGCTCCTGAAATGTTGAAAGCTGGTCCGGCATTTAACCTCACCATCTTCAGTGACCCATCACATAATAATCCCATCACGGCAGTACGTTCGAGTAAATTAAAGCTTGCAGGCGTTTGAGGTGTAATACGGCAAAAGAATAACCGCTGCTGACCTCTCTAATAAAGATGCAGCACCGATTGTAGCGTACTTCACGAGGCGATTTTTCTCGATTTGTGTCGTCGAGCGCGCAGTTGGTCGCCGGCCGCGGGGCGTGGCCAATGGGTGCGGCGAAGTGGCCGGAGGTGGTCGCGGAGGATGAGGGGAGGGGAACGTGTGCGCAAACCGCAAGACGTGCCCACGCATGGGGCCCTCGAGCGGCGCGGGGATCTGCGAGGACCGGGGCGGGGTGGGCTGCGGTCCCACGTGCTTTGTTGATGTCACGCCCCGCGGGCGACCGGCGCGCCTGCCCGGTGCGCGAGGGGTGAGCGCGCCAAGCTGAGGAAGGCCACCCAATGCTCAACGATGGGATGATGACGGCGTGCCCGAATCCGATTCGCAGCGGAGGAATTCCCTCGCCTGACTATCTTTCCGGGAAGAGTTTGTTTAGTTGTTTAGCATTGTATATTGCAGAGCTGCCATCAAATGACAGAACGCACAACACTCTCTTTTCCCATGTAGTTAATGATTATTTGCGCGTTACGTTTTGAAACACAGCAGTTTTGTGATAATTATAATAACTCACTCACACCTTGAATATTTTTGACCTGTTTGCAGATATTCTTAAGTTATGTATCCATAGCACGGTTAATCTATCGTATAAGAAAACACATTAGCAATCCTTGAAGTTCGTGTCTTAATTCCCTACAGGAGACACGTTGCGAGTAGTTATTCTGGTATCGCAGTAGATAATATTACCGTGAAGATGAGGAATATAAAGGAAGGGATGAAAATAAAGAAAAGTAAAAGATGACGATGATGGAGAAAGTAGAATGAAATTGCAAACAATGAAGAAGAAATGAACTAGATCGAGAACAAAGAGGAGAAAGAGAACGAAGAACAGAATGTTTATAAAAAGGGCAGGGATGGCGGAGAGGAAGAAGGAGAGAGAAGGTTCTCAGACAGTAATGGAGGGGCGCCTGAGGCGACATTCCGACGAGGCGTCCCGAGAAAATCGGCGTCCGTCTGTTCCACGTAGCCATTAGCAGAGGTTTCGCATTCCCTCTGCGGCGGTCGCTGCCTGCCTGCGCCGTCTGCGCCGCCTGCCCGCCTCACTGACTCCCAGCGAGGGGTCGAGGACCAGGCCGCCTCGCCCATCCTCTGCCCTGCCCCTTTCCAGTCCAGTGTTCTTTCCCCCTTTTTTTGAAACAGCTTTAGCACATGGAATGGAATATGCGTGAGACGCTCAATTTGACGTCGTGGTCAGAGGAGAAGTGATTGCAACTAATTTGCAAGCACTTCATTTCATTATTCGTGCATACGTGTGGTAGCTTTACTTGATGTACAGCACTCAGTGAGTCGGAGGTTTTTACATTTCTCGAAGGCATTATGAATTGCAACTTGCTTCAATCGCATGAAATGGAATTCGCGGAAAACGTACAATTTAAAGTCGTGTGCAAATTATTGCAACTAATTTGCAACCAGTTCATTTTATGATTCTTGCACACTTGTTGTTTTATTTGATGATTAGTACCCAGTGATCTATAGGTTTTTCGCATTTCTTGTAGACTTTGTCATTGGCTTCATTCACACATATCATCACTTCAATGGAATTAAATGTACAGAAAAGTTATTTGACGTCGTGTGTTAAGAGGACAAGTGATTGCACTTAATTTGCAATCAGTTCTTATCATGATTCTTGCATACGTGTGGCTGCTTTACTTAATGTAGAGCACCCACTAACCCATATGTTATCGCATTTCTCGAAGGCTTTACCTTATTACAAGTGTGCTTCGATTACAATTGCAATCCGACTCTGCATTACAACATATACATCCTTGCTGTATTGGAGAGTAATTTACACAGGGAATAATAAAACAGTATATATTAAATTCGAATAAACAATACTATTGCTTTCAGGAACTACATAACACTTGATATTATTTTTGATATTATTAAGAAAGCAGACATTGTTAATCATTTATCACAACAAATTTTAACTTTGAAAGTCAATATCCAAATAACGATATGATATAAATGACTCATTTAAAGACCTAAACAGATTGATTTAATTTCGTATTATACAGCTGAACAAGTAATTAGATACGGAATACTTTGAAATGCAATTTAAAGATGCTTTTCTTTGCTTCATAACATTGACAAATCTTCGGTTTCATAATGGCTCCAAATACTAATTGATTTGACGTGTTTCTAATGCCGAATTAAATTTTCATTTTTGCTATGCATTTGAAATACTTCATTATTAACTGATAATTTTAAGAACATTGAAATATTTTATAAAATACAAAAAATGTCGAATCACTAGGAGCATTCAGTTCAGATTCTTGCTTCAAAATATGTATCTTATAGCTACCTCGTTCCGATTTCCGCGGTTCCCCGCGATGGGTCGATGTGACAAGGCGATGTATAGGGGTTGCGTGGGAGGTCGGAGGCGAGGTGAGGCGAGACCCCCCCCCGCTTAAATGAACGCACCGGCGGCGCGGCGGCGGATCGCCTTTCACCCGCCAGGGGCGGCGGGCGGCGCGGCGCTCCCGCAAACGAACCACCTAACGAACTCACGCTTCTTGAACTTCACACCCGTATTTCTTTACGCTCCATTACGCCCGAGTGTGTGATCGTTACGTACCGAAATGGAGCGCAAAATGGGACAAAAATATTGTGTTGTTTTACCTTACGGAGCGCGAAAACGACTAATTGGAACTTGCTTTCGAAATCTTATCTTCGTCCGGAGTAGTATAACATGAGCGAAGGATAGATTATTTTATTAATAACAGGGTAAATAAGATCGGTTTGATCTTTGTTCGTGGTTAGAAACAATATGAAAATTATATCAGGGAGATCAATTAAATCAGATATACTATAATATTAAGCTCGAACTCCAAAAGGTGCTATTTAACTGTACTGCGATTTTGAGGGAAGAAATGACCAGCACAAGTGGTCATTTTGTTGTGTCATTTCAAATATACTTATACTTATTTTCGGGATTTTCGTAATGGTGTTCTTAACACATTCTTCATTAACTTGTCAAAAAGTCCAACTATCGTATTTCAGAAGCTCTCGGTAGCTCTCAGTAGTTCGGAAGCTCTGGGCAGAAGAGTTTATTGGGTGCGTTATGTGAATTTTCCAGCTTCAATTTTGTAAAAACCTAAATGCTCTATTGTCTATATAGGATTGAGATGTAAGTCGAATTGTGGTATTTGATTTAAAATATTTCTCTTGAATGGTAATACCGAAATTGTGATTTTGTGGTTCTCCTTGTTTTTTGGTTTCTGCAGTATTTACATTGTGAAATAACGGAAATGGATGAGTGTGCGGTTGTATACTTTGAACCCTCTGAAATCGATACGACTGTTTAATCGCCGAGTGTGGGTTGGCTGGTGCTGCATTTCTTCAACATTTTCCAAACCCTCACCATGTTTATGGTTTCCGTAAACTTTGCCTAATAGGTTTACGAAAGCTTTGGGGTACTTTGAAGTTTGCCGGAGGCGATATGATCCTGTTGAGCGCAGAGGGACATTTCTCAGATCGAAGATATTTACAAGCAGCTTGTCCTAAAGATCAGCTGCATTGAACTCTTCGCCTCTGATCCCTTCATTCCATTTATTCTCACTCTATTATTACTCGCGTAACTTTCCTTGAAAGATGAATTGAAGAATGCGAGTGGAGTGGGGGTATTAGTTACTAAATAGGCATCTAGATATTATGAAGCAATGCCAATCTCTGGATATCAGTCATGACTTCGCAACTTTCTTAATAATTTGCGTTCTAACATTCCCAGGAGTTCGAGGTATCTCCTGTGATGGATCTTCACCTGCTTCGGTTATTTCTTTACATTTTTTGGAGAAAATCACGGACAGAATTTTATATCTTCTACAGAAAATAGTTTCTATTTCGCGCCACTGAAGATGTGTTTGGAATGTCATCAGTGATCGCTGCGTGCTTTTGCCTTCAACTGTTTATTGTGCCAGAGATGGGAAAGCAAGGTCATCGTTCAAGAAAAGTTGCGCGATTAATATCTTGGACTTGCACAGTTGATTGGTTGAAAGCAACAATAGTTTTCATATACCTCGGACATTCGCTTACGGAAAACTTTTTTCCAAAGATCTCATCTTCTGTGGTTCTTTTGACATGAATTATCGTCTGCTTTCCATTTTTCCTAATGCAATGGTTTTATTGTGTCGCTTTCCTCAAAACTGCTCTCCGGTAAGATATTGTCTTTCATTCCTTTTTGCTTTTATTTTTTGATGAGTATGCGCAAACCTACCTTACTCTCTTCTCTTCCCCTTATCTTCCACTCTTCTGTTTTCATTTTCACGTACACCTACATTGCTGAAATATGACATTCTTTGTTTTCTTGCGAAAAATTGAAGGGGAAAAAAGGGTTGCGAAGAAGGTATGTTGTGCACAATCTGTCCTCTCAGCATATGAAGGTAGAGTATGAAGCGAATCAAATGAAAAAGGAACACACGTTGTAAAGGGTAATGGAAAATGAAGCGTGGGAGACTGTCATGGTGTAGTTTAAAATGGCGATGTTTGGTGTGATTTGTGACGAAGGCTATTTGGTGTGATTCGTGACTGGAGGGTCCTGGTAGGCAGGCAGCATTCGCGACGGAGAGGCGCGGCGGGTAGTGCGTGGCGTGAGGGAAGGGTGGATGGAAGTGGCTTGACCAGGGGAACGTGTCGGGAGGGCGTGGTGGTAGGAAAGGAGCGCGACGGGGGGGGGGGAGCGTGGCGATGTGGGTTGTGGTAGGTGTGCGGCGGGGAGTGATGACGTAGTATTTGGTGTGACGGGAAAGTACTTGGTGGGAGGATAGTGGCAGGAAGGGTCAGGTGGGAGGAGTGGTGAGACAGTGAAAGAAAAAGGACTTGGCGGGAGGGGCGTGGGACGGGCAGGAAGCCGCAGGACGAGATGGGCGAGGGTTGTTCAGTTGCCCCTGCGTCCTACGCCCTCGGCCGAGAAACCTAGTTAACTTCGCTAATGGCGTCGCCGCCACCGCCACCGTCACCGCGTATGCGCTGCGCTCGGATTATCATAATTTAGTGGCGGATGCATTATAAGAAGAATTGAAAGGGGCTCTGTTCGGGAGCTCGTGCTCGGCCCTGGAATGCGTTTTTAAGCTGTTCGCCGAGAGAAAGCGGCTTTGTAGACGAGCCTTGTCACGCGGTTTTGACAAATCGTGTCTCTCGGAGAGGACGCCAGCGGGAGCCGGAGTCGGGGTGGGAAAGATGCTGGCGGTCCAGTTCCCTCGTTTCGCGACTTCTCCTTTACTTGAAGAACAACTTCATTTTCTACGGAAGCTGCAACGAGTATGCTGAAAAACATACGCTTTGCCAACTAATGTTTAGTCTTGTATAACAAAACACAAAAAATGTTTACTTTTTAGAAGACATGAAAAAAATCTTTCACAAATTAGGTATTAACAATAATAATAATATACTAATATTTATTTGTAATATATAACATGTATATTTTGCATACATACTATTATATACATTTCCTGTATATTAATATGTGTATAATAATATCAGTATTAAAGACAGTCTTTTAAAGAACAGTTGATTAAAGACAGTCTTTTAAAGAACAGTTTATTGAGTACATCACATAAAAACAGAGGTATATTGAATGAATCGCAATATAATCACGTTTTCACAATTCCATTGTTGTGTTCCATTGTCATTTTCAGGGACTCGAGGTTCCATAAATCTATAAAGGAAAATTCAATATTTTAAATAAAACTAGTTAAGTACACATTGAAAAAAGGACCCACTTGTTATCGTGTGAGAAAACATAATAAGTAAGAAGTGAAAAATATCTCACATTGTGTGAGTGAGTAGTGTCTCAGATCCGATACGGAAGTCGTGAGAGGAATGGAAATGAACAGGATTCAGCTTGTTGTGAGCAAGAACTTATCAGGGTTGGGAATGAAAGTCACGAGAATATTTTTCAATTTCGTTTAAAACAGTGTGGTTTAAAATAAACTGCAACCTCAAATTTGTTTCCTCTCCCAGAAATGTTCCAAGGAACTATATGGTTTCCTACATTGATATCTGTACATTTTTAGATAAGTGTATCACAATAAGAATTTATTATTATGTAGGTGAAAGGTGAAGAGCAACATGCCGAACCACATAAACAGTTTCATTTCATCGTTATGTATATACTTCATGAAAGCACAAGCGAATCTCTGGAATATTTACTTTTTCTTTCAAAGTATATCGTTTCTAACAAATTTAGATAAGCCAAAATATTTACTTCTATCTATGTACGCTCCTCCTGTACACTACAGATGAATCATTGATTTACAACGAATTGCGGGATAGTTTTATTGTCATCCTATATTTTCAATGCGAATATGCTCTCAAAAATCGCACTTAAATCGCTGATTTGTGATGTATAACTTACCTGAAGTGGTATATTCCATTCAAGTAACTTTGCATTCTTTTCTAGAAAAAAAACAACAACAACGTTTCAGAAACAATCAGAAATTGGTTTCGCTGATTGTATATGCTCTTGAAATTCCACGAAATGTCATTGTCAGGTATTCATAAATATTTACGCATCTTCATTTTTAAATTGCTTTTTTGAATGGCACGTATGGTCAAAGTATCGCTATTTACCATGCAGGAGAATTTGTTCATTTTCTTACGTTTGGCGACGACTTTCTTTGGTTATTTGAAGCTATTCGATGTAACTCTAGCCTACGACGCCAGTGATTCTACAACGACGACACCCCACAGTGTAACATCCAGAAAGTCTTGGAGGCATCCGATCCCTGCCACTCGTCCAGCGCCCCTTACAGCATTGATTACAGTGTTATTGGCTGTTGGAGTCTCCCTGGCCATCGCCCCGACCACTCTGCCCCGCCCCGGCCCGCCCACCCTTCTTCACTTCACCCCGTGGTGGCCGCCACCGTGACCGCTGACTCATGATCGAATTCATTACGGCGGGCGACAAGACGCTCGGGGAAAGACGACAGCTCTCCGGGGCAGAAGAGGATTACTCGTGGGGGACACGAGGATGTACGATCCTCTCTCGAGGCGCCTGCGGATTGAATTTCAAAACAGGTGGGCGATGTGTTTCATGGAAGGCGATTTATTTACAGAATGTGCTGTGAATGGGGTGGGAGAAACTAATGTAAGTACACTTGTCAATTGGCCGTGAGTCAAGGTAAACGTGTATTTCACTTCATCAGGATTTCATCTTAAGCAGAAACAATACTAAGAATACGAGCAAATTGTGCAAATAAAACCAAGCTGTCAACAGCAGCAACAAAATTTACATTCCTCCAATTGCTGGATGACCATTTGAGTCCTGACCACGGTTTATTTGGAGCGTGTGCGTTAGGCCAGGACTCTCAAGTAGGCGGTGCACTTGGCATGCCTTGACCCAGCGCTTGTCTGCGGCCCGCCTATGTGGTCCCCCGCTTGTTGACTCACTTCTAATGAGAGGGAGGAGAGTGTTGCGCTCGGGCGCGAGCGATTCTAATCTCGTGAAAATAGAATGGCAGTACAGCACATCAGGGCGGGCAGCCTAGCGCTAATCGTTGCTTTTGAGCAGCTGTTTTAGGCCATGAGTGCAAGCGCAGCGGATGCGTTGTGGCGCGCGACTGCCCGGTCGAACGTGCGAAGAATTGGGTGAAAGAGTCTCGTTTGAAGATTCCTCACATTATGGGATGCGGTGACAATGGCGTTAGCGGAGTAAGCGATTGCGACAATGGTGTAAACATCGACGGGGGTAGGGAAAGAAGACGCCTGGAGAGCGGCGGTGACAGCGAAGATGATGACAGCACTGAAAAGGGCGTTTGTGGATGACGAGAGAGTACAGGATGATTACATTGGTGAGGGTGCGGTAAATACGTGAGTTTTTAGTGTTTCCTATCAGGTGAATTTCTATGGTTATTAATTCCGTATGTGTAGATCATGTTATGTCTCAGAAGTGGCGATATTCTTCCTTATCTGGAACGAGATAAACGGCGCACACGTTAGTCGGCAAAGGATTTCCCTCTCTACGAATTACTCCCAATGGGGCACCTCCCCACCCATGATAAGCTCTACGCCCCCGACTGGCCATCCCGTTATGTATGATTCTGTAGTACATATAAGTGTGCGTGTGGTTATGAGGGAATGGATTGGTGAAGGTAGGTGAAGGAACTGTGTGTTAAGATACATCTTCGGCATTCTTGTCTTGATCCCAGGAACCACGGAACGCTTTTGATAGTAGCGCAGAGTAGACGGCCGCTATAATTTACTGACAGCCAGTGTTTGATTTCAATCCCGTCCTGAAGGTAGTGGCGAACATTCGAAATCGTCGGCTTCCGAACGCTAGGACCTCCGCATCAACTACGTTGAAAAGCCACGAATGTTGCCACTGAGCCATCGTGACCGGCACCGCGAGTACGAGGCGAGGCGAACGTGGAAGCGGAGGCCGCGCTGCGAGGCGTACGAAGGCGGAGAGGACTGCAGGGGTGACGGAAACGGCTGCTCCACTTGAAGGGGAGACGCGGTGGTCGGGCTAACGACGCGTGCAACAGCGAGCACGATTCCTCCGCCTAATTGAAGACATTTTGCGCTCGCGAGGGAACGTGACCTTGCGCTGAGAGGGAAAAGAGGTTTTAGGAACAACATTTATGTCGATAATGTGTGTATGTGAGACATGTTTGTGTTTATGGAGAAAAACAATATTTATTACGTATTACATTATTTACAACGTTATTACAAACAACTATTCTTAGAGAACTCCAACCGATTTAAACATATAAAATTGATTTATAAAATAATGCAGTGAAACTGATTTAGAGAAATGATGTGGAATGATTTCACACAATATATTGCTTTGTATAAATTTCTGAAAGGTTATTTTTACAATACATTTAAATGAGGATAACGTGATTAGTATTACAATTATGATGTGCAAAACTGTGGAGTCTATTTAAATCCTTGATTCGAAAATATCAGGTTAAGGAGATAATTGATATGTCCAACATATCTGGGGTGAAGTAGAGGAGGTGATAATGAAGTAAGACGGGTAATATGAAAAATACACCAGGTGAGTATTTCAGAGAAAAAGCCCACTGGACGACGAACGGCAAGACGACGACAGAAGAAATATTCTGTAAAGGACAATGGAAAAGATGAATGTTTCGTCGCAAAGAATAAATGTATCCTCGCCTATTATTTGAGCAAAATGCTCTCACTTTTCTTAAGTCGCTGTGTGTGTGTTGATTGGTCTGTCTGTACTATAGATATTAGCATTATATTACAGCTTGGCACAATCTCTTCTTCTAATCTAATCTTAGATTCTTCCCTACACGGTAAAACGATAAATTAAGAACATATGTGATAATGTTTCGATATTTTATTAAATTCAATATTGCACATCACACGAAATTTGCAAACATTGAGGTTTTACGTTCAATGTTTACGGTTACATAACTATAGTAGTACCCACTAGCGTTAATTATTTCTAAAATCTTTATACGAATATATATTAGCTCTTGAATCAGTGATACGATCTTCCATTGTAAAACTTCTTTACAAGGCTTCAGATTTTACAGTGAATGGAGATCGTAATGGTATCTTCAATTACCCAGGGCTTCTCAGTGAAATACCACTGTCTTCAGCGAATTCCTAGCGAGTAAAGAAAGTATCAAGAGCCATTCCTCGCTTGGAGGCCCTCGTTCACTGATGACTCCATTTCGCCCCTCGGCTGCCCGTTTTCCGTGGTGTGGCCCCGCAAAAGGCGCGGCGGCGCTGCACAGGGACGGAGCGGCGAGGGAGGTGCCACGCCCGCCGTGTCCGGGAAGCCGTCGGAGCGGGGGGGGGCGCCGAGGGGCGCGCTTCCGGGCTTCGCCGCCCTCGCCGTCCTCGCCGTCCTCGCCGTCCTCGCCGCCTACGCTGCCCGGCGACCCCGTCTCTCCCGCCGCTCCCTCCCGCACCCCCGCCGCTTCGACGACCCGCTGCCCCTGCTGCCCCCGCCGCCCTCGCATCTCTTCCGACTACGCCGCCTCCGACGCTCCCACCGACCCCGCCTCCCCTGCACCCCCCGCCAGTTTGCTACCCCTTCACCCCGACGCACTCACAAACCCTCCACGCCAACCAACACGCTGCCCAACCTCTCCCTCCGACCCCTGCCTCAAGCGCACACATCCAGCCTGTAGCGCCTTCACTCTCCGACCCTTGGCTTTCTCCGTCCCTGCCACCGCTGCCACCCTCGCCGCGCTTGCTAACCTTTCACCTCGCCGTCTGGCCATTGCCTTCGCACGGTGATCCTGCTCATTCCGCTCCCTCTCCCGTCGGCCTCCAGCAGCCGTGCAGGTTCCATCAACTACCTGTCCCCGCCACATCTACGGTCCTCACCTATCCTAGCACCTCTGCCTGCCTCACAGTTCTCCGCTGCTCGTGCCACCTTCGCCTCCCTCGCCATCTTTCATACCTCACTACCTCCGTTTCCATCGATGTCTCCTTCGTCCTTCCCACCCCTGCCATACACAGCGCCCCCGCTACCCTTACCGCCTGCGGGTGCACCCTCACGAGTCCCGAGAGCCCGCCCGCCCGCCCGCTGCCGCCGCATTATTATCGTAATAATTGGGGCGGGGTATAACAAGGTCTATGCTCGTGTTTCCTTCGTCGCCGCCGCAGTCACCCCTGCCCGCGTGTGCCCGACCACTTCTATTATCTCGGAGTGGTGGGTAAACAAAAAATTAAAGGGAGTATTATTTTGTAAATTGTTTAATTTAAAGGAAACCGCGCCATCGTTAAAGCGATTGTCTTCCCCAGCCGCGGACGTCAAGGCGGGTCGCCCTCCCGCGGCCGCCGTCACCGGGAGCCGCCCTCGCTCCTACAGACCCCTCATCTCCGCCCCCGCTCTCGCCCCTCCCTCGCTCCCGCCCCGCCCCGCCATCACCCGCGCCTCATCCTCGTTCCAGCCCTCGTCCCCGCCCTCGCCTTCTCTCCTCCGGGCCCCAAGGCGCGCCCCGCCCACGCCCTCGGCGACGGCCACCCCTCGTACTACCACTCAGCCGTGGCGTGTGCCGGCGCCGCCACCACCCCGCCTCTGGGGCTGCAATTACTTAAGTTACAGCCGCAACTCCCGATTACCTTACCTTCATGGCCTTTCTTCGTATTCCGTTGATTTGACGGGTATCCCTTCTGCTTAGTTCCCGATCTATTTAAGGTATCAGTTCCTTTCAGGCTCTCCGAATCCCTTGAGTTATATTTGTTTTTCAACTTCAAATTGTTGCTCGCTTTCGTTGCATGTCGATGATCCTCTACCATGTAACTCCAGATATCATCCGCGATAAACAGTCAATAGAGAATTTTTCAAGGCCTATAGGTTCAGCTGAAAATACAGGGTAATTTGAAATATCCCATGAATGATCAACTTAATAATTGTGTTTCTACGCGGCCAGTTGCTAAGAATTGTTGCTACCGGAAAGTTACAACCTATTTTTTGTACCTGTCGGAATATAATAGCTGTTTCTACAAGCTGTTAATATTATACAAGAAATGGAGTCAAAAATCTTTTAGATTGAGAAACAGTCTTTTCCTTTTGGTAGTTGTGAAATCGTATGTCAATAATACACACAATGACACACATATGGGAAATATTGATTTTAAATTATCAACGCACAATGTGCTTTCTGTGACTGGTGTGTTTTTACTACAACTGTATATATTACGTGTGGTTAGTTCATTGCTATTTCGGAATTTCGTCATACATGGTATACAATTTCCCTCCTACAAGAACATTTCATGCTCTCCCGCTGTCCTGTCACTTTCACTGCTAGTAAGCTCGCTTCCAATCTGCCTGCCAGCCTACTTCACCATCTCTCGCAGCACCCCCTTTCCGCTCCACCTCCGCCCTCTCCTCCGCCGCCGTCGCACCGCACCGGGGGGGGGGGGTTGGCGCGGCATGGGCCAAGAGCAGCTCTAATCGCCCGGGGCCTTTGATCCAGCCATTCCGTGCGCGAGTTTTTTGCCGGCTCGGAAAGAAAGCCCTAATGGTAATCGGAAATGATCCGTAATTTTGAGCTCTTAACGAACCGAAAGTCTATTAAAATGCCCGCGCCCCGACGGGGTAATGGGGGCTAATAAAATGTGCGTCCTCTCCACCACTTCCGTGACCTTACCAGGAGAGAGAACGGATGTTCCATACGTGATGGCAAATTCCACCTAGTTGCGGTTCGCCTTAGGCGGAGTTTTAATATGCACGTACATCGAAGGCATTCTGTCTTTTGCTTGTTAGAGGGTTAATGAAGTTTCAAGAACGTTAAATAGCATCAGATTTAGTGTTTTTGTCTCTAAATGAATCGCCTGAACGTATGAATGTTTGGACTTAAATCAAAATTAAAGTTGTTATCAATCAGATACACGTTTTACGTTGTTTAGTAATTGCGATTGGCTAGTATATCGATTTATATTTGTGACCTGCTATTGAGGTTGTTATCGTTCTTATCTAAGGGGTTATTGAATAGGGGACGTCACAACAAGTTAGCATTCAGCAAGGAAATAAATTATTGGAATAAACTGGTCACAGAAAAGTCGATTACACTTCGTGTTGGGGCAGCTCTTATCTTCAGACGTGCCTGCCGCTCAGAGGGTAGTTCGTGCTTATCGCAGAGTTCGAAGATAAGACTCGGGGCTGCTGGTGCCGCCAGTGCCTGGTCGAAGGTGCAAAAGTATACCTATAAACTTTTGTTCAGATTTGTAGTGAGAGTGAAATAGAATTACGAGTGAAGTGAACCACATGATAAACGGCGATGTCCCCCTAGGGGAATATATCTCTAGGCCAGTGCAAATATTAAACAATGAAAATGCAGAAGCAATGTATAAAGACCCAAAGAGTACTCCCGCAACTACGGAGGACAAATTCGCAAAAACTCACCAAAAATACGAGCAACTACTACAACATGAAGTATCGCAAAATCAGCTTTAGGAGCAAATACAGCAAAACCAAATGCTACTTTACCAAATCCAGCAACGCGAGCTTCAAAACCAAAGTAAGAGAATAGTTCACGCCTCTCGATGAAAAAGAAGAAGTAATAGAAACGTCAATAGGTACGAAAGAAAACAATATTAAAATTCCTTTAATATTCGTTCACATGGCTAAAAACGAGAATTTAACCCTACTACAGCACTTAAATTCAGCTACAATAAATGACTTTCTAACTAAACCAAATGGCGACTACTCTAAAGTGAACTTCAGTGAAATCAATGAATTTAGAAAATAAAAAAATACTAATCCCAAATCCAAAAATACATTTAACGAGGTCAAAGTGTAGTACGAGTGCAACTAAGAAACAAACCTAACGAGCCTATTCAATGTAAGCGCTGTCAGTGATTTGGTCATACTCAGGCAAATTGCCGCAATATTCCTAGGTGCGTGAAGTGTCTCGAAAGCCATCACTATTCTCAATGTAATAAACATCAAAATAGCGCCCCTAAATGTGTTTATTGCAAAGGCGATGACAATACCGCCAATTACAGAGAGTGACCATAATTTAAGAAGCTTTCCAAACCCTATCAAGGATAATCCCGAGGACCTTTAACAGGCATTCACAATAATCGATACATTAATGTTCCCACACCTAGACCACCACTATCTTCCCCTTCTCAAGTAACATCTACATTTATTAGACAACATCCTCCCCCACCTCCTTCCCTTCACTCAAATGACTTTCCACCACTGCGTCCCCATTATAATTCCGCCAACCTAATAACATTTCTGATGTAAATAATTTAGTTTCAAATATAGTATCCCAAATAATATCTCAATTAATACCTCAAGTCCAAAATATGGTTCTAAATGTTCGTCTTAATTACTATACTGGATCCAAATAAACTAAATACTCTTAGCCTACTTAACTTCAATGCAAATGGAATAAAGAGACAAGAAAATTCCTTCTGACATTTCTTAAACGAGCAGAAAATAATAATAGCATGTTTAACAGAAACTCACCTCATACCAGGCTAACGTTTCTCAATACCCAATTTCAAAATTTACCGCAATGATCGGATTTCAACAAATGCTTCAGGCAGAGTAGCAATCATATTTCGAAAAGATATTAAGCATTGCAAGCTTCTGTTCCGCACTCAGTAGACTTAGAAGCAATAGCAATTAACATTAGTTACAATAAATCGGAAATAGTTATCATTGCAGCATATAAACCACCTAACAAAAACTTTCCAACAGCATACGGCAAAATCTTTTCTGAATATCCCCGATTTATACTGATGGGTGACTTAAATAGCAAAAACAGAGCCTGGGGTTCCAATGTGACTACACATCAAGCATGCTTAATCTCTCAATGCAAGCGGTCACAACATTAGTATTCATGCCCCTATAGAACCCACCCTCTACCCAACAGATCCAAACAAGAGAGCAGACATTCTAAATATAATCATTACAAAAAATATAACCTCACTGATCTATCAGAAAGTAGTACCGGATTTAGATTCTGACCATTCTCCCATTCTCATATCTTTGGGTATCCCGACACACTCTTTAGAGAAAATACCGAAAGAAATCAATTGTAAAATTAACTGGAATCATTTTCGTGACTTAATAACTAGCAGTTTAACGTACCCATGTAACATGATCTCAACTGAAGACATAGATATTGAATTAAACAAACTCTCTATCTGCATGCAACAGTCATTAAAATACACGCATGTACCTTTCTATCATATAAACAGAAAGCCAAAAATGACACTGCCTAAAGAACTTCTTATCTAATTAAAAGGAAAATAAAAATACCACGTATTTGGCAATCCAATAGAAATACAAACAATAAACGTGAACTAAATCACATCTCAAAAATTGTCAAACAAAAAGTAGATGAAGTCAGATTATCAAACTTTCATATATTTCTAAGCCTACTTCACCCAAACACCAGACCACAATGGAAAACAATTATAAGTATGAAAAGTACAGGGCTGCCACCTTTAAAGAATAACGGTAAGATAGTATACTCAGACGCTGAAAAGGCGAACGCCTTAACAGAAAGTGTCTTTATCCCAAATCCCATAGAATATCCCACTTTCAATTCAGAAGTAGAAGAATACATGAAACTACCTATGTACACTGTCCCAACAAAGATAAAATTAATTTCTTCTTCAGAAGTGGCGAATATCATTAAGCTTTCAAAGACTAGAAAAACACCCGGGTACGACAACGTCTCAACAAAGCATTAAAAGAACTTCCTCGTCAGGCAATAGCAATAATAACAGCGATATTTAATGTATAGTTAAGAATAGTATACCATCCGATATCATGGAAACAGGCTGTTATGCTTCCATTCTGCAAACTAGGCAAAAACCCAAAAGCTCCAAGCAACTACAGACCTATTATCCTTCTCCCTTCTATAACAATTTTTTTTGAAAAACGTGTTTTAAATAGACTGGAAACATACTTGGTAAGAATTAATGCAATTCCCAACACCCAATTCGGTTTTTGACTGAAACATGCAACTACGCATCAACTGCTGCGACTTGAGCACACAGTAAACAGTTTTAACTATAAAAAGCACACAGTAGCCCTCTTTTTAGGCGTCTCACAGGCATTCGACTAAATTTGGCACCAAGGATTATTGTACAAACTACAAGAAATTGGCACACCTGATTATCAGCAGAAACTAACTCGAAGACAGATATTTTCAAGTGAGGATAAACAATGCTATATCACCGCTTTACCCAATTCTCGCAGGTGTCCCACAAGGGTCGGTTCTTTCACCAACACTTTTCTCTATATTTACAGTAGACTATCCCACTCCACACGAACCAAGTAGAGCAGGCGGAGCTCTTTATACGCTATTTTCACTTCACATACAAATATAAACTTAGCCTATGATTACATACAATCCTACATTTACAGTTATACGAACTGGACGCACGCTCTAAAATATTCACTCTCAGACGTCCCCCCTTCCCTACACCCCTGCGAATAAATAACACTGATGTCCCCTGGGTTTCTCATTCTTCGCCAGTCAAATACCTAGGTGTGTTACTGGACAAACGATAACGTGGAAACCGCACATTCAATCAACATCCCATAAGACACGTGCCAAAGTTCTAAAGCTCTCCCCTTTTATCAACAAAAATTCCACCCTCATGATAGAAACTGGGTTACTCATTTATAAAATGATAAAAAGACTCACAGTGACATACGCATGTTCAATATGGCGCAACATAGCACCAACCAATCTATCCGTTTTACATACTTCCAAAATAAATATCTAAGACAAACCTTGAAAGCCCCCTAGTTCATTTCAAATTCACAAATCCACCGAGAGCTTCAAATACCTCTCCTCTCAGAATTCATCTCACAAACCTCTGAAAAATATTATTCTTTCCTCCCAGTATGCCCCAACACTCCAATATTCACTCTCGGTCAAAACGCACATTATCCATCACGCATTAGATCCAGATTCCTCAAAGATCTCTTCCGCCCACCCTAATTCATAAAATTATTTGCACACAAGCACTCTCCCTCCCCCTGTAAACCATAAATGCAAACTTCTCTTAGTGAAGATATCCAAATAAGAAATTTAAAAAATAGTGAAGGGTTGTTCCGAGACCCGGATTTGCCTGAGGATGACCAAGTAAAATCATTGTATGTAACATTGTACCCGTCAAAACCCCCGAAAGACAAAAGGCGAGCGGAAAAAAAATTTATAAAAAATGTCAATTTAGTAAGGGATATTTTTGTGACCTCGTTCACAACTAAAACGATGTGGATTTAGTTAGTAAACTAATATTTCCTCCACAACAAAATATTTATTGAATTGACGAAATGTTACTTGCTGTTGTATTACCTCCACGACAAAAATATTTCACATGTATTTCACATTCATATATTTTGACAACCACTTTCAATAACTTCCTTATTATCATATCTCAATAAACGTTATTGATTTATCTTATAAGATTGTCACGTCAGCCTGATTTTAAATCACATCTTTATTAACGCGGCCGTCATCTTTCTACATCTGAATGACTCTCCCAGTCATCAAGAAAAAGAATCCTTAAAAAATATAAAAATATTTCTTGTCATTCTATACCTTACTATTATCACTTGTACAATAATAAAAAAAGGCTTTTGATAAAAACCCTTGCCAGAAACTATTTAATGCGCATAATTCTATTGTGGGGTGCATTGTCATGTGACATGTTCAATATTTCAATGAATAAATACATTGCTAGAGAACATATCATATCATCCTGTATATATAGTGTTTTATATCAACAAAAGGGTCCTGGAGACTGTTAAATTACGAAAGTTGGTTGGTGACCATTGCCATAATGGCACAAACGTCTTTGGAAACGCTTACATTCATATGTGTTTCATGCGGTGGTCGCTTCTGTACCACACCTTAATGCTCCACGCTCAGCCCCTCACAGCACGCATCGCGCCATCCTATAAATACTGCTAGTAAGATAGAAAGTGTCTTGGAGCCCATGAATATCGGACGTGGATTTAGCTGCCTGCTGGCGTCGGAGCATTTGATTGATAGATTAGTGATTCCGGGTGCATCAACTGCTAAGCTTGTTGTTCCCGTAAGTGAAGTGCATGCTTTTATATCGGGAGAGGGCTGTGGTTTCCCCCTGCTGAATGGCCGTCCTGCACATCGGTTTGCGAGGTTTCCCCAACAAAGTATCTCCCACCAGTTGTTCCCCGCCCCAGCCAGGATAAGCACTAGCTGCCCGGATAATCTCACATGTATGGTAATTGTAGTGCATGTAAGTGAGATTGTATATGAGTAAGGGTTGAGGATAGGACAAGGAAGAGAAAGAAAATATCGCTTGCGGTCCACGGCCCGTTTGTAAGGGTACTGCTCCGGCATAGCCGGCACCTTTGGAAAGGCTGAAGACCGCCCGGCGCCTCCTAAAGGGTTCTCTCGTCAGCGGGGTGACGCGGGTCGGAGGCGTGCTTCAGTGACGCCGCGCATTTGGGCGTGGCGGCAGCGGTGGGCGGAGGAGGAGGACGGCAGGGTGGAGGCGCGGACGACGTGAAGAAGAGGGGGTGAGCGGGGAGGGGAGAAGGGACGCGTAGGGCGAAGAGGTGTAGCCAGCGTAGCGCAGTAATGTGGTGATAGATGGGGCGTGGCGTTGAAAGAAAGGAGAGGGGCGGAACGGTGTGTGCCTGATTGAGCGGTTCTGCGGCAGAAGCTGAAAAAGCTCGACTGTGAGGGTGAGGAGAAATAAGATCGCGAGTGTGAATGGGTTCCTTTTAAACCTAAAACAAATGTATTTAAGAATCTTTAATTTTCACAGTTAGTCTTACCTTTACAAACCCACATAGCAGTAACATTTCTAAAACAATTATCTTATAAATACTTATTCACCTCTCTTCGTACGTTACAGTAGAGAACATAATCTTTCTTCCTCGATATCTAACGAAACAGAATACATAGACATGGGAAAGTTTGAAAAAAAAATTTTTTTAGGGAAAGTTTCATGGGAAAGTTTGAAAAAAATTTTTGAAATAGTTCCTGCAATCTTTAGCGAATGCTGCAGTTTCTGAAATGTTACATATAGTTGCGTAGTTTCCGTAGTGGAAGTACTAAAGAGCATGCAGTCGGCGAGAGATGCTGAAGCATCAGAGTAGATGCGCCCAGACAGACAGTAAGGCAAGAAATCAGAGCCAGGGAAGCCAAGGCAATCAACGTGGCATCTTCCTTCATGCATATTTGATGAGTAGTATGAAAAGTAAAACAACGAGCATTCAAATATTTTGACCTATGAAATTTGAGATATCAGAATTTGCGTGAGTAGGGAAGGTGAATGAAATTGGAAAATAGAGGTATCAACGAATTTGATGTATGAAAGGATTCTAGATATCAAGGAATTATAGATATCGATGAATTGTAGATATCAAGGGATTTGAGTTACCAAAAAATTTGAGATACGTAATTGGAGAAATTACGGAGTCCGATATATCAACATGATAATCATCGAAGTTTCAGTGTATTACCGCAAGCTGATGGATCTTTTCTCACCACGCGTCCAACACGAAAGACCTGTGTACCCACCTTTGTCCTTTGGTCGTCATTGCCGGGCGGCCGCGTGCGTGGCGGACGCGCAGCGGGTGACGCATCTGCGCGCGGGGCTGCGCGTGCCCGCGTCCAGCGCAGTCCGTTAGTCTCGCTATTAATTCTCGGGCGCGCAGCAAGCGGCGGAGGCCAGGGGCGCGCTCGGGACCTTCTCATTAGCACACCGGGTTCAACAACCGGCGAATAAACAAACAGGTTCCCTGGGCGCCTTCGCCTCCGCGTTCGCACCCGGGCAGCCCCTGCATATTTCGGAGCGGCCGGAATATCACAACAAACCCTCGGTGGAGTAAAATCTATAACATCAGTATGTCTGGTCCTGAGTGCATTATATAAGTATGCGTGTAAGTAAGCGAGGATAGAACAAGGAAAAGGAAGGAACGATCGCGCGGTCCGTGGCCCGGTTGTTAGGGCATATATAGCGCCTCTTGGGTGACTAATATTTTAACATATCACAACTCCTCAGATTCACAATATGTCTCGTAACTGTGTAATGTAAGCAGACCAGCTGGAGAGCCGGCGTAAATGCTTATTTTGCTGTCTCCCATGCAAATGCCCGGACATGGAAATGAACTCAATAGCAGTAGGTTTTAAGAACTTGGGAGATATTTCTACTAATGTCGCTTACGGAATCCTCAAAGAAAAGACTGTGGGTGTAGCGTCTCTTCGACCAGTGAGAGATCTGAGACATACTCTCTAATGGTGCTAGAGCGTCACCAGAGAAAGCAATCAGTATTATTTATATGATCATTGTAATGATGTCAATCTTAATATTTTTTGCTGCATAAGTGGCATTGTGTTTCCTATAACTCACACAACTCACACAAAAAAGCATTCTTCCGATGAATTATTGAGATAAAATATTTTCTGCAAAGAATTAAATAACTTTTCATATCAACAATTTTCTTCAAGATTTGATTTTTTTAAAATAATAATATATTTCATATATTTTTTTTAATTTCACATGTCGATTCAAATCACCCAAGAATGTATATTTATAATTAGCACAGAACCTGTTGTAAATGAGACGCTCAGAACCTGTTGAAAGCATTTGTTACTGTCTACTTCTAATTGAAAAGTCATACCTGTAAACAGCGGTGTGATAATGTATTTACTTCGAACTCGATGACTCTGCAACCAGTTCGTTTGTTAATAAAGTGCGGAACCAATCCTTTTCGGGATATATTGACGTAAGAATGCTTGTCACATTTCATTCTTCGCCTCTAGATATCATATCTTTACAGTATGGTTTAAAAAAATTAATAACACATTAGAGATACAAGAAACCAATGCAGAAGCGGCGAGCATTAAGGCGTCTTACATCTCAAGCTTTCCAGTTATTCGGAGGTCGAGGTTTTGATTCCCGTTTCTTGAGTTTGTTGCGGTCCGTGGCCGGTTTCTTAGAGTACTGCTTCGACATTCGCCTGATGTTGATCGAAGGAACTACGAAAAACTACCGATCAGAGTAGCTTCCAGAAACGTCTGAATTCGACTCGGCTATCTTGATAGTGTCGAAAATCCTGCCACCGCCGGAACTCGTAACTCTAGGATATCCGGGTCAGAGGAACTGCAGTGACATCAACTGATGTCCTGAGCTACCTACGCCAGGTCCCCAAACTCTGGGACAAGGGATCGCGCGTGATTGGCATCCTATCCTCTTTCCAATTCTCGGAGCCAACCAGTGGGTTGTGTGATCATTTATCCTGAAATGGCTCTCCCCACTGACCTAGATGAGCTCTGACAAGCGTCGGATACCCGGAATGTCGCACGCGCTGTGAACCCCCAATGGTATATTGTTACTGATGTTGGGACACCCTAAATAAAAAAGATGCAGAAAATGTGAAACGTAAAAACGTCTTTCTGGGAAGATATTTCCGACATGTTTGACGTTAGCAACAATGTCTCTCTCTTTAAAGGAGACAGTACAGCGTTTTGATTCTCCTAGCGTGGGGGTAGTGTAACTAAAAATTCACAAATTAACTGTGCAAAGAATAAAATATGACACACATAAATTAATTAATACAAATAATTATTTTTGCGAAGTCCAAACATAATATTTGATTCCAGTGACATAATATTTGACTCCTCTTAATTATATTTTGGACATGCGTCCTCCGATTCAATATTCGGTAAACTTTTACTAAAGAACACAAAACATTCGGTATGCCTTACACAACTATTTAATCTTAATTTTAGGTTGCTTCCTGATTATTATTGTTGTCTGAAGATCCACAAAAATGTTATGTGTTAACATTCCTGCTTATTTAAAAAATCTTTAAAGATTATTGCAAACATAAATTTTGTTTAGTTATTGTCCGATTTAAATATAGTGACTTTTGGAATATAGTGGCATGGTTATCCAACCGAGGGCTTCATTACGACTTAAATTTTAGGCATTGAAGCTCTCCATTCGATGGCAGTTCCCCTGTCCTCCCAGCTCCCGACTTTGGGGAATCACTGCACTTAAATTGGACAATACTTGGTGTGAATGTCGCGTATCATTTGTACGGGGAACCTTCCAAGACGTAGCAGCGAGCTCCTCGTACCGCGCGCGTAGGCACGTTCCCGGCGGCCGCATGATGCAACCGACCGTGAAGCCCGGTGCCCCGAGCTCTGGGAACGGCGCGGCGCGGCGCGGCTGAGGGCTTCCGCGAAGGGCGGCCGAGGTGACGCGCGGTCTCCCGCCGGAGACTGAGCATGGGAGGAGACGCCCCTCCGGCAACAGCGCTGTGGAGACGGCGTCTGGAACTCGGTGGAAGACGTAAAAGGTCATTAAGGTCCAGAAAGCACCACCTCATCGATTAATCCCCGCAGAAATATAAAAAATAAATAAATAAAAACATAAATAAATAAATATCCAATCATTATTGTGTATTTTCTGGTTAATAGAATTCTAGGGTTCCCTTTTAGTATAGACAATCAATATTTGATATAATTAACATTTTTAAAATGTTAACTATCTGTAATAAAAATGAATCTTGATATTTTACTGATATAAAAAAATATAGAAAGTAATAAATTGATAAATAAATAACTTTATAATGTGTAGATACCTCTAAAAATTATAATACCCTTTTGATTTTGCGGCGACATCAGTCAAATTGACGGAAATATAAATTTATTGTGGAAATCCTGCTTACGGTTTACCCACTAATGTTGTTTACAGACAGTCGGTGAGACAAACAGCCCGACTGACAGACGGACGGACAGACGGACAGATGTTTTGCCGTTTACTGATTTTACGGTAACAAGGACCCACAAAATGCGGATTCTGACTTCACAACGTAATAGAGGAAGTAATATTTTACACACAGGAACAAGATTTATCATCTTTTTCTGTGTCAGGGATCTACAATACAATTTTGAAAAACGTCGTTTTCGGGACAGTAATTCAAAACTTTCTCGATGCTACATATGCAGTATGCGAGAAAGAAAAGTTAATCCTGCGAATAAGGTAATGGAGTAAGAATTGACTAAAGGCATATAAATAATTTTTTACTCACAATTACTTGAAAAGTAGTTTTACTGTTTTATCGTTTTCTCCTTGGTCACCCGGTATAACAGTTTTTATTTAATAAGAACTAATAAATAAAATATATAAATAATTATTCGCACACTTTATATATTACATATTATATATTTATATTCTCAAACTGTTTTTATTTAAAACAGACATTTTGTGAATGACAGTTCTTCCAAAACGTGTCGTGGAGGAATTCCAGATGATTGCCAAGTAGCTCGTAATTAGAAAAGCAACTTATAAGGGGTTTGGAGGTGTGGAGAAAGAATATTTATTTAGCAGGTATGCTGTGAAACATTTTGTTACTGAAAAAGGAATCTGCACCTCTTAATAAAATATGATCAAATTGAAGATCATGTAAGAGTGACAAATATTTAAATAATCATAACCGATTAAAATATAGAATGGAATATTGAGAATATTCAAGTATTTTTTCTGTTCTTCAGGAAGAAACCTCCCATTCTTCACCTTCCTACGGCATTATTTAATTAGCGGAAAAAATGTAGCGGTTCTTAAAAGCCGGGACTATCAGAGAATTACAATGCACGGCTGCGTTAAGTGAATTGTTTACTTTCGTCCAAGCGGCAGTCAGGAAAGCACTGCGTCACTCGGAATACACCCGCGCCGCCTTTTTGTCCCGTGCGAAGAATCGCTGTCATTACAGCGCCGTTTCAACGCCATTAGGATGATATTCCCAGTTCGGTGTCTTGACAGTGAAGCAATTAAGAAAGCTTTTCAGCTGTTTCATTTTTTCCATTTAACCCACTTACGCACCCTTCCTTTAGGTGCCATGCATTCAATCCCTGAGAACAGTTGAAGCAGGAACCATGACTTTCTCGTAGTAGAAAGTAGAATTTCCCTGGAATTGCTTGGTAGATAAAAATACTACTATGTAGATTTCCTAATATTTCATTAATACTCAAAAATATACATTTATGTAAACACGAGATCCCTCGTCGCTCAACATTGCTCATTTGACGAAGCACTTGATTTTATTGTGACTCGTATCAACGGGCAAAGCAAAGATTATCTCTAGTGCAGAATTATTCTCTTACGTATCCATCATTGGTTACATAAAAATAAATGTGTTGGTAACATTTAGGTAGTTTGTGCATTTGTGTTCATAGATGAAAGTAAAGTGAATTTTCGGATGAATATTTTTTCTAGGAAGTTTAAAAGTTTAATATTGCTCATATGAACTACTCTTTTATTGGTGGGAAATTAGTTCTATCGTATTCCTGTACACTCAGGAATGTCGGGTAAAAGGGTGAAAAAAAAAAGAACTTTCTGAGAAGGAAAACGAGAAAACAATTGCGTGTGGTTACAAGTACTCCGGAAGGACTCTTCCGTGCATGTTTTACTTCTGCTTTGAAACGTTCTACAAGCCAAATAACATTTTTAGATGGTGACCCCTTACTGGTTGCAAAAAACTGGTTCATTGCCTCGAGGTGCGAAGCCCCTTGGAGCGCAGAGTCGCTTCCCGCGGGCGTCAGGGACAAGGCCCCCTCTCAGCGCTGGCATTCGCACGGAAAAGGCATTGCTCAGACGATATCAACCAAGTGTAAGCTACGGGCTCTTCGCTGCCTGTTTACAAGTACAGCAGTTTGCGGTGTTAGATAATGAAACCTGTTGCTCTTGTTTTCGTCCTTTCTACTGGTTAAAGCGTTACTGTAAATAATAATAGTAATAACAACACATTTAACAATTATAATTATATTATATTAATGTAATTGTTATTTTTATTTTTAAACGCTAGTGTATGTAAATTCTGTTGACAGATTAGGATAAATGAAACTGTACTGTTAAGATACTTCATTAACCTGCATTACCCTAACTAGTAAACTCTTTTGCAATTATTTATACACTCAAAGAAAAAAAAACTTACTCATATGATGCTACAACTGCGAGTTGGACTCCAGGAACGTTTGCGGAGCGTATTTAAGCACGGTGATGGATTCCGCTCGACTGCGAGCAACGTGAAGCGGCGTAGCTGAAGACCAACTTTTTGAGGCGCACCTTGCGTGCTGAGGTGATAGCCCTCTTCCGCGTGTGCTGCCGACCCAGCATGGCGGCGCGGCACCCACCACATTTTTTGAGGACTCAGGCGGTTGGGCCTTTACTACTACTTCGGTCTGGGCTGCTTGGCTTTTGCGACGTCGCTTCCGAGGAAGAAGAGGTCGACTACTTCGAACCAGACCTTCTCAACTACGTCCTACTCTCTGGTTCACACTGAGGATCGCTTCAATCAGAAGTGTCCAGAATTGAGTTACTATCTACCACACAACCGGCATCTCTTACACTCTCTGTCAGAAATTTCTGCATTACTTTAAATGTAAAAGTACATAAAAGTAATTATCATGTACGCTTATTAAATGTAATGTACACGTACAGTAACTTTAAATGTACATACAATTTAGTGTACATGTACATTCAATTTAATGTATACGCGTACGTTAAATTTATTGTCCGTGTATATCAAGTTTAATGTGCGTGTTCATTAAATTTAATGTGCATTCATGATAATTACTTTCGTATACTTTTACACTGAAAGTAATGCAAACATTTCTGACTGTACATTTTACTTCTTCTTCAGCAGATTCTTCTACTTCTAACACGACGTGGCTTTTTATTGCTAGTAACAATAGAACTCTTATAATGCCCTTGATGCATAAATATTTAACGTGTATACCAAATATTATTGAATTAATATGACCAAGATTTTATGTACATTATTTATTTATTGATTAGAAAAGAACCAATTAATATTTTACTTTTAGTAACAAACAAACATTTATTTTATTCAAAAATACACTACCATCAGCACTTGAAAAATGAAAAATTCACAACTTATTACAATGTACACTTCGTTGAACTTTGTCCATCTTTTTGGCCAACTTAAAAACTGCAGATTCAAATGTTTTCCTTCTTTTTGAGGCCTTTTGTCTCCTTCTGTTGGATTTATTTACATAATTTCCCTGAAAGTAATAATTTTATTGTTAATAAATAATATTTATTCAGCATTACCTTTTTATACAGTTAAACAAATGACAATAAAAATAATTGACAGAGGAAATGGATTTGCTTGTACATAGGAACTGAGAACAAAAAGGAGAAAGTTACATTCACAATAAAAGAACAAAATGAGAAAGACAATTGATTTAATCTAAAACAAAACTATTAGTAGTATTATTACTAGATGATTATATTATAGTTATATAATGTTACCTATATTTCTTCTTTCGTCATTCTAGAAATTACTAAATCAGAAATAGAGAAGGATACAATCCATTTTCTATTTAACAATATCCATTTGTACAATGTTTTCCTTAATGCAATTTTATTACTAATTATATCCGAGACCAATGTGCCAATTCACTAAAAATTCTCAAGGTTGTAGTGTAACTATTTTTCTAAAATGTTCTATCGATAATAATAATTTGTTTAACGAAACATTACTTTTATTTTAGTTGGTAATAGTAATACAACTCCAACTTACCTTCGTATGAATTCGAGGATTGGACCTAATTATGGAGAATAGGCATAGCCAAAAACGTGTAATAGCCGGTCCGGATGGCCGAGATCGCTAAGGCAGTAGTACCGCAGTGATCTCGGACCAAAGGATCACGGGTTCGAGTTCCGCCTCGGGCATGGTTGTTTTTTGTTCGTCCTTTCACTCCCTATAATCATCATCATCATCATCATCATCATCATCATATCAGTTACCATACCGTTACACGCAGTAGTGGTCGCTAACGACCTAGAAGTTGATGCGACCTTAAATAAAGAAAAGTAATAGCTGGCTAATAATATAATCACACCTTCAATAACGTCTCAACAAATTTCTTGAACCTTTTTTCAGAATCACAGTCATTTACGTTAGATACGCGCATTACGTCATTTACGCGCATACTAAGTAACACTCATTTCCTAAACTTCAGTTCTTCGACTTAATTGACTCGGTCCATTGTTATATTTAAATAGTAATATTTATGTTGGTATATTTATATTGGTATTATATTTTTTGATCTTTCAAAAGCTTTTGACGTCATTGATCATAACATGTTTTTGACACAAATAAATAAATAAGTAATAAAATAAATAAATAAATAAAAGTCACTTGAAATCTGCAGCACATCCTCCAAAAGATGAAGATTAACAAAATTCACATTTCATGAAAATAATATTAAATAAATAATACTAATTAATATTAATTAGACTTTACCTTCACAAATTCAATATTTGTGAATTGCTTCAGCTTCTCTCGGTGTTAACCGCCATCCGCTCTAGGAAACTTGTGATGAGAACAGGAAGTGAAGAATAACATTTGACAGTTTCACACGCTATCATATCAGAAGGTTAAAACGTTTCTTTGATTTTGCACATGTTTAGAATTTGAACAACGCTATTACTCTAACACGTAAAAACACTCGATTACAAAGGCTTCAGAATCGGAATGAATCCTGCGGAAACGCAGAGTATGTGTTCCTGCAAGACAGCCGGCCTTTCTACTTCCAGAAATAAGCAGGCAGCCGTCACCCTTTGTGTTTCTGGCTTCAAGACACCATGTTCTGGGAAAGGGTTCGTATATACCTAACCCGCTCTATGATCCCGAACTAAAGCGTTGGGAAGCCCGCAGCCCGAAAAAAAGTACAAATTACCATTTTTTCCAACTGGGAATATTGAACGTTCAAATACAATATTAAACTAAATGGTTTTGTGTAAAAATTATAAGTTATTGTTCAGAATAAAATATGAAACTCAAACACCTAGTCAAAATAACCAACGTTTTTTTAATCATAAAATTCTTCTGTTACAGAAATAGAAAACAAGTCTATAAAAAGTAAAACTGCTGGAAAATAAAATTATGAATTTATGTTGCAATTTCGCAACATCGGCCGTTAATGGGAGCAATAGTGGTATATGAAAAAGCATCATTGTTTAGGAAGTTGCAACGCGACGCGAACGGTTTGCTGCCAGAGTTGCGACTCATTAAAATAATGTGTAGAAAATAAATACGCTTATTCTGACGACATTTTTGGAAATGTGATGGATAGCGGATGTTTTACTCCCCCCACTCGCAGAGGGGAAATTTATTTCATTGCTTAACGAAGAAATGACATTTGTGGAACATAATTTGAATTAACGGCGTCGTGTTGTATGTTAAGATCCCGAGTATTTCCACTGAATTTGATAGAATTGTAAACTAGTGCTATGGAGGTCGCTAGAATTCCTTTATCTACTTGTTATCAATTTGAATGTAAATCCGTATTTTAAAAAAATCATTTTTATTATACATATTGATATAATATTTTAAATTTGCTATACGTTAGTTCAAATAGTTAAAAAAAGATTTATTAGTTTTTAAAAAGTATCTATGTTCTAAGTGTTACGCAATCAATTCTGGGTGAATTCTAATTTAAATATTAAATTTAATGTACAAGCACATTAATTTCGTTGTCATGTACAACGTACATTACATTTCATTTACAGTCGTACATTAAATCAACATTTATTTTAATTTAAGCAGTAAATGTAATACAAAAATACATTAATATCCTTTTAATATACAAAATACATTAAATTTTTTGTACAGTCATACAGTAATACACAATAAATGTAATGTAATTTCTGATAGTGTAGTCGTGTTGCTCCAAGTTCTGTTCAATTGCCTTGTGTGTGGTAGAAATTATAAAAGACAGCAGTCTGATAATTCGTGTTCAATTACTTGAAATGTGGTAAGACAGGGAGGGAAAATGGCAAAATATGTTAGGATAGGGAGCTGACTGTAGTGGCGGAGGTTGCAAAGACGAGAGAAGTCTTACCTTCGATTTGTTGGTTAGTGGGTTCAATTCTCACGAAGGTCATGACGTTTGTACTCGTAATTTTCCATCAACTTTTCTTCCTCTGTATTAGCTCCTAATCAACGGCACTGATGGAGTTCTCATGATGCGTGGTCCAACGTTTACCAAAATTTTGGTCTTATTGTTAATTTGGTACGCATTGTTACTCACCTATTAAAGCACAACTGTCTGAACAAATAAAGAAACAAACGCGAATGATTTGATTTCTCATCACGTTGAGTGCGATAATCAAAGACGAAGGTGCCTTTCCAACGCGCTTTTGTGTATCCAACGCGCGTATCCAACTGCGTATCCACTGCGCGTATCCAACGCGCTTTTGTGTAGTGAATGTAACGAAGCAAGATAAAAGATGCATGTTCCAGATTTCTCATGTTTGAGGAGACATCCTGGTATGCGTGGCGAAGTAAAGTGCCATAATGCTTGTATGCAACAGTGTTCTCAGACAAGGAGAAAGTCATCTTCCCTCAAAATTACAACGGTAAAACGTATACCATTTTCGTTTCAATATCAAGGAAAGTGGATTCGATAGAAAAGCTAACCTGATCACGATTGCGTATTCCTTGTTCTCGTGAATGTTTTTCTTTTGCAAGAGTTAAGCTGATGGAAAGACGGCATGAACCCTCAAGAAGAAAAATATGAACGTCAAGGTGAATGCTTGGATGTGTGCACTAATTATTTTGAGGTTTCAAATAAAGATAAATGAATGATATTTCATAATGACTAATGGATATGTATTCTCATATACAACGTGAAAAAGGTGACTGTAGAAATCCTTGTGAAGAATCAACGACCTCTCCTCACAGACCGTTCACCGTCTTCTAGCCGCAGGGCAGGCGCTTACGTCTTCCTGATCATAAAATGCCGTGGAGTGCGCCGAGCATTACAAACGGCCATATAAGCTGCCATGCGGAAAGCCGCGAGCGACGTGGATGGGCGAAGGCACGGCCGTGCGCCTGAATTGGTGCGCGCCGAACGGCCTCGTAAACCAATTGTCCCCCGCGGAGCACCCGGCGCTCGCTGCCCGCCTCGCCTCGCCTCGCCTCGCGTCCTCGTAAATGCGTCGCCCAAGCGGTCGGAAGCGCGATTGCGAGCCGCTGACCGCCTGGAGATCGCGGCCAATGGGCCGGAACAAGCCGAAAGGCCGAAAAAGAAAAGAAAGGGAAAAAAACTTCTCGGAGATGGAGAGGGAGATAGTGGCTGCTGTGACACATTTAATTGAAATAGCTGACTGAAATAATTCAATTCCGTGTAATTAATAATAGATAATGGCAAAAGTGACATTTTTAATCAAAATAGCTAACTAAAGTATTTCAATTCAACAAAATTAATATTTAAATTGTTAATTTTTAATTCAACTTTCATTTTTTCCAGTTTTCAATTATTAATTTACCATTATCAATCACATAATTATTAAATTATCGTTAATAATTTCATAGTAATTACTAATTTGGAATTGTTTATAACACACTTATTAATTTACAATTTTATTGACTACATTGCTAGTTTATTAAATCTATGAAAACAATGCATTTATATGTATGAAACGATTCTTCTTACGTCCGAATGCTCAATTGTTTCTCTTGTCATTTTTTAGTTATTTTTATGAATGTCTTTCTTTCAAAGTAGATACCCAGGCAAAAATTAAAATATGCCTATCCTTATTGAATCCTATCCTTGATTCCTGAAGTAAATATTTACATTCATCATTCTCCAGTTAAAGTCACCTGTAGCTCATCACAAGAAGTAAAAAGTAGTAAGATAGAAGAACATTTTCTGTTGTGTCGGCTGACTCATGATTGCTACAAATGCATATACATGTGGGAAAACTTGTAAATTCGGAAACTTCTAGAATATTTGTGAATGGGAAATTATTTACTGCACCTACCTACATGGATTTTACACAAATTCCAAACCCATAGATTCTTAAAGTCTGTCATTATTTGCAATTGCTTATTGATTATGTAATGAAATAATAAAATATTCATCATATTCTTTGTCTTATCCTGGAATAACATGACTTGTCAAGAACGCCCTTTCTATTTTACCTTCGCAATCTGTTCTTTCTCTCTCTGTTAATTGTAAATCGTGCAAATTGTCGCCGGCGCGGCGAAGCGCCCAACTGCCGCCCGCCCGCCTGCTGGACGAGGCGTCGCGTCGTCGTAAAGGCATCGCGCTTGCAGAAGATCGCTCCCAATGAGACGGAACGTGCCAAACCTTTTCATCAGTTATTTTCAATCAAAACAACTGATAAAAGTAATACTTACACCAACACGCTCTCAAGGAAGCAATTTATTAATAACTATATTATTTAATATGTTACTTACATACAATTAATTTATAATTATTAATTATATATTTATTAATTTAAAATTTTACCAGTTTATTAAATCTATGAAAACAATTCTTATTGAATGTTTGAATCGATTCTTCATACTTCCAAATGCTCTTGCCATATTTTGAGTAATATTGCTTATGCCGTACTTTCAAAGTACATGTATTGGGACTAATTAAAATATGTCTTTTTTGTTGAATTGTCAATTCCCGAAATATATATTTACGTAAGTCAGGAGTTGGCAACATCTGTGTAAGTGTTCGACATTACGAGATGTAGTGTCTTATTATCGACACGAAATTGATGTAGAAATGGCTAAACTATCATAATGGGGAAACTTGTGAAATAGATGTGATTGGGGAGATTGCACCTACTAGCATTTTACATAAATTTTGGTTGCAAAGACTGATCGATTCTTCGAATCTGCTATTATTTTCAAATCTGTGCTAGTATTGATTTCGCAATAAAATAGTAAAATTGTCGCCTTATACTTTCTTCACTCCTGAAATAATGTCTTGCTAAGGGCGGCACATATTCCCTTTTACCTATTTGAAACCAATCCCAAAGTCTTCACTCTCTGTAAATTTCAATCTCAATGCAAGTGACTAAGAGATTTCTTATATCCGAATAAATATTAAATGTTCAGAAATCTCAAAGTAGTCTGCGGAAATATGTACGCGTTCATTTCAGTTTTATTTATAAACCTACTAAGCATTGGACATTTTTATTAAAATGGAAGTGCTCAAAAAAATTTGAAAAACATTCAATCAAGAAGTATTAAATAAAAATGAATTAGGGCAAAGTAGAATGTGTTTCCAAGTCGTCATGTTACTGTATTTAACATTTTCTAATATATAATATTTCATTTATACATTTTTTACATGAGCTTAATAATTAGTTTTTGTGTTAACTATAGTGTAGGATAAGATCAAAAGTTTTGCTTTAAATTGAAACAAGTTAATACACTGTGATTTGCTACAATTACATCCACACTTTGCGATTATTTTGACCTACTGTGTCTCATGGCCGTAGCCGCAGGGCGGCGGAGACCACTTTCTGTCTAACTACTTGTCAGTTTCCTCTTCTTTGGACGGATAATAGAGCCTGCATACCAGACCAGACAACCCCGGCCGGCATTTTGCTCGCGCCGTGATGGTCGACATTGTTCTTAGTTTCTCCACAATTTTATTTTCTAATTTACCATTTCGCAAATTTATCTGCGATGTCTTACGCAGCAGATAGCATCGGCACGTTACTCTTCGAAGTGGCTATTACTAAGTGTGCTAAAGATGTCACTTCGGAAAGTCACCACGTCAGAAAGTAGAGGTAATTTCATTTGAAAATTGAAAATAAAAGCAAATACTCCCAATACTTCATTTTTGTGATAAACTTAAGAAAATATCTAATGAGAAAAACCATACAGATATTTTTTAAACTAGCCTCATTCAATTTTTTAAGTATTCTCCAAACGGTATTATTAAACTTTATTTTTGACAATTCTTTGATTGATAATACCGTTAGGAGAATACAATTTTTATTCAGAAGTGTCACAATTATTGTAAGACTCGAATAACATCTAAATGTCTATTTCATTTTAATTGCTTTCCTTCATGAAAACTCTGTGAGTATACATTATCTAAAGGGAATCGACATACGAGTTTCGAATAGTAATACTTCCCAAACCCAGACGCAACTTACTTTAGTGGGTTCCCGTAACGTTTTGTTCGCCCGGAGGTCTCGTCGCTGACCTCTGCCGCCGCGACCCCATGTTGTTGACCCCGCGAGTCGCCCAGGGTCAGAGCCATACCGGTCGTGGACGTCTGCGCAGATACAGCGGGTTTGGTTATGGCGGCATAACTCACTCAGGGGATTCTGCGAACTGAAGGGCCTGCAGGCAGCGGAAGTGGGTGTGTTTCGTAGGCGTGTGGTTGAACGGTCCGCTTCAAAGACAGGTTACGGTTTGTTCCTGAAATGATTTGTTAGTGACATGTCTCCGAAATAATGTAGCTGGTGTGTGAATCATGCATATTTTTTATGTTACAAAACTGATTCTGAAGAAACCGTTTAGCGTACTGAGTCGAGGCTTCTATTTTAGGCCATCCTACTTAAAATCCTCTGGAATACATAGTTAAATTGTTTGGTAAAATGATCGTGATTACGATGATATCAGATGGTGAGAAAAGACGGTAAAATCTTACCCCCGTGAATTTGGCCCCCCAAAAATGTCAAAAGTTTGAATTTTCTTGTGCATTCTTTGCCCATCGTTTGCCCACCCTTCAGAAAATTTTAACCAGACACCGTTCGGAAATTAGAGCAAAAACAAATTTTTCGGGCCAAATTCACGCTTTTATGAAATTACAGATTTTACCTAAATTATTAAAAATACCAAACTTTGAAGTGCGCTTTCGTTTGCCCACCTTTAATCACCAACTAGATTATTTTTACCACGTTTCTTCTAGTAGCTATTGGCGAGAAACGTATTCCAAAACACCCAGAAAGCGTGAACCTTGCCCGAAAAGAAACTGAAAAGTGCATTTTTTTGTGTGGATTCGTTTGTCCATCGTTTGTGCCTAGAACTCTACGTAAAGAAATAACGCAACACACACTTTGCTTCATCGTAGTTGCGTGAGGACCTTACTCAGTGGCGGCTCTGGGATTAGGTATCAGGGAGGACACACTAAGTTACAGGATCACATAAAGTTAGGCATTTGAAATATTGTTATATTTGGATTGTTTAAGTCACATAAGTAAAATTTATAATCGAATTTTCTCGCCGGAAGACAGGCTAAACACATGATCTATAAATTAAATTGAGTCTTCTGTTTTTACATTCTGTAAATCTATTACTAATTATTTAAAATTAAATGAGTCTCGTAACAAAATTCTTTATAATGAAAACATACAAAGTCCAATTAATCTCTCTTCCGACATGGTATTTCTTAAAAATGTGTATAATCCTTTCAAAGTGGAAAAAGCTCTCTCGGATTCTTTTGTATAGCACATCCAGCTCAGATTTTAGTTTGCTAGCTCACGAACGGAGAGAACTGTGAAACGAGATCAACCCTTTGTAGGGTGAATCTTTCTTGATATTGTTGGAACGTTTTACAATCAAGGAGAGAACACATGGATAAATTCCCCCTAAAATTAATATGGTAATTTACCCCTTTGAAATTTCCGTACAAAAGAACGATTGCCATTTCTATCAGATTGTAAAATTTTTATATCAGGCCGAGGTGGTCCAATTCTCTTCATGCACAGCCTTGTATCATAACTACATTGACTGTTTTCAGGCATTTTACAGAATTGCAAACCATTCTCAATCTCAATGCACATTACGAACTGGATCGAAACACAGCATTCACATAGTTAGTCTACGGATCGGAAAGATGATGCCGACATACCGATTGCACATTACTGCCTGCACTGAATGCCTGCGAAAAGGGAGATCAGTTAAACAGAATACCAGCAGATAGCATTGGCCTAGACGTAGATCAAGCGAAAAGAATATTGTAAGTTTAAAAATCGATCTATAGATAGCGCCGGGCAACGAGGTTGCTACCTCCCCTGTCAGGCTGCTGGGAGGCTGCCGTCACAAGACGCCATTTGCCGATCCTACGTTGCCATTCGAGCACTCGTTGTCGGCTATTTTTATGTCAGTACGTTCCATAACAACACTGCGTTTAGGACACAGAGGCGAGTGTCCGCAGCCAATGAAAATTGTTCTACGGAACAAGCGGGAGTTTGAAAGCCAAAGATGCGTTCGATTCGAAAACAACCCTACTGACCCACAGAGATTATTTTAGACAGCGCAAGAGAAGAAATACTGATCTTAGTAGGGGGGCAGTTTCCCTAGCGCCTCCCAGCCGCAGCCGCCACTGACCTTACTATATTGTTTTAAGGGAAAAAATAACACCCCTACCATTTCCTTACATAACTGTGTCAATCCTTGGAACACTCATAACCGTGTTACGAGAAATAACTTTTGTTTCTTAAACTGCACATACTTTCCAGACTTTAGTGACAGTTATATCATACAATTCTACGGCAATTTCTATCCTAATTAACACATCTGTTTTTTTAAAGAGCATTACAAATTCTAGAAATTAGGTGCAAAATCTAATTAGTTTCAATCAAATATCAATGGAAATTCGACAATAATGCATTTCATACAGCTGAATCATGTCCCAATAATGTGACGGAATTCACTGAAATTCACACGTATGTACACAATGAATATGAGGAGAAAATTTAAAGACAAATGTTGGTCCTGTTTTTCAGAAAAAAAGTGTTTAAAGGAATTTAAAATTGTATTTTTTGCGCGAACTTACGTGAAAACTACTCAAATGTTCGCAAAATTTGGTATGACATTTCAAAATCTGTCTTTCGCACGTAACGTTCTAGAATTTCAAACGTTTTAGAGAAAATGGTGACTTTTTTTATTATTATTCTGTTTATTTACAATCTGTTTTCTTAACAAACATTCAGTAAATGTGATAATTATGCATTAATAGCAGTTAGAGTACATCGTCATGTGGGTTGTTTGAAACGGAATGGTAATTCCAGAATATGATATCTTTTCAGTCGGTGTTCTTCCTCACTATTATCCAGTAGATTGATGGCTGATGGATTTGGATGTTTGGCTAACCGCTCTTGGTAGGTGGTGCTACGCTGAGTGATTTCTTCATATATTGTAGGTATCTTAAGGTCTCGACGTAGTGTTTCATTCGTCACGTACCACGGTGCATTGGCTAATCTTCAATTACATTTTGACTCGAATCTTCTGAGTATTTCTATATTTGATTTGCTAGCGGATCCCCAGAGTTGAATTTCGTAGCTCCAAATAGGTCTGATAATTGCTTTGTAAAGGAGTACTTTGTTGTCTAAAGAAAGTTTTGAGTGGCGGTTGATGAGCCATGATAATTGGGAGAATCTGATTGTGCTTCTTTCTTCTTTGCAGATAGATGGTTCCATGTAAGCCGTTTGTACCTATGAAAACCTTGGTATTTAATGCAAGATACTTGTGCTAGGTATACATTGTTTAGCTGGACTTTAGGGCACTCCTTTTTGGATAGGGTAAATATGATATTTTTGGATTTGGAGGCATTTGCTTGAATACGCCATTTTTGTAATTATTGTTCTAATTGGTTCAGGTGCTCTTGCAGATTTAGTGAAGTTTGGAGTGGGCCTTCATGCACAGCCAAAATTGCTGTATCGTCCGCAAAAGTTGCAGTTGTAGTATTTTCATTTGTTGGTAGATCATATGTGTATATAAGGTATAAAACAGGACTCAGTACACTGCCTAGAGGGACTCCTGATTTAATGGGATGGAAGGACGATAATTCTTCTTGATATTTAATTTGAAAGTGGCGATTAGATAGATATGACTTCATCAGTAGGTAATACGCATGGGGCAGAGTGGATTTAATTTTATACAGAAGTCCTTCGTGCTATACTTTGTCGAAAGCTTGTTGTATGTCAAGAAATACAGCTGCGCAGTAGCTTTTCCTTTCGAGACTTTGAGTAATAACTTCAACAACTCAGTGCACTTGTTCGACTGTTGAGTGTTGTTCTCTAAATCTGAACTGGTGTTCTGGGATTATTTCTTGTAGAAGAGGTTTTAATCGTTGGAGAAAGATTTTTTCAAAGACCTTTGATAAGATTGGAAGCAAGCTTATTGGGCGATAAGATGATACATCATTAGGTGGTTTTCCCGGTTTAATTATCGCTATGATCTGAGCTATCTTCCATTGTCCAGGGAAATGATTGTGTCGGAGAATCGCATTGAAGAGCAAGGTGATAAATTCAATAGCATTCATTGATAATTCCTGCAAGACTTTGCCTGTGATTAGGTCATAACCTGGGCTTTTGTTAGGATTTATAAAATGCTGAATAGTTTCTCTTACTTCATTAGAAGAAGAAGTTTGCTTTGGAAGCGATAATTGACAGGAAGCATTATTAAATCGAAGTACTTCTTCCTCAATTTCATTGTTCCATTGAGTTATAGGTTCGAATACGGGAGAGAAGTGTTCAGCAAGTCGTTCATTTTTCTCTGTTGCACTTCTTGCCCATGTTCCATCTTTCTTCCTCATAGGTGGTATTTGAATTTGTGGGCGTTTATTTTTCTTAGTAGCCCTCCAGATCGAATAGTTTGTTGTTGCAGTTGCTGTTAGTGACTGCACATATTGTGCAAATGATTCATTTCTGAGTTGTTTCAATAATTCCTTCAGTTGCCTGGAGGCTCTATTGAAGTTTGTTCTGTCTTCAGAGTGCCTAGTTGTCATCCAAATACGTCGTAGTCGCCGTTTTTCTCTGATTTTTTCTCTTATGTTTATGGGAATTGTTGATTGCTTACTTTGATCAATTTGAGGCGTTGAGTCCCAAACGGCATGTTGAATGGAGTTAATCAGGTATTCTGTGGCTTCTTCGATATCTTCCGAGTTATGCAGTGGCACATTTGGTAGTAATCTACTATCCATAATTTCACGAAATTTATCCCAGTCTGTGAATTTGTTGTAGAGTCTTTGCGATGGAGGATTTTGTGACACTTCGGAGCTGATGGTCAGTATTACAGGGCAATGATCTGACGACATATTACGATTTGGTTCTATATGGATTTTATCGACTGAAATACCTCTAATAATGTAGGTATTCAAAGTTGTATTCTTTTAGTTCATGATGTTTGATTTTGTTCCGTATAATAATGGCAGTTCCTCCATGCGCGGTACCATCTGGATGTTGTGTGCTGTAGGTCACATAGCCAGGGATTGAGTAATACGATTTCTTGGTGAAATGGGTTTCGCTAATTAACATAATGTCAATTTTATAATTCTGAAGGAATAAAATTAATTCTTGTTTGTGCTGTAAGAGACCATTTGCATTCCATGTTGCTATCTTATAATGCCACGATGGTTTGTACAAATTCAATTTAATTTTGAAATAAGAATCGTGAGTAGATTTAGCACTGAGCTTATTTGTTCTGTTTGCTGTTTAAGTATTTTTTCAAATTTTGAAAATGATTCATGTAATACATTTCCGATGTCTACTGATTGATTGGTTAAAGCTTGGGTATACGATCGAACATTTTTTATCTGGGCGTTAGTATTATGCAAGGGATCCGACGGGCATTCTGAGTTTAGCCCTGGAAACTCTTCCATAGCTGGTTTGTATTGTTCTTGCGTAGTGTTTTTTTCCTCGTAGTTTTTTTGTCGATCACTTCTTGGGTACGTTATTTTGATAAGTTCTTTGTATACTCTGCAGCCTTTGTAGTTTGCTGGATGTCCCTTGCCGCAAAGTGCACATGTTGGTTTTGTTTGTTTATCTTTCTTACACATTTCGGTACGGTGTGCTTCTCCGCATTTCACACATCTAGGACTTCGTTTGCAGTACGCTCAACTATGAATGTACTCTTGGCATCTATGGCATTGCACTATTTCTTTCTTTTTATACGGCGGTTCGAACTTGATTTGGGCGTGCATTAATGTAGTAATTTTCTAGATATCTGCGTTATTCCGTTGTGGTTCTGGGTCGACGTAGAAAAGGCATGTTGGGTCTTTTGTCAATCTATGGCGAATGTTATGAATGTTCCTGAATTTGTGATCAAGTTCCTCAAGTTCACTTTGAATATTCTTTGTTTCAACAGATGGGTGTAAGTGCCTAAGGACAACACGAAATGCTCTTTCTTTTTTTAGTTGGTACGTGTGGTACATTGCCTTTTTTTCATTTAGGAATTTTATAATTGCTCTGTAGCTTTCTATTGTCTCTGGGTTGACTTTTACTTCATTGTTGTACATTTTGTATGTAAATTTATTTTCCCCTATAGCTTTACGTAATGACTGTGTGAACAAGGGCACTTTTATAACATTGGGAATAAATATAAGCGGAGGTTTTGTTGGAGCTGTATCTTCATTCATATCGTTTGCTTGTGGTGTCTCTTCCGTGTTGTTGGAGTTGTTTCCAGTGCTTTGCAATGCTTCGAACCTGTTGCTTATTTTTATTTCACTAGTATTTGGCGCTTGCTGTGGGGTTACTATACCACCGCTGTCACGTCGTTTACGCTTAGCAGAGCGAACAACTTGCCATTCAGGTAGGAAACTAGAATTGCACTGTACCTGATTTGTTGATGTCGATGGAATTATACTGTACTCCGAGGAACGTGGCTGTAGCATTTCGGTGTCTTCTGCTTGCGATAACTGAGTATTGTAAAGTTGCGTCGATTGTTCATAGCGTTGAACTTTAAGCTGTGCTTCTTGGAGGTCTTGTTGCAGTTGATGGATTTGGCACTGGTATTGATCGATTAGCAGTTGTCTCTGTTGCTGGTGGTATTCAGCCAGCTGTATTTCAAGGCCGCTGGTGTTGATGTAGTTCTCTTCCGCCATCCTGGTGGCCCTGTAACCGAGGCCGGGGCCGTAGTCGCTGCCCTGATTGAAGGCGGGACTTGCACTGCACACGCTGGACACACAGAATCACCGTTTATAGTAACTGTTTCACTTAGGGAGAACGGGGTCTCACTGATAACGCGCGGAGCGCTCAGCTGGCACGTCCGACCTGCACCGCTGCCGGCTTGGAACTCAAAATGATGACATGTGTTCATTAGGATAGAAATTTCCGTAGAATTGTACGACGAAACCGTTACTAAATGCAAGAAAGTATGTGCTCTTTAAGAACAGATTTCATTAAGGGAAAACATTAATCTTCTTTGTTGTAATTCTAGGAAGATGCTGAAAATGTTTAAACTTTTCCAATTTTAGAATATTCAGAGTGCAACGAAAAAAAGACTTACGTCATTATCTTTAAAATTTGGAGTCATTTTTGAAAATGTTGAGACTTCTTGTAAAGTACCTATAAAAATCCAAATATCTATTCGAAATTCAGCGGGCCACGACATCAGTCAGATCTATCGTGATATATCAGTTTGGGTGTAAATCTTGTTTGCGATTCATCTGCTTGCGTTGTTCATAGACAGACATTTTCCCATCAATCAATTTTTCAGTATCAAGAACACACGAAATGTGGGTTCTAACTACACAATATATTAGAGGAAAAAAATTGATGTATAAAGGAACCCGATTAATTCATTCTTTCGTTACCAGGGGCCTGCAATAGGAGTTTTATCTTCTTTTTCTTATTTCTTTCTTTTAAAATTTTCTTCTTTCAATGCAAAATAACGTAAAAACTTGTCATATTTTTGAAAAATTGCACTTAACGTTATTTAAAGATCCAACGTTGTAGAACACATTTAATGAAGACATATTTTCTTTTATCTATCTTCTTATCTTCAGTATCGTGGTTGAATAAAAACGCTGCAACATTTTTTCATTGTTACACTCTAACTCAACTTGATGTGCAGATTTTCCGATGTACTGTTCGCGTCACATCAAAACATTGCAAACAATTTCATGTTTTGCTAATTCTGAGGATCTGTTCTAAAATGCAGTTTTTTTTTATTTTAAATGTTTTTTTTCTTTAGTATGATCTGAAATTATGAGGTTGCCTGTCTGGGAGGTTATTAAACAGCCAAAAATTTTCAGTTGACATGCAAAGTTGACTTTCATATAACGATAACTTCCTTTTAAACGCTTTGATTAAATTGAAAGTATTGATTAAAATTACCTTGCCTTGTAAGTTCATATTTAGCTGATTAAGTTTTCCGCTAAACATTGATACCCGCTAAAAAATGGGAATGCAATTTTAGGGGTGTTGAAATTTAATAGTGTTTAGGTTAAGATGCCAACGGTTAATTTTCAGTTTCTGAATGTTATCTACAATATAATTGTTTGTTAATTAATTAAGTTCATGAGGGTTAGAATCGGCGGATTTTTCATTTTTCATATTTTCAGCAACACTTAATTTTATGTTATGTAGCATAAAATATGACTTGAGTTTGTTGTAGCAATTTAGACAGCCTGAACAATGAATTGAATCTGAAATGTATAATGTTGGGTGTAGAGCCCATACTAATGTGCCTTGGCGTATGTTGCAGGACGACGGCTCTGCTGTGGCTGTGGCTGAGCGCGGTCGCGGCTGTGGCGGTAGCCGCACCAGGCCCCGGCCCTAGCCCCGGCCCGCAGAAGGCCAACCACGAGCTGCTGACCAACCTAGGCATGGTGCGTCGCCGGGTAGCTCCGGCGCACCACCGCAAGCGGCTGGCGGCCGAGATGCGCAGCAGCGGCGCGCACGACGACTCGCACATGGTGGTGATCAAGCTGCCCCCGGCGCCCTACTACTACGCGCACGCCAAGCCGGCCAAGACGCTGGAGCCCAGCCACAACGCCGTCAGCAAGCCCGCGCTGCACTTCCACGGCAACGGGAAACCCACAGGAGTCTACCACTGGAACCTGCCCGTGCTGAAAAAGATGAAGGCGGGCCACGCTCGACACGGCGGAGCCGCCAAACGCACGTCGGACGGCGACAGTAAGATCTACCACATCCAGAAGACGTCGCCCTTCACCGAGCACCACGATGACCCGGCGGCGGCCGCCAGCTCCAACGACGTGCTCAAGGCCAAGGAGAGCCAGCACGCGCCGGCCTTCTCCCGCAAGTCCCACGCGCCCAAGTCCAAGATCAGCTACTACACGCCGCGCAGGAAGACCATGTTCCAGAAGCTGTTCCAGGGCAACGGGAAGCCGCACTCGTTCTACGTCATCGAGAAGTCCAAGAAGCCCATCCACTACCACAGACTGTTGCCCTGAGCGACGCCGGGCGCCGCGTAGCGCAAAGACGCTTCGGTGCTGAGTTCGCTCGCCAGCGAGGACGGTGTGATCTCGCCGAGAACCTTCAACTTCGACTGGAGCTTACTTTTATAGCGTAATTTTTAACAAAGCACTACGTACTGCACTTGATAATATATGACGAGAATTTTGTTACGAACTAAAAGAGTATAATGATAATGACATAAAAGACTTATTCAAAGACAAAATTTTCATCATTAAAATTGTATTTTTTTTTAAACAAGCATCAAGATGTGATCGGGGAAAGTCTGCTAGACACTTTATTGAGGGATCTTATGGCATTTCAGTATTCGTTTCGTTATTATGCATCATGCTCGGTATAAGGAATATCTGTGGAGTGCTCGCAAACTTCATGTTTTATTATGTGTACTAGTGACGTAGTACGTGAACCTAGAAATGGAAAATCCTGCTGATCTGCGGTGTTGCAATGCTGTAGTATGCACTAGGCAGAATTGTTCATTTTGGCATACGTTGCTCCATTTGTTGTGCAATGAATTATACATGTTGACATACAAATGTGTTGAGGTTAGTTTGTTGAGAATAGTGAATATCTAGATATATACAATTAGAAATGCGAATAAAAAGTAATTTTCTATTAGAATGCCGAGTTATAATTTGCAGCCTACGAAAATAAGTTGCATTTTGGCATCTTCTCGACACCAAAGCTATGTAACGCGCAAGATTAACATTTTTTTCAAATTTTTAGTTACTGAACTGCCTATTAGTTCTTTTTAGTGTGTTTTTAAAAATTTAAAAAATAATGCTGTCCATATTTACAAAAAATTAATTAAATGTCAAATATTTGTTAGTAGAAAACATAAAATAATATTAATTTTATGTGAACGCTAGTTAATTATTGTGATTATTCTCTGGAATGAATAGTAAATATGAGTATAATAGGGGTGTTAAGTGTGATGCATTATTGTATTCGTCGATTAGTTCCACCGCATAAATTTGTTTGAAGAAATGTCATAAGGCGACATGGTGTAAGGAACGTGTAGGACTAATGTATCTAATAAGGTGTTATTGATCTGTTATCTGATTTTCCCGTAGATTGTAGTCACCGCAGCCTAACAAAGCAAATAATACTCTGACTCCGCGCCGTGATCACAGTCGCAAGGACAACTATTGTCCGTGCGATGACTGTGACGTTATGTTGTCCAAGTTGTGTACTTTGATCTGCTCTCAGAATAACTAACAACTCTGAGAGCTTATGTATACTCGCATGAAGATTTATTACTTAAGAACTAAAATAAGAGGAAACTTTCTATAAGGTATAACTCTGCCAAATTCGTTGTAATTTTGAAGATATTTTCTAATTAAAGTATATACAATACATTAAAATACATTTCATACAAAATATTGAAATAAAACACCCAATTTTATCAAACCTTTTATTTTGTTTCTATTTCTTCCTCCCTTTCAAAAATATCCTCACCAGGGCCGGGGAAGTTAAATTTGGTTTGTGTGGAGGAAATACAAAGGAGGAGAGATAACTTAATAAATATTTTTATTAAGTATGGTATTTTTATTAATAGTTAATTGCGACAATTTAACTTAATCTTAAATACTGTTTAATTGCATATGTCGCTTTACTTTTTGTTCATTGACAATACTATTCATTTTCTGTTTCATACGAAAAGCTTCTGCTCCATTTTTATGCATTTTAAGAGAGAATAAATGTAGACAAATTTGCAGGATTGTAGATATTCAATAAGATTTCAATTGTCGCATTGGTGGTAAATATCTTTTTTATTTCTTTTCATTGGTTTTTAAGTCTACGAACTTACGTTCTGGCTGAATCTTGCAAATTAAAGTATTTTCTATTTGAGAAAATGCTTCCGCATAGAAGTGCTCCATATACTCTGTATAATGTTCGTCGTCCCTGATCCTAGCCATTATTTAATATTAAGAAAACAAAATACTGCCAAAGAAAAACAATTTTCTCTCTCCATCATTCGTAAAGGGTTGCAATACTTACACAACTTGAAAAATAGAGATTTGAAACAAATACGAGTAAAGATTTGATGGCTGATGGTAGATACACATCTTAATAATTGATAGATATATGAAATAACCATTACTAAACGTCTTATACGAGTTCTATTTACAATCATTGTTATAAAATGAAGATTACTTTCAAAATTTGTATTTTTAGAACTATAATAAAATTTCATTCCATGATCGATTACCGGTAACTACATTTTCTTTATAGAAACAATAAAAATAATTTTTTTTACAAACATTTACTTTTTTTCATATTCTCATATTAAGATAATCTTCAAAGAACGGAAAGTTAATTTGCCATTCACACAAAACTATACACTTTCTTTACTATAACTGAATATTATATATTCAACTAGAGAATACTACATAACCGATTACGTTTATTGCAATATATCCTATGAAATTCAGCACATTAATTTGACCTGAGTACTACAAATACTCGTAATAGTAGATAATAATAGAAAGTGGTAAAAAGAAGCAAAGCCTGTTGAATACTCTGCTGCCAAGAATTGGGTTAAAATGCAAATTATTTAATTATAAAAGTACTTTTAGGTGTTTTATTGAAAAAAATGAGTGTATTTGTGATTTTAATAGTGAGTTAAAGACCAAATACGATAATGAGAATTAGTTACGAATAAGTGGTTTTATACTAATTCAGTTATTTAGGAAAATGTAGGATAAATATTGCTCAATACAAAGTCATGGAAAACTTTACAATGATGTATGTAAATAAATGAATGGAAATAAGCGAAACATAGTACAAAGCTAACTAACCATTTAAGGGCTTCGTCATTTAAATGTCTTTAAAATTGTCGGTGTATTGAACAAAAAATATTCTCACACTACAACCGTAGTTCACATTGGTACAGAGATATATTCGTACCGACAGATGTAATAGTCACTAGTTACGTATCAACGTTATTACAAAATGTTTATTTATAACATTCGAGACCTACAAAACACTAGTTGTAACATCCTTTAAGAGACAACTTTTTTATTCACGTTTACTATTATTCACCATTTACATCTAATTAATTTACCGTTTTGCTACTCTAAAATCACTCATCAAATATTTTGAAAAAGAGGTCTTTAAAAAGGAGGGCAAGGAAAGACTACTGGACACCTGCTCTTCAATACCACGAGTTGTGAACACATGCCACGTTATTATCCCGAAACACCAGCAGACCGCAAACTTACCCTTATTTGTTGTGTGTGTTCACAAAGAAATGAAACATGCACCAGTCATGACTTTGCAGAGATGCTACCTACATTAGAGGAATCAATACCTCGATGAGAAGGAAGGCGATGGTTATCGGTTGCAAACACTGACACGGGAAGAAGAAAAGAACGCACGGTTCGTGGCCCGTTCGTTAGACTTCCGTTCCGACCTTCACGTGGCATTGATGCCTATCGATGAAAGCTACGGAATACCGGCCGCCAGAATTCTCCTCCAGTCAGCGGCTGAATTCGACCTATATGTAAAGAAAGGTTCGAGAAAGTAAAAAAAAAAATACATTTTTATAAGTATTGAAAAAACAAAAGGATAGAGCAATGTTGCGTTAATACCATCTTATAGAGCGCATTTAGTACAATCCCTAACAAAAGTTTAAAGAAAAAAATTAGGCCGTTTTGAGAAAATTTTCCTTTCGTAATTTTTTAAAATTGCTTTTATTCCTCGTAATATTGCGCGAAGACTACTAAAATGTTCAAAAAACTGTACATGATCTTAATGAAAAAACAAATTATAGACAACAAAATTCATTTCAAGGAAATATCCCTATCTTTTTTTTGCAGTTCTAGGAACACACCTAAAAAATTCATACTTTTGAAATTTTCGAAAATTCAAAGTTAACCGTGAAAATAGGACCTATGCCACTTTTACACTTAAGTGTATGTTACTCTATTTACACTTAAGCGTACCACATTACACTTAAGTGTATGTTACTCTATTCTGATAAGAAATTTAAAGAAAACATGTTGAGCCGTTTTTGAGACTTCATGTAAACTTTTTTGTACTACTTTGTAAATGTCCGAGGGACTTCATGTAAAGTACACCCAAATTATGAAGAATGTTTTTCAATATCTCAAAGATTCAATTCGAGCCAGACAAGTTCCGTCGGCAAGACAGTTTTCGACGCGACGTCACCCGGACAGCCAAGTTCATGCATTTTTTAAAATTTGTCCGAAAGTACGAAAACATTTTTAAAATTAGCTTCGGCTATTTTACTTGGGAAAAGAGATTCACCAGATTTAAAAAACCACTCTTTAAAGCAGATAAACGTCGTTTTGAGATCAAAAATCGAGTTGTAGGATAAAAGAGCTCGTGCGTATACTGCGCTCATTTTTTACGGTATTTGACAACGGAAGATCTTACAGCAAGGTTGTGTGATAACAGAAGACCTTAGAAGTAAAATATATCTAAAATAAGATGTGTGGAGATGAAATAATGCTGATATTTACACAATTAGTTCCTTTTTTTTAAAAATAGTTCCAAATCGGAATCGATATTTTGAGTAATGCCTCAAACAATTTTAAGATGGTATTCGAAGAAAGACAGAAATATGTGAAAAAGATAGTTATGTACTACTATTACAGGCCGTTTACCTCGGTCTGTAATAGTGGTACAAAATCTCTAGTTTCATATCCGTGGAAAAAACGGCGCAGACGGGGAAGGGGGAGGGAGGTGTTTTCGTAAATTTCTCTTTACGACGCTCCTATTCGTCCGATTTGTATGATTGTCACGGCGTTGGATTCAGGAAGCATGTCGCCATCGCGCTATAAGCCCACATTTTTTAATTTGTTCTCGGAAGTTTGAGAACTACTTTCAAATTCGCGTTTTTGCTAGATTTTTGGAAAAAGGGCATCGTAGCGTAAATTCTATTTTAAAAAGGCGTCAAATGCCGTTTACAGATCGAAAATCGGACCATTGGTTCAGACGTAATCAGTGAAGTAAATTCCCCTGCGATAGTGCTGCGATCTATTGAATTTTCCTACAAGTATTTTTCGGTGCATTTAGCCTTAAATAGGTGTAATCAAATTTCATCAAAACCCGCTGTTCTCAATACAATGCATTTGTCACAGTAGCCAGTAAATAAACGGTTTTCGCTGGAAATAATATTGACTGGAATGTTTTGATTCTAGACAGCTTAATATTGAATCATGACGAACCTAAGTGCAGAGATGGAACAAATATTTCTTCAGAACAACTCTGAACACGCCAAACATTTTCGAATCCCATAAGTCTCGCTCTTTTCGATCCAGCAAACGCGTCTCTCTCCGGAAAACAATTACACTTAGCGAACCTGGCGCCGTCAAGCGCAAGTTTGAGAAGCTGCGACGTCATGTCAGTCGCCGCCGAGAGATTCGCGGCGACACGACGCTGTGCCGGAGACTTGTCGCTTCTGTGCCGCGCGCGTTTGCGGCGCTGACAGCGTCCATCCGGCGGCGGCGGCGGCCGGGCGCGAGGGAGGCGTGAGCGCATTAGCGGAGGTGAGTCAGTGCGTCGGCGCCGAAGAGCGGGAGGGGAGGCGGGCGCCTTGATGAACGTAGTGGATGTGGTTGCGGTAAGAGGGTCACGCGAACCGCGGAAAGAGGAGGGTGCGAAGAGCTGGCAATGGCAGAGTAAGAACAGAGGCGCGGGCAGTAAATGCGCGCTAAATGTACAGGGCTTAGAGAAGGTCAGGGCGGTGTGAACGCAATGGGGATGATGGGTCAAGAATATACTTTGAGGGTGATGTCGTCGCTACTCAAGAAAATTTGGCCGCGAGATAACTGGCCCCGCTTAGGTTTAAACTATTTCCCCGCAAAATAACAATTTTCGAGATGCGTCACTGTACTGATGTGTCCATCAGGGGCGATGGGGGGTTGGGGTCGCGGGAAAGAGAACGGCGACGACAGCGGGCATTACAGCTTGGGCGTCTGCCTCGGGGTGGGCCCCCTTGACCGCTGACATAATTCGCTTCTGCTTGCCGGCGCTGTCCGATCGCGGCGGGCGAGGGGCTGCGTCCCCTTGCGCTCGAGGGCCGGGGCCTTGGGGGAAGATCGAGGTGCTGTGGCGCCTTCCGTAATTCCATCAGCCGGCGACCGCGTTGCGCCTCGCCTCGCCTCGCCTCGCCCCGCCCCGCCCCGCGCAGCGCCGCGCCCCGCCCCGCGCCCCGCCCCGCGCCGCGCCGCGCCCTGCCCCGCGCCGCGCCCCGCCCCGCCCCGCCCCGCCCCGCCCCGCCGCGCCGCGCCGCGCCGCGCCGCGCCGCGGCGTGTGAGCAGCACGCTGGTCCATAGTGCAAGCGATCTTCATGGTCACGAAGGAAAACCTTCTTAATCACTTTCTTCATTTTAAATTGTTACTTTCCCGTATACGTAAGTACGTAGTAAAAAAATTAAATAGAGAAAGTTATGTAATGCTGCGGAAAATCGATTTCGTGATTTCAACGGAAATACACGTTTTGGGGTCGCCTTCTAGCGACAAGCGTTTTTTTAAACGTCCGTCCATCCATCTGGTGTATGTGAACAACAATAGTAACTAAACCATGCGTAGAATATTTTCCAAATTGAAGAAACCCCTGTCCATTTGGCCTGAGTCGAAGCTCTGCGATTTTGAATACCCTCTCCTCTCCTCCTCCTCTCCCATCCCTTCCACTTCCAAGCACTGTTCTCTAAGAGTGTACCGGATTCACTTCTCTAAGCTAGTAAGATAATGTAGTTATTAAAAGTGTGCAAAATATGTCATGTATTATCTTTTTCTACATAATCTATGATATTATCCTGAGTAAATTTTCCCATCCAGAACTGCGTCATTTGATATAACCATACCAATTGTTAGATTTTCAAAAGATGGCTTTCGGATACTTATTCATAATTATTTATTGTTTTACAAAATGATTTATTGTATTAGCGAGTAATGTTATTGACACGCTGTTATATCTTCTTGCTGTGTTTTGTTTTGAGCAATGAAAATAATTTATTTTCTCTTACTAGCTTTTAATTTACAATTACTTATAAAGAAACAAAATTGTACGCAATTGTTCAATTATAATACTGTAGTATTCCCAGTCATTTTCGACTAATAGAAATATAGGTTTTCGTGATATATAGTACGTAGGAAATTACAAAACACGAAGCACAAAAAACAGGGAATGTGCATGTTGCCTAAGCCTCTACCATCATTATAGAATTAAACGGTGAATATTGCAGACGGTTAAGTCCCTACTTTTTACGAAAGCTGCGTGGCGAAAAAAGCGTTTTCGTGGCGCCGCTTGCTTGACGCTCTTCGGGGGCGGCACGAACACAAGTCGCTACTGTGTTTGTTTTGTTTTTGCTCCGCGCGTCTTATGATCATTCTCGCGTGCCAGCAGAGCCTCGCTTTTCTTTGCTTCTCCTCGCCTTCACTTTCTTGCGAGGAGGTGGGAAGTCGCCGTGCAAGGCCAAGATGAATTGCTCGCTCCGTTGGAAGTCAATAGCAGTGGAGATCGCGTCAACGTCAACATTAAACATTTGCTCACTTTGTGGAAATTGCCGTGAATTTTACTGTTCGCTAACGTCCCTCATTAGCGAACTTGAATTACTGGCGGGTAGTGTGCAGTTCCGATTTCTTTTTTCACATGCTGTCACTTGTCTTCTTTATTGGGAGCTTTATTCAACCTACTCGTCGGGTTAGTGAACCGCTTGTTATAAAAATGGGGAAGAATTTGAAGAATTTTGAAGAGTGCCTGAGTTAATTTTTCTGCTTTTCTAAGGAATTGAACATGTCGACGGTGAGGTGAGTAAACGTTTAATAGACTGCATTTCATAACACATTTAAACGCAAAGTAGATTGGCTCGGAGGTTAGATTGCCTAAAGACAAAGTAGCAACGTAGTGAAAATAATTCTAACCAATAATTCGTAACCAACCTTTGATCGTCATTGTTTATTATTAAACTGTGCAGAAAATTGAACGTTGAGAGGTTTTATTTTCCCTTAACAGAATTGTCTGTTGATATTTCATAAACAGTAGGCTATTCATTGCTCTTAATGTTAACCTCTGCCATGACTGTAACAGAAATACTCGTAAGTACATCCTTCTACTTATTATTGCACAATTCAATTATGCAGATTTTAATGAACATGAATGTGCGTGCACATTTAATTGTCCAAATGCAAGAAGGTCGTTATAGTTTGAATTATTACGAAAAAGTGCAGATGCTCTCGCGTTGGAAGTGTTAATCACTACTGCAACGACGTTCGTTTTCTCTAATAAAACTTTAATTTTCCCCCTCATTATTCTCCTTTTTGTCTGATTACTAACCCAGCGTTTTCCCCCCATTAAGCGTCTACACAAATGATTTTAGGAAGTAATTAAAGAAGATGAAAGGACATGCATAATGCAGAGTATTTTCATGTTCCCGCTTGATGAGAGTTATACAAAAGGGAGAGGAAAATCTTAAGTGGAAATCCTGCGTTTTAGACAACTGAGACGGTTTGTAAGAAAGATTGCTGCTGGTGCTCGAGTTAGGTGACAGAAAAGCAGGCAAGAAACATGAAAGTCATTGACCTAACAAACGATTATACTCATTGACTATCCTTCACTGTTGCATTTTACTATCTGTAATGATATTTTTAGTGATATATTGAATGAGACAGTGATGACGAACGTGCAGTGTTCGCCGATGCGTTTTTTTTTCATTGACAAATTTTGATGACCTACACCACATATCAATGTTAACTTGTTACACTATTATTATATATAGTTACGCTATTGTTGCCATTGTTGTAGACGTCTACTTATTATTCATTTTTATTTCACTATAATATAAAATGATTACGTAGATTAGTGAGAGACATTAGCCCTTTTTATTCTATGAGTACCTACATACAGACGTGTGAATGGGGAAAAGTGAAGTCGCATTCGTCAATTATTCATTTACTATCTTGGGATATTCGTTATTTAAAAGACATAATTCAGAGAGTTCAAATTCAATGCTTATTAAATTCTTAAATTCTTCACGGCAATTTAACGAAATAATTATGATGTATTGTATAACTGTTAGAAAAGATTTAGGGAGAAAATAATATTGAGTCTGCAGAGATATTGTGAAATTCCACCATAAATATATAATTATCCAAAAATCACGAAAAAATGTCTACAAACAATTACTATTTACACCAATTTTCGTTTCGAAGCTTGTGTTCATTGTCAGGGAGTAGAAGACAAGATCAAAAACACTTTTTTGCACTAAAATTTACCATACCTGAGAATAAGAAATTGGAACCATAGGAAAACAGTAATTATCATGAGATGAACATTAGATTTCTTGAAAGTTAATTTTTTACGTCAACATAATCATACCAATATTATGCCAATATTACACCATTTACCATAATTATACGAATGTATAATTGCAATCTGAATGGGAGGAGACGTGGCCTCGCAAAATTACGACGAGGAAAATGGCGTAAAACAGCATAAAATGTAATTATACGAATGTATAGTTATGGTAATTGGTGAAATATTGGCATAATATTGGTATGATTATGTTGACGTTAAAAATTCACTTTCAAAAAATCTAATGTTCATCCCATGATACTCGCCAAGATTCTTATTTCTCCTCCTTATTGTTTAAACATTGTTTACAATCGGTCCAATTTTGTTGTTCGTTGTTTTACTGTTGTCTGTTCAATCACTAATTAATATCTGAATTTAAAATCGATTTTTATATCTGATTATACAGCTCTAGCAACATAAATTAACCGCGCCATCTCCGTTCAGCTTTTCCACGGCGGGGGCAGCCCTTGTCATGACGAAACGATGCAGGCGGAGCCTCACAAACAGCCGCAATCTGAATGGGAGGAGACGTGGCCTAGCAAAATTACGACGAGGAAAATGGCGTAAAACAGCATAAAAAGAAAGAAGAAAGCAGTAGTTTCGCGTAAATTCTTCTATACATATAAATATAGACATTAAGACTTTCAACTCCCCAGCATTCACACGTTTAAAAAATGTAAATACATTATTATAACATTCACAAATTCATTTTAACCAGTATGTCTACCTTTAGAAACAGATAGAATTAGCATGGAGTATGCGAAAAAAGTAATAATACTTTTATAAGTAGTAGAGTATTGTCATACGTTTTATTGTGGACATTTGTAATTGAAGGAATGTGAACTTACCTATGTAGGTAGGTAAATTTCAATAAAGGTGCAAATTCGCAATTCGAACATGTCTTTTAAATTCAGTTCAGAACAATTCCTAGAAGCATTCTTTTCCATTTGAATATATAGCTAGCTGAATTTGACGCTATGATAAGTAAACATTTCGAGGATTCCTCTACGGGAAGATTTTCGTCCTTATTCATTCGCTAAGAATAGTCCAACAACTTTTATTATTAATCGATAACGTTACATAGGGTTTCAAATGTTTATATTATATATGCAATATCATTACAACTGCACTCTGACGGACAGGCTTTCGACTTCTGTAATTGGTGTTCTATATTTACTTAGAACCTGCTCTGTGGGGTGTGAAAGTATTTCATTATTTATATATTTATTTATTTTCACTCTCTCGAGACAGACGTACGGAGTAACAAATGTAGTATTTAGAGAGGTATGTACGATGTAATACTACAGTAAATCGATTTTAAGATTTAAACGGGAAACACGTTTTGTGGTCTTCAATTACCAAGAGAAAGTTGTTTTTGTTTTAGAATGTCCGTCCGTCCTTCTGGTGATCTGTCCGTCTGGCTGTCTGTGAAAATCAGTAGTGCCTAAACTATTCATAGAATTTTTGGTCAAAATTAATTTTCTATTGACGATCTGGCCGGAATTAAGGCCTGTGATTTTATATTTCTTTAAATTTTTAAAATAATTTAGTTGAAGCCTTGGAGGGCATCTTTCAACGACCAACGGTCATCGGCGCTACAGAGAAAACTGGAAAGATGCCTCTGAGTTATCGTAACATTGGCAGAGTGCACTTAAACCACATAAAGTACATTCCATTCCAGTAAGTTCAATTACAAAGTTTTAATTTTTCAATATTACAAATATTCTCCTGTTTCACATTATTCGTGAGCATAGTAAACATAACTTAAGGCCTCCTACTGCACTCCTGCTTAACAAATCCTGCAAATAATATAATTGAAAAAGTAGCGTAATCGGGTTAAGAAAATTGAAATAGTTTTAAAAACTAAGCGAGTTAATGACAATTTTCCAACAGCGATTCAGCAAAATTCTCTAAAAACAGGCATCTCATTATTTTTTAAACTGCCCTTCTTCTGAACATTATGTTCTCTTAGAACATGTCAAAGTGGTTTATAACGCTATGGTCCTCTACTACAATAACAACTATACTCATACTACTCATTCCAATACTACTCCAATATACTCATACTACTTACTCCTACTACTCATTACAATAATAATCAATATCAGTCAAATCCATTACCACCTTACTGTTACGTATAAGCCTCCGAAGTATAATATTCCACTTACAAATTTTAAAATTATATTTAACAAGTCCACAGACAATATTATACTACTCGGTAAATTAAATTGTAAAAATCGAATCTGGGGTTGTCTTTATAATAATCCAAATGGTATAAAACTACAAAATTGTATTACTAATCATAATATTCAAATTCATGCCCCTAATGAACCCACGTATTATTCATATAATGAAAATATCATTCCAGATATTTTAGATATACTAATCACACAATACATAAACTGACCAAATACTCAAAATGTATTTCCTGAACTTGATTCGGATCATTATCCAGTCATAATAAGCATTTATTTCTGCACTCATATTAACTATTCTAATATTACTCCTTTATTACAAAACATTAATTGGAATACTTCCACGGTGAAATTGAAAACAAGATTCAGCTCCCTACAAATATATTATCAACTCATGACATAGACTCGTACGTCACTTACTTTCACGAATATAATAATTCTTAACTTACACATGAGCTCTAAATATATACCAAAAACTAATTTCGTTAATTACAAACCTCTCAGTTTATCTAAGGTTAATCTAATTAAAACTAAGCAGTTTCTAAGACGGTTCTGGCAACAAACCAGACGTCAAGATACAAAAACTTAACCAAACTAAACAAAATATCAAGGTCATCATTTCCAAAATACGTTAATTCCTAATACAACAACTGATATTCACTTTCACAATCTTGTTAGCGATTTTCTCCCTATTCCAAATTTTAATGTTCCCACAAAAAATTGATTTTATTTCCTCGTCTGAAATTCATTCAATTACTAAAAAAATTAAAAACTCGCAAATCTCTAGGGATGGATAATATCAATAATCAAACTCTCAAGTCACTCGGTAAAAGATCAATTGCTGCGATTACTCCTATTTTAAATCCTGCATTTAGATATAATTAATTTCCAACTACCTGGAAAATTAGTGTTTTTGACGAAAATGAGACCTGCACCATTCCCATAAATGTCCTTCATACTATCGAACAAAAAAATTTAATCAAAAGCGTTGGAGCTATTTTTTGTTTTGGAAATGTCCCAGGGGCTTCATATTAAGGGAAAGGAACAGCTAAAACTGTAAATGATTAAACATTCTTTCATATGTATAATTTATTAAAATAATTTGAATTACGTAAATAGTATAAAAAGTATTACATAACTATTACTAAATGCGAGAAAATAGGAGCTGATTTTTTTGTACCACTAGTATGAGATCCTTTGTTATGTACTTACATGAAACCTTCATTTTAAATGTTAACCTTAAAATTGCAACATTATGTAATAAAAAAGCGGCTATAGAGTTTTATGAATCATTTGTTCAAGGGGCACGGTACTTCAGTAATTTATTCGGACCAAGAGTGATGCTTATTTGTTAGGTTCTCGGTTGTCAGAATTTAATTAAATTGCAAAGTATGCAGATTTAGCTTTGTATGATTAATTTGAACAAGAGTATGCTACGTCATTTGAACTGAATAATTTTTAATAAGACTGCTTTAGAAGTATGTGATATTATTTTGTTATTTTTGTAGGATGTAAAACATGACAATCATGAGTTCATTTACCTGGTCAATGAAGAAAATGGTTGTGACGGTGATTTTTAAGTAGACCACCTAAGGGAAAGCTCCAAAGTGAATAAAGAACTTTTATTTCCTGTGATTCCCAATGTCGAGTCTTTATTAGTAACTGATGTTAAATAATTTTTACGAGCACTTAAATATCAGAGAGTATCGAAGAGGTAGTGGTCTTACTTTACTCGCTCTCATTCTCTTCGCCTTCTGTACCCCCACACACGCGCGTGGACACACACACATACACACCGAATCTTTCTCTAAACGGAACCATGATGCACGTATATGCTAACATCATGGACTAAAGGACGACTGCTTTCGATAAATGACTAGCGTGTTAAATATATTGCTGATATTATTATTATTCCTCTACATCACAACTAAGATGTTGCGAGTAGGCTGAATATAAAATCTACTCCTGGTCGCAACTAGCTACCTACGGAGCAGCTCTGGAGTCGGTACCTCTGCAATATTTTGCCTAAAATGTGGCCTGTTCCAAGAAAAGCAATTTCTTGCACTTCCCAGTCTTTTGAATGATCTGGGAGTTTAGCCAAGTTCTTACACAAATTTTGGGGAACAAATTCCAGAGCTCCGATGACTATCGGTACGACCTGTGCTTTTACGCTCCACATTCGGCTGATCTCGATTTCCAAACACTTGTCTTTAAGACGTTTCTCTGACTCCTTAGTTACGACGTTTTGATCGCAAGGCACAGCAACATTTACAAGTAGACACGATTTTTTCTCCAAATCCCGGATAACAATATCCGGCTTGTTTGCAGTTATCATGCGATCGGTTTGAATTTGTTGGTCGTACAATATTGACTAGAGTCCAACCAATGTCACCGGTTTTGGTGAGTATCCATACCGCTTGGGGCATGTGTTTGGAACTTCAAGGGCGGTACAGATCTGCCAGTGGAGGTAACTACTGTACATGCCCTGTGGTGTCTTTGCAAGTAATCGGTCTTTTCTAGAATTGGACAAGCTGAGATGATATGATCAATGGTTTCTACTTGTTCCTGGCAGATACATTCTTCTTCTTCTTCTTTTTATTATTATTATTATTGATATTTTCTTTCGTGAGCGACGAGAAACGTACGTTCTCCCACCTTCTCTTATAATGAACATATGTGGCTGCAAAGAGCAAGCAACAAGTTCATCAAACTATATAATACGTCAGGTAATTTTACGTAGTACCAAGTCCCACAACATGGACATCTATTACTGAGCGGAACATACGTTTTGTTGTATAAGACATGGCCAGAGAGGTGATAATGGTAACAAAAATATTTTACTTTCTTTACTAATTTAATTAATCAAATTTTAGCTGATATAGAAATTGCAAATTTTTGTTACAGCTTTCCCTTATAAAAGGATGTATCTGGGTTTCCTTGGCGTTATGGAGCGCAAACTCCCTGCTCTGCCCGCTGGTAGCCAGATTGGTTTCCTGTCCCTCGTTCCCACGCGTCGCCCTGCAGCGCGCCCGCCGCTGTGCGTGCCACTCGCCCTATGCCTTCTCTCCCTCTCTACCTCCGTCCTCTCTCTCTCTCTCTCTCTCTCTCTCTCTCTCTCTCTCTCTCTTCACCTCCACTCCGCCTCGCTCACCCGGGTGGTTGCTCGCCCGTCGCTGCGTATCCAATATGCACCGCGCCGGAACACGAGGGCATCGGTTTGTCACGGGGCGTTGGACGGCGAGCCAGGTTTTGTCGCGCTTTTATTGGTGCGGTGGATACGATAAAAATAATAAACGAGCACGGAAAAAACTGCGGCAGTGTGCAGCTGGAAAGCCGAGTAGCTCGAGTTCTGATCGCGCGACAGGGGCAGGGAGTTGTTGTTATTTGATGGGGTTTTCGATTACTGCTGTGTTCTTTTCTCCAATTGCACGGACCATTCCCAATTTGGATTAGTATCGGTATTTCTAATAGCGTTGTCTGTTTTTTGTTGAGGTGGCGTCTCGTTTGACTGCTTACTGGTTGCATTTGCGTCCTTCTTGCATCAATAACAAACATATAAGCATTATGCCTCCCCAAAGTGTTTTTTTAAATAATTGTTTCTATAAGATTATCAAAACGTAATGATTATCACAACTTAAGTGTGACGTTGACTGACAAATTCAACTTTGACTACTGCAAGGATCTATTAGGTATACCATTCGACGACATTCATTAAACGTATATTGATTTCATTATCTAAATATTGTAAAAATGTCTCGTGGTTACATATTTTTCTTATGTCACCACCTTCTATTTGTGTTTCAAAGGAAAAAAATAATGTTACATTTCAACTAAATCATCCTTTACTTCAACTCACATTTCACATCTGTTTATAAATATATCTATGCTTTGGAAAAAAGAATCTCCAAAGTTTTGTTCCTAAAATGGTAAAAAATGTTTCTTTCACATCACACTCATTTGAAAATTTTCTTTTCCGATGGTCTTTCTTGAGATTTGATAAGTGGTTGTAGTCACAGAGTCCCCAAACTGGACAATAGGGCAATCCTTGAAGCCACAGTTCTTCACTGCATTCTTTGCAATCTGGGTAGTAAGCACCAAAGCATTGTCATAAAGAAGCTAGACATTACAACATCGAAAGGCAAGACTATCTACTTCTCAGAAGATTTTGCCATTGATGGGCGTTATCTTGGGCAGGCCGTAAACGTATGGAACCACCTCTGTATTTTCATTTCTGTGATCTAGAAAAAATGTACCACCGTATTTCTAGTCATCAATATTTGTAGAGCAGATTGGCCTACACGCCGACCGTCTCCAATCTTTCAAACAACTTCATTTCTCAGTAGTGCCTCTCGGGGCTGATGAGCCTAATCAGTTGCGGCACCCTCCTCTTCGCAGGCGCTTCGTCCGCCAGCACCCGGGCCGCCCGCGCCGCCCGCGCCGCCCGCACCGCCCGCACCGTCCGCACCGCCCACGCCCCCTGCGAGTTGCGCGCAGCTGTCGTGGGGGTGGGAGCGACGTCTCGTCGCACGGCTCAGTCGCCACACGCGTGAACTTCGGCACGTGCATAATACATCAACGCGCGCCCCTCCGCCACCCTCACGCGCTCTCCGCTACGCGCGCCTTCTAAAAATAAAATCAATTTTTCAGGGAGCCATCGGCGGCCGAGACAGACGCGGGGCCGGAGTTGGTGGAGTGGGATGGCGGTGGTAGTGGCGCGGGAGTGGTGATGGTTGACACTGATGTTGTTGCAAGTATTGGCACTGCTGTTGATGGGCACGGTGCCGGTGATGTCTATAAACTCTAGGTGGTGGCATTGATAGTGATGGAAATGGGAGTATTCGAACTGGTGATGTTCATGAGGGCGTTGGCGGTACAACCGCAGTGAGTGGACGGGGGAGTGGCGTGCATTGGAAAGAGGCATGGTGTGGGGTGGGCGGAGGCGTGGGGGTGGCGAGGCGCGGGCGGTGGCGTGGCGTGGCGTCGGTCATGTTGTGTCGTGTCGTGTCGTATCGAGACGTGACGTGCCGTGGCGTGACATGGCGTGGCGTGGCGAAGCGTGGTGTGGCGTGGCGTGGGAGGAGGCGAGCCGTAGACTGAGGCGGATTGTGACGGCTTGGTGGCCTGCAGGCTGGCGGGGGGCCTGACGCCAATCCGTGTCCATGGGAGGAGGCGGAAGGGCGCGCCCGGGGAGCGAGGCATGTTTAATGCAGGGCGATCTTCCGTCCGGCAGCGCCCGCATACGCGGGCATACGCGCGGGGCACTAAGCCCTGCTCCGGCGCTCCAATCAATGGCCTGCGCCCGCAAGGCGCACGGCTCTCTTCTCATAATGCGATTCCCCGCCCCTGGCTCAGAGCTGAAGGGTGGCTGAGTAGGCTCTCGAGAAAGCCCGGTGTCACCAGGGCGGTAGGTGATAAGAAGAGGAATCTGTGAAAGGTACCTAACACAAAATTTCGAAATAGTGTGCTATGGCTGGAATTTGCCATTGAAGGATAAGGGGAAATTTTCCAGTGTGGAAAGTTGTTAAAGTGATTCATCATAAATATTAGTGTTGAAAGACATTTTTCGATCTAATATAAAATGTATTATAAAACCATTACAGATAAACATTTTTGTAACACAGGTCTGCAACAATTCAATAATTAGAACTGGTTAGGTACTTCCCCGTTATTTGGAAAAATTCATATGTAATACCCATCCCCAAGCCATTCAAAAATCTATCCAGAACTGACAACTACAGACCCATTAGCCTTCTTCCCACTTTATCAAAAATCCTAGAAAAACTAGTCCTTAAAAGACTAAATTCCCATCTGAATAAAACTCAAACAATCCCAATGCACCAATTTGGCTTCACTAATAAAGTTTCAACTTCTCATCAATTATTAAGAATCACGGAGCACATACACACGGCATTTCAAAAAAAAAAAACACCTTACAATAGTTACCTTTTTAGACATTTCGAAAGCTTTTGACAAAGTGTGGTACCCTGGATTAATATTCAAACTTAAAGAAATAGGTACCCCTAACTATTTAATTAATACCATTAATAGCTTTCTCCAAGATAGAACATTTTCAGTCACAGTTAATAATCACACATCCAATCCCCGCAGAATTACAGCTGGATTACCTCAAGGCTCACCACTGTGCCCCACGCTTTTCAACATATACACAGCCGACATTCCCATAACATCACACACGCACATCGCCCAATTCGCCGATGACACCGCAATTTTCATGTCCAGTCATTCAACTGATCTAATCTGTAAACAAATCCAAACACATTTAAATAAAATTGATGAATGGTCTGTCAAATGGAAAATCAAACTAAATCCTACAAAATCATGCGCCAAAATATTCTCATTAAGAACATTTTCAACCCCAACACCACTCCTAATAAACAATAACCCAATTCCATGGACCTCGCACAATGAATCTGTCAAATACCTAGGGCTGAATCTTGATACCAGACTAAATTGGAAAAATCACATAACAGTAAAAGCACAGCAAGCCAAAATAAAATAATTCAACTAAAGCCACTCTTAAATCGCAATAGTAAGCTCTCATTAAACAATGCCATCACCATCTGTAAATCAATAATTAGACCCCTAATGCTTTATGCATGCCCTATCTGGATCAATGCTTCTAAAACTAATATAAATAAATTACAGATCATCCAAAATAATTTCCTCAGACTTGCCACTCATGCACCCTGGTTCATCTCAAACATTCAACTGCATAAAGAATTTAATTTACCCCCTATACTTGACCATATCGCGCTCCTATCTAACAATTTTTTCTCCAAAATAAATACAATAACCCAAGCCACCCATTACGGCCTAGCCACCACCTACCAGCTCCCAACAAGAATAAAAAATAGATATCCATTAGATTCATTCCTCAGCATATTTTCAGAACTCAATTAATCACATTGGTGCTCTGTGAGTTTCCTATTCATGTGTATTTAGATTTAGTTGTAAGATTAGCATTTAAGTTAAATATAAGTCATAAAAAATACATTGGTGTAGTATACATAATACTGAACTATGTACATTCGTTCACTAATAAAGATATATTAAAAAAACAGTTCTGCCATTTATGTGTATTCTATTATCCATCTTAGAAAATAATCAAGGCTCCAGGAAGCTGTTTGATTGTGCAACGATTTTTCTTTCTTCTTTAATTGTCTGATGACTACCATCTTCGGAGAATAAAAGGTTCCTTTTATCTGATAATATAAAATATGCACCTTCTTGCAGTACAATTCTGGGAAACGGTTCAGGATTTTGGCCATTCTTTCTTTAAAGAGAGCCGATCATCTCAAATCTGTGGATGAGCGGCATTCAAGTGAACACTTTAGCGGCGAGGGTTTACTATCATAAAAAGATACGATTGTAACTATTTATTGTTTATCAACTACTGTTGTATGTTCAAGTAATATTGTATTTTGTCCGTTTATGATGACCATTGTATTTCTAACTTAGTATCTTCTTTCTTTCTTTCTTTCTTTCTTTCTTTCTTTCTTTCTTTCTTTCTTTTTCTTTCTTTCTTTCTTTCTTTCTTTCTTTCTTTCTTTCTTTCTTTCTTTCTTTCTTTCTTTCTTTCTTTCTTTCTTTCTTTCTTTCTTTCTTTCTTTCTTTCTTTCTTTCTTTCTTTCTTTCTTTCTTTCTTTCTTTCTTTCTTTCTTTCTTTCTTTCTTTCTTTCTTTCTTTCTTTCTTTCTTTCTTTCTTTCTTTCTTTCTTTCTTTCTTTCTTTCTTTCTTTCTTTCTTTCTTTCTTTATTTATTTATTTATTTATTTATTTATTTATTTATTGTATAGAAACAGTTGTTCAGCAGAACAGAATTTACTTGGGACTTAAACTTTTGTATCGAATTTAATTTTTACCATCTAACAAGGTGTTGTAAAATAATGTACAAGTATTGTGTGTGTGAATTATTTGTAGTGTGCTGTTCATATTGTCACCTGATGAATATGATTACTACGCCAAGTGTTGTAGTCATAGGTTTGCTGAAAATATATTCCCACCCTTAAGTAAGTAATTTTTGACAAAAACCACTGATTTATTTTTGAAGAAACAAGGTAATGGTAAGATACCTAGATTAATAAAAAGAGGCTTATAAGGATCACGTGGGTGGGATTTGTTTATTATTCGTATAATTCTTTTTTGTAATCTAAAAGTCTGGGAGCTATAAGATGTATTTCCGCAGAATATTATGCCATATCTCCGGCGGGAATGAACATTCGCGAAATATACACAAACAGTGTGGAGGCTGACTGAATTTGAAAGAATTCTGAAAGCGTAGCATAAAGAACTTAATTTAGTGTTCAATTCATTTAAATGGATGTTCCATTTACGGTTTGACTGAATTGAAAGACCTACAAATTTCGTTTCCTTAACATCAGTCAATGGCACACCGTTCATTTTCAATGAAATATAGAGCTGAAACGGAATATTGTATTGAAACAGTTTTCTTTTAATTTAAATATTAATTTATTACAAACCCAATATAAAATATCTGATATTGAACTATTTACGGTTTTTTTATTGCAAACAATATTCCTATCATCAGCAAAGAGAATTGTTCTTTCGTTTCTAATCGTCGAGGGCATATCGTTTACGTACAGTAGGAAGAGAACAGAACCTATATTCAATCCCTGCGTGACTCCACATGTAGTTGACAAAGAAGCGGAAAGGTGTATTCATGATGATCCATTATTACAGTAAGGAATTTTATTCTCTGAGATCGTTTTTTAAGGTACGAACACAAGTAATCTAGTGCAATACCACAAATTCCATATGAAGGTAATTTTGAAAGTAAAATGTTATGATCAACTAGCAGACCCGGCCACGCGTTGCTGTGGTTTTCTTGTTCTTGGTTTAATTATTGGGTACTATTGGTATTATTAAGACAGTGATTGATAAAGAATGATGAAAAGTGCAAATTAAATTTCAACGGATAGTAAATGTTTAATTTTTATTGATTTAATGAGTTAGATAATGATCTGAAATTATAATTATTTTATAATTTTTTTACCTAATTTAATTTTTAATAAACTACTTTTATTTAATTAAGAACTAAGTGATGAAAAATATTTTTCGTTAATCTGTCTTTAGTCAAAATAAATAAACTCGATGGTTTTCCAACACGGGAGCATGCAACATACAGCTGTCCATGGGAGAAACACGGGTTCTCCAAGTCTAAGTCACAAATAGCCACTGTTTGCCCTTGCGACTTATTTATTGTCATCGCAAAAGCCAAACGTATCGGAAATTGTAGCCTTTTGAAAGGAATTGTAGATTCTGATGGTATCATAGGTATTCGAGGTAACAGGACGACTTCGCCTTTAAACTTTCCAGTCAATATCGTTACTTCAAGCACTTTTCCGGTAATTCTTCTGATGACTAATCGTGTACCGTTGCATAATTTTGGTGGATTTAAATTACGCAATAGAATGACCGGTGAACCAATTTTGACACGAAGATTGTGTGGGCATTCCTAGTAAGTCCAAAGGATTTAAAAATTCAATTGGAAAATTAACGATCTGGTTTTCATCAACAAGGGTGTCAATTGACTTAAAAGTCATTAGATCGCCTGGCAATAAATTTTGTATTTGATAGTTAATTTCATCGACATCAACATTTTTGCCGCTAAAACTGCACGATTACTGAGCCCATTATGGTCTAAGTGATTATTAAGAATATCTGGAAATACACTCTCAATTAGTTCATTTTTTGAATGAACAATAGTGCAGAAGTTGTCTGGCAATTGGATTCATTGCGTATTTTGATGTAGTCTGATTGTACAGTTTCCAATATCCAGTAATTGATTTGAAAATACTTGTTCCATCGGATCATTATGTAAATGTACTCGCATATTTATAGTCAATCGAAGTGTTTCAACGTTTTTCCATAAAAATTGTTGTTTCAAACATGCGTTAATCTCATCAGCATAAGTGGAGCGAGGAATGACAGGTAATGTCTGCCGGAAATCACCAGATAGTAGTAAAACAGCACTTCCGAAGAGTCGATTATTGCCGTTTATATGTTGCATAGTTCTGTGAAAAGCTTCAAGAGAATGTTTATGACTCATAGTACACTCATCCCAGATAATAATTGAACTTTTTTGTAACACTGCAGCCATTCCGGTTTTTTCTTAATATTACACATTGCGTTTGGTTTACTGTGAATATCTAATGGCAGCTTCAAAGCTGAATGCGCCGTTCGTCCACCATCTAACAAAGTGGCAGTAACTCATGACGATGCAATTGCCAATGCAATCTTTTGTTGTAGCCGTATCTTTGCAAGGATTAATGACACTAAAAATGTCTTACCGGTACGACCAGGTGCGTCTAAGAAACAATCCACCCTGTTTTGCATCATCAGTCAACATGATTCGATTGTAAATAATTATTTGATCAGCTGTCAATAATGGCTCATTATTTGCAATGAGTGTAGCTAAGTCAACGTCGTCATATTGTTTTTTCGTTGTATATCAATGTTCATTAAATCAGTTGCTGGACTATCAGGCGAAGGCATGCCATAGTGGTTGAGTGAAAAGTTTGAAATCAAAATACATAAATCTTCTAGAAGTAGTAACGCTCCATTGTACATCTCTGGTGTAAAATCTTTAGTCGGACATCGTTCTGTTTGTCTCACTCGGTTCAAAATATCTTATGTAATTTTTATATTTTTCCCAAATGCTAATGATTGTGTTGGATAACATGTTGTCAGAATAATTGAAAATAGTTGACGAATATTATTTGGCGTTGATGTTAAAGCTGCATCAGCAAGTGCCAAATCCCAATGGTTGTCATCCTCCAGCAGTTGTAGCTCGCGACATGCTTCCTGTTAGGTATCATATTCTCGACCATTACCTGTTCGCAAAACTCAAAAGATGTTGGTCCAGGAACATTTACCAATAACAAACGCAAAAAAAGCACTCACGTTGTTTTGGATGCACTGTGAAGAGTCGTCCCAATGTTTTAGAATTGAATATGCCTGCGATTGACGGATGTGGTTCTCCACGTTTACGTGGGTCCCATCTTTTACCTGATTTGTTCCATGTAAAATAGCGTGGAATATCGTTATATAGTAATGTTTTGGCAAATTGGCCGAAAACGTCAAGGTATTGGCATAAGGTAAAAAATTCAGTGAGTGTAGTTTTCGGTGGTTCTAAAGCTCTTTAGATAACATTTTCTTCAGTGAAATATACACGCTGACCATTTTCAAGATGCACTGCAATATGCTGTACAGGTGGATCTCGATCGTGGATGGAAGAACTAATAATACGCCAGATAGCTTCGTTACTGTTTATGTATCTGGCCATCTGATATTGTGTTATTTCATCATTTTTATTAATATCTCTCACTTCAAACACAGCCAAATCACAGCCTTTATTTACGTATTTACAAATGTATATAATGGATTTGACGGAATTGCAAAACTCAACATTAATATGAGCCTTATACGTTTTTGAAAGCAATGGCGAATATAGAACCACCCACTGATTATCAATTTCTAGTTGATTAAAATTTGACATGTTCGCATTGTGAACACATTGCTACCGTTTTCGGCGTTTCTACGGCATTACAGTGGATAACCGTCAATATCCGTAATTGTATAATTGATACATTCTTTCGGAAAACGTTTCTTTCATTTGCCATTTTCCATGCATGGTGATGTCATGTTAAAACTACCTCATTGTCCATGGATCATGTGACTGGTAACAATTTCAAACAATTCTGGGTCGATTGATGGATCCGAAATTTCAGCGGAAATGATTAGATCAGTTTCTTCCGGGCGTATTTTAGTTTCGAGCCAAATCAAAATGTGAGCATGCGGCAAACCTCTTTTTTGCCATTCACCCGAATACAACCAACAAATTGTCGTACCAAAAACTGAAAACTTCACGATACATTCAATCAAGAACTTTAATTTTTGCTTAAACACACGTACAACGATATCATGACGATGTATTGATTGTTGGCTGGTAACAGAAAGGTTTGTATTTCCTCACAATTTTGAATTACATGTAAATGTAATAAATAAATCGGGACGGCCATAATGACGTACGTAGGTCATCGCATCTTGGATGCACTCTTGCATGTTCCGTGGACTGCCAATGTAGCTAGAGGGTAAAATAAATGCCTTACCAATGTTGTTGATGTTTAAATTTTCATCGTTGTTTCCTATAAATGTAAATGAATCCCGTAAATGAATATAGTTCTCTGACCGTAGCTTAACTTGATTGAAACGAAGGTATCGCAAACGTTCACACTAGATCTTAGCATACATGTCTACAACATATTGGTGGTAGAGCTGACGGTATCGAAGAATATAATTGTCCTGATTATCTCTTATCATTAACCGGTACGCGTAGTAACAAATTGAGCTGACCTTTTTATTCGTTTCATTACCTGCAAAATAAGAAATAAATTTAAATTAAGATTGTGGTATGTTAAAAAAGAAACACTAATAAATTAAAAAAATTAATCCCTACCAGTTGCCGGATTAACCAGATTAATGTTAATGTGATCTTGACCCTTCCAGAATATCAGTGGATACTGTAGTGCATCGTACGAACGATGTAAGTCTGATATCACATGAACAGTGCTGTCACGACGTGCTATTTTGATAACTCTGTTATCAACTGGACCACCGACCATGATAATAGCAACGTCTACGGTTGGCGCGTTGAACCTGCCAGCGTGTGTTCCTCATGGTGATTTGTCAATTCTGATGACAATTTGTATGTTGTCATTTTGTAATTGTGGTGACACTCTTTTAAATAATTGAATAAGTTGGTTATGATTTTCTAAAAAAAATTTCAACAATTCTATAATAGCTCTTTGTACTGCTTGTTCGATAAAATTAACAACAGACATCTAGTTGTCACTCGTTCTTCAGAACTGCCCATAAAATAAATTTGAAGAAATTTTGGCTCTTCGTTAGGTATTGGCATCAACGACCAATTTTATGGTACACCTGACCTTGTATTTTAAATGTACTTTCAAAATTACGTCCATCGGATGATAAATCGCAAATTTTAGTTGCACCAAATGACGTCATTTGGAAGCAAGAATCGAATTTGCCTGTCATACGTAAGAATAATTTTGAATCATCTGATTCTCCAGCGAGAAGTGACTGTAGGGGCTCCGGCGGACTAAGAAGAGGTAACGAAACTACTTTTCCTGATGAACAACACATGCCCGGTGGTTCATTGCGGAATTTCAAAGCCTGACAGTATCTGCATATTTGATCCATTGAACCGATGACGATCTTTGAATGCGCAGAATAATTGATGTCTGGAGAATACTCGAACGCAAGGTGAAAAAAAGACGTACGCGTTAATGCGCGACTGGTTTGTCTCTCTTGATCCAGTGCTCGATATCTGGATAAATGTTGTTCATTCGCCGCTATTGACCTTTCTCTTTGTAGCCGCAGACGTTCATCACGATGTTCGCTTGCCTCTCGCATACGACTTTCTGCTGCTCTATGCCTTTCAGTGGCGTTTGCTGTAATGGTTTGATTTGTTGACATGAAGGCTCTCTCAGTACGTTAACATGACGTTAACGTACCTCACGGCTACTGGCATTATTGAGGTTAGATTTTTTTGGAGGCAAATCACTGAAAATGATAATTAAAATAATACAATACAATTAAAATAAAATCGGTATATAATTGTTAATGACAAAAAACATTCATTTTAAAATACAAATGCAAGCGATCGTTTAATATTATACACTAAGTTTTATCATGCATTTACTTTTTTGAATATAAATTATAATAATTTTTTTTGCACTGAGAGATTGAAATTCAATTATTTTTCAGTTGCCATAATTAGTAATAGAAACACGGATAACTAATTTAAAATATATTTGTTACTTTGATAAAGAACAATTATTAATTGAAGTATAATCAAAAAAATTCCTAGAAATAATTTATATGTCAAAACAACGTTTGCTGGATCAGCTAGTACAGTATAATAATATAAATATGAGATATGATAATACTTACATATATTTATTTTGATAAGAAAGTTATAAACAATAAAGCACCAACATTTTTTTAAAAAAAGTGAGAATAATTTCACCGAATTTCATTTACTATAATGTAACCGAACCGATTACCTGTGGAACCGGTTGGCGACCCTGCCACTAGCTCAGATCGGTGATGGAAGGAACTGTTATGCAGTACAATAGAAACACAAAATAAATAAACACTTGTTCACTGGTAAAATGATTCAATTTATTTCTGGGCAAAAATGATAATAAAAAAAAATGCGCCAGGGAAATTACAATTATAAACTAACAATGGAAAAAAATTGAAGAGATCGATTAAAAAAAAGGAAAGAACATTAAGCGTTAGTAATCAGTAAAGCTTATGACTAGGAAGAAAATCAACTTGTTACAACTAATATTTACATGAGTTACAGGATGATAATTTAACGTGCCCGAGCGCGACACTGCATTACATAAATCTTGGGGTTGAATGACCCTCGGGTTATTCAGCCCTGTAGAATTCTTTGTGTGCCCGGGCGGGCCCTCTGGCGTCTGGAAGGGGGGCGGCGGCCTTGGGCAAGGACGCGACCGCGGCAGTCCCCTCACACCCTCTCGGCGCGTGCGTCAGCTGGGCGACCCTCGGGTTATTATGCCACCACTGGCAGCGGTGTCTGGGCGAACTGGCAGCGATATCTGGGCGAACTGGCAGCGATGTCTGGGCGACTGGAAGTGCTTGAAGATCGCCGGGATTTTTCTCCCGACCTCAGGCGCGGAGTAACAACCATGCGTTCCTCTGATTATTATGACAGTCTTTTACAAGTCCGGTTTCAGAAAATTAAGAAATCCGTCACGAATAATTCAAGAACACGAATTATCAAACTCTAGAAAAGTTCCTCTATTTACTACAGTCTGCTCAATGCTCGAGCTGGTACTGTAAAATTCTAAGTTCGGTAGAGGTAAACTTGTCTCTAACCGAAAAATATTCCCCCCAAGAGAAACTTCTGCCCCGACTGTCCTGTCTAGACTTCAAATCCCTTCTGCCGTTCTCTCCGTCGAAATCGCACCAGGTTAACTCTTCCCCCCACCCCAATTTCTTATGTGTCCTAGTTCCCTTTGATAGCAGTGTCGCTATTGGTCAAAAGTTGTTGCGTAGTGAAATATTTTAACCCAATCGCAGCGTGAGAAGCGAAGGAAACTTCCACTCTTTGTGCGTGCTGCGAGCATGCGGGGTTGTTCTCGAACCTTCTAGAACTCTGGCCCTTGCTTGCGTAGGGGGGCGCGTTCGATGACAGAAGTATCGCTCTGGGCTCCCCCGAAAGTGAACGGTCTCGAAATCTGCAGCTGGCCGCGCACACATGCACAGTATCTGTCGACGGTAGTCCTCTAGATGGCTCGCTTAATGGGCAGGAGGCGGTAATAGCCTGCCGCGACAAGTGAGACTACGCGTGCATTGCAATCCGTTTAAACTCTCGGTAGAATTCTGGGTGGTCGAGTTCGTTATATTTAATTTTTCTAGCATGATAACATCTGGATCGCTACAATAATTAAAATTTTTCTTATACATTGGTCTAAGCAACACGTGATCGGTTATATTAATAAATTGTAGGTTATTAATTAAAGTGATAGTTCTTTTAACATAGCGCCATCTGTTGGATACTCACTCAATTCAGTCAACTGACTACCTTATACCGTTATCTGTTAGAATCTTACCGAACTATGTCTCTTTGTTAGATAAAAAACAATAAATTCGCAATAAATAAAATTGCAATCTCAAATTCGAGAAATAAACTATTCTATCTCTTAAGATGGAGAAAAACACACATTAAAAACAACAACATTAAAATCGGTTCAGTAGTTTCGGAGTTCATCCCGAACAAACATCGTGACACTGGAATTATATATAATAGATGACGTAAAAAGCTTTTGAAATATCTAAAAGTATTCCAATAGGTGCTTCGTTTTGATTCATGGCTGAGGCGACATATTTAAGAAAACAAAATATGGCTGTTTCCGTAGATTTTGATTTTCGAAACCCATGTTAGCAATCTGAAAATGCGTCGTGTTTACTAAGAAATGTTTCCATTCGTACGTAAAAATGTCTCTCTAATATTAAAAAAAAAACCGACAAAAGAGAAACTGGACGATAATTTTGAGTTTCATTTTAGTAGCCTTTTTTGACAAGCGGCTTAATCTTAGCTGTTTTAAAAATATCTGGAAAAACTGGAAATGTTTCGGAAACGAACATCGTGTCTAAAATTTTTAGGGAAACGTCTGATGTTGAATTTTGTGGCTGATGATCCTTAGTGAGATCCGCAGCAATTCTCGAAAAGTATTGTTTAAAGAAACTAGCCACTGTTGCCGGAACGTTCACATTTCTATCGTTATCTTTTAAAACAACATTCTATACACGGTTACTAGTTGATTTTGTCCAATTTTGTACTATATTCCACATTGATTTTGTTTTATTACTTGAGTTCAAAATATCCTGATCATGTTTCATGATTTTAGCCTACCTTATGACTTTTCTTAACAACGATGAGTATTTTTTAAAGAAGAAGAAATCTTGAGATACGTTATGATGCTTAGAAATAAAAGAAAGAATTCGTATGTTTTTACATGATGGCCTAATCCCTTGTGTTATCCAAGAATTGCTTTACCATGAAATCGTTTATTCGTTCGAACAGCCGAGAACATCTGCATAAAAGCACGCTAAAGCGTACGGTATTGTGTATAATAATATAATAGAAATGTGAAAGGTATGCACGAAAAGAAAAGTAGAAAAGAAATAATACACGGCGAAAAGAAGAATAAGGAAGAAGAAGAAAAAACATAAGATAGAAAAGGAAAATGAGAAAAGGATAAAGTAAAGTGATGACGTGGTCTTTCGCAGTCAAAGTCAAGTGAATGATTTTGGCTGTCAGGGAGGCGCCGCCTCGAAGACTATGATGCCAACCGTCGTCGATCTTCAACCGGTCTCATGTGCAAGCGCTCAGGTAGACAATGAGAAGATGGTCGATTCGGCATCACAGCCAGTGGCGGCTCGTGCGATTGCACGGTTGCATGACCCCTAAATAATCGAAAAATATTTAATAATATTTTAGGAAAATTGATTCTCGTTCATGACATTCAATATTCAAGATATTGAAACAATATCGTTGTAAGTGAAATCATCTTAAAACCAAAGGGTACCCAACAGGCGTTCTACGCGACGTCCCGGGTCCTAAGAGGCGCAGCACCTTCTCAGTATTCTCTTCTTCAGTATTTCTTGGCTCTTACTTCCTCCATTACTGCGTTTACTCCTTGGCAGTAGGCTTTAACACCTTTCAACACATGGAATTCGGTGCGAGAACCAATGGGAGGGGGTTTGGTCATCGAGTGCTTTGCGGTGTCTCGAGGAGAATACCAACTTTTTGCCTTCGTCTGACACTAGCTGTAAATTAATTTTATGAATTTCGCGTGTTATTGAAAGTACACAGGTTCAGGCAGTTATTGACGGTATTGAATGCACTATTTATGATGTTTGGAGAATTCATTTTCTTTTGATGTTTGATTTCAAATGCACATTTGATTATGACCTTGTATAAAGTTGCGTGTTCTAGGAGGAACTCCCTTTCTGTCTTTCACGGTGGGTGCGTATATTCGGCTGCAGTTACCGCTGATCTACAGACTGTGGACGATGATGTGTGTGTGTGGAATATCTTTATTACAAGATATACCAGGGCAGTGCATTTTTGAAACAAAATTTTGTGAAAAACGCGTCCAAGCACTAGTGCTTGTTGTGAAGTACTGGAGTGCGATCAGCGTATTTTCGATATTTTTGTTTTGTATGACTTCTATTACAGTCAATTGCCTCAATGTAGAATTGATACAAAAACTTAAGTGCCCAGTGCAGGTCCAAAAGCAGAACCACGTGAGCGAAAGGTTTACATACGTGACACAGACACTACGCATAAAATTATGTAAGTTATGTTTCTATATAGACTTTCATTAAAATTAGTTTAATTCATTTTAATTAATTGCAGTGTTCTGAATTTTAAAAATTACATTTCCGACATTCGATTGAGGTGCAACCTCCAGTTCAGTGACAACAATCGATGTGACGTCACTTGGACCGACAAGATCATTCATATGAAGAGGGGAAGACGATTTAGATTTTCCTGGCGCATGGGCGGTGCGCGGATTATCAGCCGCGGTTATCGCGTGGGCGCTGAGGAGGCCGCAGCACGTGCACCTGGGAATGCCTCGGGCAGGGGGCACGGCAGACGGACCAAGGCAGTCATTACCGTGCGCCCACAGAATGGCTCATGTGTGCGGTGCGAGGCGTAATTAGAGTGCCATTGTGCATTTGCCGATCCCCCTCCTCGCTCCCCCCACAACTTCACCGCCCTCACCTCGCCCTCTCCTCATGTCCCTCCCCCCGTTTCCCGCCCCTCTCACCCAGTTCCCCCTCGCTTCCCCCGCATCCTCACCTCTTCCACACCTCGCTCCTCAATCCCACTCCCCTCCCGCTTTCATAGAGCGCTCCGATGCTCTGCAGGGGGTGCGGGATCCCGAGGGACTCGCGCGGCTGCGTGGCGTGGGGACGAGTGGCGGGGAGGGCTGTCGGAGAGATGCAGGCGAGCGAGTGCGCGATGGACTGAAGCAACGGGATGATTTGTTGAAACATCGATCTTATCTGGGAGACGTTTGTTTTGTCTTCGTTGAAAATACAATGACTTGCAGATTATCATCTATTTGCTTGTTATTCTCCAGTCCTGTGCTTGCAGTTGCAATTTGTAGCGGCAGTAGTATATGTATATTCTGAACACTTCATTTCCTGTCTGCAACACAACCTGACGGTACATGGCTGTAAGAATAATGATGCTAAGTCAAGTGTGACGTTAGACATGGAGTGATACTGTGAGAAAATATTTTTATTATCATAAACAATGGAACAAAACACATTCATACGATTGAATAAAGTCGATTACTGAGATGAGGTTTCCGGAAAAAAGAAAGTACAAATAGGGCAATGATTTTTAAATTTATATACTAGAGACATTTTATTCTCTAACTTCTTTAACTTCGTTTTGTAGTTTGGTTTGACGTTTAAAAACAATCATACCAATAAAAGTATAAATTAAAAGGAAAAATTAAACAACCAAGTGTACGGTGTGCTATTTAGTTCGAAAGAACTTACGAATTATTATGCAAAGCGCAAAACCCGCATAAACGGATATATGGTATTGTTCAGGCGGCGAAAAAAAGTTGGGAGAGCATTTTTGATGGAAATGGCAATGGAACATCGCCTCTTCTATCACAGTAGTTTTAGTCAGACAAGAGTGTTCTGGAAAAGAGATGACACACAATTGACAAGGATTGTTACTTGTAGAAAGAATTAACGAGTATTGAAGAAGTTGTCACAGTTACCTCTGTCCAAACGAAAACTGACCCTTTCCTTACGAATTCCGTGGCCTTTAGCTACGTGTTTCTACTACATCCAGTGCCTGGCACACTCTGTGTCGAACCTTGAAGACGTTCAAAACGCTTTTACTCAGCTTTCCGCATTAGCTTGTCGTAACAATGCGAGCCGGCGTCTGCGATAGAAAACTCATTTCGACAATGCCAATGTTTAGCGGGAATTATTTGCTATCCAGGAGCTGGTGCGATCTTTCGGTGACGCTCCGAACTAATAGAAAGAAGTTGATAATCGACTCCAAGGACTTTGCATGAAGAAATGAATGAAGGGCGGCAGAGAAGAAATTCGCGCGGCTTTTTGGAGAAAATCTCGGAGGCGCCAAGTTTAAAATGTATAATCTTTTCCTCTGAAACGCCTTCAAAGAACATCAAACGCCCTGTTAAAGAAGACAAGGCGGCAAATTCGAAGTAATTTGGCCGGCAATGTGTCAACAGGTATCAAGATTGATGTGGATAACCGACGAATAGTATGTTTATCGTATGCTATATTTAAAAATACTGTTACGTATTGGAACCGTTAAATAATGACACACGTTCATTGACAGGATTTCGAAAAATATTTCGAGGAAAATTAGTCTATCGATCGCCCTAAAATAGAGTTCATAAAACATTTGACCTTTGTCATCTTACCTCTCACATATTTAAAAAACACGACTCAAAATTAATATTTAATCTCAGAACGTTAGGGATTCTTGTTCGGACAGATCACACTTTTCGGTGAGTAGTATGAGTGGCAAAGCAACTCCACTACTTCGAATATCCCGCCGACTCAAGTTATAAACCGAAAAACTCTCAACCGTCCTTGTGTTGATAATGAGAAATGAACAAATTATCCATGCGCAGGCAGAAGTTCAGAACAGACATTCTTTTCGTTTTCGGAAGAACGCGGGAGCTAGAGATCGGTGTGCAACTTTTATTTTATCGACGAAACAAATCAATTCGTATCTTACAAAGTTATGATCAATACCGATCGAAATAAGAAGTAAATATGGTTTTATTTGTAATGGAATATAATTGTTTCATGAAATAGAAATATAGTGAGAGTAGTATCGTGTAATAAAATAACACGTGCACGACGTGAGAGGAGCGCGCAGTAATTAGTGATGAGCTCTTTCAGCTCTTTTGGATTGCAATTTGAATATCACCTTGTATAAATCTTCACACTTTAAAGCAGAGTCATAGCACGTGGAAATCTGCAGAGGCGCCGACTGTAAAAAGTACGTCGAGCAAGCTCAGTCGACCACCTCGAGGGAACGGAACGAGCCTTCTAGTCCGCCCCGCAAGACAGCTCGATTACCTTACATCAGAGGAGTCAGGACAAGATCGGTAGATTGCTGCGCAGAGCCGATATCCGCCCTGTGTTTCATGGTCGCAACAAAATCGGGGGAAGCCTGATTCAGGTGAAGGATCGTCCCTCCTCAAGATGTACGAAATCCCATGCAGTTGTGGTCTTGTTTTCATCGGCCAAACCGGGCGCACGGTAGAAGAGCGGATGCGGGAGCACATGCGACATGACCGGCTACAACCCATCCACAAGTCGGCCTTGGCCCAACACGCCGCGGAAACAGATCAACTCGTTAATTACCACTAGACCCGTACTATATCCACAGAAGACAGGTGGTGCCTCGTTTAATCAAAGAGGCCTTAGAAATCATTTAGGCCACCAAACCTCAACAGAGATGATGGGCTCCGCTCTAGCATCATCTGGAGACGAGCCGTCGCTCCACGCCAATACGGCCCCGCCCCGCGGAGACCCCACCCTCCCGGGACGGCCAATGACGTGGCCGCTAATTGGCACGTTTTCTTTTGGCATTTCCTCCGGTCCCTGACCACTCATCTTGTGGATGTCCAAAATGTTCAGCTTTCTATCCTCTTCCTTTTCCGCCCTATCTACCTCGAAACACTTTATTTGGTCTCCCGTTATCGCTCTTATCCCTCACCGCCAATCGCGGGCCACTTGCCCCTCTCCTATTGGTCGCCGATGCGGCCAATCGGCCCATACACCCTCTCCTAGATTAATGCGACACGCTAGTCTCTCGGTAGCAAGTTAGGCCCTATCGCGAGCTGCATGCGGCGACCTAAATTCGATATCTCCCCAATGAGGCTGCCGAATTTACAATACAACGGGACTCAGACTAGAGAAGTTCCTAGACTCTCCCCCATCTATCATGATCAAAAGCCATCCGGAACCAACGCACTTTGTTCGCGACAATTCTAATGATATCCTCAATGTTGTCCTTCACTCCGCCAACCTAACCATTTCTACCCCCATTCCAAAATTTGACCTCTTTGACCACTCAGACCACTTACCAATACTGTTTGCGACAACATCAACCACCCTCTTCCATAACCCTCAGACAAGTCCCAAATCCCACACGACTGGAAATCTAATAATCACATCCTCTCCAAAAAGATCCATTCCCCTCCCACCATAGAGTCAATCCCAGAAATTGACAAGTCCATAACTCACCTGACCAAGCAGATCAAAAACCTACAATGAACGCCTCACCATCAAATGAAATCCTAGCTACAATACGACAAAAAAGACACAACGAAGATACTACAAACATTGACGGGATGAGGACAAAAGACAATTCAAACAACTACAACGACAAATACATACATTACTGCTACGACACGACAGACAAAAGTATGACGACCTAATTGAAGAAAAAGGCAGCCCCAACCACCTCCACACAATCATCCGAACGGTTAGAGCTCGTCCAGTAAAAATATCCCCTCTCCTAACTCCACCCAACGATCTCACCTTTGACCCACAAACCATCATCGATACCTTCGCCCTATATCTGGCCGTGCATTTCTTCCCCAAAAACCTTCCCATCCCTGATACAGTCCTTCTGAAATACCCTCGAACCCCACACCCGCCTTTAAATACCCAACACCCATACACAACCAATACTACCGAAATATCCCAAATCCTAACAACAATCAACAACAAAAAAGCTCCAGGACCCGATGGAGCCCTCTCCTCCCAGCTAAAACACTTCCCCAAAAATGAAATAGACCTACTGACCAAAATTTACAATCCCTTCTTCTCGTTATCTTATTTTCCTATCCCCTGGAAAACCGCCCGTGTAACCATGCTTCCTAAACCTGGCAAAGATCATCGGCTCCCCTACAACTACCGCCCCATCCGCTTGCTCTCTATTCTTGACAAAATCCGCGAAAAGATCATTCTCCTCAGACTCATCCCAATCCTAAATCATAATATCCGCCCCCTACAGTTTGGTTTCCGAGAGGGCCCAAAGTTTCCGAGAGAGCTCTGCGGCTCTCCAAACCCTTAACAGAGCCATGTCAATGAGCCATGCCCCACTCCGCGCCAGAAGAGAAATTACTGTCATTTTCACCGACCTTTCCCACGCCTATGACACCGCCGCTCACAATATCCTACTAATGGAGCTCCATCCGCATATCCCGACCCATCTATATAATCTTTTACAAAATTACCTATCCCACAGATCCTTCTACGTCCGCCACCTATCCAAATCCTCCTCAAACTATCCCATCCAAGCCGGCGTCCCACATGGCGCCGTGCTCTCTCATATCCTATTCTCATTATATATAAATGATATCCCTCCCTTGCACGGTGTCAAGGCGTTCCTGTACGCTGATGACTTTGCATTCCTTTCCTCTCTCCGGTCCCTCCCACGCTCCCTCACTCGTCTTCAGGCATTCCTTAACAACCTCCACCTCTGGGCCTGCGAAAATTCTATTCAAATCAACCCCGAAAAATGTCATTTTTTCTCCTTCCGTGATAACCCCTTCAAATCTCCCAACACCCCATCCCTTGGCAACAAACAGCATAGTACCTAGGAGTTCACTTCTCCTACAGACTCCTATGGACCCACCATATAATCCAATCCTTTACTAAATCCCACCGTATTATAAACACCCGGCTACCAATCCTCATCCACCACTCCCTCTCTATCAAGAAAACTATTCCTCTACTACACCTACATTCGTCCCGTTCTTACCTACGCCCACCCAACATGGTTCCATACCACATGCATAAACCATAACAAAATAACCCTACTTGAAAATAGAATAATCAGACTAATATTCCGTCCTCCACCACTAACCAGATACAAAGACATCCGCTCCCAACACCAAATCCCATATATCCTTACATTCCTACACAACTCCTGCAAAACCGAAATTCAAAAATTCCTATCTGACCAAACCTACAACCAATTACTAACCCCCCACCTCCACATCCTCCAAAACTCACCCAGAAACCGAAGCAAAAAACATCCCCTAGAAATCCTTCAGCTTCCTTACGAGACGTTTTCCTTTTTGACTGACTTGTAAATAACGACCCACACGTATTCTCCACCAATCCGACAATCAACAAAAACCATCAAAATCACAACTACAACCTGAAAAAAAACCTTTTCCATCCAAACCCTAAATCTACCTCCCCATAAAACTACCCTGAAATAGCCACAACAAACCAAAATGCAAGAACAATAGTAATTCCCTCTCATGCTCCCCTGAACCTAAATCACACAACCTTCACACCTGAACATTACAACCCGTCTTGCTAGCTCCACCATTTTCCTCTTCATAAACATCCGTCTAGCCCAAATAAAACAACCCATGTACACCTAATACCTACCCCACAACCTAATCCTAAAATAGTTGAATTCGAAGGTATTTTTATCAAAAAAGTTTTTACTCCAAATTAAAATAGAAAAAAAAAGAAATTCATTTTCGACGTTATAACGGAGTACTGTCTCAGTTTGTTCTTCTAGAATGTGTCTTGTAACATTCTATATTTTTTCAGATTATTAAACAATGAGGACGATAGTAGTTTCAGTTTAAAAATTTAAAATTTGCGCCACAATTTGATCATCTTATTAGCGGGCATTTTAAATGCCAAATTTATCACAGTTCGAAGTTGTTGAAACAAAAAGAGATAAGGACTTTAAAAAATTATTGAATTATTTATTTCAATTACACCTTCATCGTGTTATTTTTTGGTTGGTCACCGTGGAAAATTGTTATTTTATACCACTGTTTAATTTGTTTCTCAACACTTCTTGCTCCCCATACAACATGGTGGCCAACGTCTGGACTTGCATGTTGACCGAAGTGCCCGTGTTGTGGTCACGAGGTTCGTGACGCAAACTGGTGCTGCACAGAAGGAGCAAAAATGGTTGCACCGGAGGACCTCACCATCTCTTTCCACCATGGGAATATCAGGAGTAAGGCGATATTATTGTGAACGTGCGAACGGAAGTCCCACGTTGGGATGCTGCTCCCACATATCTGTGATCATTTATTATTTGGCACACGCCCGTTACTTGGAAAAAATTGTCAAACCGTCAGAAATATTGAGTAGACTATTTATAAACGAACGAGTGATCCCAGTTATTGAAGAAGACATTGATAATGGTTAATTGACTCTGATTATCTAATTGTCAACGATTAAAAAATATACAACTGAGTAATTTGGTTTATACTATAAACATGAATGATTAATATATGTAAAATAGAGTGATTTGATTTATATTTGAAACAGTACATAAATATAAAAAATAAAGGCATTTTACGTTTTTATTTCGATAATATAAATACTTTCCACATAAAACAAACATTTGTCAGCAAAAGTTGTAAATCATGCTTGTAAGTGAAACTTTTCCATAATTTGAATATAAATTGTTTAAACATTGAATTTTTTTCCAATCATATTGGCGCAGATTTCAAATTTTTAACTGATAAAATTGGTTTTATTTATTTTACTATAGCCCACATTCTTTAAAAATCTGAAAATATATATGTTGTAGAATGTTTTAAGACACATTCTAGATAAACAAACTGAGACAGTACTCCAACGTTATAACTTCAAAAATCAATTTATACTTGAAGTTGGGGGTCAAAATTGATTAACAAAAATTCAACCATTTCCCCCCGTTTCTGCAATTTTTACTGAAAAAATAAAACATGAAAAACACGTTTCTCGTTGTATCTGCAACAAATAGCCCTAGGAGGATGATTTTTGGGAATCTATGGCATTTTTATTCTCTTTCGTATGAGCTATTATCAATTTGTTTTGGGGGAACTTTTCATTGCCATACCTTCCTTTGTCTTTATTTATTAAGTTCATTTTGTATTAATATTCTCTATGCAAATCGTCGCAGAATAGAGACATTTTCATCCCTCAACTTCAACCTTTCAACTCACCCTCTCCGATTTTAATGAAATTTGGCACACACCTTCTTTATGATACATATCTCTGTAAAATTGTAGAACGGTAATGTTGTTGGTTTGTATTGTACGTCACTTTGAAAATCGAAAAAATGTGTAGATTATGGTGCGCAAGCGCTCATTTGAATCACAATATCTTCCATCCTACCAAACGTAGAGAAAAAATAGTTATCTCGTTAGAAAGCTGACATATTATTCAATATAAAGACATATGAATTATTAATTTATTTCATTATAGTGTTAACTACTGTGCAGATGAATATTTCTCTAAACGCTTACAAAAAGGCGATTTGTTTTGAAAAAAATATATGTTGAATGGCCTCATTGCTGAAATTTTGAATTTAGGATGGCAACGCAGCAAGAAGTTACCATTCGAATTTCGTCCGCATGCGCGTGCGGAGACGCTAGCTAGCTGCCCTGAACGGAAGTATTGTTCCCGTCCGCCCGAGTTGACCGGTCCCGCCGGGTCCCGGGGGCGCGAATGTTGATGTTTTGATCACTGTGGGGACAAAACAGACTGCGTTGGCAAATACTGAAACCTTCCGTGGTTCAGCCTAAGCTCAGTTGTCTTTCGCAAACCGTAGTCTGTAGAAACCTTTTCATACCGCGCAACATGGAAGAACGGTTCAAATATTCGGTGTGCATAATCCATTGAAAAAAGTCGGACATTATAATTATAAAAAAAACCCTTCGAAGTGTTCTTCCTTGGATGGCCCGTGTATATCAGAATTTTTCAGACAACAAAAAATATGCAATGGATGCAGGAAAGAAATGAAAGAGAAAATTGATTCGTGTGTTGCATCTAAAGGTTCTCCGGAAGCACCAGAAGATGCAGATAATGAAGAAGCGTTCGTTGATAAAGATGCATCCACAGAACTTTTAAATAGTAGTCTTATAAGTATAGACGAAACCTATAATTACTTATTAGAGTACTAATATTTAAAGAAAGCCAGTATAAAGAGAATAATATACTAAAATTGAAGAGGTTTTATAGGATATTTTTTTTCCTTTTTCTAATGACTCGCAACCTTGGCCGTCGACAAGTTCGGACGACGAAATATTAAATCAGTTAAATGAGAAATTTCGATCCTGTAACAGAAGTGAAAAAAATTACTGTTTCGACACTTATCCCAAATAGCTAAAGCATTAATAAAATTAAAAGTGAATTTCCTGCCTCTGAATACATGGTGCGGAAAGCCAAAAAGCTCGTTAAGAAGCTCGGCATATTGTCTTCTGGGAACCCAAAATCAGACAAGAATGTATCTGAAGAAACTGTCAAAAAAGTATGGGAATATTATTGTTCAGTTCTATGGGAATATTATTGTTGAGATTCTATTGGTAGAATAATACCCGGAAAAAGATATTATAACATTGAAGATTTCGGAAGAAAATATCAAGAAAAGAAGAGAAACTCATTCTTGCAAATTTAAATGAAGTATATACAGATTTCAAATCTCCATATCCGTATCTAAAAATTGGCTCTTCAAAGTTTGCATATCTTTGGTCAAAAAACTACATTGTCACTAGTGTACGTGGTTCACGCACTGTTTGTGTTTGTGTAATTCAGCAGATCGTAAAGTTTATGCTCGATGCTCTGATGTCACCAACATTCTAACTTAAGTGTGTCTTCTTACAAAAACATGCTCGCGTATAATAGTATGCAATCCATCCCGAATGCTCTTTTAGTGAGTACTATGAATTTAGTTCGAATTGTGGGTGAGAACCTACACAACAACTTTAGAGACAATCGTGAACTCCAAAGATTTTATTGATTGCAAAACTTTGTGATTACACATTAATTCTCCTCTTTTGAACAAAATAAATACCTGTGAGATCATAAAATATCGCTTCAACCTGGAGAATGGATAGCTTCGTGGTATTTTTCGGAAAGTCTTTCCTTTGCTTTCCAAGATGAAGTACAAGGATTTGCACCTTTTGTTGTCTACTTCAGATTACCTTCTTCAAATGAATTGTTCAGTGACAATTATTGTTTTCGACTGCTTATTATATGACAGTTTCTGGGCATCTTTTACAGCGACACTTGATTCACGTTTTGAAACAAAGAATTGGAAATTTCCTCCATAGAATTGTGTTTTTTGACAGAATTTCTGTACACTATAAAACAACAAAAAATGCTTCGTAAATATTTCATCTTATCTCGAGGACTTTGGAATAAATGCGGAATGGCACTTTTTTGCATCATCTCATGAAAAAAAGCTTGTAATTGATTAGGCGGGACTCTTAAAAGACTTCTTGCTCTTGTAAGCCTGGAGATAACAAGTGCACATTAGATCACTACTCCCAGAGAACTATTTTATTGGGCAAATAACTATTTTATTGGGTATTTTACTCGGTTCAAGATTTCCGTTACGATCATGAGACGCATGTCGTGTTCCAATTATTTGTAACTCCCTTTTTTTACAAAATTAATATAAGTAGAATTACAAAATATATTTTTTCGTTAATTTCAAAAATATGTATTTTTTAAAAATAAATTTTAAAATATATATTCCTTGATTTTGAAACCTTCTAAGAGTATATTTTTGATTCTTTAACATGTCAGAAAGCCTCATTAGTAGCTTTAAAATGATACATGAACAAATTATTTATCTTTGAAAATGACTGAGATAATATGGTTTTTGTTTAGTAATGCGCGCAGTTATTTCGCGATTTTTCCGTACTTCATTATAAATGGGAAACTTATTTGCTACAGCCTTCATAATGGGTCATTTTATATATTTTAAGAGGTACTTCAGAAACACAAAGTTTGGACAAATCTGAAACTGTCGGGGTTGGGACCCTTGTTGATTTGAAGTGAAAATACCCATTAGTGGACTCATATTGATGAACGAATTGTTTTCGAATTACGATTGTTTTGAATGCTGGTGTCCATTGAAAAAATACTAAATGAATGACCAAAAGCGCATTTGCATGTTAAGAATTGATAAACGATTGCAGAAAGAGCATAGTTTAAAAATAAAATCTGACGAATATCACGAGAAAAAGATGTGAATTTGGTGAAATAAATAAACTGTGTTCAGTAAGTTTATGAATAAAATACTTTTAGAAATGCATTTATAACCTTTTTTTATTTTTATCTGAGAAACAATTGTGTAATTTTAAAAATTTGGCTGTAAATCCGAATAATAATAATAATAATAATAATAATAATAATAATAATAATAATAATATATCGGGAGGTCCGGGTTCGATTCCCGGGCCGGCCATCCTGACCGGGGTTTTCGTGGTTTCCCTTGGTCATAAGGCGAATGCTGGAATGGTTCAAAAAGTCCACGATCACCTTTCACCAATATCCTATCACCTCCTAATCCATGATTGTCCCTTCACCTATCATCAACCTATCATCTCGTAATTCACACTTCAAGGCGTAACAACCTTGTCGTAATCCAAGGATACAGCTGAAAAGCTGATCCTGAAAGAATTACACACGTTAATCGTGTAGCGTGGTCAGTAATGGCCTATACGCCAATAATAATAATAATAATAATAATAATAATAATAATAATAATAATATAAGAATACCAAACAACACATACTTGAGAACTGAAAATTGATTCTTTCAAATCCTTATTCATCTCACAAAAACTGTTATAATTTACATATTCAACATGCGTTTAAAATTTTGTTTTGGGGACCAAATAATTTTCTAAAATCTCAAATACGTTAGTGTTTTTGTAAGAATATTGGTCATCCTCCTTAATTTAAATAATTATTTTCCCCTGTTGAATTCGCTTCTTTTTAAATAGAATAGTATTTATTCAAATATAGGTAATAAGTTATTCTTTTAAATTGTGGGTAATATTATTTATCTGCAGATTCTGGCTTCTTGCCGTATATAATTATTGTAAAGAAAGTTAAAATACCTCAAACATTTTATGATGGAATAGGTACAAAGTTAATACAAAACAACGAAGAAGTATATCCTAACTTGATTAGATAATGTTAATATGATTGTTGAACAATAATTATTAGAGAAGAAGAAATCTTCCATTCAACTTTATCACTAATTGAAACTACAGCTTTAATTCATTTTACTTACATGCCGTGAGGAACTCTTAATATTGATTTAAGGATAGAAAGTTGTTCAATTTTTGTGCTGTACTATTGGACAATGTTACTGTTTGTAAAGCAATTTATATTGAATTAGATTTAATTCCACTTATATGATTTATTAAAAGTTGAATTGTTGAAAGCAAGCCCATGTCAAATTGAATTTTTCCTTGCTCACAAAAAGTTGTTTTTCATTTTTGTTGGCATACAACTAATTGAAAGTGTGTGTAAATAATAGTGAGTGAATGAGATTAGTTTCTGACCCTTTTAGAAGATTTAACATTTCAAGAATATCTATTTTTTATTTATTCATTTTCTGAACCTTTACCCACTGCAGCTTAATATAACAAAATACGTCAGTAAAATTCTTTCTTACATTCTTTCACTTGAAAGAATGTAATAAAATAGTTTTGCCTTTTCTTACTTCAGTATATCTTAAAGGTAGGCATCAACTTAAAACAGCATGCTTAAATACCCGAATATCAAGATCTTTTTTGTATTTTAAGACAGTAGTTGATGAGTTCAAATACTAAGTCGATTATGTATCTTACATTTTATTTACGTACGTTTTGTTCTATGTACGTGCTCTCCAAACTGCTGCTCATCGAACATCTGCTACTATTTGTAGTATAAATGGTCAATCACTTCTTCCTCAACATAAAATTCTGAATTGTGAAAGCAACGGCTCTGAAGAATGTCTGAAGTCTGTTCTGAGTACTGGAAGCAGCTTTTCAATATAACAAACATATCTAAACATTATTTTTTCTTGTTTTTTCATATTTTTGTTGGGGCGGTAAATTATTCATAGAGGTAGAAAAAGTGAAGAAAACATGAAGTTTCTCATCTTTAGTCTTTGTTTTAATGTTGAATCATTGAAAATATGAAAGCGGTGTGTCTTAAATCAATAAAATTATTTATTTAATTGTTCATGAATAACACTGTTTAGTTTATTAAAATAAAACAAAGCGTATCCTTAATTTTGATATTGTACGTATGCACCTTTGCTGATTAAATATACTTATAGACATGTATAACTGTGGGCCTATTAGGGATATGATTGCTTACTGTTAACTTAACTGTTAACTGACACCCTTCATTGCACTTGGTTAACTCCTGCGTTCCTTCCCACGAACATCCATTTTTATTACGAAATTCAGCTTAATACCCTTCAAAAAGATTCACACCTCCTCGGTTACTTTTTTCTTCGGCTGTCCGTCATTTCATCAATACTGTTTACGTTTCTATTTCTGATAAGAAACGCCAACAAAATCATTTCGAAGTTTCCAATGCCAAAAAACAAGAAAACACGAACAAATTAATGATTCGCGAAATAAACTAGGTCGCCAAATATTCGAGAAAACACAAGAAAAAGAAGTACAGTCGAATTAAAATGACAATGAAGCGAAGCGCACAAACAGCTCGTTCATGTTCACTTCTATTTTTTCGTATTTCTAGGTTATTCCATGCTTAAACTACATGGCTCCAAGGTTCAGCGGTTGCCATGGAAACTACACCACGTATTCCGTGCTCGAGTTATTTCATGTTTATTATTAGACGTTTCCGCAATTCTCCTGCTGTTCTCGCTCAAGCACAGAATACAATTTACACCACATTTTTTAGTAAGGCCGATAGTGACCAAAGAGACTTTCTTCACATCGCATTTCGTTTAAGAAAATTATTTCAGAGACATATGCGAAAAAAGGTATTTTCATATAGGCGTATGAGTGTTTGAACAATATTTCCGATCTACATAACTGCCATTCCAGCATTTCGTCAGAACTTAATTAATTTAGGGACGCGTCTGTGAGATTAGATATATTTTCTAAAGTTGAAGATTGTAAATTCTAGTAAGCAAAGAGTATTCATATTTTGTTTTCTTTTTTTAAATTATTTTATGTTAGGTCGCATTAACAACATGTGCAGGCTATTACACAAATACACGTTCAGTAGTGTTCTGATCTAAACTGAAGAATAATTTCTAGCCAAAGGCAGGAAAGCTTTAATCTTAAAATATGCAAAGCTTGGCCATCAAGAAACACAATTATACAGAATGAGTTTCCCAAACATTCAATAAACAACAATCATAACCCTCGGATAACATGTATTTACAATAGAGAAAAACTTGAGTAGAAATTAATTTCAAAATGACGAAGATGAAAAAAGAAAAATTCTTCGTAATCCCACCAAGAATACTACCTCAAATGGTGATTGATTTGACTCTATATTGTTGTAGTGTGATGGATTAACCTGGATTTTTATAAAAAAACATATGTTTAAAGAGGAATGTTAATGAGGAAGGTTAATGAGGAAAGCAACACAGACCACGAAGTTAAAAATAAAGAAAGAATAAAAGGATGTAACCTGTGGAAGAAAACGACGGAAGTAAAGTGTTAAGTTTACTTACGCACACGGGAGGAATTTCCGTGGATAACAATATGAGTAATAAATATAAATAAGAATAGAAAATGAGCCCGGATGTCACAAGAGTAAATCAAGTTATATGTAAGCAAGTAATTATCCAATCGGAAGAAATACGGATATTAGACAATTGAATGGGAAACTAGCAACAAGGAACGGATTTGGGATGCTATTGGACATTTAGAAAACAATTGAAAGACGGGCAGTACGATTTGCAGGACAGAACGAGCTGAGCAATGAGCGCGAACAGAGCGTGTTGAGTTGCGGTAGTGAAGTTTTCAGCGCAATTAATTTTTTAGAGTTTGTTTTCTGAAGTTTAATTACTTGATTGTAAAGGGGAGTTAATATGAAAGTGATTCGTGATTGAAGGAAGCAAGTGAATAAATGTTAAAGGAATTTGGGAATGTTAATTCGAGTTGGCCGAGTTAATTTGATTGAGGCAGAATGACATCCAGCTGAAAGAGGGCGTACCACCACGGATATTAGAATGTGAGTGCACCAAAGCGTCGTTCAAGCTTGCTGAGCAGCCCCAGGGAAGGTAACTGTTCAAGTTATTTTGTATGTAGAAAGATGAAGTTGTGTTGTTGATTTTAGATTAATATTGATGATAAAGAAGTAAAAAGAACATGGCATGAATTAAATAATCCGAGAATGGATGTTTGTAAATGAAGAAAGAATGCGATGAGTAGTTTTTTGTAGTATTTATGGTTTTGTTATTGTGTAATAGTACCGATTGCCGCGAGGTAAAGAAATTGTGGGAAAAGCGAGGTAAAGAAAATGGGAGGAGACGGAAATTATAACGTTTTTCTGAAAGATGAACATGTTTTTCTTATTTCTATAGTTTATTTTAAGATGAGACGGTAGATCGTATTCCATCAATGATAAACAAGCAACTTTGTGACTCATTTTCTCAGGAACTACTGAATAAACTTTAATGGATGTTGCTCTACTTATTAAATGATGCATGAAGAGATTAAGAGATTATGGATTCTCAATTAAGTTTTTATATCTATTCTGAAGTGATTTATATTTTATTCCAAAACATACTTTTTTCTAAAAAAAATGTAAAAAAATCCTAACGTACGGACTAATACTCATGATTGAGGATCCAGGTCCTTAGTATAACATAGTTCATCATCACTGCACATTTTATGCAGATATCTTGAATTGTTTCCGAGATGTTGGGGCCAACGTTTGAAAATTTTAACTTACAAGAAAATTACACTCAGTTTTCAGAATAGCATATGTCAGGAAAATTTATAATTTTTTTCACTAGAGAATAACTTAGACAATCTACATCTTAATAACAGTTTTCAAATCTTTTAGACCAGCCTGCGTCTTTCTTTTTTCCTTTCTTACCGCCTTTGACGTTTGCGAATCATCATTTTCTGCCTTTTCTATGCCTAATCTGTCAAATTCTCTACAAATATCAGTAAGGTTTTTTTCATCACTTCATATCTAGCACAATTTCCATCGTCTCCTATATTATTTTAGTAGTATAAAAATCTTTTGTGGTTCTCACACGCAACCAATCTTTATGAATTAGGTATATAAAGAAATAGAATTTCACAGAAACGTGACGGATTTCACTTTGACTTAAAATATATGAAGGATTTGTTTAAAAAACGCATCTCGTTAAATAGCTCCTAAACAAAGCCTTTTAGAGCCTTAAAAACTAAACTTATGAGACTAAAGGCCTCAAAGAAATGTCTTTCACCCCTTAATCAAAGGACGAGATATTCTTGGACATTCTATTAAATTTTTCCTGGTTCGGCACTTATCGATTCTGCCAATGCCACCTAGATTTCAACCCTTGGTGATGTTCGTCATTATTGTGACGTCACGCATAGAATGCTTATATTCCTCGATTTTAAACTATTGTTATCTGTGTACACCGTGGTTTTGCGCAGACTGACGAGGTTTATTTCTCATAATTATTAATTCAAGATTCGCTCTTGCAGCAAGAACTAGAAGTACTACTATTAATTCATTTAACGTTTTGCCTAGGTCTACAAGTGCTGTGTACCTAATTGGAGTGGGATGTGAGTGTACAGTAAAGAGTTAAGACGTGTCTTGTTAGGTTTAGTTTGTGTTTTACCTGTACCAGTATTTTCGTTGTCAGCAGTGATTCGGCGAAGTTTCAAGTCAGCGTGTTTAGTCATGTAGATTTCTCAAAAATAAAAAGCTTTTTTAAATATTTTTGTGACTATCACGAAAAGCGAAAAGATAACTGTTTAAGAATATTGAATCATTACTTTAAATATTTTTAAGGAAGTGCTGTGAATTTCTCCAAGAAATCTCTCGATAATACTGAATAAATCTTTAGTGAAAATTTCTTTTCCACATACATTGCGTTATTTTTTATTTTCATTTGATACTGTGTGAGTACAATGGAAGTTGTGGCCTACCTATATACATTCTTAAACAGATAAATACGTTTCGTTAACAACTTTCCCTCTTAGAATGGATATAGAGGGATAGGGAAGAGTGTGGGTTTTAACATGCGAAAGTTCTCGCACGGGTACACGGAGGTAGTAGGGGAAAGCTATGTTACAATATACAGAACAAAAAACTTTTTAAATTAACTAAAATAAAATAGCTTGAAACAAATGAACAAATCAAAACGCGCTATCCTACAATACTATATGAATTAATTTAAAAAAAACAAATTTAAAATTATACAAAGAACAGCGTCTCATAGAACAACTGCCAGCTCTTACAATCCAGACGCACGATTTAAATGTTGGCGATATCTGGAAGTCTGTACATCTGTCAGGCCCAGCTGTAAACTCATGTTGTAAATACACCGTTTGATAGTAAAGTTAAGTTGCCATTTCGCTAGGATATACAAATTCGTAAACATCGTTTGTGAAACATTTCCATGTACCGAAGTGAAGTCTATGACTACTAAATTGTTTCTAATGGTAACAAATATTTATTACTCAAAGCTGATGATATTATATTTATTATTTTTTGACTGAGAATTGCTTTTCTTGAGGTACGCAAGAATGCAAAAAATAGTCCAATCCTCTGTTCCTTATTACAAATCCAAGAAAATTAAATAATATTGCAAAGGGTTGGGTTGTACTTGCCCGATCCTGTATTTTTGCAGTGTAAACATTACTTTGCTGTCTCAAGAGTAAAAACGATTTCTAATATTTTTGTGATTATTTAAGAAAGCGAAAAGCTTACTGTCAAGAAATATTGAATAATTACTTCAAATACTTTTAAGAAAGTGTGAATTGTTCGCAGAACGTATGACTATAATACTGAATAAATGTTTTTGAAAATTTGTTTCCAACATTAAGTGCAATGTTATTTTGTTTGCTTTTCTGTAACTACGAAGTTACGTTTATACGTTTTTTAACAAATAAATACGTTTCATTAACAACGTTCCTTGTTTATGGAAAAGTTGGGGAAATGGATAAGGAAAGGGTGGCGATTAACGTGCGAGAGTTCTTGCACAAGTACGCTAGTCGTTCTATATTACAACAGCTTCAGATACTTCTAATTGTGTTGTAAATGTGGCACACAAAAATACTTTTCGGTTTTCTTGTACAAGGGTATTCTTGATTGCTGCACATTTTGTATTTTGCTAAGGAAATGTCTTCAGAGAAGTTATGTATTCTCCTAATATTCACATAATTCTCAACTTTTGTATTTACACAATGTTTCTTCCTTTTAGATGCATTAGGAGAAGTTTCACATGCATTTGCACTCATATTATCATCAGTTTCTTGATGCAAAAGATTTTATTTGATAGTCTGATTTTCTTTGAAAATACGTCTTTTAAAGATTCATTCACATTTCACCATTATAGAACGTATGAAAATATATATTTTAATTTTGTACCGTAATTTTGTACCGTAATACACCGTAATTGATAACAAATTGAATTTCACTATACCACAAACACATCAACTCGTTCATGTATACGTGCGAAGCAGTTGTTTACAAAACAAGTGCAGTAACAAAATTGTGCTATCGCACAGACAGTTCTATCAGAATCTGCACACAAAATTACTTTCAAAAGAAAACAAAAACTAGCTTTCTGACAAAATTACAGCCCGAGATATTAGACATCAGAGGCTGGATTCAGGGACAACTATAAAAAATATTTACTTCGCGGATATTCAAACTTATATTATAAAATATTTACTTTTTTCTGTATTATGAGAAAAAAATAATCCCTATATATTATTTGAGTAACTGTGAGTGTGCATGTGTGCAGACCCGTCACACGCAGATAGATCACTTCCCGTACACCAATCGAAACGTAAGAAGTGTCATTCGACGCGTCTCGGTCTCCTGGGGGGAACTGATAATTTGTTATTGGATCCAGCCCGAAGATTCTAAGTAATTTTCAAAAAAGTTTAGTGCTGCCGTCTTAGTGAGTATGCCGGAAATTTAAACAAACGACACACAAATAGATCTGTATAGATTACGTTGAATGCGACAAGTGAATCGCCGCGCGTCAGATTTCATTTAATTTGCGTCCTTATTAACGTACATTTTAAAAAAACCTTTGCAAAAACCTACGAACAGTATTGCCTTGGAACTTACTGAACTTGAAGGTCTTCAGGTAAATACGGAGAAACCAAACTGTGAGTAACGCTACAGAAGCACATTTACGTTCTTACGTTAATTTCTCACATTTACATTCTTAAGCGTGCAAATACCGATTTTCAAATGAATGTTAGTAACAACTTATTTTTATTAAAACGTAACTAACACCTTATTCACATAAACATACAGTCGCCTTTTACTGTTTATATAGATTCGCCTACAAAACGATAAATATAGTAATTGCAGAAGTAGAAATAAACACAATTAGACAGACTTTGTGAAGTTTTATTCTCTTCAAAAATTAGAAGATAAAAATATGGATGTGATAAGAAAATCCGGGGAAGAATAAAATGTAGTTGTAGAAGATTTTGCGACATAATTTTCGGAACTAATTAAAAATGATCTTATTAAAGAAAAACGCCGAAGAACAGCTTTCGGGTGATATTTTTGTGTTTATTAGCAAAAAGGCGTTCAAAATGGGAGCTGTACTAAATACTAACTAATTGCACCTTCCATACCTGCCATGCCCTAAATTGAATGTAATAGTCTGAAAGCATATTTTATTGTAATGAACCATATTGTTTAGAATTGCGAGGATCATAGAATGTTATTATTAAATTATTTATATATGAATTATTTATATATGAATTATTTATATATTATCATATGAATGTTATTATTATGTGCTTCACACGAAACAACGGTTCACGAGTCCGCGATGCAATAAATATCGTGTGTTTTTTCAGCATTACTTGTAATCTATGGAAGCATAGTCAGCAAACGGAAAACTTTCGCCCGTTGACCATGCAAAACGGCTTTCTTTAACGGATCTACAAAAGGAAAAATTTGTCAATTCTGCGAAACGTACTTTTCTTCCGGCAGTTTTAACGAGAACACGCAGTAAGTTAGACACCAAAAACTGCGCGTTTACAATTTTTGAGAAAGAGAAAATATACGAATGATTTTGAGTAATACTGTTTATTATATTATATTTTGTAAGTATGTTTTTTTTCATTATAATGTAAGATATATTGTAACTAATGCATGCTATTTGTTTAATGTGAAGTGTACTCTGAGAAAAAAAGCGAACCTGTTTCTCCACTGAATATTTTCGGTTATATTAAATGTTACTAGAGTAATTTCACTTTTGTGTTATTTGAAAAGCAAATCTGTTGTTTTAATCATGATGTCGGTACCATTATCAAAAACCTTTCATGATTTTGTGTGTGCAACAGAACAATTTTCATTACAAATGTATAATAAACACTCAAACAGACCCGGCCGATATGTGGGTATGGTGGGTATACCTAGACAAACAATTCCGAGTGGGTAAAATACCACTCGAATTTGCAGTGAAATAATATTCCATAGTCGTCATATTCCAAAAATTACCAAAGTTTGTCGGCATTGCGCCGACTCAAAACGTATATGCGATCTGCTATGTTGCAAGATCGGATCAACAGTATTGTGATTTTACATCTTTATAGCACGTAACCGGCAATATTGTTTTACAAAAATTGTTAAAGGAGTTTATATCAAAAAATGAAAAGCGAAGTGCTGTTTTTGAACAGCAAAAATGAACTGTTAAAGTTACATAAAAGAAATGGAATAACAATTTAATGATAAATATGGCAATTTGAAATAAAAAAGTTTTGTATTTTTTATGTCACATACATTTTTGGTGAGTGATGGAGGATAGAGATGGGGGAGGGGGACACCCACCTGGGTCAACTACCCACTCGGATTTAACACCAATCGCCGGTCCTGCCGTGTGTGTAATCTAAAATGGTAGGAATGGTTTTTATTTTTTAACTTCAGGTCAGCAATCGAAAAAAATTGAAAAAATTCACAACGTTTTGTGTTTTAAGAAGAATTTTTGTGAGTTTTCACGTCTCTTCCCGGATTCTAAGAGAGTAAATATTATTTTTGCTATTTGTTTAAAAAAACGTTGCGTTTGAATTTGACGTTGATGATTTCAAAAGATGTTTTTTTGATAGTATACATTATTTTGGTATTTTTCATATTTTTTAATAAGATAAAACAGTAAATTGACGGAAAAATGAAAATAAAAAGCACGTCTCTGGGTGTTGTTGGAGGGATGGGGGCTAAGAAATCTTTCAAAAATATTATGTTTAATTTAGAATTATAGTGTAACTACTTATATACAGTTTGGTTTAGGGAACTTTTTACCGTCTTCTGCGAGGGGAGCATTTGCCCCAACCCCAATAAAAAGATCCAAAACCCCGTCGTTATACGTCCCCGTAGACGTTATACGTATGAGAGGGAGTAGTGCTGTCTTTGAATTGAATTGAATTTGCCTTATTTTACGTGGCGGGACTCGGGCCATCAGGCCCGCTCTTCCGTCTGACCACGCAAATTTCGCTACGCTCCTTTCATCAACTAGCAGAGAAAGGAGGTATTTCTTGGGCGAGAAACAGGCGAGTTGAATTTAGCTCAGAGGCGTCATTTAGGCTTGAGGATCTTTTACATGCAAGTAAATCTACTAACATGGGACAGCCGGCTTTACTTCCCCTCCGAAGGAAGGAGTAAGAAGGATTTTCTCGCTCTTAAAAATCCACGGCTTCTATCGGATTTGAACCCGCGAACTTGGGTACAACAGTCCGTTACACCATCGCCGCCGCCGCCGAAGAATTGACACTGGAATATTTAAAAAGAAAGTTAATACATTTATAGATGGAATATTTAAATGAATCTGACCTGTTCATAAAACAATATAAATTATGAAAAATATCCGAATTAAAAAAAGTCAGCCTCTGTCTCTCCTTAAGCGAGTAAAAAGAGCTTAGCACTTGAGATTCTGTATAGAAAAAAACTGTCGACCCACAAATATAAGTTTTTCTGTGAGCCACGACGATTCATTTTTTTAATAATAAAATGACAGAAAGTAAATAACAGTAAAATATTGAGCAAGCTAGGGATGGCGTGATTTTCGATATTTTTGTATTTTAAATAAATGAAGTAATGCTATTTACAATAGAAAGGGATCGAAGCAAGCAGTATCACTGTAATAACCCAGTTCGTCATAGCATTGTGCAGATTCTTGGATTTGAAGCTTTGTATTTTGCATATCGTATTAAAAGTAAAAACTAAAATTAATATCTGATCCTAATATATAGAATGCAATCGATACGAGAGATAGTTATAGAGTCTTCATGTAAGAGTTCAGAAAGCAAAAAACGAACGTTTCAAGTTTTCTTGAAATATAATATTGGACATGTGCGATATTTCAATTGCAAAATTTAATTGTTGCGAATGTGTTAAACGGTTGAAACAGGATCAGAATATATAAGTTTACACAAGAACTCCACTCCACAAGCGACCTTGAAAGGCGGATTTCATTCGCAGCTTGTTGGCGGAATGGACCGCGCAAGCTGTGCTGAAGAGCGCTAGCAGCAGCAAAACGGGGCGTGGGTGGCGGAGCGTGCGACCGGAGCGGCGCAGCTCAAGCGTCGGGGGCGGAATCCACGGAGGGTGGAGAAGGGAAGGCAAGGCAAGGGAGGCCTGTGATGGAGCTGTTTCCAGAAAGAGTTCGCGAGGTGAAAAAGGGCTTCCAGCAAAGCGTGAAGGGCGCCACGGAAGCGAGAGGAATCGCGGCGGCGGGAGAAAGAGAGGCCCGCCCCGCCTCTCCAGGGAGGCCCGCCAGCAATCCCTTCCTTCCCGCTTGCCAACTACGCCTTTCCGCTCTCTCCGTATTCCACCGCCTCTCGCTTTCATCTCTGCCTCTACCCCTGCGCTACACTGTAATAAATTTGTAATAATATAAATAATATAATATAATTAATGATAAACAATATAATATAAATGATGATGGTAAAGAATATTATATAAATAATAATAACAAAGCTAATAATAAATTGTAACAATATTGTACGCTGCTATGAATGAATATTGAAATATGGAAGTTTTCTAGAATAAATAATGTAAAAAAAGAGTGCTTCATGAAATAGCATTTTCGAAGATACTCCCATCAGATACTAACATTCGTTTTTTTCAATTGTGTAATATATGGGGCAGAATATAAATAAAGTTATCAGTCACCGTCAAAAGAAGAAGAAAAACAGCTCATTTTGTTCAAAGCAGTACCTGTGAAACCTACAAAATGTCAAAATTAGCTTGAAACTGCTATGGCTATGCAATGCTATGCCATGGCCCACATTGCATGGTACGCAATTTACCATACTCTCAAATTTAAAAAAAACATCAGAATTACCCGTTAACAGGAAGTCTATACGTACGACACTTCCGGTTCGTAACGGGTTGGAAGCGGCGCCCAAGTATGCATATCATGAATTTGAGTTTTATGGGTGTTTTCACCATAGTATTTTGGAATGGTTGTCTACTCCAACCACTGCGTATCCCATATACTTCTATTATCCCATCCATAATTCCTGTAATTTACCCATTCCCGTACCATCCTTCCCGTATGATGCGATAAGGCAAAATCACGTCTGTGATTACCTACTCTGGAAAGAGTACGCCACAGGGCGAAAGAAGCTTTTTAGCGTAGGCTCAGAAATCACATATGCATTAGCGATTCGAACAGGAAACGCCAGAACTCGCAATCACACATGCTAGCGAGTAGTGGATGCGGCTGTCCAAAGTCCAAAGTTCGCTCGGTCTTTTTTCTCTTGCGTGGTTAAACTATATCAGAAACAATTTTCAATGAAGTTGAATCGTTACCACCCTCTTAATTAAACGTTTCATTTTTCGGGCTCCTAATTTGACCATTTTCTGAAAAACGTTTTTCGGTAATCACTACCATCATTTCGAAACGTTTAGAAATATTTAATTTTGTCATCAGGGCTAGAGTATATCAACAAATGTTTCTATTGTTGTTATACGGTAGCCCTGATGAAGAAATTAAATATCTCGAAACGTTGGCACAACTAGTTATTTCTCTACCCACAATGACCAATCCCGTGAACCAATTTTATTTTAAAAGTAAACAGTTTCGAGAAAAACCGTTTTATTTCATATCTGCTGCATGAAGGAAATAAGCTTATATTTTCAATGTAGACTCTTAAGTTTTTTCCATCACGATAACTTTTCAACAAAACTACGAAATTTAATAAAATTCAAAACAATATATTTCCAGCATGTAAGTCATAAAATTCAGTATGTAGATAGAAACCAGGTAAATGATGAATTTTTGGCTTCATTAATTACTATAATAATAATAATCGAGTTCTTCTTGGTGATATGATACTATTTATCTCTTCTACTGTGTATAAGAACGGTAACATTTCAACAGGGAACTATTTTTGAGGTCTATCAAGTCTGCAGGTTTTCATTCCTTTTGCTAGATAGAAGAAACATTTTTGCAGAACCTTCCCTTTTTTCTGAACGTTGCAAACATGTATTTTAACACTCGAATATTTTTTAATTTGTGATTTTATTTCCAGAAATTGGATTCGTAAGTTTTTAATTCACTTTTAATTTTAATTAGCAATGAGTTCGAAGTAAATGATATTTAAAGTGCCTACGCTGAGTCGAAAAAATACTAACCTGTGAGAAAAAGGCTGATGAAGCCTTTTCTCAGGTTCACAGCGCGTTTTATGTGTAGATCTTATCAAAACAGGGCTCAGACTGTCTATATCTGCTCAAAACAGGGCTCAGACTGTCTATAAAGCGAATTGAATTTCTTTAACTCTTATCATATCTAATGTTCAGTTGCAGGAAATTTTGTTTAATAGAGAAGTATCCTATTGTGTGTGTAGTATTGAATAAATTATATTCTATTTCAGTACTTTCGGATTCAAGAAATTTTAAGTTTCGCTACTTAGCGGTCTTCACTGTTTCAGACATTTTCGAAAATATATGTTTTAATAGTGAATATTCGTGAAGAAACTTGGAATAGACGGTTAAGAGTGTATAATAATATCAAAATTGCATCTGGATCACATGGAAGTTCATTGAGTCATGGAGTTGCGTGAATTTTGCGTAAAGAGTATTCATATCTTGGTTGGCGGTGAAGGTAACAGCGGGTCACTTAATACCTCTTAATACACATAATTCATTCACAATCGGACATGCCGGTTGAAGGACAACTTGTAATGACAGTACTGAGTCTCCATGCTGGAGTTCCTACGTAGATAGAATTCAGCCCGTCTGGAAGAGGATTCTAGCGACCGGCAATCATGGTCATCCAACATTACCTCGCTTAATTTTATGATTAGTGAATAGCGTGGAACAAATCTCCTCCTTCCACTATCGGAATTCAAATACATTTTATTCCTGAGGGATTTGTGGAGAATAAATCCTGTTTGCAGTCGGATTCAACGGGATTTCTCATTTCAAATTGAAACTCCTTCCATTATCCACTTAGTATTTATGCTCAGCCTTCACTTCATTATATTCTGTTAAATCATCATATCTCTACATCCGTCGTCTGCAACGAGACTTTGTAAAGGTCAATGTGAATCTTCCCGAAATTTCAAGCCAAGCAATAAGTAAAATAATTCCGTACAATTTTTCCGTTTCTTTCAAAGCATTGGCATTGTGGAGGTAATGGTGTTTGCGGCACTAAGAATTTTAGTATACTAATTTTATTCAATGCAGTAAATTTCATTTGCAATAGAAATAAATTTTAAAATCAAAACAATATTTTCCTGGTACCATTGAGGTCAAATAGCCGACGTAATTCTGCAAAATCGATTGTAAGGAACGGGAACACTTAAGAACCAAAACCTATAAAATAGAATCAAAAAAGAAGTTGTATGGTGTTACATACTGTGACGTAGTGAAATACGAATAAATTCAGATAGCAATAATAAAATAAGTATATTGAAAATTACAACAAGTTACAATAAATTGCTAAATTCAAACCCTCCGGCAACCTTTTCTTTCCAGTACCCTGCTTTACCGCAGAAAAAAGCCACGCGTGATGCGAGTTGTCGGACTTCCGTCCCGTGACTATTACCGTCACATGGCCTGATGCCAAAATTAAAACCGGTCGCCGTCCGGCGGATCGCGTGCCTACAGCACCCGAGATCGTCTGGCCCTTACACTCCGGACATCTCGCCCACACTCCTACGCTCCCTGTACCTACTACGCTCTCCAATGTAAACTGAATGAGAGCGCGGGCGCAGATGGCGCCGCGTTAAATAGTTGGGGTCTACAACCCCACCACGCAAGTTTCCTAGATAGGCTCACCTGCTGTCAGCAAGCGAGGGGTCGCTGGCCAGCATCTTAGGAGGGGTCTACACCCCCACCACACAAGTTTCCTAGGTAGGCTCGCCTGCTGTCGGCAAGCGAGGGCTCGCTAGCTAGCTTCCTAGGAGTTTACAGCTTAAGGGTATTTTTGGCTCTGCCACGCTGACTGCGTCGACTGCCAGAGCGCAAAATCCCGGAAGTTCAGGCTCAACCCCTTCCTCCCCCGCAGCGCGCTTTCACCGACCTAACGGTTCTGGCCCTCGTATTAACGACGCCACAATACCTTATTTCTCTTGCGGCATTCCTCACTCAATGTACAAAAACTCATAGTATGTCAAACATCTTCTCTTATATTAGGCAAACTTCTAAATGTGGTATTTATTTTATTTGCACTCGGTGGCACAATTTCCCTTACCTTGATATGATACAATAAAAAGTTGTTTAAAAATATACATTGATCCTTGTTCGACAACATTTTGCCTTTTGCCGTATTAACAATTACATTAACTTCAAATAGAATATGAGAAGAAACTTAAATGTAACCTCTAAACATGCTACTAATATGTGAAAGTATTTTTTTGGTTTGAATTTAGAGTCATAATTATCTTAAAAATAAACAATGTTCATAAATATAACATAATACATGAAAATGGATATAATAAATATTAGATACATGGAGGAAAGATAACCAAGGAGGATGTAAGAGATATATTGAGCGAGTTTGAGTTTTGATACATTTTGTCCTCTTGCTCTTTGAATGCGTTCGCGGCAGAGTCCATTGCCGAGGCTTACCCCTACTGGGTGGGAGACTTGGCAGGGCCGCGAGCTGTGAGGTCGCGCCTTGGACGCTGGGCGTGGCGAAAAGGGACTTGCGGTAACCCGCCCGCGCCCGCGCCCGCGTTTTGTTGTCGCCCACGCCCTGGCCCTCGCCCTCGCCCTCGCCTCCGCCCTCGTGTCGCGTCCGCCCGTGGGGTCATCAACCGGTCGGCACGCCTCAGCATGCACTTCGCCCCCGATCGGATGCACGCGCTCGTTCGTTGATGGGAACATTTCACTCGGGTGAATGGCTCTGCTTAATTTTCCTTTCGCACTAAAGGAATTGCGGAGGTGCAAACCTACGTGTATGGGCGCTGTAAACTCACGGCAACATCGTTGTTTTTATGCAACAGATCTCTCAGGTTCTGTGATTTTAAAAATTATTCAAAATATTTTTGAGTTCCACTTCTTTCCAAATATCAGAATCCCTTCGATCTTGCTTGATTTTGTCTTACATATTGCTCGTTACACTCGTAAAAATTCTTACTGAATGTCGCTAACCGTGTTAATTACTCAAATACCATTTAATGATTTTTATTATTTATGGAAAACTATTAGTGGTGTTTGATTCTTCTCGTGCCTTTAATTCGTAAGCTTCACGTGATTCTTCTTGTGCTTTAATTCGTGCTCTACTTAAGTTCAATTTTTTCTCTTCTTTAATCAGCTTGAGCGTATGCCCATTTCGGCGCCGGGTATTCACTATGTCCTTCAAGGGGGACACTTATTAACCTTTTTACAATAGACACACATGCGGGCTCCTCGGTTTGTGGACAGCATACTCACAAGGCCTTTCGCGAACACACACATTCATGGACGACAAGAGATAAACAAACCATGCCCTCGGCGGGACTCGAACGCGCCACCCTTCTGACCGAGGCGTTGAGTCGGCACACGCTCCAGCCACCTCGGGGCAATTCTATTCCGAAGCGTAGAAAGCACCATAGAATATTATTCTCACAACCGTTCTCACGTTTCGTCCCACAAAATGAAGACGATGGACTGCTATTGTGTGCCAATCACAGGGGTTACAGATAGCAACTGGTAGTGTCCGCCGGAGCAGAGTTCAGGCGTCCCTTCTCGTTATCCGCCGCCCCTCGCCGGCGCGGCCGTTTACATGCAAACGACGCAGGGCGATGCGATGCGATGCGATGCGATGCGATGCGGCGTGTACGCAGGGCGCGTGATGCAGCTCAAGCTCGCTTCAAGAATGTTTCCGAACGAGGGGAGAACGCGACAGACGCCAGGGTCTGCAATGTGTTCCTTGGGCTCTTGAGGGGAAGGATCCGGAACGAATTCTTGAAATTCTTCAGGGCTGATATTGCAAGAGTTGTCGATGTCATCTTCTCCGAAGCAAAGGCAAAGAAAACAGAGAACAGATGTAGGTAAATTCTCATTTGTAAACAGAACAATGCAAAATTGGAACGAATGACCTGCAACAGTGCTCAAAACTTTCTCTCAGAATGTCAAAAAGTTTAAAATTAGTCTAAATAAAGTGTAATTTGTTTTAGAATATGTAAAAAAATTATTTTCGTTATTATTATTATTGTTATTTTATATTAGGTCAGCTATATTTTGATGTGGTTAATAATTAATTTTGTAATATTGTATTAAGTAATATGTAAATGTTATGTTTGTTATGTGTATTTGTAGTAACTATCTAGAAAACGCTACTATCGGAAATAGTTTATGTATTCCTAAGTAGCAAAATAAATATTCTATTACATTTTATAATAGGCCCGCAGTTTGTGTTGCTGAAATGTGATCATGGTAGAGTCGTCATCCTGTAAAAAAGTAAATTCCATGTCAGTGAATTCAAGTATTTTGGTACGAATTGTGATTTTAGAACGCCTGACACTTCAGTCTCTTTGTCAAAGTATGATAAAATCAGTTGAACAAAATTTCATAAATTATATAATAATTAAGGCCTCAATATATAAAGACAACTGCATTTATTTATCCAACTACTCGTATACATATTAGTCATTGCAAAACAGCATCTCTTTCCTTAGCAACGTTTCGAAGAACCTCTTGTCTCCTTCTTCAGGCTATAATTCATATAAAATGATATTTAGTCTTTCACTTAATTCACGTACTAAACATGTACTGGGAAAATGCCAACTTGGGTAATAGTCTCAACAAGCTTCCCTGAAATAGGATTCAAGCGCCGCCACCGTCTTGCAAACCATTATCGGCAGGAGACAGCTCTCGACCGCAATGAGCTTCCGAGCTACAGCGGAGACGGGTGGAGGCTAGAGCGGCCGCGATAGTTCTCTGTGGTGTACAAAGTGGTATTATTAACTGAGGGCACAGAGCGTCAGATTATCAACTGAATGTTAAGATGACGGTAAAGTACTCAAAGATAATATCGATGATGGTGAAAACATTAAATGATGCATTATGGCCCCAATCAATGCTGTCAGCAAAAACTCGTAATTACGTACCACGCAAAAAACAAAACAAAACGATACAAAGAGCAAAAAAATAAAATAAAATAAAATAAAACAGCCCATATTTGGTGGATGGTTGATTGAAGGAGCACAATCGTTGCTGGTGCAGCGTGGAGCGCCGTGTCGGCGCGAAGTCAAGGCCACGGCGGCCGTTCTCCCCGGCGCGTTATTCGGGAATGCGCGCTTCCGCCCCCGCCCCTTGCGCCGTGCGCTCCACTGCCGAAGCCCCGCAGCTGCTCCGCATAGGTGCGCTGGCTTCAAACGACGCCCTCTCTTTCCAGATGGGACACAAATCACACATATACCCATCTCCCTCCAAAAACACACATGAAACCTACGAGAACTAAGTATTCCAAATGCAAGGAAACAAGTATGAATGATGCATGAATGAAAAAAATAACCAAGAAGAAAGAAGAAAATGAAAGATCATTACTTAGCATTACGAAAAAAATGTTCAAGTTAGGCCAAAGTGTAATAATTGCTGTTAAATTATATTTAAGCCCAAACTAAGTTAGTTTTAGTTATTATTAAGGAAAACCGAATTCACGCCTCCGCAGGGGTACTATGGAGGGGAAATAAAGAAAGAAAAAGACTAGAGGGTAAGGACACATGCTTAATGTGCATATGAGATGGAGTCTTCACATACATAAAAGAAAATACTAAACTATATTACACACTTTCATTTATTTCCTTCTGAATATAAATGGAAAATATTGATGCTAGTGCTATACAGAAATTTTTTCCGTAAGTAATTAATGTAAACAGAAAAAGTAAAGTAAATATGCATTGTCGAATTGCAGGTGTTTCAAAATTACATGTCAGCAAAGTTCTCGATTTTAAACGCTTTCTTCGAAATTACTGAAAAGTCCTGGCATAGTAGTAAGTTTTTAGTATAATAACTGCCCCCTTAAAAATTGCGAAATCATCTGAACAAATGATGTGCCATCAACGGGTGATAGTTGAAGCCTGAAGAATGATAAGCGGGACAATTGTAGATAAATTTAGCGCCAGAAAATGAATATATAAAGTATTTGAAATAGATTTTTAATAAAGGTGTACCACTAATTGTACCAGAAATTTCACATGGGTCGTTCGAGTTTTGAACCCTCTACAGACTCCCCATGGGCTGCTGTCAAGAATATTTGCTTAGATTTTGCAACTTTCATAGATTTTCATCGGGAGAGAATATCTCTTTCGTAAAAATTTTACGACATTTGTTTACATACTTTCCTTCATTCGCACATCGCATATTCCAGATCTGTCCTAGATAATTAAAATCATGTCAAATTGTTGGCTGCCAGATTTTCAATGGTCATAGAATGCATTGTTATTCCTGTTGTTTGCATTATCATATGTTTGATTGCCATGCAGAAATGCTTGGAAACATCTGTTTACGAAACGAAAACCACCGTTACTCGTACTTCTCTTTCCTTCTCGGCAATATGCACTCACTCCTATTGTCAACGAATGCCCACCTATTTGCAACTCGGAAGTCAATGAATAAGACAAATAGTATGCAAACGTCTTCTTAAACCCTCTCACTCCCCGAACGTCAATTCCCGTTGGACTAATGAATAAAGATCATGTTAGTTATGCAAAGAATGAGGTGAATGGCACTACGAGTAGCAACTTTTCGCCGGCGGGCCAACTCATTTACAAAGCACTGCAAGAACGACGCAATCCACCCGTGTGGATGTAAGATCCGCCTCCTGCCTCTATGAAGAGGTGCGAGAACGCAGGTTAGTACTTTAATTACTTTTATTGAAACATGAAAACTTAATATAATGAACAACTATTGTTTTTTACACATGTGAACATAAAAAAAAACAAAACAAGAACACGCGCTTCTGAGAATCAGCGTATGATTCACGCGGCCATTATCGTAAAGATATGTGCAAGGGCCGCGAGAATAAAAGCTGTTTCTCAGAACAAAATAGTACAGAATTAAAATTTTTTACAAAGAAATACAATCGAGAATAATCAGCAATCCAGTCACTAACCTATAGATGGATAAAAAGGGCTCGGCCTGAAGGGTCGTCATTTTTTTACTATTGTGGCAGTCAACGTGTTAAGATATAGGAGGTGGAGGTATAAGGAGGAGCGTGAAGAAGCATTCGTCATGACACGCACCCGAAATTCCACCCGCCCTTGGCCCACCTCCTCTCCATTCCTCCACGAAGTGCGGAGCGTGGGCTTCGGGAATTTCTGGCTTCGTCACCCTTCAAGGAGGGCGGGTCGCTTCTTTATCAGGCCTCCATTGGGAAGAGCACGTGCGTTCCTTGGCTTTGTTGCAGCTACGTATTTCTCCGATGCGCGCCGAGCCCACCGGTTGCTTCCATGCTCACGAGAACTTGGCTTCTGAGGCTGTTTTCGCTTCCTTTTTGATGTGAATATCACCGGCTTAGACGGCTCAGGGTGGCTCAGTAATCATTAATGTATCAATTAATTCTGCAATGCCTCTGACCGGGAGGTCCTAGAATTCGAGTCCCGACGGTACCAGGATTTTCGACACTAGCTAGATAGCTACATTGAATTCAGGCACTGTCTGCAGAATTTTAGCGGCCGTTTGATCTGCTCGGTAGTTTCCGTGTTTTTATCACCTCTAGCGAATGCCGGAGGAGCATCCCAACAAACGGGCCACGGTTCATGCGTGATGTTTCGAACCCCTTCCTTGTCCTATCGTCATCCCTTACATATTCTCACACTTCCGTCCACCTCGCATGTCGGGAGACCTGTTGAGAACTTAGTTTGTCCCGGCTGGACCCGGTGCAACATTGCTGGAAGATACGTGGTTGGGGAAAAGCCCGCAAGCCGACGTGTGAGTCACCACCCAGCGGGGCGAAGACCACCGCTATCTGTCGCGATAAAAAACAAGCATTGCACTTACTAGACGAAAGACCTTATCAGTTGACCCGCCCGGAATTACTAATCAAGCAGTCTAAGTAAATCTCCTTTTCGCGTGGTGAAGTCGAGATCCTGAGTTCTAGGAGCTTAACGGAAAGTGCAGCATTTATTTTCTGGCCAAACTACGTGCTATAATCATTTCTGATCATTTGTTTTGCCAACACGTAGGACCAGTGTGAAAATTGCAACGTGACATGATACTTAGGAGTTGAGAAATTAAATAGAGAACTTTCGTGTGTTTTGAATTCCACGAACGCCATTGTGCATGACATTATCCCGAACAACTACGTAAAAATTGTGCGAGAAAATTTAGGAGAAAGGTATTGAAAATATAACACCTGTTGCCTTTCATAAATGAGTTCAAATCCGTAGATTTTATTTGAATAGAATATGAATAATGATTGCATTGTTGACTACAAGATGTGGTACAACTATTGATTCAAAAAAATAATTTTCTTTTGGATTGAATAATACAAAGATCAGTGTTTAAAACACTCTACATTTATTAAGGTTGCTTAAATCAACTTATAATTAATTTACAAGAAACTTACTACTAATCTTACAACTTACACTACTACAAGGGAGGTAGAGATATCTTTTTTATGATAACTCTACAATAGGTCGAGATCTGAAAATTTATTGAGGAATGTATGAAACGGAAATTTGTTCTTGATGCGGGTTCTGTGGATTGGGTTTTGGCAGAGTCTTAGAGTTAGATTGGACTGCGCTGATCCATACTGGGTATGCAAATAAAAGTAGTGGTCGAGTGATAGCTTTGTAAATCAATAAAGTGCTATCATACGGTAATTTAGCAGGTCTATTTATTATTGGTTTTAATTGATGTAATTTAATTTTTGTTTGTATAACTTTATTGTCGATGTGATTTTCCAACTGAGTCGGGTATCTAAGATCAGGCCTAGGTATTGTATGGGATTGTTATGAGGGTGCCATTGTACGGGTTCTTGGTTTAATTGTGAGGGGGTAAGTAAGTTCTTAAGGAAAATAATTTGGCTGCAGTTTTTGACGGGTTAATTTTAATTTTGTTTTTGGCTATCCAGCTGTCGATGTGGTGTATGTATAACTGCAGATTGATTTTTCTTGTGTTTATGGAGGGACCTGAAGAATATACAGCGGTGTCATCTCCAAATTGGGCGGTTTTTATATTGCCATGTTTTGGTAGGTAGGCTTCAAATAAGTTATAAAGAGCGGGAGATAACGGGGAACCTTGGGGAAAGCCTGACTTGTCTGCTTTTGGATTAGAACGATGTTTATAGACTGTAATGGCAAACGTTCTATTGTTGAGGAAGCTGGAAATGATTTGAGTAAAATAATGTGAAGTGCCTATTTTTTAAATTTTGTTGTTTAAAGCTTGGTGCCACGCTCTTTCAAAGGCCTGAGATTTTACAATTTTCTGATAACCATTTCATAACACGTTTGAAAACGAACAATAACAAATCCTGACACGGTGGCTCTAGGGTCATGAGCAGCGTTCACGTACGCGAAACAGAGAGTGCAGTCACGTAAGATGTGACTATTTTCACCTTGTGGTTCCGGTATGATTGACTTATCCCACTACAAATTCACTCTGAACATCTACCTATCCAGAATCATTTATCTTATATCATTATTCAATCCCTATCACCCTACAACCTTTCATACCGTAAAAGGTAAAGGCAAACTACCACTATGATCCCCTGACCAGAACATGAAAATGTGTAATTGTTTTGTCCTTGTCCCCAACGTTCGTTTAGAAATGAATAACGCACACATCGCATCACATTAAACAGCCCTACCTTGCAGGAAAATGTAGTTAAAATAATTAAGAATTTTTTATAATAATATATTTTTTGCTGACCAATAACATCAGTAGCGGGGAGCCTGTTGGTAACGTCATACGCCTCGAGCGTATCATTGATTGTCAAGCACCCAATAGAAGGTGACAGAAATTTTTTGACGTGTTTAAAATCTGTGAGTTTTTGCTTCTGGAATCAAAAGCTTGACTTGCAGACTCTGCATTTGCGCGGGACTAATGGTGAGAAAGTAAGATGGATTTTTGCTGGCCTGAGTTGCTGAAGTATTTCTGGCTTCGCAAATATTTCGTCCCGGCAGGTTGGTTCGAACCGCGCTCCCAGGGCATGGATGCTAGTTTGTTGCATAATGGGAATATTCCAACGGCCATGTATCATCTTTCAATCCTCTTTCTTCCCCTATCAGAATTATTACTATCTCCCATAACCAGGCTACGTACAGACTTGATGGGCACATGGGGTATCTCGGCGACAATAAAAACAGAAAAATATGGCCTAGAAGTCCCTACCGGCTACCTTAGAAACTGAGACACACGAAGGGTCTTATTCCGGCAAAAAGACATATGTGAAATTCGAAAGGTATGTCCGAGAAACCCGAGAAGAACGGAAGAATCGTGGGTGGAAGTCAGCCAACAATGTAATGGAATTTATAATAATAATAATAATAATAATAATAATAATAATAATAATAATAATAATAATAATAATACATTATCTTTGAACCAATGATAAAATTAAACACAGTATGGTGGTGGTGTACTTGGACGTGTGTTGGTGAGGGCAGATAAAAATCTTCGGTGCATGAGCGAGTACACTCTCAGCTTCTACGACCTGCCTCCTCCCTCTGCAAAGGCTTCATGCCGCGTGCCTCGCGGCTGGCATCTGCCTCCTTCTCCTTCGCCTTCGTATGCAGGCGCTCGATTAACATAATCACAGGAAGCCGCAGGGAAGCGGCAGCGGCGTCGGCCGAGGTGCAAATGTAAATGCACGGCGCGACCGGTTCCTGAACGCGGGACGAGAAATTCTTGTAATGATACGCAGGCTGTGGCCGTGGCCGTAGCCCGGGCGAGGGCGGGGGATATAACGGACGAGGGCCTTATAAGGCCGCTTCATTTCGTAGCTGCTCGGGCTGGTGGAGAGTGCCCAATCACGCATGCGAAGTTGAAGGCGATTATGCGCAACCTCCAAAGATGCGACGTCAGGGTCAATGTCTGTGGTTTTGCACGTGATCTAGAGAGCCGATATTTGATAGTGGTTCCTACACACTTAGTACTGATGGTCTGGAAAATTGTTTTGCCTGAGTATTTTTACTAGGAGTCAATCACCTTCCGGCATAGATTCGCTGAAGTTTGGCAGGTATCTGAGATTTGCATCTGTCATACTCTGCAGTCAAAAAATTCTGGTGGACGTCTGATACACTTATATATTTAAGTAGATGGACCCTTACGAAAATTTGTTCTTCCCGAGTAAACCATTGTGTTAATAATGAAAAGTGAAATTACGTACTTACGAGAGCCCTTTTGATTCATCAAGTTAATGGCGCATAATTTCGAGATCTACACGATAATGATCACTCATTCGTGGTACGTAGTGGAGGAATGTAGATATAAATCTCCAAAATGCAAAAGAAGTTTTTGAAGAATGTAATTTTGTAGAACTTTGCTTAAAGAAACATAACTTGGACTGTAATTGCCTCTGCACGTTACTTCAATGTCCCGTACATTTTCCGACGTTATTCTGCTTGTTCCCCTCTTCGCAAATTCCTCACCTCGTTCCCAACATATCCCCGCAGGTTTCCCCACATGTTTCCCATATGTTTCCCCAAAGTATTTCCCCAATTTTCCCGCATGAACCTCAAATGTTTCATCGCATGTTTCCTGTATCAGTCCCAAACCCTAAAAAACTGACAATCTATAATCCTCGTGACAAATATTCATTTCCATTAAAAAAAATTGAAAATATATATTTTTCAGTTAGCTAAAACATAACTCAGAGTGTGATAAAGTTATTACATCAATTAATGCAGTTGATTAATTAATGCAGTTAAACATTAATGCAGTTAAACACTGATTTAAAAGTAAATACTCACATGGAACTATATCCACACCAGTGTTCGGCAGTTAGTCTATAGGACCCAACATTTGAATTGAATTGGCCTTATTTTACGTCGCGAGACTCGGGCCATCAGGCCCGCTCTTCCGTCCGACCACGCAAATTTCGCTACGCTCCTTTCACCAACTAGGAGAGAAAGGAGGTATTTCTTGGGCGAGAAACAGGCGATTTGAATTTAGCTCTGAGGCGTCATTTAGGCTTGAGGATCTTTTACATGCAAGTAAATCTACGAACATGGGACAGCCGGCTTTACTTCCCCTCCGAAGAAAGGCGTACGAAGGATTTTTTCGCCCTTAAAAATCCACGGCTTCGATCGGGTTTGAACCCGCCAACCTTGGGTACAATAGTCCAGTACGCTAACCGTTACACCATCGCCACCGCCGCCGCCAGCATTTCTCAAACCATTTATTCCTCAAAACCCATTAGGAAAATATCATCGCTTATAACGCAATAATTTAACTAGAACTAATACAGAAAGGTTTAAGAAACAATCATCATTCTTCAAGAAACAATGAATTAATAGAAATTAGACTCAAAGATCTGGCTCAAAAATGAAAATTGCTACATACTTGTGATGCGACATCGATAACGAAACATCGATGATGGCAAATATCGATGTTCAAAATTAAAACATCGATGTTCAAAATACACCGACTAAAAACCATCGATGTTTTTAGAATTATAGTTTTTAGTATTTTTGCACTGGATTAGGAACCTCTAACATTAAATTCGTGTGCAAAAAGAAATTAATTGACAGTGTTTGTGTTTATAATTTCGTCGGATCATGAGAAGGTTCCTATGTCTATAGGGGATTTATTGACCAAATCTCAATGTGAGTAATGAATATAAAAAAAGAGGAAATACAAGAGCATTGGATGTCATCTCAGGCAAGAGAGTTTGGTTGATAAATGAAGTGCAAACAGCGCTCCATTGGTTCTAACACATTAGTAACAGTGCAAGTAATTAAGTAAGGAATAATAAGTAATTATTATAAGTAATTATTTCACATAAGTAATCACATAAGTAATTATTTCGTATTTTAACTTTTACAGTATTGTGATCATGGGAATTTTCCATTCAGAAACAAAACTTTGGAAAAGAAATAACATCAAACATAAAACATCGATGTTATAAAAAACATTGGTATTAATAGATCTATCGTTTCTACAAAAACATCGATGTTTTGAAAACTTGATTCTTTGTTTTAGTTAGTTTTCCTTCTATAACTCGTAGTGTAATATCAGTGTAGTGTATATAAAAATATGATAAAATATTATGGAATAATATCGTAAATGAGATAACGAAGGGTTATATTTTTAAAATTCCCTAAGGATTTCTTTTCTTATGCCTCCGCCTGGCGCAAAAATATTAGTACGAAAACTGGCTACATTTTCCACAAAAATTCCGTAAAAACAGGTGTCTCAAGAACTTTCTGCTGCATAAAAATTGATGTAAGTAGTTCACGTAAATATAAAATAAAGCAGAGTAGAACGATATGATTCTGTTTCAAAAATGCAGTAAATCTGCATGACTAGAGATAAAAAAGTTGCTTTGTCAAGTTCACCTTGACAAATCTGTCAAAACAGGGCTTCGTATCGCGTCTGTTGTCATACCACTGATAGTGTAGTGGAGCGGACGAAAACAACAAAGCTGAAATATAAAAAGAAGCATGCTATTAAATTGGACTAAATTGTTGACGTTGCTAATGTGCTGAGTATGGTTGACGCTTACTGACAATGAGTTGTGCGATTCATCTTCCGAGAGATCCGCAGCCCCAGCACATAGCTCGGGAATTCTGGCTCAAAAACGAATATCGCAGCTGTCGGAAGGCTCTTGCAAGTAGCTTCATTTGCATTAATATGGATTTACACTGGTTAAATGCAGATTTAAACCCGCGGCATCAGTGTTCAGAGGACTGATGAACCGCTTCGTTCACCAAACGTCTATTTGTGGCTGTTCAGCATGTTTGAGCATTGATGTGTCAGCCTTTTCACTTTTCTATTTTCGAGTTCGTTGAACCACGCCCTTGTCGTCGTTTTGCTTTCTCTCCGACTTGATCATTGCCGTGTCATAAAGATGTTTGTAGTGCTGACCTCTCTTTACTGCAGAGCCGCTGTCGTTTCTTCACGTGTCGTGTTTACCGTATAGTTTGATATGCTCCTGGGTAATATTGTAATAAACTATGTTTAACATTGTAATGTTTTAAGTGCACAGGTACGTAAAACTGATTACATCTATTGTTTTTAATTTAATCAACCAACCCGACTAAGCAAAAAATGGCGGTTTCCTTTGTGGACTTGTTTTATTTCTCGTCAGTTTTGAAACCAATCGACGGATTTTGGTAATCGTTGAAACGAAATGAGTAATTTTCAGCATTATCTAAAAAATGTATAAAGGTTGCATAACATTATTTAAAATAAATATGGCATATATCAAATGAGTGTTGTAAATAGCTCATTGCAGCGCATGTTCCGTAATGAAACGCATAAAACATTAATAAAATAAAAACTCGTTTACGCTCTGGCGAATAGTACTGCGACGAAGACCCGAAGAAGATCAAGTATCACAAAGAAAAACATATGTACAAAAAAGCGAGTATTGTTTATAAATGAGCGACCATTCACCCTGCTCAAAATGTAGAATGAAAATGTGAACCGGAAAAGATTTAGCAAAATAGCGTTATCAATTGCGCAATTTAATTCTGCGAGAAATTTCCCTCTTTATTGAATTCATTGTTACTATCTTTCATCCTCATATCTGTGCATAGCAACTCGGACGCCGCCGAATAATTTCGTACCGTCAATGGGAGCCATTAACTTCCAAGCAAATGTTTGGCGACTAGAAGGAATCTAGTCGGACTTCCCCAGTGATGACGGTGAAAGTAGCGCACTCGACTTTCGTCATTCCCCACAGAAACCAACTCCGTCACGTGTCCTTTAGACACACGCGCAACAAGAAAAGTAAGAAGACGTTGAGAATATTTATAATAATGAAAACGTGCGGGGAAGATAATTTGAAATGGCGAAGAAGTGAAATGTAGAGGGACGCGAACCTTGAGAGGAAGATCTTGTTTTCTCTCCAGACTCGGCCACTAATTATGTGTATTATATATTTGTATTATATCTATTATGTGCATTATAATAGACAGCATGATAAACATTGAATCGCCAATGGGTCGTAAATGGAACTTGGGCAAGTTAGTATTCCTGTGGGACCAAATGACTGTGACATTAAGGGTTGATATAAAATGCAATTAGCAACAATTCGCTCAGAAGATACAAATGAAAATACTATGATCGCTTTCAAATTCGTTTTTTCCATTAACTACGGTCTCGGAATACTGGCTACTGGTACAGGAATACTGGCGAGGACACATTTAGAAGAAAAATATAGAGCCTTCTAGGAACTAAAGTCAAAATTTCGACTGATTGTTGTGCAATTTCTGGTGTGATTTATGTGCGATATTGTAACATCTCAAAAAATGTTTACAATGCATTGTAAGACAAGCTGTTCGCATTCGTACAAAGGTGGATTTTTATAAGCAATGATCTCTTACAGAAAGACACACTGAAGTGTTATGATCATCACATTAGTAGGCGTTATCAATATGCGAGAGAGAACTGAACCAAGACTCAACTCCCCTGGTGTCTGAGCATACACGGGCCACGCTTTCAGTAGTCGCTTCGGCGAACGAAGAACTTGAGCAGACAGGCCCGCCTAGGGCGGTGCAGCCACCGAATCGCCGAGAGCGAAGCGAGGCATCGGGCCTTGAGGGGGCGGCGTGGGTCGAAGGGGACGCCCAGAGGCGGGTGAAGGACGCGCGGCGCGTGGAAACGGCCCTTTCGCCCGACCGGCCGTCCGGTCGGCGCGGCGGCCCTTCGCGAGATTCAATTATCGCGTCGTGAGTCCACGCGTAGTTTCCTCCGCCCCTCCTCCCTTCGCCACGGGCGGCGCAGAGCGAGCGATGGGGGCGGGGCCGGCTGCCGCGCGAATCCGCCTCCGGAGAATTACGTCGATTGCGAGGAACCGGTCGCCACGCGGCGCCGCGCCGGCTTGCCGTCCGACGTCGTCGTGCATTTTCAGAGTGGGTGCGCAGATCGGTCTCCAAGATCTAGATCGTCTGGAGAGTATCTTTTTCGCTCAATCCCACTGGCCGAGTTGGCTCACTACAATAACTGTTGTCACTGTAACGTGTCTGACTGGGAAGTCCTAGGGTTTCAGTCCCCACCATGGCTGGTATTCGACACTAGCTAGGTAGGTCACCTTTGGCGGCTCTTATCCATCTTATCTCAAAGTTTTTCGTTAACTACCAGCATAATACCGGAGAAGTACCTTAACAAACGGGCCACGGGCCGTGCGCAATAATCCTTTCCAGAGCCTTGTCCTCTTCTCCCCCTTATAAACACACACATGCACACACCTTACACTACACACATTCACTCACACACACAGCACATACGCACTCACACACACACACACACTGCACGTAAACAGACACACTGTACGTGCCCCATATGTCGTAAAACCAGTCGAGAACTTTGAGCTTATTTCTGTTGGAGCTGTGCCACGTAGGGTGAGATTCCTGAGGTGCGACACATAATCGCTATCCGAAGTGTAGGTTGGCCCCGGATCTCTCGTTCCAGCGGAGAAGAAAAATCACCTCCTCTCAGTTACTTCATACAACACACATACCCGACTGATGTCTGTAGCCGCTGACAAGCCTGATAACAAATATTCTTAATCCGCCTGCACTCGCAAATAAGAAAAATGCCTTTTATAAAGCATTGGTGCAGAATATAAGATGAAAAAGAATTTGATGTAGTGTCTGCCACGATGTGCAATCAATCCGAAACCGCTGGTTTAAGCCCGACCTGAGTGGATTGTAACAGTGCAGAAAGGCGAAGAGGTGCGTGTCGACAATTACTGGTGTAAAAAGAAAAGATTTCTAGGCTTCCTAGTTTCCAGATAACTACTTTTCCGTTGTCAAAAGAAAAAAGTGCCTCAAACACTCTTGCATGAGATTTTATCTAAATATTCTTTCATTCTTCGTCTCTACCCCTGACAGAATATCGGTACCGAAGTCTAGAAGGCTAGAAATGGCATTTGGATTTGATGGGAAATTGCAAAATGATGAAAATTTAGTTAAATGATAGTTTAAGTTACTAGATCATTTTTAATTTGCCTGCTACCTCTTTATCTTAGATGATAGGGTCCATGCGTTACATAGAAGTAGAACCAATAACCTGAGACCACAGTAGTTTCTGTTGCAACCGTTCACTTCTCTCCCCTTCACACGGACTATTTTTCCCCTGATGTTCCTGATGGGTACCTACCAACCATTTTTTAGCTGAAACACCTTTCATTCGATGTTGGAAGCGGTCGCGCTTACCATTGGTGGCCAGGCCGGGCAGGAAGTACGAAGACCTTCGCTCTCCACCGTCCCCGGATGACTTTCAATAGCGAGGCAGCAAATACATATTCGTAAATTAATAAATGGAAACGGTCTATACATTTCAACAATAATATTGTTTCTTCAAGCATATTTAATTTTTTATCGCTTTTTTGTGCCGCGAAAGGTCTAGCATAATGCATAATAGAAACATTTTGAGGAATAATGTTTTCCACTGTTTATAAGTTTCATTCATCCGAGTAGACACATCTCCAGAAGGCCATGCTAACAAGGAGACGTTACATTTGTATGTTACGTGGAAATATTGTCTTATAGTTCATTACGTTTTCACTTTTGAATTGATTGCTTATCAACACTTGAACTAGGTAAGCTTAGAGAACAGTTCAGCGCTGACAGCGGTGGCGAGAGGTTGCGACCGCAGCACTACCTTATCAGTTCAGTCGGCGTCAAGCTGAGCACTCAGTGAATTACGAGTGCTCGTAAAGTGACCAGTGTTTCCGAAAGTTATTCCGCATTTTTAACCATTAGTGAAAATAGATAATAGTGAATTACCGTGCTCTGACCTCGGACAGAGCATCAAAGAAGCGATGCAGGCCGTGAACAACAGTACGTCCGACGCCATGCAACATTCGATGGAGTACCAACAGCAGCTCATCATAGAGCAACAACATCAGCAAATACAGGCGCAGCAGCATCAACTTCAGGAACAGCACCAACAACTGGTCCAATTGCAACAGCAACTTCAGGACCTACGAACGCAAGTACAAAACAGCCAACGCTCTAGTTGGCCGCCCTTGCAACATAGTGCACCTGCCCCAACACAACAAAGTGAGCGCAAAAGACAAAAAACTGAATCTGTTTCACGATATGCTATTCCTACAGCAAACAGGTTCGAAACATTAAATACCGATACAGATGAAGACGAATATATCAATGCCGCGGAGACAGTGATAAAAATCCCCCCTATAATCATTCACAAAGCGGAAAATTTTCAACTGTTAATAAATGACATTAAAAGTGTGGTAAAAGAAGATTTTACAACAAAAATTGAAGCAGACAGAGTGAAAGTAAAACTAAATTCAATAGAAGATTTCCGAGATCTTCGTAAATTTTGCAACGAAAACAACATTGAATACCACACGTTTCGTGACCCAAGCATAAAAACATTCTCAATTGTTATTAAAGATATTCACACTCTATATAGTGAAATAGAAATCTTTCAAGAACTAATTAAAAAATACCCTGTTATCAAAGTTACTCGCCTTCACGGAAAAGACAGAAAACCATTAACAACATGTGCTGTAGATTTAGAGGACAACAACAAGGGAAGAAGCATTCTAGCATTAGATAGATTTTTATATAGTGTTATTAGGGTATTTCCTAGAATCAATCAAAAATTACCAATTCAATGCAAGAACTGTCAAAGATTTGATCACACTCAGGCTAACTGTGGGCGCGCTCCGAGATGCGTTAGGTGTTTGGGTAACCACCATTATTCTAAATGCTCGGAACCTAAAACAGAAACAAGTAGGAAATGCGTTAATTGTGGAAAAAATCACACGGCCAATTGGAAAGGATGCGAAGTATATCAGAAACTGCTTAAAAATCAAACAGAGCGGTATAATCAGAGAAAACAGGCTTTTAATAACAGAGAATCCCACGAGATTAAATACCTTGACCGAAAACCAGCCCCTCAAAATCATCCACAACAAACAAACCCAACGCAACGACCTCCCATAAATCCCTGGTTTTCAAATCCTCAAAGACCTAATAACCAAGTCCCCCCGACATTGAACACCAATCTCCCTCTACACCAAGAACAGGTAATAACTACAATCATCAACCAAGTAATAAACGCACTCATTCCACAAATACAAATATTAATACAATCAGCCCTCGATAATGGACGTAAATAAAAATCCAGAAACAAACATTCTCAACTGGAACGCGAACGGAATAAAAAGGCAAGAAAATCAATTACGACACTTTATAACAAGCCACAACATAAAAATAGCTTGTATTTCAGAAACCCACCTGTTACCTCAAATCAAGTTCTCAATACCAGGTTTTAATATCTATCGCAACGACCGTCTCTCAGCAACGGCCGCAGGAGGAGTGGCCATACTAGTGCACAAAGATATAAAACATACGTTAATCAATAGTCCTACGAGCAACGACCTAGAAACTATAGCAATACAAACCAAAATAAATAACAAAGACACAACTATAATATCGGCGTATAAACCTCCCAATAAGCTATTCCCTAGAAAAATATATAATGAAATTTTTGGAAATAACGATAATATCATGCTAATAGGTGACCTTAATAGCAAACACTGCGATTGGGGATGCAACACAACAAACCCACAAGGGCAAAATTTACTAAATCTAGCTACCACTCTCAATTTAAGTATTATGGCTCCAATAGAACCCACCCATTACCCTTACAACAATAATATAATTCCTGACATATTAGATATCCTCATCACAAAAAATATTGATTTTCCGATATACCAAAAAGTAATTCCTGAACTAGATTCGGATCACAATCCAATAATCATATCATTTCATCCTCTCTATCTATCATCTTATTATAAACAGCAAAAAGGTAAAATTAACTGGTTTAAATTCAGAGAAATTTTAAAAATTAACTACAATCATCCGCAAAACATTCAATCTGAAAAGGACTTAAATAATGAAGTTAAACGTTTAGTCAGCAACATACAAGGATCCCTCACAAATTCTACCACATATCTCAAAATAACAAACCCAATAAATAAGCAACAAATCCCAATAAAAATCATAAACCTAATCAAAAGTAAACACAATTTAAGACGCTATTGGCAAATGACACGACGATCAGACTTAAAAAGAAAATTAAACAAACTGACGAGACTAGTTAAAACTAAACTAGACCAACATAGATATGCAAGCTTTCAGACTTTTCTAAAAGAAATTCACCCGTCATCTAGGCATATGTGGTCTACCATACATAGAATAAAAAGACAAAAACAAGAATTTCCACAAATAAAACTAGGTTCACAAGTGGCAAATTCTGATTTTGAGAAAACATCTCTTATAGCTGACTACCTGGAAAAATCGTTCAACCCAAACCCAGTCGAAAACGATCACTTTAATAAACAAGTAGAAGAATTCAATCAGAAAGCACTATATACAGCTCCAATCAATATAAAGTACATATCCCCATCAGAAATTAAACAAGAAATCAAAAAATCAAAAATTAAGAAATCAGCAGGATACGACTTTATTTCTAATAAAGTTCTAAAAGAACTAAATAACAATACGATAGCAGGCATTACAGCAATATTTAATGCAGCATTAAGATTAGGATACTTTCCCAACGATTGGAAAATTGCAACAGTGCTACCCTTCCGAAAGCCAGGAAAGAATCCAAAAGATCCAGCGAACTATAGACCAATAAGCCTACTCCCGTCATTGTCGAAACTATTAGAGAAACTGATACTAAAACGATTAATAAAATTCTTGACAAACACACATGTAATCCCAGACACGCAATTTGGATTTCGACCTAACCACTCCACAACACATCAAATATTACGGCTTACCGAATATATAGCACAAGGATTCCATGCCAAACAACACACTATCGCAATATTCCTGGACATCACCAAAGCGTTTGACAAAATATGGCATCAAGGTCTTCTCTACAAATTAAGACAAATAGGCACTCCAGACTACTTATTCCAAATTATTAAAAGTTTCCTAAATCAAAGGATATTCCAAGTCAAAATTAACGATGCCATATCATCCTTACGCCAGATTTCAGCAGGGCTGCCCCAAGGGTCCCCATTATCACCGGTATTATTCAATTTATATATATCCGATTATCCACACCTAATAGATTCGCAAATAGCGCTTTACGCTGACGACACCGCACTTTTTTCCAAGCACGGGGACGTTATGACAGCTAGGAATAACTTACAAGACGACCTTGACATATTCAATAAATGGGCAAAAAATTGGAGAATTAAAATAAATCCAGAAAAAACACAGGCGAAAATTTTTACCCTAAGACATCCCCTCACCCCTCCGCAGTTAATTTTGAACAACGAAAATATTCCCTGGGCCGCAAATAATACAGCAGCGAAATATCTAGGAATGCAACTTGATACAAAATTAAACTGGAAAACACACATTTACACTACACGAACAAAAACACAAGCAAAACTTTCCCAACTTTACGCACTAATTAACAAAAAATCCTCCCTTAAAATAGAGACCGGAATGTTAATTTACAAGTCAATAATTCGACCAACTATGACTTATGCATGCCCAATATGGGGAAATGCAGCAAAAACTAATTTAAACCTGTTGCAAACTATACAAAATAAAGCGCTAAGAACTATAATTAAAGCGCCATGGTTTATTTCGAACAAGCAAATCCACCACGAACTGCAAATTCCGACAATAAAAGAACACATTACCAAATTGTCCGAAGACTTTTTCACATCACTCCCCTCATCTCCCAGCACCTCCATTTTCAACCTTGGACGCACAGCAGAACCGAACTTACGAATCAACTCACGCTTCCCTAAAGACAGATTCAGACCACCATAAAATAGCAGAAAATGGGCCTCAAATAATATAACCTTCATCGAACAATCTTATCAACGATCATTCTCTGTACTCTCAATCTACTGCCGCAATAATTTAAATTAATAATATTAATAACAACCAAAAACATTTAACGCATCCGTCTAGGGCGCCCACAGTTAGGAAATAATCCAAAAGTTATATATGATTGTATTCACATCCCTGAAAAACATGTATGTTGAACAGGTAGACAATAAATTAAAAAAAAAAATTCATCCGAGTTCTGGCATACTGCAAACCTTTTTATGCAAGGTCGAGTTCCTGAATTATATAATACGGGTCTCTCTCACGCGACAACAACAAACGATAGTGCATTGATAGACCTCCACTGTAACTTCGTCAGCCTTTTAGTGACCCCTTAAACATATTAGGCACACTTTCTTACTTTGCAGTGGGTTTGAAATCAACAAAACCTCTCTGTAGTAACCCCCATTACAAGATAATTAATTTGCTAATTTTTATTGCAGTATCTTAAACCCTTCAAAAGTAGCAAGAAGTTCTAATATCATGTGACTTACTTTTAAAATGTTTGAATTGGCGAATCTTAGGCTACATTATTTACGGCTTTCACAATCCCATTTTTGTGGTAATTGAAGGTCGTATGAACATCTAGGTCATTAGCGACCACTATTGGATTGGACGCTATTATAACTGTGAATATGACATGATGTGGTGATGATAGGAGGTGAAAGGACGTACACAAATAAAACCATACCCGAGGCGGGACTCAAACCCGCGATCCTTCTGTCCGAGATCGCTACGGCACAACACAAACACATTTTGTTTATCGGAAATCGAAATTAAAGATATCCAAATGCAATTAATTGTGTCTAGAATTCAAACTAAAATTCCCAAAGAAAATGTAACTAATAATATCAATTTTCAATAGCAGTTACCGTAAATAAATATGAAATTTAGGGCTGAATTGTATTTTAGGGAGAAAAGTGTTTCATGAACTGACATTTTTTACAAGATATATAATGGCGGCTTAAAATAAAAGAATAAATATGATGTTATTTAAATACTATGAGGATAAGTTTAATTTGGCGGAAAAATCGATGCATACTGCAGAGACGAAATCATTTGTGCAGACGCCGCTGCGAAGCTTCTCAGAAATGCTTTCCAACCACACCAATTGGGGTACATATTTCCAGGTTCTCTGCGGTCTCCTGACAGAGGAAGACCACGGCCGTTTTTGCTTCCTCTTCTCAGTAGGGGATAAATTAAGGTCTATAGAGACATCTAAGGCCCCGCCTCATTAAAAGCGAATGCAGTCGTAGAATGGGTAGATAAATTCAAGTCGCTACTTCTTCATCGTGCTGGTCTTTGTGTGAATATCTTGATATTGTGCGGTCTATTTTCCTTTCTCATTTTGTCTCTATTGTATAACTTTTTATGGATGAAAAGGACACAAAATCGCACGAGACACAACCTTCGATTTATCGTCCTTTTTTTGAATAGGTTATACATTGATCATTAAGGCCCATTGTGTTTATAATGATACGTGCAGACACAGAATTATTTTCATTCTTATCTTACCTCATTACCTCAATGGGATTTCCTAATCTTATTGATCTGTTTATAATATTGTATGGTTCTATTATGGTACTTTTAATACATACGACATTATTGCATTTAACGTAATTGTGACTATATGAAAATATGTTTTAACGTTTTGATGAACATTCTGATTTAACATTGCTTTCTCAACATATTAGAAATAAAAAATGTGAAGAGCGAGAGAACTAAGCTTAATTCTTCATAAATATTTACAAGTATTACATTGTCAAAGCCTACACTCTCTGTTATCACTTACATTTTGCATTTTAAATACTCTAAAAATATCTATGAAGATAAATGTTAGAGGAGAACAGAGAGCGAGATTTACATATCTTTAACTGATTCTCATTGTAAAGTCATAAAAAATCTTTAAAATACGAATCATATTTGAAAGGACGGGTGTGACGTAAACGCTACTCACTCGATCGAATCAAAATTGAGCTAAAATGGAAGAGAGAGTATTTAATTGTGAGAGTGTGGAAGTATTAATTTCAGATTTCTTTCGTCATATCGCATTGTTGATACAATTGAACAGATAAAGAAAATTTGTTTTATTAATTCCCTGTACATGCGAAATTCACCGTCTTTCCCTCATAAGTTAATGTCAATATTAACTATTTACCAGACTCATTTCGTAATATTTCATTCCATGCTAATAATATCAATATTGTTTTCGAAACTGTTCGGTTTCACGTGGCGCTGAGCATAAAGTAGGTCAGCGCTCAGTGTAATTGCCTCCTTTCATTGTCCATTCAACATTTATGTAGGAACCTATTAAGCGTAAGCTTACTACATTGCTCAATTTATTATTTATTATTTATATCTCGTTCATTTAAGAATGTTTCTCATTGATAACACATGTTTCTTTTTAACCACCATTCAGCGGGCCCTTATTCCACTCACGCTTTTTAAAACCTCTTCTCTTAACAATTACTTTCATTCACCGCACGCAAGCTTAGCAGATTGCCTTGATTGACTTGCAGAAGCCGTTCGTGAAGGGGTGTCCCAATGTCGCAAGTGGAGCAAGAGGCGTTGAGGCCACCGGCCAGCGCTGACCTCCGCGCGTCCCGCCCCCCGCCACGGCCAGCGCCCGCGTCTCGGTTGCCGGCCCCGCCCGCGCTCGCCGCGGAATCCGAGCTCGTCGCCGTCGTCAACCTCGACTGCGCTGCCGAGCAGGCGAGTTCTTCTCCAGAGGTCTGGGTTCAAATCCCGGTCGATCTATGTGGAATTTGTGGGTTTCTCCCGTTTCTCGGGGTTCTCCTGCTTCCCCTCCTTTTCACTATATCTTCATCATTTACAACGAATCATTTCTCACCACCCATCAATCAATTTGTCGAATAAGGCCGAAATCATCTCGAGTTTAGCCGAAAAGGTACGGGCTGAGATTATATTATATATAAAATATGCATGAAAATATTTATTAAGTTTGATATCAATTTACTAAAACTAGCATCGCGAGATTGTCTTTGAACCAGGAACTTGATCGATCCCATTGTAGATCGATTGTAACATAAAATCGTTAAAAAACTATATATAATTATCGTTAAAAACTATAAATAGGAACCACTCGCGACGGCATTTTAGATAGCTTGGCTTCTTCAGCTCTCTTGTGCCTCATTCTTGCGGCTCTGATGAAGTGTGTTGCGTGCTTTTAGTGGCAGAAAGAAAGCCTACATAAAAAACATTTGTCTCTTGGAGAAGGGATGATTACATTGTTAAAAATTATTATATTATTGAGCGCCTCCATATCAATGCCACCATTTATCGACAACTGTAGCTTCTGACAAGAGGTAGAGACAGAAGTAGTTTAGAGCATACTGATGAAAACGTTTCAATGTTATTCCTTAGCCATGGATTATTCTTTATATTTATCATGACTCTAACATATACATGTCAAGAATTTCATTAAGTGGATACACAATTCTACAATTTGAAGTGAAGAAATGCAATACCCAGCAATGCACAGCATATGGCTTAACTAACGGAATAAGATAGAGGTTATTAACCGCATGTATATTTTGGTGTACAATGTTTTGGAAATTCTGGATGTTGAAGGTTGGAGGGACGCTGCCGATTTAGAAATGCGCGAATAAAACAAATCAAATGACCATGTAAAGAGGAGATGTGTTGTTAAGCTAACTTAACCGAACTCGTACAAATTAATTTATATAATAATGTAAATAAATAAATAAAAGAATAAATGGATAAATGAATGAATGAATGAATGCATGAACCTCGCATTCTGGACACCTGAGTGGTGTCGCCGCTGCGTGTTGCAGCTGGAGGCTCAACTGGCGCCTCTGCTGCGCGCGCGGTCGTCGCTTGGGGCGGCGGCGGGCGCGACCCGCGACGCCTCGCAGCAGGCGTGCGTGAAGGAGGCGCCGGCGCACGCGGCGGTGGCGCGCCTCGACGCGCGCATGGAGCGGCTGCGCGCACTGGCGGCGCGCGTCCTGCAGGAGCAGCTGCTGCGCCATGCGCTGCTTAAGGCCACGCCCGGTGCGCAGCCCAAGGAAACCCAACGCACGCTCTGAAAACAAAACTTCATTTGGAAGTACAGTTCTTTCTGTACTGTTCTGTACGTTTGAATATTACAATAGAGATAAGTGTTTGGCGACAATTTCTTCAAATAACTTTTTTGGAACACTTAAATTTTAAAAAATCAATTCAAAAACTATTTTTTACAAGCCAATATATTAATGTTTCTGAGTAGGATTTTCTGCACTAAGACTCTTCCTTTTGTGTACACGTTCATTAATACAAGCAATTTTAAGGTGGCAGTTTAATGTCTACCCTCATTATATTTGTCAGAAAATTTTCTGGAATAGTTACCAGGGTTTGATCACCCTCAAATGGCAATTGCAAACTTGAACTATCTTGTACTGGTGCATGAAATCTTTGCGTCAGAACTCGACTTGATAAGCGCCAGTGCAAGAACGATTATCTACCAATCAGGGGAAATGCCATATGTATAACTTCGTTATATGAGGTTTCTCACAACTTGCTCATTCGCAAAACGTTATCATCTTCGACCCACTGATACGCCTGGGAAGTTCGTGACATTTATTCTGAGACACTGTTAATGAAGCTCGCGGCGAGGGAGTAGAGTGCGGGCGGGGCGTGCCTGCAGGCGGGCCGCGCGGGTGTGGGTGCGCGGAGGGGCCGCCCGGGGGCAGCGGGGACAGCCTGCCCGTGCGTGCGGGGGCCGTGGGCGCGGGGTCGCTGGCGGGGGCGGTTGCGGGGCGCTGCGTCGTGTGCGGGGCGCGCGCCGGCTGCCACCACCGCCTCGCGCAGACCACCGCCGCCGACCACCCGCCGCTGGCGGACGCGCGCGCGCTCACCGCGCTGCTCCAGGTACTGAACCTTAACACTAGATGGACTCACTGGTTTATGTGAGGTCCCAGCAGGAGTCTTTTTTGTCAAAAAGTTTGCTTTTCATGCCTCCCATCTTTACAAAAATAAAGTTAATTGTTCTGTAAAGTATTTCGCTAAGTTCCATTGCGATCAGTTAGTGACTTACTATACTGACTAAACGTGTCCATGGATATGTCTTGCCAGAAAGTAAAAGAAGAAAAAGATAATTAAAAATGTGTTGTAATATTTCGTAAATATTGTGTTTCCTTCTGTGTTCCATTCACGATCTGTGGCATGTGTTTCTCCTTGCCGACTCTTTTACATACAGGCAGGGCAATGCTCCTGGCTTGGGCAGCGGGTATCTCAGTGATGACAGGATTCCTACTCGAAACATATTCAATGAATTGAATATTTGGATGAAGAGTAGGTCTGTGTTGTACTTGTTAAGTGGGAGGGGCTCACCCAAGGGGAGGAACTCATTTATCCTCCGCCCCCACGACGCAGATGGCACCTTCACAAACACCTGTATAGTTTATACTAATTTTTACAAATAACCTCATTGACTATATCAATTCAATACTTTATAAATCAACTACATGTAAATCACCAAATAAAAATGTTTAAATTTGAAATAATTGAAAACGTTTTCATAAAAAAATAAGGTTGGTGTTGGCGGGGTGTGTTGAAGGAGTACGAACGGGAGCACGAGGCCATCGCGGAAGAGCTTCGCGGCGCCGTGGCGCGCATGAAGGAGGCGGCGGGTGGCCCCGCTGAACCTGTGCACCCTCTCGCCGCCCCACTATCCACAGCCCCCGCGCCGCAGCCCGCGCCCGCGCCCGCGCCCGCGGCGCCGCCCCCGCCACAGCGCTCGCGGGCGGCCGGCTGGTGGCGTCGCCTCTGCTGCTTGCCCAACGCCTAAAGCCCAAACGCATGACCCGTGACCCGGGACGCTTGACGTCTGAGGCGTTCGGTTTGTCGCCTAATGCCTGACGCCTGTCGCATGTCGCCTCTCGCCTGAAGCATGACTACTTTTGACGACGCTTGACGACGCGTTACGTATGACGCGTAACGCCTATCGCCTAACGTCTGCCGCCTGACGTTTGCCGCGAAACGCCTGCGTCGACCATCTGCGACCTACCGCTTGCCTCTCAACGCTTGCTACCTAACGCCTGCCGTTCATGCATGTATTCACGACACTTCATTAGCACCTAACAACTGACGTGACGGCGGCCACTTCCGTCGAACAGTTTTCTTTAACACATTTTGATAATTAATATGGAAGTATTCTTAGCTTACAATATTTCCTAACGAACAGAGTGTTGGAACTGAATGGTAATTGATAAATAACAATATAAGGTTCTTCAGTGCTTTCGTAAAGATGTAATATTGAACTTCAAAGTTTATTTATACAACTGGTTAGATATTCAGAGAAAAATTAACTTTTGGATTTAGAAATAAATGGTTCTCAGATTGGCTTAGGTATATTTTATCGTCTGGCATAAGTATATTTTATCGAATGACTTAAATTTTAATTCAGCTTGCTAGTAAATTGTTCTTTTGCGTTGCACGTTTGCTCGTTAATAGTCGAGTTAATGTAATAAAATATTTTAAGTTAGGTTATCTTTGAGTCAAACGAGTCTTCTGATAGCGTTCATCTCTCAGCCTTAAAACAGATACGTCCTCTTGTTCCAAACTTTAGATACTGATATGAAATTATGAATACGCAGGTCTCAAAGGGATCCAGATAAGAGGTGGAAGATGATTGGTTTCATGTCTCTTCGAATCCTTGTTAAAAATAAACTTAATATTTCGTATAAAGTATAAAACGTACGCATAATAGTATTGGGTGAAAGTACAAAGAATAATATTCTGGGAACATAATTTTTTTTCTTTTGTTGAAATAACTTTGACATAGTCTATTTACAACGAACTTCGCTCATACCTCACAAGGAAACGTTTGTGGAATCCATTTTGGAATCGAAATAATGCATGATTCTCATGGCTCAAAATTTAGATGAGCAATTTTAAGTGTTATTGTCTGTTTATCGCGGTCATTAGGTTCAGAGTCGGTGACACATCTCTGTGATAAAATGTAGAAAGCAGTGTCTTTTTGTATGAATGTTAATACAATAAGGTATTTATGACGTGAAAGACTAAGCGGTGTCTAATACCGTCATTAGATAATTCCACTCGCAGGTTCATGTTTATTGTGTTTACGCAGAATCACAAAATTCGTTTTTTACCAATACAATTTAAAAGGAACTTTGTGGATTTTCCACAAAGTATCGTATGTCAACCAATAATATTCTTTTCTGTCTGTACCATTTTCATTACATTAAAGAAATTTTCCATTTTTCTATATTCCTGCATCGGCTAGTTTTTGTTGTATTGGTTTTTCTATTTATACATTTCAACTTTCTGCAATCCTGCAAGAAATATTTAATTCTATGGAATAAGAACAAATAAGTTCATAACTTGAAGCAAACAAATAGAATTATATATATATATATATATATATATATATATATATATATATATATATATATATATATATTGTAACACCCCCGGTCGTCTCGTGAGAGAACGCCCGGTAAGCGGCCCTTGTAGCTCAGTCGGTGATGGAAGGAATCGTTAAACAGACACTGGTAACATGAAAGAAACACTTGGATCACTGGTAAAAATCATTTTTATTCCTGGGCAAAATAATTCAAAATGCCCCAGGGAAGTTACACATGTAAATAGAATCAGAAATCTGAAAATTAGGTGGACAGATAAGAGGATGAGAAGTTAGTAGCCAGTGTAAAGCTTAGAAATTAGGAAGACTTATAATTAGCATCACAATGGTAACAAATATTACAGATCAATGTGTCTTAGCGCGACACCGCATTACAGGATTTTCGCAGGGATGAATACCCTGAATTATATTGCCTTGGTAAAGTTTCTTTTTGTGGGCCCGAAACGGGCGCGTTGCGGTCGAGGGGAGGCGGCGGCAACCTTCGCAGAGGGCGCGGCCGGGGCGATGTCCTTGTGCCCACCCAGGCACGCCCGTCAGCTGGTCTGGCGTCTGAGGGCGTCGCCCGAAGGGGGGGCGGCGCGGCCAAGGGAAGGCGGCGGCACGGCCGAGGGGGCGGCGTTGTAACGGCGCCGGGCAGTCTGGTTGAGCTCGGGGTCGGCCAGCAGTCACTCTCGATTTCAAGAGCGTAGTAACCAGTCACGGATTCTTCTGATACTCGTGATTATTCACAATTGCAACTTTGGAAAGTCTAGAAATCCTGCAGCGACACATTCGCTTCACTTCGAAACTGATTCCCGCTTCAGAGAATTTTCTCTGCCCACGTTACTCTGCTCTATGACAATAGCCCACACCGAAGTTTTTTCTAAGTCCATCAGAGGCGAACTTGCCTCTGGTCGGCGAATAGCTCTCCCTCCCAGAGAAGTTTCTCTCCCGACTGCCCTGCTTTGAATGCCAATTTTATAAGTCAAATCTTATTAGGTTAACTTTTACCCCCCACTCGTTTTCTCGCATGTTCTGGCTCCTTAAGATAGTTGCGTCGCTATTGGCCGAAAGAAATGGCGCATTACGTTATTTCGACCAATGGTGACAGGGGTAGTGAATGGAGTTCCGACTCTTTGCATAACTGTGAGCGTCCAGAATTTTCTTTGCCCTTCTAGAACATGCTCGCACAGGACGGGCGTTGTCCGTGAAAGAATTTATCGCTCTCGGATTCACTGGATGTCGATTTCAAAAGCGATCTAGAAGGTTCGCGCAGCTGGCCATGCGAACACGTGCTCCACAGTAAATCTGTCGACGACTGACCCTTTAACGACTATCTTAATGTGCCGGAGGCGGAGACGGCTGTCCGATAGGCAGGGTTGCGCGCGTGAGACCATGTCGCAATCTGTTCCCAGTAGAACTCATGGTGGCCGAGTCTGTTTGTTTAATTTAATTTTCCTGGCATGAAGAAATCGGTATCGCCACAATATATATATATATATATATATATATATATATATATATATATATATATAAGAAATGAATTTTCTCGTAACTTTGAATACATGTGTAAATTGATTAGATAATCAGATAATTTAATAAATAAAAGTACTTGCGAAATTTGTATATTATAATATTCCTTGAAAATAAAAATCCTTTTGATTATTTTATTTTATTATATAATCTCTATTTATAGCAAGAATTTAGAATATTTTGAAAGACGATTGGTCTAAAAGTCTCTATGTTAAGATTATTTCTTTCTAGATCTTGGTGTGAGTGCAGTAGATTGCTAAATAATAGAGTTCTTGGGCAGAAAAATTGCGTTCAAAGTTTTCGAAAAGGTGAGAAGCAACACGAAAGTGTAGGAATTCTTTCCAACGTTCAATTGTTAGTTCCCTCCAGTAAACGATTTCTGTTGGCACAAAAGGGAGTGTTTATTTAATCAGAGCCTGTTATCACTATTTCCTTTACATTTATTCGCAAGTCGCCATGTTACGTGACCTCACGCCATGTGCTTTAAGGGTCTTATTTCTGTCACGCCAGTCGTTCGATCGTGCCCAGTAAATCTTTCAGTTGTTGGAGAAGTAGCCGTTTGTTTCGACCGAAACTCCCGGGGCGGTAGCGACTTCAATCGCCCGCGATTCCTGTTGTGCTGCAGGAACAGAGTTCTGTCGGCGGTTCGTGGGTCTGCAGCCCTCGTCGCGGGCGGCAGCGTTGGAATGATGCGGCCGCGTGCAGCTCATTTCCATGGCGAGTCACGACTCTGTTATAAGAACGGTAATAATCGGTGTTACCTCAATCCCCTATGCGCATGCTGAATACGGATGAGCTTCGCCGGGAAGCGGTGCAATCGACGGGAGCGGGAGAGATGTGGATGTGAAGGGACAGCGAAGGTGGAAACTGGAAAGGTGACGATGGTTGTCAGTGACAGCAGGATAGATGTGACGAAGCGATAGTTATGGCGACATGAGTTTAAGTGTAGTGTAGGTGAGAGAACAAATTGTGATTTTTTTTCAAATTTGGAATTTAGATTTTTGAAAATTTTCAAAACGTGCTCCGCATATTTGGTGTTGGAAATTATGACACTTCTCTTCCATTAGAAATAATAAATTGTTATTATTCACTCAGATATCAAATAACTTAAAATTTTCTCTTTCAAGATGTTTTCTCATTATTTTCGCATATCTCATGAAACTTAGCATCGGCATTGAATGTATTCATATATCCTGGCAATATAGTTTGTACGTAACATTTGATGAAGAGAAATGTTTAATATTTGGACTGAGAATTAGATAAAATTGTCTTGTAATTACTGGCAGAAAAATAAAAAAAATATTACCGATATTATTGTTTAACTGTGAGCACAATAAATAATTGAGTACATATAACCAATTGAAACCAAAAATGAATAAATCACTTTTTATCAGCTAAACAAGATGTAAAACATTATTGAAGTTTGATTTTAATGAGTAAATGGTTGGTACTTTGGTGAAATGGTAGTAGATTTGTCCATTGCAGATATTCAGAAGAGACATATTTGTTGCCACATATACTTGATAGGAGGGACCAAAAATTGAGTGAAATTCAAATACACGAATGTTATGAGAGTCGATACTTAGGGTAAGAGAGGTAGGTTATAAATCGGGCAGAGAGCGGTATACTAGTAGGAATAAAATGACAGCTGATGCGGAAATGCAGATATCGCACAGGAGCACACAAATTCGTAAGTCCCAAAGTCTCCGAGGCGCCAACTTTCGGAAGGATGAGAGAAATCATTGGCTTCAACTTCCAGTTGAAGTAGCGGTCGTTCAAGCCAGCTTCACCGAGACGCAGTGAACACGCATGGGTCTCCGTATGGTAGTAAGGGCGAGTGTGGGCGGCAGAGCCGGCCTCGGAGACGGGAGCGCGTGCCCCCGTGAGCACCCCGCCGTCCGCCTCTCCTCAGCCCCCCCCCCCCCGCCCCCCCCGCGCGGGCGCTTAATCAGAGTTGTTTGTAAGCGATGTATATCGATTGCAGGCCGCGGGCGCTGGGGTGGTCCGGCGCGCGGTTCGTGCGAGGTGAGACCTCTCCCCCTCCCGTTCCTTCTCCCCCGAGCTGATCCTTTTTTGTGTCGTACGAGCAATAGGAATGGTAGCTGGAAATGCCGACATGCAAGTGGCCTCCGGCGGCGAGCACTGAACGCGGAGAGAGCCGTTCGACGCCGGTGGTCGATGGGATGGTGCTTGCGACGCGGCGGATGGAGGTTGCAGGAACCATCACCGCGTCACGAAGGCGCATTCGCTCGAGTAAGATTCTCTAGCATCCGATCGAGAAGAGGCCGTTTTCCTTATTTGGGATAAATCCTATAGAAATTTCAGTGAAATAAATCCAACTTACGAAGGAATGCATCTTGATATCTATCTAGCTACCACCCAATTGCGCAATTCTTGTCAACAAAATGTTATAAAGTTTTGTGGTATATTGTTTTTATTATTAACACCATTGGGTTTAAATGTTAAAACTGGTCTGGAAAGACCAACCATCAACGTTTCTTTGATATCTCGCAATTCTAAACTACTTCTCGAAAATTCCAAAACGCAGTTTCGTCGTTGACTGTCTTGGGCTGATGCCTTTGTAGCGACTTTCCGTTCATGCTCCCCCTCCCTCCCTTCCGCCCCTGCTCGCCGCCGCCGCCGCCGGCGTGAGGGTGGGCAGCCGGACGCGGGCGAGGGGCTGGCGGCGATTCCGGGAAGCGCGGGAAGGGAGATGTGTGGACAGATACACATGCGCGCACGAGACTCGGCGCCCAGCGGACGCGGCGGGCCCGCTACGGCCCACGCCCACGCCCACGCCCAGGCCCAGGCCCAGGGCGCCTCCCCGCAGTAGCCGGAGACAAATAGGCAGCCTCCGTTGCTCCGAGTCGGGAGAGGGGCTGCTTGGAGGCGGTCGCGCAGGGAGACGACACAGGCCGGCACGACTCACGGACCACGGAGGCCGGGACAGGCAGGAGGGGCAGAAACGGAGAGCTGGAAGCGGAAGGTGCTGTTGTAGATTGAGAACGAAGAGGCCGTAGTGGGAGAAGTAGACCATTAAGAAGTGGAGATAAGAGAACGGAAGGAGACTTTCGTTACGAAAGAATCGAAGCATTTTCATGTGTGTGTGTTTGTGTGTGGAGACAACAAGAGAGTTAGTCAAACGCGTGCGCGCGTGAGATCGACGCGTCTCCGGTGAGGTGAGAGGATAAGGAGGAGGTGGAGACGGCGGACAGAGGTCGTGGAGCAGCGGGCGCCGGTCGAGCACACACGCGCCATAAAGAGAACCGGCGCCCCTGCCCCGGCGGGCAAGTTATTGATCTGGAATTCGTCCAGATTGAGCTTTCTTGCGAGCGCCCTCGCGACTCCCCTCGCAGCAGCGCAGCCGCCCCCGCGCCGCCCGCTCCGATGCGCCCCAAGCTCACACGCGGCCGCTGCTGTCCGGCTGGAGATACCGAAGTCGTCTCCAAGGCCTCGCACTGCTGCAAATAACAGGACTGTGCCTCAAAGCAATTCACGTGTGAATGTATCGCCCGTGGTTTCCATGTACCTAATATATACAAGTGAAAAGCCAAATTAATTTTATATCGTATTCATAAATTATTTAATACGTATGCTTACGTTATACTTTGGTACATTTTTCGGAATGCTCTGAGGTGCATTTTGCCCAATACATAATATGGTCGCGCCAAAACAACTGGTACATTTCTCGTCCCTGCAGCCATCCTTACTAAAATGAATAAATGCAGCTCAATATCATGTCCTTAATACGGCTGCACTGAGATTACAGATGTAGAGGTGAATACATTGTATAAACTTTAAAAATATTTACTGCTTACGTATTTTTTCAAGAATTACTTAGAATGCCCATTCTTTGTTCTCTCTGTTCATTACAGTGTAAAGTTAATTTTCCTGAGCGCAACTTCAGATGGATGCTGCCAGGAAATAGCTACAACTTTGCGCGAGCCGCTTCCCCAGCGCTGCCAGCGTCGCTTCGAGCGCCGGTCCTCTCCACACGCACCGCCGCGTCCCGCGCCTGCAGTGCCGCCGAATAAACGATTTCTTTATGAACTTGATTCAACGACATCTGCTTTATAATGCTAATGAAGGCAACAAAAACTGGCATTTGCTGACACGCTCCGCGTCGCTTGCTTGTCGGAAGATCACGTGACAAGTAGCAGACTGTCTGCAAAGCCCGCCCTCGTCGGGCATCTCACCCCGCCGCCCGCCATCACACACCATCACTCGCCATTACCATCACCACAATCACTGCCACCGTTCGCCATCACTCACAACTACTTTCCACTGCCCGCCACTACCCGCCACTGTCCACCACTGCTCGGCCATGCTCGCCACTGCCCGCCATCCCCCGTCATCTCCCGCGTCATTTCCTTCGTCATCTTCTCCGTCGTCTCCTCCGTCATTCCCCACCACCCAAAGCCATCCCACGCCATCTCCCGCCATCCCCGCCATCTATCGCTCTCTCACCCTCCTCCGCCATCTATCATCATCCCTCGCAATCCCGCCATATACTGCCACCCCTCACCAGCCTCTGCTACCCCCCGCCAATCCCCCACCAGCCCCACTATTCCGCGACATTCCCCGCCATACTCCTGCAATCCCCCCGCCATCCCCGCCTTTCCCTGCCATCCGTCCGCCATCCCCGTCATCTTCCAGCTATATTTCGCCATCCTTGACATTCCCCTCTATCCCCCCAGTCCCCCACTTCCCGCCTTCCCCCGCCATTGTTTGCCATCGTCCATCTTTGCTCGAAATCTCCCGCCCTTAATTCATTCATTCTCCTTCCCATCTGTCTCACCTTAACCCAACTATTCTCCATGCATTCTCTCTTCTTCTCACCTACCTGGGCAGCAGAATGTCCATCCAAATATTTCTTCTCACCCTATTCCGACTGTCCAAATCCTCCCCCTGCCAACTTCTCCTTCCGCATCTGGAAGCCCCGAAAACAGGCTTACATTTCACCCGACGCTTGAGAACATCGAAATGTTTTTCCTGTGCACATCTCCAGATGAAGAAGCGACCAAGTTTACCAGAACACTCTTCTCTTTTATACTGGAACTGTCGTAAAATTCGTTCTCGAGATGCATCTTGAAGGCAGTAAATTTGTAACTTGACGCAACTACAGAAGCGGCGTTGACTAACCGGACGTCGAGAGTATGGGTCTTTTTTCGTTGTCCGGGTTTGTGTTATCCGGTTGTTTAATCTTAATTGCGACTCGTCATTTTACTGCTTCCTTATTGTCGATTGTTCCTCCATTGACGTTTGATGATAAGGCGGTAATTTTCTTTCAATGCATGCAACACCTCGTCTTTGCAAGAGTGGAAAATTGGGAAAATTTAGTATAAGATAGCCGATAGCCAGCTTCTTCAGTTATTTGCAAATTGGTGAAATTTCCGCCAATGGAAACGGTTATAAGCATAATATTTAGTTACGTTTAACTTTTTTCATAAAAAAATTCAACTGAATATTAAATTTGAAGTATAAACTTTTGGAATAAACAATTATGAAATGTTTTAAAGTCTCAGAATTTTATTCCAAATTATACTTCATTTATTTATCCTGTCACTAAAAATGTAAAGTATTTTTGAGCTATCACAAAAATTTTAAACAGCTAATTGTATTTGTACTACGGTGCTAGTGATTTTTTTGAAAGTTTTCCTTTCTATTATTATTTATATCTGGTAATACTTCAATATAAAACTTTACTTCAAAATTTTCTATTCAGAATTCTTGTTGACTATCAAAATGTATTGTTTTGCCTCTACCATATTATTTTACTATCTCTAGATGTTAATAGTTCTTTACGGAGTAAATATCGTAACATATTACGATATGAACATTGTACAACGTTTTATACTACATTTCGTAGAAATTCCATTTAAATGTACTTTTCATGTAAATTTGACATTGGTGGGATACGTATGATTATAGTGATTAATAGGAGGACATAGTTACCACCTAGATTATTTCGTTTAGTAAATTAAATATATTCGTTAATATCACAAAAAATATTTCATTATCACTACATTAATTGCACGCGCGCAATTAAAACTCAAGTACCAATTAGTACTCAGGAAAGGGTAAAAAACATCGTGTAAATAGGTCACTACGGACAAAAATAAATAAATAAATGTAAATAAATAAATAAATTTAAATAAATAAATTATTTTAAATAAATAAATAAATTTAAATAAATAAATCACAGATTACTAAAATATGAAACATTTAACACGTATGCTTCAGCATGCACAGTACGGTCACAAGCACGTTGGTGTGACACTAGCTGGCCATTTGAACATCATAAAATATTTAACATGAATAAATTGAATGTAAAAGAATACAACCTATGTGGTGTAAGGATATTACGAATGTGAAAAATATAAACGTCTGCTGAGTTCACCCTTTATAAAAGTATGCAACTAAAACGCGTTTTGAATCAGATGAGCTTCGCATTTCCATTTTCCTACATTAATAAATATATTCTCCCTCATATGTTTCATCACTTTTGCTAGGAAGTAATTTTGGAATTTGATCTCTCTCCTATCATTGCTCGTATTCTGGAGCATACAACTTGTGCAACAACACTCTTATACATTAGTTTCGTTAATTACTATAATAGTGAGCCATGTATCATGTTATGTGACATGTGTCACTTATGTTCTAATAACACTGGTCTACAATAATATTTTTTTCTATAACAAGAACAAAACACTGTTTCTACAAGATAATTTGCCTCTCAATTCAGATCTAATTTCAAATCTGAATTGGCCTCAGTTTTTATGTGACGATTGTTTTTTGAAGTTGTGTATGTCTCCCTATGTATTAAATGTATCTGGCAAAATAACACACTGTAATAACTACAGATCCACATGCATAAAATACGAATTACAACAAAAATAATTAAGAAAAGTGAATAGGAGACTTGGAATGTTTCATAGGAGGCTTAAAATGTTGTCAGCATGGATATCTTCTCCTCTGTCTTCTAAATGTTCGTCTCTGTAGCATCCATCTTCATTCATTGTACCTTTCTCAGGAGGTAGTGGTACCAGCAATTGTTCGCTGTGACTTACAGAACTATTAGCATATGGTAAATTATGATATTGAATTCAAATTGTTTCTCTTCATTTTTGAGGTTATTCCAGCTATTTGGGTCAGACAAAAATAATAATACGTTTTGTGATCCGTTGGTTCCATCCAAATCATGGGAGCAGCAAAGGGCATGTGTCGCGAACATTTTAAGCAGCATGTTAGGAGTATAACACATGGCGTACAGTATACATGGGAGGCCCATCTCTTGTCCTGGTCGCCTGACTTATACTCAAAATAAAATTCGTAACACTTACTTTTCAGAGGATTAAGGTTCGGTTTTTGCAACTCTCAACAGATGTAACATAACGTATATGGGCTACTTACACTATTACGAGGCATGTCTTCTTCTGAATTAATATAAAGTATAAACCTTAATGAACTTAAGACAACAAGCAGTCACATCCAAGACACTTTTCACGCTGTCAGATCTCTTAATGCTGGGAAGCAACCTGCAAGAAAAACAAGGTGATTCCATCTGTTTCAGTATGACCTATTAGCAATTCATTTCCTAAAGGTGGATTTTCTGAATTCAGTGTCGTGTAATAAAAATGCCTTGTACACATTTCGATTTTTCCAGAACAATTACATCTGCAGAATTGTTAAATAAAGATACAGCTTACGTTTTCAAGCATTTCCGTAAATATAGAGTAGCATGTAACAAAAAAAAACTGAGCCCGATCGGCAAAAACGGATTTCATATTCGAACACCATTCACATTCCTTACAAAAATTCTGTTGACCAGTGTAATTATTATTACGAGAATGATCTCAGATTTGTAAAGTTTGACGTCAGGTAATAAAGGTCAATTGCAAAAAGCATGCTTTTATTGCATCGCAGAATTTTAAAAATGGCGCATTTTCCAGAAATCTAGTTCACTTTAGTACGCCTGAAAAAAATACTATACTTTTATTTACGAGGAATTTGCAGACATTTAATGAATGAATATAAATTGTATTGGCTTAAACATTTAGTTTAAGTTGCCATGTAATACACAAAGATACATTACTTTTATCCTTAATAAGACGAAGTCGACGATTTACTTTTACTTACCAGCAATATGGCAGTCTTTCAGTGGTAAGTCGCTGCATGCTACCTCCATTTGTGTGCCGCAAGACGAACTATTACGCACTACCCTGTTTGTGCGTGACGCAAAATTTTTCACAATCTATAAGTTATGAACATTTTCTTCATATATGATTACTTTAATAAACTACAATTCAGTTCGTTAGCGAGATCATGATATCAGTTCAACTGTCTATTTGTGAAATTTTATCTGACAATATTCTAAAGTATGACTGACACCTCCATGAAAATAGTTGTGAAAGTCAAGGCTTAATTTTCCATTATCTCAGAGAGTTCTCCGGAGTGCTTTCAAAATGAATTGCATGTAACTAAATCATTCATCAAAGATAATTATTTCTATTGTAATAAGAGTTACTCTTTTGAATACTTTCATTTTATTCGTAAGGATTTCCTTTTTCTTAGGATTACAAAATCTCATAAAATATAACGTGTCGCTCACGTAACGAGCGTTTGGAAGCTTGTAAACATATTATACTTTGTGAAGATGTAGTGGTCTAAAATATTTTATATATTCTACGTTTTTTTAACTGATAAATATTTATATTTTTACAACACACATCTGTGCTCTAAAAACAGCGACACTTAAAACTCTTCCTGTCCCAAATGAGCATTTTCAGCTAACGGGAATCATTAAATATTCATATTAACATATTCTTGTAAGGAGTGCCAACGTCATTGATTTATTGTTGCTCTCATCTTACGCACTCATTTAATTAATTAATGGTATACGTATTTGTTTATTGATTCACTTTTTTATTTATTTCTAATAACGTGTTTACTTATAAACTTATTTACTTAATAACCCCACTTTTTCGCCTCTTCTAAATGTATGAACATAACGCTCTTAACCCGAAACCGGGCTAGCGTAAATTCTGCCACTAGTATTTTTCGTCCGTTGCGGCCAGGATAACATGTCTTTTTATATCCAAACGTCTATAAAAAATTAACCGTTCTGGTTCCTACCCTCTCCCAATGAGCGGCCTTTCACTTTCGTGTGATTACATTATAAAGTACCTAGGTACAAGCATGTCAGTCTGTTCACCTGCTAATTCAATCCTAAGATTAATGTGTCATTATAAAAACTCTCCAAAAACCTTTACTACCAAGTTTTATTCAGATGCCGACAATTGCTGCGTATCTAGAGACTCCAAGAATAAATTTCTGATAAACCGTTTTAATGATTTCCAATTGATCTATCCTATCAATTCCATAGATATTCGCCCAGTAGTTTATTGCCGAAGATATAGCGATTTAAACGTTTCGCAACCTTTTGTAGGTTAATTCGGCACTCTGCCCACTGCGTAAACAATTTCTTTGAGCGCAATTATTCCTTTACTTTAAACTGCCTCTGTGACCTTTCCATTTTCCGTTCATGAAACATTTTGCACAAAGAAGCACAAAAAAGTTTTGACACGTTCGAGCTCATCCCACGCGTAATATGCTCATCTCCTTGTTATCGCGAAAAAAATTCTTGAAACAAATTTTCATATTATTTAATTTTAGTTCCCATGTCTCATTATACGTGTACATTTCAAGAATATTTATTTATTTTTATTTATTTAATAGGTAATTATTACAAACAAATTAGCTTACTTGATCCTATGTGGCTAGGCCGAAGGCCTTTAAGCCATTACAATACCTACATCCTTTCGCATCCTTCGTGAATTCTGGTATTCACCCCAAATGGTCTCCCCATCGCATCAAAGCCGCGGAAAAGAGACCACAAGGTACGGCTCAGGAAAAAAATCATGGAGGGGGAAAAACCTGCCTTCAGAAGCCGAGTACATACTAATCTAATATTTAAACTAATATTTACTAATATTTAAACTAATTTAACTAATATAAACTATTTAAACTAACATAAACTATTTAAACTAATGTAAACTAATATTTAAACACTGAAATGCCTCAATTGGTCCAAACATAAAACTAAATCATCTGCATTTAGTAATACGGAGATCGAACTATACCTAAGAAACAAGGAAGCACGTCTGCCGTGTGTCATCCTTACAACAAGCAACGGGTCTGCTTTAGTACAGCAACAACAGACTACAGTGGCACTGATTGGAAGATCATAGGGTTCCAATCTCCACGTTGGCAGATTTTCGACACTAGAAAGTGAACTTGGTAGAATTCTGCCGCTGACTCGAGGATCATTCTAAAGGCTGGTTGCTCTGATAGGAGGTTTTCGTGTTTTCTCCGAACAATACTAAGCGAATGCCAGAGCAATACCCTTACAAACGGGCCACAGCCCTCGCGTGATCTTACTTTACTTTTCCTTGTCCTATCGTCATCCCATACTTACACACACTTTCACTTTCATGCACTTCGCTGCTGCACATGCCGGGAGATAGTCGGGAGCTTACAGCCTGCCCCGGCTGAGGCGGTGCCTGAAGGCAGCTCCACACATGAGACATTCGACGAATTCCGAACAACCGCTCGCCGAATCCCGAGTAGTGTGGTCGTGTTGCTTGCGTTTCGCCGAGCGCCGAACGTTCGGTATTCGCCCTACCCTCCGCGAACCTTTAGGTCACATCTAAGGGAGCGAACATTCGCCGAACACATTAGCTATGCGGGATTGAGCGAGCAGTATCTCGCTGCTCGGTGAAAACCGAATTTGTGGAGCTGCCCTAATGTAAGGATATACCTGGAGGGAGAAATCCCTCCACGTTGAGTTGTAGGTCGATGCCGGATCTGATCATCAGTGGGAAAAAAACACCACCTTCCAGGATAAACACACTACACTAACGGGAGTAATGATCATAAGAGTTGATGTGCCCGGAAAGAAATTAAATCAATTGATCTCTGACTCCATCATCACTAAGTGTGATCTATTGGGTCGTCGCACATTACGAGATGATCCTCGCCGGGTTGTGTCAGACACTTCATTCAACCTATACCACCCTGCACGCTATCCCGTTCGTCCATGTTCCATCACCCTCCGTTGCCGGCTCCCTGTCCCGCGCTCCATTACGTCACCTTGTGCCATCTTGTTTCACCCAATCTTGCTTCTCACCATCTCGCTTCGGACCATCCACTCCTTTGAGCCACCCATGCACTACTTCGTGTCTTGCTCCATCTCGCCCTCAAGGTCCCTACGCCACCGCATCCTACCCCCACCAGCTTTTCAGCCTTTGCCATGCACCAGCCTGCCTCGCACCACTTTGCCCACATCATCCTTTTCCGCACCTTCACATCTCATATCATCCCACCTCGCACCTTCCCACCCCGTCCCTTATCATCTCGCCTCGTGCCATCATGTTCTGTACTATCCTGGGCAGTTTCAACTCGCCATTTTTTATTGATGAATTGGTGATTACGGGTGAAATTCAACTGCCAAGATAATTAGTTTCGCAAGAGTACTGAATGTCTTTCCTCGGAAGATGGCGGTGGTCTTTCCTCGTTAGATAGTGAGATCTGGCATCGACCTACCGTCGACCAGCGGGGTTTCACCCAACCAGGTATCTCTCACCAGCGGTTAACTGCCCCAACTGGGACATGCTTCAAGCTCCAGACCGGTCTCCCGGCTTGTGTGGTAGTGTAGTGCACGTTAGTGTACGTGTGTGTAAGTAAGAGGTGAGAATAGGGCAAGAAAGAGGAAGGAAAATTGCTTGCGGTTCGTGGCCCGTTTGTTAGGGTGCTTCTCCGGCTTTCGCCAGGTATTGATCAGAGAAACTACGGAAAACTACTAGCAGCCGGCAGCTAAAATTCTTATTCAATCAGCGACAGAACTCGACCCAGCTATCTGGCTAGTGTTGAAAATCCTGCCGCCGTCGAGACTCGAAGCTAAGATCTGACGGTCGGAGGCACTACAGTGACTTTCGTAGATGCCCTGAGCCACCTCTCCCGGTCCATCCCGCCATGTGCCACGCCGCGCCGTCGCGCTCCGCGCCGCCCCTGACCGCCGTCGCGGGCCGCCCAGGACGCGTCCAGCCGTGTGCGCGCCCTTCCGGGCCCGCTGTGCGCCCGCTGAGCGCTCGCTCGCTGCCCCCTGCGGGCCGCCGCGGCCCAATGCTTGTAATTAAGCGCCAGATGATGGGTTGTGGCGGGCGCTCGTGACGCACGCGGCGGCGCGGCCGCAGCCAGGGTGGTCCGAGGCGCGCGCGAGGTGGCGGCGGCGGCGGCGCGACCGGGAAGGGTTGCGGCGACGGCCGAAGCAGCGAAGGCGCACGGAGGTGACGAGGGTGCAGGCAGTCGCGGGGCGCCGCAGGGAGTCATTCGGTGGTGGCAGAAGAACCTGGTTGGTGAAATTGGAAGGATCTGTTCATGAGGGAACGGATGGTCACGAGAACCTGCGAAAACGACAGGAATGGGCGTGGGAGAGGTGGTTAAGGGCATATAAACTGATGTCATCGCAATGCCTCTGACCGAGAGGTCCTGAGGTTTGAGCCCCGACGGTAGCAGCATTTTCGACACTATCCAGATAGCAGAGTCGATTTCTGTCGCTTTCGCTGCCAGAGAAATGTAGCGGCCGGCTGCTCTGGACGGTAGTTTTCTACGGTTGTTCAATACCAGAGGAATGCCAGAGCAGTAGATAACAAACGGCCCTTGGACCGCGCGCGAGACCATTTTTGTCCTATTCTCCCCCCTTTTTACACACACTTACATGCACTACACTACCACACACGTCGGGAGCTTAGAGCATTTGCCGGCTGGAACTGTGCCCCGCTGGTAGGAGATACCTGAATGGGAGGAAGCCCCATTAGCAGACGGTAAGTCAGCACCGGATCTCGGCATCCAGCGGGGGAAAATTACTATCTTCCTATCTCCAGCGGGGGAAAGTAATATGAACTGCACTTGCAAGACTAATGACTTTAGCAGTTGACGCGACCGGGGTCACTAGAAATCAATCAAAGAATGAAACCGACAGGAATGGGAGATAAAATCACACGAAAGTGAAGATGATGCGCCAGAAAAATAGGGTCAGAAGAGAGGGAGAAAAAACGAGGTTGGGGAGAAGATCAAGGACGGAAATGGCTATGGTCGAGAACTCGACGGAATCGGCAGGTCTAACGGGTTTCGTCTTTTAAAGTTTGAGTAAAAGGAAAACTATGCTTCGTATTTTCTGCTAGATGGAATAAGAAGACGAGGTCAAATGTGGAATTAATGTAGAGAATAGGGAGAATAGGAAGTGCATTTCCCATAAATAGAAAAAATGGCAACAAATACACAAAAGACGTAAAAAAGGCGAAGAAAGTTCAAATTTTATGCATGTTAAAAATAGCAGATGAGTCCGATGACAGCTTTCGGGCAAAAGTATTCCTGAGTATACCAGCCGTTTACTTCGGTTACCAGACGAAGTCGGTGAGAGAGACTGAAAGAGGTGAGACGATGGAGTCAGGGGAGAATTAATAGGTAAGTGAGAAAAGGGGAAGAGAGGAAAAAGGGGAGAGCGGTGGCGGAAATGTTGACCGCGTGGCTTTGAAGGCGGTGCACGGTGTGGTGGTGGGTCGCGCTGCAGGACTCAGCGCGAGGGGCGGGTCCGGGCGGTCGTGAAGAGGGTGGGCGGGACCGGGGACGTAGGGAAGAAGAACGCGGAGAAGGGGGCGTGGCGGGGGGCCCGCCGGGACAGCGCGCGTTTCTTTACAACCTCATCTCCATTTTAAGTTGAGCATAAACCTTGTTAAATATCTCGGCTAATAGCTTGTGAAGGGAATACAAGGGAGAAGGGGAAGCATGGGTTTTTGCTGTGCCCGTCGCTTGGATGTGCTGCGCGAGTCGGTCGCTCTCGTTTCAACCCCTCTCGCGACCCCGCTTCCGCCCACGTCCACCTCCCTTCCCATTCCCTCTCCCGGCCCTATCGGCGATCACACTCGCGCCCTACCCATTCCTCCATCTACGCCTCCGCCTCCGTCCGCACCGACGCCTCCGCCCGCGCGCAGCCTCTTCGCCCTCGCCTCCACTAATGCTCCGCCGTCCGTGCCTCCGCCAGTGCATCCACACGCACCTTCGCCTGCGCCTCCACCGTCGCCTCCACTGCCAGCGTCGCCTTCACCCACCCTTCCGCCTCTGCCAGCATCATTGCCTTGCCTCCGCCTCGCCCGCTTGCCTTGCCTCGCCCGCCCGGAGGCCATCCACATGCGCCTCCGCCAGCGCCTCTACACGCGCCTCCACCAGAGTATCCTCCCGCGCCTCTGCACACGCTTCTACCGCCGCCTTCACCCACCCCTCCACTCACGCCTCCACGAGCGCCCCCGTCTCCACCACCTCTGCCCCGCCCTCGTTGCATTTCCCATCCGCGATTTCTCCCTGCACACGGCACAGCCTCCCTACAAGCGGGAGAAACTGGGGATGCAGAGAAGTTGGCAGGCGAGAATCATGTGGTTTATGTCAGTGATACACGTTATCTTTGCAGAATTATGTTCGTGGGGAAATGGGCAAGTAAGACAAATTTTAACTCGTTTGTCCCATGTGTTCAAAGCGTTTACACTTTCGAAGTCGTGCGTCTCTGGTCCCTACTATTAATTAGTCTGGTATATTCTCATGCATTATAACATGAAATAATATGCAATAATTGTTATGCAGTGATTCAGTGCTTGTTCGGGTCTGTAACAGCTGTAATGTATTCCGCATGATGGTGATTAAGGATTCACTTAATCAAGCTTGTCACTACTCCTGAAGTCAAAGCATTACCGTTCAGAATCTATGCATCACCTATTTCCCATAAATTTCCTTTCATTGATTATGTATTTTCTACGATGGAGTTTAACTTGTTGGACTATGACTGTAGTTTATGCACTTGAAAGATTATTTAAATTTCTGCACCACCTCCCATATTCTGGCCAATTGCGAGAAGACCTCACGTAGATTTTGTGCCATAAAGAAGCGAAGAAAAGATAACTATTTTTTTGTAATCGCGTGATATTTGCAGTGTGTCAATATTCTCATTTCATTTTGTTCCATTAATAGGGTTTGGTGTTGTATGATGTTGGAGGCTTGATGTGAGTTGGGATTTTGTGCTGCATCTTTTGATATAGGAGTAAATTGTCATATATAACATAGTTATTTCGCCCATAATCATACTGCGTGCATATGATGTTAAATGTAAATATTGAGTACGATCTTACTTTTCTAGTTGGCACTCTCCTACCGATACACAGTTGACAGGGAACCCGCAAGTCGAAAAAACTTTAACGCAAGACAATTTACAGTCATATTTTCTCCTATCGTTTCATCGATATTGTTATTGTAGAAATTATTCTACATTGTAATTGTATTGTTTCTACTTGATTCACAAATACTATCTTCCTCCAAAGATCAGGACAATAAGATTGTTCTGATGTTGCTTAGACTAGCAGTCTAAGAATGATAAATGAGAATAATTAATGACTAGCAGTCTGTTGCTAATGTGTTCTCTATTAAATAAGTTTTCATTTCTTCTATGGTCAACGTTGCATTCTTCATAATTGATAAAACTTTATATAAAGCATAAAAACAACCGTACCTACAATAACACGACATTCTAGACATTCTAACCCTTCTAAATGGCCGGTGAAAATTTGCTCACAATTGAATATTATTGTAACAACATACATAATTTAACTAAGGTAATAAGGTTGCATGTTCACAGAATGTTTGGGAAATAACTTATCAAATCAATTTCAAACACAGAGAGCTTTTACAATTTTTTGAAGGAATCTAGAATTTCGACGTCATCCGAAAGAATCAGAAATTAAAACTGAGGGCATGTTTTAACAAGGAATATACTCTGAAAGAGAAAAACGTGTTGCATATCTTTTTCTGAGTTAGATCTTGGACACCCCCCCGAACAAATCTAAAATCGTCCAGCTTTACAAATGTCTTCTATAAAGTTCTTTCAGAATCATTCTACCTATTGAAATGTTATATCAGAAAATCTGAAATAAAAATCTATTCTTTTAACTGTTTAACTTTATTGTGCAAGGATTTTATTTACATATGTGGGTGTGTATTACTAGCACACATTCCACTCTATAATTACCTCCAACAATAAAATCAATCAAACAACCATACATACTTTACAGAAAATTGCACAAAGGCTTTTATTTTTGTAGTAACTCAATTTCATGCAATATATGACACTTAAGTCACATACATATCATGTGTATCATTTTAGAAGTAATAAAAACCAAATTCAATGATATCAGTTTCAAATTTATGACTTCTTCGGTTTTCTAGACTGGAAGCATTTCAAAATCTTTAACTTATTTACATTTATATTGAAACAGTTTCCGCAAGGGTTGGGGATTTTTATTCATGACGTGTTCTACTCTCTTCGCCGAAGTGTTAGTTTGAAATCTCTTATATTTCTCGCGCAGTAGGTTTCTCGTAATGAAATTTCGTTTTATTATTTGATTGTAATTCCAGATGCCGGTTTGTCCTCGAAATTTTCGCTTTATAAGGTTCCCGATCTCCGTGGTGCAGGGAACAAATTCCCCCTAATACAGTTTCCTTCATGTGCAGGAGTCGCGGTGGGGGAAGGTTCTTGGGTAAGTTTGGAATCAATATTCTGGCATGCCAAGGGTGAGTAACCGGGCCTGCTTTCTTGCGGTCGCAAGTTATTCATCTTAGTGGCGGCGGGGGTGCAGGGAAGGCGCGGGGGCGGTAAGAGGGGGCTAGCGCATTGACAAATATGCACCCTTCGCCTGCCCCCTCGCAGATTGGATCGACTACCCCTCCGGGAGAGCGCCCGGCGCAGTAGGAGCACAGGACGTGCAGGTGGACAAAAAACAACAGCAAAATGCGCAGGCTTCGAACTCTCTTTCCCATTGAACGTTTATACTCACCTATAGCTTTCACATATACTTTACTGGGAAATTAAAAAAAAAATGTTTCGGAGAGTGAAATTATAACATTAATGTTATAAATAAAAAATAAAACTGATTTTATGCTGAACCATTTACAGGATGCCAAATTCCGTCTCGCATCAGAATTCCCTAAATTGTCAGATTAAATGAGCGAGAAAACCAGATATTAAACATATTTACAGGAATAAAATGATTTATTACGGGCTAAAGGGTCCATTTTAAAATAGTCAGGGGTGGGCTATGGTACTTATGCCCTCTTCTGTGCATGCCTGTGGATATTTAATTTAGAGGAGAATATTATGTACATTTTCATTATTATATCGCCAATCTAATTGTCTTAAAAATCAATATGTGGTATTAGTGCCGAATTACTTGCGAAAGCATTATATAATGTTTAATATTGCTTAGGACTAAGACATTTCTAATAAATTGCCTTCGTTAATGCTTAATTGACCATTCAATTTATTTGACGCATTAATGTTTGATGTCTTGTGTTTATTTAAACGTAATCAATCATCACAAGACTGATGAAATATTTTTTAACTAAGAAGATGCAATGTCACATTGTAAAATAATAACTTTCGCCTAGAGTGAACTGTCGCCAAGGATGTATGTCCACCAATATCCCCTTTCGCACGCAATGGGCAACGGGGGGCGGAGAGGGTGTGTTGCGGGGAGCCTCATGTGCGGTCACGCGTGTCGCCTCTCGACCCGCTCGCCACTCGCCGGCTTCAAGTGGCCTCTTTAATCTTTCCGAACGTGTCTGCGAGCAGCGTTCGAGGAGGGGGTTTTGACAGATCATGTGTCGGCTTTGTTACATACCATGCTTTTGATATTTTAGGACATTGGGTTTGCGTAATTTTTTACAGACAATTTCATATAAACTACAATATTAGGAGAAATATGAAGAAGATTTTCTGTAATTTTTTCTTTATACGAGCATGTAAGTTTTAGATGAATTTTTCTCATTTAGATGAATATATAGTTTGAATTTCTGATTTTCAATATTCGCGGCTTGATTGATAATTAAATTGTTTAATGACTTAAAATTTGGTTTCTAACTTTGGGAAATTTTTAATTGAAATATAATGAATTGTTTGCAATGTATGACTTTTTCTCTTACCATATGTTAGTCTTTAAAACTTCGTAAAAATATATGGAGCCTTTGTATTCTTCAAGTGTTCGTTGCATGCCTTTAGAAATATCGTTTTACCTAATTTTAACTTGATACCTGGAGGACAAAGTACTAAATTATTGACGTAACGCGAGGAAAATGTAAAAATATCAATATTTGGTACACGATTAATTAAAAAAGCCAAATGTTTGGGATACTGGAAATAGATATTTTCTAATATCAAAGAAGCTACCAGCCAGGGAAACCGAAAGAATTGGTTACCTTTAAATGGTAAGGGTAGGTATTGCCATTGAGCAATAGGATAGTCATTTAAAGTTTTTAAGCATGAGTAAATTTTCGTGGAATAAATAAATATATGTAAAAAATATATCAGGTCTTAAAAATAAATACATCGGTCAGTATCTGCACAGCAGTTGGTTATGAGTTTGCTTGTCATTTGTTCTCAGAACATACATACTAAATATAGTACTAGGACTCAGAATAATTTAAAATATGCTTATACTAAAGAATATAATATCAGACAAATGTATGAAACGGTGGTTGAGTTCATACCACCCAAGTCATGGATGAAATTTGGTCTTGGGTCGCACAAAAGTAATCTCACACACATAACGTTTTCTCAGTGTAGATAGGTTACTTCAGTATGGAAACACGTGAATACCCAAATGTGTTCACAGACACGCGAGAATGACGTGAAATAGCTCTTGGCGTTGACGTAAACTGTTTTTCTAGGATCTTATAGAATCATAATTCAACGAGCGAGTATTGGATGACGTTACACTTTCTGTCGACACGGTCACTATTCGATCTCTTCTCTTCTGGTGAAAGATTGTGACTACTAGGTTATTGATCATATATTTCGTTGTTGCAAATATTGCGAATTTGAGCAGGTATTGGTAAAAGCCATTTCAAAGGTTCAAAGGAAATATTTCGGTTTGACTCAGAACAAATAGGATTTTGAAGGTCGACGTGTGGATGGTAATGAAGTATCAGTCACATTCTTTCACTATCTGAGAAGTGATCTCTCACTTCTGAGCGTAGGCGCCTTTGTCACGATCTCGACGTTGGCGCGCGATGGGCTGTCGAACTGCTGGGCGCACCGCGTTGGTCCCCCAAGTTCACGCAGGATTCGCCTGCCTACGGGTAGATGTTCTGAAGGGCGTCGTTGTAGAGCGAGTTGTAGGTGTTGCGCAGCACGAAGAGGTCGTTGGGGCGTCCGTTGAAGACGTAGGGCCCCTGGTCGAGCTGCGTGACCGGGGTGTCCTGCTGCGCGGGCGACTGCGGGCGCTGCGTAGGCGGCGCGGGCGGGCGCGTCGCCGGCCGCCAGTACACGCTGGTCGGCTTGCCGTTGGCCACGAAGTCCACGGGCAGGTTGATGAACGGGCTGAAGGCGGGCGGCGGCGCGGGCGGCTGGCTCACGTAGCCCAGTCCAGGCACGAACACGTAGGGCGTGGGTGGCATGCGGATGTAGTAGACGGGCGAGTCGGGGAACGGCGCGGGTTTGCGCGCGCCGCCGGGCTCCGTTCGGGACAGCACCTGCGGAGAACCAATCAGTCGTCACGACGCTGCTCACACACACACACACACACACACACACACACGCGCGGTATGTAGCTTATAGGCAAATAAAATTAGTGTGCAATCTACATTGTCAACATGAGGGCATATGTGAGCTATTATGAAAATGGTTAGCTAAAGATCTACTCCAAACTATAAGGCACTAAAATTGGATCGTTCTTTATGTACTTCCTTTTTTTAACAAGATATATGTTCTTGTTAAAATTTAAAGAAATATTTTTTCTGTATTTTCTGTACACAGTTTAATATTATTATGCCACAGGTACTATTAACTTTCAGTACTACACACTATTAACTTTCAGTACACTTGAAAAAAAATAACCTGATCATCTTAACAAGCTCTGAGTAGTAGAGTATCTTCTACTTCTTCATAAAGCTCTCTCTTTCTCGGCTTATAATTGCAACTCAAGGAACTAAAAACATCCTTATCTGAAACTTTACCGCCAGTCTCTTAGATGCGAGAGCTTAGATGCAATGTGCACTATTTAAATAAAAGAGGACAAATCAAAAAATTTGAAGACACGACGAATAAAGTGGAAGAAGTCTGTAATGGGAGAGGAGAGAGACAGTTAAGGAAGACATTTTAATTTATGAAGAATATGAATTATCAGAAGTACAATTTTGTAATTATTATTAAACATTCAAAAGCATTTAGTACAAGGCTTATAATAGAGGCTTACAGATAAAAAATAAACGTGTATAAGAAGTTGGAAAAATGTAATTTAATTTTTGAAATACGGACAACTTAAAATATTCTTGGTTCCGTTGTTTTTGGGATACAGTTAACTTCATTTATCACTAGACGTTTTGGGCTGAGATCCGTTCATGAATTTCTCGGCGTGCAGAAGTCGCAGGTCACTCCGCTGGCGCAGCGGACGCGCAGTCAGCGGCGCGGGGGCGGGGGCGGGGGCGGGGGCGGAAGCGGGGGCGGGAGCGGAAGAGGAAGCGGCCCGTCAAGAGGCGGAGGGCGCACTCGGAGATGTGGGGTCGCCGGGGCTTTCACGCAGGATTTAGGCTGGCGTTTATGAGACGTTCCAAAGGGGTTACAAAGGGATGTTGCCGCTTTCTCAAGCTTCCTTGGTGTTGCAAATCAGTTCGAATTAATGTACGGAATGTGTTAACTGCACTTAATGTTGCATGTAATATGACACTAAAAGGGTGCAAGAGAGACACATTTACTATTTATCGAAGGTATTAATTTTAAGTATCGTTTTTTTCCTCTAATTTACTAGTTTAGAAGCTTCACTTTTATGAGAAAAAGTGGCCAAAGTGAAAAAAACGACTTCAACGACATGTTGGAAAGAACATTTTAAAAATAAGTCTTTAGATTTTTATGAGCTATCTTACAGTTGATCAAATGCCATGTGATAGATTTTTAAGATTCTAACTTTTTAGGATTCTAACTTTCTTAATGCGTGTTTCAAGAAGAGCGTTTATAGCCTGACAGGTGTGCAAGACTTGCGGAATGAATGCCTACACCAAATCTAAACGAAAGCTGTGGATTCAAATACCAGGTATGCCTAGGTATTTTATGGGGTATTGTGACATGTTGTGCATTCCTGCTCCAGAGTACATCTTCTTCCACCCGAATCCTTCCCCTACTTCCCATCGTTACCTCATAATTTGTGATTGTGGTTGCTTCTGTGAGACGCATTGCGCTTCTGGAGTCCTGATCAGTACCATTTAATGGCAACCTGACTCACTACCACTAAAACCAGTCCAGTCACCAACGGGCCTACGAGCTACCCGGAGTATGCACTTGACCGAGAGAGGGTCACGAGCCATATCGGCGTAGTGAGGAGACAATTTGAGTTACCCATGGTTGAACTAGGAGATATCTCTCAGCCAAGGTACGTATGTCCACAAGACACTAACGGAGAAAAATAGGGACACGTACAAGAGTAGCATTCAAATTTAGAAGTTTCAAGAAATATTCTGAAGAAAGGGAGCAATGAATTTCATGGAAGAAGAGGAATAGAGGAATGAATCATACATAACATACATCAACATAACCATGTTTTACAGTTAAAGTAATAAGGTATGCTGGAAATGTTCTTTCGATCCTCCCACGTAGTAGAGAAATGTACCTAAAGTGTAAAAAGAGAGTGCGATTTAAAATAACCATAGCAGTAAAAGGACATTTGAAGTTCAGAGGCACATATGTAAATATTTCGCTTAAATATAGTCTATTTACTATTCATGTCGCAAATGGAACCGAATATCTCAAATAATTAACTCAATAATTATTTAATGCGCGTGGTAATAGATATTAGTAAGGTGCCTTAAGTGACTTTCAATGGAGACAAAATAAAACATTCAAAGCATTCTGAAAAATCAGATTAACATAAAAAGCATATTTATTGCGATAAAAATTCACATTATTGTATTGTGTTATACTAATTTGCTTCTGGATTGCGATAAAAAATGTAAATAATATATTTTACTGTTGCTTGTTGTGTGGCTTTCCAGTATCTAAAACCAAGCGTCTCAATTTCTGTTTGTGAATGGGGAAATAAAATTATTTACTTTCTTGAAATGCATTCCTTACCGCAAAGTAACTGAACTCGGGTATAAAGGGCAATTTGGAATGATGATATTAATTTCTACTTTTAAGATTATATTTCTTGCTCCGAAGTAATAAAACAATTTCTATTACTAAATACTGTTATTTTATGAAAATTGAAAATTATTACAACTCTCTTACAATCATCTGAGTCGTATGTTCTCAAATTCCGTCAGGCACGATCTATGATGAGTCCTGCCAGACGAGTCCTACCAGACGAGACCACACTGCAGCTCCCATTGTATCCCACCGTATCCCATTCCATCCCATCGCCCATTAGGCACCCATCGATCTCGAGTGCACCCTTCCTTTGAGGGTGATTTGAGAGCCACACGGCTTTAGATAAGAGCAAAGAGACTGCCAACTGACAACGGTCCCTGTCCCACATCATCACACTCCCCGCCCCACTCGACCGCGCCGCGCTCTACTCCGACCCGCCCCCACCACGCGGCAGAAACAATGTATGGAACACCCCTTTCTTTGTGCGAGGGGGAACTTGCCATCCTATGTTCCATATCACACTGAGGCAGTCGTGTTTTTATTCCCGCTGAACGTTGATGTGATATTCATATCGGTCCGAAATGGGCTGAATTGCAATATCGACAGTTGCCAAACGTTTTTTTTGTTTGTAGATGAGATTGGGGAGCGTGTCCAATACCGTATAAATTAGAATTCATTTATTCATTTTTCTTATCGTGTGGACTTTGTCGTAAATAGAATAATAAATAAAAGCCGAAAGAAGAAAAATATGTTTTGAGAATGTTCTGTAAACAACGATAAAACCAGAAAGAAAACTTTTAAAATATTTATATTTTGTATTCAAATATTTTTCTCAAGATATTAATTCGCACTGTTAGTGAATATGCGTTTCAATATTTGTTTTCGCATTTTTTAATATCTACCTCCAAAATGTCACAACCATCAGTAAATGTATTTTTTAAAGGTTTTATGGATTTTCAGAGCAGGAAGTCAGGTCATATAACAAAAATGATCCTTTCGATCTCGACGTTTTCTACAATTTTCAAATCAGGTAATTGAGTGCAAGAGGGTGATTTTTGAAAGGTTAATTTTCTAAAGTATCCGACATCGAATGTTTCTTCATATATTTCGACTAATAATATGAGATCATCAAATCAGTTATTTTGTAAATCTGCCCAAGATGCACGTGGGTACGTATAATTTAATTCAAATTTTATCTAACACTTTGAGTGTTCAAAACGAGACATTTTATTTCATTGGTGGTCTGAAGTAATGCGTTCGTTCCGGGCAATCATCGCTTTTGCATCTACGCTAAGCGTTAGCGAGAACGAGAGTGCGCATTGCCGCAAACAGGCCCGCCCGCCTGTGGGGTCGCGCCGCCTCAGGCGTCGGTTCATCCCTCTCGGGGTTTGCCCGTGCTTGCGCCCAACGCATCTGCATATTTATAAAGGCCGCACCTGTATAAACGAAGCTCCAAAGAGAACCTCGCGCCGCATTAGATGCGCCCGTGTCGGCAGTGAGACGGGGACGGCGGTGGCGATGGTGACGGTGGTGATGGGGGAGGGAGGAATCTGGAGATGTCAAGGTTAGCTCGCTTTGCAGTTGTAAAAAAGGCAGTGTGAATGGAGGCCAATGTTCTTTTAATCTCACTCAGCTTTAATCCCGGTGAATACTGCTGGGTAAAATAAACAGGTCAACTTTTCATATTTCCACAAATTCTTGTGGTAATTTCTTTTCCTTATTCTCGTTATCGCTCTTCTAAGTCTTCCCTTTCTTTTTTCTTCCCCTCTTCATTCTTGTGTAATAGCAAATTAAATTATTTGCAAAATATTGCTTATTGAAATATAAATCATAAAGAAGTGAAAGGACCCAAATACTATTTTTAGATGGTCAGTTAGCATGAAACGTTCTTTCACTGGAAGTAAATAAAATAACTGGCATTGATTTTATTCTGAACTCGTGAGTAGTTAGTTTGTGCGAATTTGATCTCTTCAAAATTATTGTACAATGAATTTGTCCACATTTTAATACATTGTTGGTTTTTAATGATTTAAAAATAAATACAATATTGATTTACACAATATTTTTTCTGCCAAACGTATGTCAAAACACTTTGTTAACGGTGTACCGCCATTTTTCGCTTCTGAATGGTGAGGTAATTTACCTTGAAAATTGGATGGAGAGTAAAACATTTCGATTGTGTTGGAGGACTTCTGAACAATATATATTTCTCTCATATAAATTTTACTTTAAATAGTTATTTGTGACACGAGTGGTAAAAGAACCATTCAATTTTGTGAATTGTGAAACGAGGCCGGTAGGTCGAGTGGCGTAAATCTACCACGTGTGTCATACACTATTTTGTAGACGGACTTTCTGATTATTATTTGTTTGTAATTCAAGTATACAAACCTCTTAATGCGTCATTTAAGTCAGTATTAGCTGATGTGATCAGTCGAAAGTATTTCGTTATCCTCTTTGCATTCCCTGATTTATAAAAACACATGAGCATCGTTCCACTTTTAGCACTGGTACTAAAAATTAATCTTTTAGTTCGCTATGCATACCTTAAACAACTGTTTGTACTAGTGGTTGTTTGAAACATTTTTATAAAACTCTACATAATATATTCATGGGAACCAAAGTCTATTGTATTTCATTGAAACATTTTCCAAATATTTTGGGTATAAGAAGAATTCTACAAGTAAGGTCAAATTTGTATTTTTAGTATCTCATCATGGTTTTTTTCTAGTGAAACCCAAAGAAATGTCACAGAAGCGCAGTTCCTAGAAGGAAGATGTGCAATTGGTGACATTTGATTCAATATTCTTTTGGAAGAAGCTAACATGTAATTTTCCTAGTGGTTGATAGCGTATTCTCTTTTTTCCGTCGCAAGCATGAAGCATTAATGCAATATTTCAAAGACTTTCGTTCTATCACAGAAGTGAAATTACAGAGCGCTGTAGATACGATCAAAATTATTCTCACTAATATCTTCATGCATATTTACCTTTAAATCTTGTTTATGACAAATTACCTTCCTGTTTTGTGGCAACTATAATTATATGCGGAACAATTTATTATATTCTCTATTAAGAAACATTTCTTTAACATATGAATTGTATAGACAAACACGACATCATAGATTCAAAATTCTAAATTAAAAAATAGTAATGGGTAATTGAAATTACAAGTTGCAAATAAGGACTTTATAACGTATCATCCTCGAAATCTCTGTTTTGCAATCGTGCGCACTATTCAAATAGGCGAACTTATAATGCTCCAATTAACTCTTATAGAATATAATGCAAATGAAACGCTCGGACGATTGAAAATTTAATCGTAGTTATTGAAATTGAAAGAATCTTAATCAAATGATTATTAGTGGATATTCACTAAAATTTTAGGCACCTTTTCTTATGAATGCGATGAGGTTATCGGTACCCGAAAAGGAAAAAAAAAAACAGCTATAAGAGTGTAAATAATCCTGAATCGCCAGTAAGACGATTTTAAATAACAATATTCCCGCGGGGTATGCACCAAATGAATGAAGTATTGGCTCGATCACAAAAACTTGGAATAATCCCTTTGCATTATGAATTGCCGTATAAAATCATCCACTCCTCGTGTCAGTATCAGGTGCAAATATTGTGTGTTAGTGTCCGACGGAAATGTAAATTTGTACAAATGTTGACTATTCAGCTTTCATTGGTGCTTATACTTATGCCACATTCTTACAGTGTAGGTTAACTTGAAACAAGTGTGTCAGTAATTAACTATCCATGATGAAAAAATATGGGACAAATTATTCCTCAGAAAGGTGAGACATTTAATAAGTAGTATTCCAATTTTTGAAAAACTATTCCATAGTTATATTTATTTACTTATTTACTCCCTTATTTTTTATGTATTATTTCTTTATTTTTATTTTTTCACTTATTCATTCCGTTAATGTAAGTCCGCACCTCGTTGTGGTCGCCGGAGTCCTGGTACGCCGAGTAGTCGAAGTATTGCGGGGGCAGCACGCCGGGGGGCGCGTAGGCGGCGAAGTAGGGCAGCTGCTTGTCCGCGCGCTGGCCGGGGAAGAGCGCCTGCTGCTGGGCGGCGGAGGAGGCGGCGGCGGCGGCATCCATGTCAACGTCTGCGTCGTCGGGAGCGGAGTGTGTGGGGACGTGGCGACGGAAGCGGCGCGTCATGGGGGCGCCAGCGGCGGGGGTGGGCGCGCCGGCCAGCAGCAGCAGCAGCAATAGGGCGGCGGCCGGTGCCAGCAGCGCAGCGCTCCGGAGCTGGGAGATCCTGCGGACAGACGCACGTGGCCGTCAGAGAGGGAATACACTTGGGACTCGGATGGACATGCTTACTAGTAAATAATCATTGTGTTCTTAGTTTACACATACTAAAACAGACTACTATTGAATAGAAATTGCCATTTAACCCATGCCTAAGTTTCAATCGCAGCTCATTGAACGCTCTCATTGTCGTTTCGCCCGTGATCGCTATTGTTGGAGATATCTGGTAGCGTGTTTTCATTTTTATCGCACATCTTGATGCTGATCGAAGATCCTGCAGACAGACGCACGTGACCGACAGCGAGATAGTGCGTGATAGTGTAGATGCGATGCAATTGCTTCAGGGAATTCACTGCGAAAATAAAGGCAGAATATTCACTAAGAAAAAGAATATAAAAATGTAGCAAATCATGTAATACAATGAAATTGAATACATTATTTGCTTCGTACGCATGTGAATGAATTTATCATCAGGCATTTAGGTTTTAATTGGTGATAATAGTTTTGGTAAACGTATAATTTCGAACGATATTTTCTAGAAACATAAATATTCTCAATAATACTCTCGTCCTTGTTTAAATAATGAATTTATCGTTGAAATTAAATGATGCAATTTTTATATAACAATATAATTATAAAAAACGTACCTCTCTAAAACTTTTTCATGAGCAGAAAGCAGGGGCTGTATCAAAACAAAAATTTTGTGTAAAAGAAATCCATGAAATAGAAAAGGGGAGACATTAAGTAACCTTCTCCATGCGTGTCATTCCTCGTGAGGACGGCACAGAAGCTTCGCTTTGAGGTGACGAGGGCGATAGTGCGCGCTGCCTAGGGGCAAAGTGAGTCCCACATGTGGAAGGCGGCGAAAGGCAGGGACCTTCGTCTAAGAAACCGGGTGAGGGAGGGCGACAAGATCACTTAAGCGGCCGCGCGTAGGGGTGATAGCGGAGGTTAGATGCCGGGGTTTGGGCGACCGCGACGGTGGCGGTGGCGGCGGAGGCAGTGATGGCACTGGCGGCACTGGTAGCTGTGGCTGTGGCAGTGACTGTGCCGGTGGTTGTAGCTGTGGCGGTGATTGAAGCTGTGGCGGTGGCTGTAGCGGCGGCGGTGATGGCTTGGTTGTGACGGTGGTGGAGGGAAGATGGTTGTGACTGCAGTGGCTGTGGATGCGATGATGGTGGAGGAAAGGAGGTGGTGGTGACTGCGCAAGGGGGGAGGGGGTGATGGTGGCGATGGCTGTGACGACAATCGCAGCGCGGGCGGGGGCGTGGGCGAGGTTGGGCATAGGCGCAAAAAAGACGCGAGGGATTAGCAGGGCGGCCGCTGCGGGGCGGGAGGGGCGGCCGCTCGCGCTGATGCGTGATCCGCCAGAGGCGCACGTGTGAGCGAGGGCGCGCCTTCGGGGCCTTTCTTGCTTTCCACGCCCTCCAGGGAGGCGATCCGTCTCGAGCGCCACTTGGCCCTTCTTCCGACGCGTGTGGAGAGCAATGCGCAATTAAACGCTAGAAGAACATTATCAAAGAGTTACATATGTACTACACGTGAAAGTAAAACTAAAAAGTCGTAGTTCTTTATTGTGTATAAGAAGGATAAATAAAGCCTGAAATATCATGGAAGAATTTTGGGAAAACGGAATGTTTTTCACTAATTATAAGAAGATATTGAAAGCAATTCTGTTATTCTAAATGTACGAAAAGACATTTTAGAAAGTATTAAGTGCGATAATCAATCAAATAAACTGATTTCCTAGAATTAACAATTATTTCGCAATTGGCTACAACGTTCAAAAAGCCTCAAACGCACAGCGATTTATTAAAGCTTTTTCACAACATGGATAAAATAGCTTTGTAGAGTTCTTCAAAACATATTTTATTAATGTTTTCAAGCTGTATCGCTTCGCGTGCAGGAATAACGCATTCCAATTACAACCGAGTACGTGACGGAGTAAGCACGAAAGAACCAAAGACGCAGCCTGTGTGGAAGGCCTAGACCGCTCTCCAGTGAGCCATGACTCGGCGTTGAGCGTTCAGTCACTGGGCTCCCACTAGCCGCTTTGTCCGTACGGTTCGTTGCGTTTCGAAGACTCCTCACGACAACCTTGGAAGGTCGCGACGTCCGGCAGCCGTGCTCATACCGCAGGAGCGGCGGTGGCATCGGCCTGCTGGAGGGGCGCCAGACAGTCCACGAGAACGGGCTAGGAGGAGGTAGGAGAAGGGAGGAGGAGGATGGAGGAGGAGGGAGGAGGAGAAGGGAGGAGGAGATGGAGAAGGGAGAGGGAGGAAGAGGAGGAGGGATGAGGAGGAGAAGGGAGGAAGAGCGAGGAGGAAGAAGAGGGAGGAGGAGGAGGACGAGGAGGACAAGGAAGAGGAGGAGGAAGAGGAGGAGGAAGAGGAAGAGGAGGAAGAGGAGGAAGAGGAGGAGGATAAGAAATATCCATAGAAAGGAAATATTTGTTGAATATGTCAATTGGAAATTATACTATAAATATTGTCATCTAAAAGCCCTGGAAGGGAAGAGAAATGCCTTGAAGGTCTCTTTCCCAACGATAGGAAAATTCCTACCACACCTCCACGCGGTAGGGGATGGACACCAATGGTGACCAACGTGGCTCTGGAGACCGAATGACTGCCGGAATAAGTGGTCCCCCCTGTCCGCCAATGGCCTCCTGTTTGGAGGGCAAACGAGCGAGCAGCGGAAGGATCGATTTCTCGCCTTGAGGACCTGAAAACCCCTAAAGAGAGAAACGGGGAGGAGGATCCTCGAAGCCGTGGAGAAGGCAATCCTCCTAGGACAAGGGAAGTCCAAAACCACATCCCCCTCCTCCAGATGGAGGTTGTGCGGAGAGGGCTAGTCCACATAAAAAAATTGATTACTTGTAGTGCCCAAAATAGTCTCGAAATTACCTCAACTTTGACGAATACTATGCATTTACTAGGCTGTCCGACCTGAGGAAGGTCGCAGAATGCGACCAAAACATCGGCACCTTCGCCCTTGACAGTCTAGTAAATACTGACTCCGGCCGCGGAAGCCTACGCTCTCAGAATACTATACAAAAACCTGGAAAAAGCAAATGGATCTCGGACTATTTAAAAGTTTCCTGATGGGGTGTGAGGGGAATTACTAATAAAGAGTTGGAAAAAATGAAAATAAATATAGCTGTAATTACAGAAACCAAAAATAAGTTAGATGGATCAAAATATGTGGATAGCTATGCCATGTTTTATAGTGGAGTACCTGAAAATCATAGAGCTGCTAAGGGAGTTGCTATATTTGTGGACAGAAAGAGGGAATCGAAGATAAAATAATGTAAGAATGTAAATGAAAGAATTATCACTATGAAATTAAAACATGACAGAGGATATGTGATAGTGATAGGAGTGTATGCACCAGAGGAAAGAAGGAGGATGACACAGAACAATTTTACAAAACTCTTCAAAGGATCATTGACTTGTATAACTCAAAATATGAAATCCTACTGCTCGGTGACTTGAATGCTAGAGTTGGAGATATAAGTACACCAAATGCAATGGGAACTCATGGTGAAAATATAAAAAATTCAAATGGAGAAAAACTAATAGAATTCGCCACTTACAATGAACTAAGTATTTCCAATACATTTAAAAACAAAAAAGGATATTCACAAGTTCACTTAGGCACCTAGAGGATATAGATCTTTAATGGATTATGTGATAGGAAATAAAAAGATTTCTAAGAATATTGACGATACTACAGTAAAGAGAGGAAATGACATAGGATCGGATCATTTCTTAGTAGTTTCCCGTACAAAGCTTCTGGCAAGATGGAAGAAAGCAAGAATGACGCCATCTACAACCAATAAGGATGAAGTCTTTAAGGTATATCTATTAGAAGATGAAAGTATACGAAAGCTGTATGAAAATAGAGTCAATACACATCTGCAAATGTATACCACAAGTAATAATATAGAACATGAATGGCAGAATATTGAGCGAATAATGAAACAAGTTGCAGAAGAGGTATTGGGATTTATGAGAATACAAAGGAGAAAAAGAGGATTAAAAATTTGGACGAAAGAAATAGAAGAGTAAATGATAAACAGAAAAAGTTTAAAATCTACCTGAATAATCATACTGAAGACAACAAGGAAGAATATAGAAAAGCAGTAATAAGAAAAAGAAATGCTGCAAAAACAGTAATAAGAAAAGCACATGCAGAATCATGGGAAAGATTTATATGTTACATGGAACATGACCTGTTTGGTAGGCAGTCGCTGGCTTACAAGGTGATGAAAAACATTAAATAAAGATGAAAGATACAAAGTAGATGTCATTGATCAGAAAACATGGATACAACATTATACACAGTTGTGGTATAAAGAAGAACAGCAAGTAATCAAAAATCAGTCAGGTAGTGAAGTAGATAACCTAGAGATAGAAGAATTGCTAGAAGCTTTGAAGGGAACAAAAAACAGGAAAGCGCCAGGACTTAATAACAATAATACAGAATTGATAAAACATGCTGGAATACTCTTCCAACATTGAATATTGCACTTTTTTAATATGTGCTGGAAAAATTTGCAGATCCCAAAAGGATGGCACCAAGCAAAAGTTATCTCCCTGTACAAAAAAGGAGACAGATCAGATCCGAATAACTACCGAGGAATAAGTCTTTTAGATATAGTCTACAAGTTATACACAAGAATTTTAAATAAGAGGCTTAAACTAATAGCAGAACACCTAATATCAGAAGAGCAAGTAGGATTTAGGAAGGGCAGATCTTGTGCAGACGCCATATTTACATTAAAAAGAATAATTGAAGAAAGAAGAGAATTCAACCGCGAAATTCACCTAGCTTTTATAGATCTAGAAAAGGCTTTCGATAATGTAAATAGGCAGTTATTATGGGATATCCTTGAAAAAAGAGGATACCCGATGCATTTGGTGGAAGCAAGAAAGAGCCTATTCGAGGATACTACAATACGAATAGTAGTAGGAAGGAAAATGACAAACGAGATTTCCACTAACAAAGGAGTAAGGCAGGGTTGCTGTATCTCACCAACCCTTTTCAACATTTATATTGACGATATGTTTAGGACATGGAAAATGTTAATTGAGCCGGGAATATATCTTGGAAACAAAATTTTTATAAACTCCCTTTTATACGCTGACGATCAAGTGATCATTCAGGGAAATGAGGATAAATTTCAGAAAGCTGTTGGTGCACTAAACCAATTAGCTAAGGAATATAACCTGAAAATCTCCACTAATAAAACAAAAACAATGGCATTTAAAGGGAAACTCCTGTAGGAACAAAAATAGTCTTAGAAGAAGAAATAATAAAGCAAGTAAAACACTTCAAATATCTAGGATTCCACGTTTATTACGGAAAAGACGTAGACCTGGACATAAAATTAAACTATTTCCGAATCATATATGGAACAATTCATAGGAATTTGAAAAACAAAACACGAAAATATACTAGAGTAAAGTTTTCCATACTGTGGCTGTGCCCATTTTAACATGGAACAACGGAAATGAAGCTAGAGTAATGACAAACAAAGATAAATCAAAAGTTCAGGCAGCAGAAATGAAATTTATTCGAAGCACATTAGGATATACAATTTTAGATAAAAAAGAAATAATGATCTAAGGGGAGAACTCGGGATAGAACCAGTGCTCGACAAGCTGGCCAAAAATAACAAGAAATGGTGCGAACATCTAAGAAGAATGCCAAGCAGCAGACTTCCAGCTTTGGCAATGCAATGTCGACCAAACGGAAAACGTGACGTTGGAAGACCACGTGCTAAATGGGCGCCGGATCAGGTTGATGAACCTAATCCTTGATTAGAAGAATAAGCTATAAATATTTAATTGGAATATAAATAACAAGAAAATGTTTTCACGCTCTCTTTAAAAGTGCAGTGTTCAACAAAAACTGGAAAATCTGTTCATTTATGTATGAATAAGATTGAAAGTTGCCATTTTCATTTATGGCAAAATGAAACTACAAATTAAAATCTCCTATTACGATATTATAGTGGCGGTAAATACATCGCTCGGTATACTTCGATTATACTAAAAAGAAAGACCTGCTATCAAAGGAAGGATGGCCTACGATGGCAAAGTATTGGAAAAAGAACATCAGTAGAGAGATGCATGTAATGCTTAACGTACGCATTTTATCCCTTTATCTTCTAACTCATATGCTCGGGAATGCAATGGAAGTTTTATTGACAGCACGTGTGACACAGATCTTCGAGTAGCTGCGCATGCATCGCGTGGCTCGACACTGCCCAGAGAAGAGCTGCAGAGTGTGGCAGGCGGCGATCGCCAGGTGACAGCTGATGATAAGAGTGGCGACTGACATCTGTGGGGGCGGCCGACCAGAGGTTTCTGTCGGGACACGACCATTAGGCAGGTGAAAGGTGACGGCGCCTCTGTGGAGGGAGCAAGGAGTGGCGAGTGTAGGGGCGTACGCTGGCCCTCGCGATGTGGTGAAGAGCAGCAACAACCGATAGGAAGGAAACTCGGTAGCGAAGGCGGTGGTTGTGGTGGTGTTGGTGGTGGTGGTGACGGTGTTGTGCCGCTCCAGCGCTCCCTAGTGAAGGATTCGGAGAAGCTTCCAAACGGAACGAGGGGTTGAAAATGCGGTTGCCGCGTAGACGTATTTCTTGCGAGCGCGCAGTCTGCCACGGGGCTGGTGCGGGAATTCACCCACACTGCTCTCGCAGCTCTGCCGTCGCCCTCCGATGCCTCCGCCATCTATCTCGATCGTCCACCGCCTCGTTTCTTCACTCCCTAAGCCACAGACTCTGCCTTCGACTGTTACGCTAGCGCTACCTGAACTGACTGTGAGAATGGTTTTTCTGCCAGCAGTCACCCCTGTCTTTTCGCTCTTGACGTTCTCCACCCTTTACCATACCCAGTATTAGTCAGTCTCATTACACAGCTCGTTCTTCACCAGCCATTGACTGAATTTTGAGTTCGAGTAAGTCAACTGTTATGGTCATTAATCGTGTCCGTGTAGTGAATGTTTATTCCAAGTGTTGACAGTTTTCCTTCCCCTCTGGATGGCAAGATCCGATGCCGACCTAAGCGTCGCCTTGCGAACGATTTCTTCATCCAGGTATCTCTCGCAACCGGGTCATCATGCCAGGCTGGTCAAGCTCCTTGCTGGCAACTAGCCTCTACATGACAATGTGGTTGCATGCAAGTTTAAGCGTGTGTATATTAGAGAAGAGGAACACCGAAGGAAGAAGAAGAAAAATATCGCACGGCCCATGTCTCGTTTGTTAGAATACTGCTCCGGCATTCGCCTGTTATTGATTAACGAAACCACAAAAAACTCCCGATCAGAGCAACCGTCTGATAGAATTATCCTCCACAAAGGTTGAATTCGGCCTAGCTACCCGTACGTACAGCGCATGTCCGTCTCTGTTCATCTATCGCCCTTCGCATCCCAATTCAAACTCTTTGCATTCGGACATGTTCTTCGCTGTCCCCCAAACACCTCTTCCGTTATTTCCAGTCCCACCTCCTCGGGTGATTCTCATCGCCCCTACCACGTCGCATGTTACCCCCCCCTCAACTTCCCTCACCTCCGTCCCTGCCCCTCCCGCCCTCACTGTACTTCACCTGAGGCCGGAGTCGCCGCCCCGCCTGAGTTCGCTCCCTTCACCGGAAGTACATTCACTAGGTTTGATCGCCGGTATGGAAGTATCGGAAAGTAATAATGAGACGGAGAATCCCTACATCACCGAATCTCCGTTACAACCTGATTTACATGCAAATATTCGTCCTTCCTCTGAGTCGCTACTTTAATAATTTACTTTTCTCTGACAGATATCGCGAGTTAAATCCACGATGCTTTTACCCCCTCGAGGACGTTCGCAATATCGGATATTCCTTGAGAATTGCCCGCTCGTCGCGGAGCGAGCGAGGGAGACAGGAGGGGCACAGTAGGTTGAAAGCGCATTTTGAATGCACGTCAAACTTTGTATCAGGATTTGACTTTGAATGTTAAAATTCCAATTATATTCTTGACTTAAAACCAGATCCATCAGTAGGTATATCTTACAATTCCTTCGAATGTGCTTGGAACATCGTTTTCTTTGAACTGAGTTTTGGCACCGATTTATATAATATATATTTGTCAAAACCTTCATTTCGAAAATTTTGGTACTTAACTCCTTAGGTTTGCAAGGTATCAATTATTATTGTAAGAATAGTGTGATTAAATATTTAAATTAACCAATTTCGATAAAAATGAGAACTTTATCTTCAATACTAAATGGAATGTACCATCTCTTCTCTTGTTGTCTCATAAAAAATACTAAATAAACAGTAAAAACAATATTCGCGCCATATCATTTGTGATTAGAGCATTAGGTCTTTTCAGCTATTCATTAATCAACTGGTATTCATATTTATCCCATTTCAATCCCTTTTGTTCCCTTTCTCTCGAGTCCTTGCTGTACCTCGCGAGATACTCTTGTTCTTCCGTTGCAATTGTAGGCTACCGCGGCTAGAATCATGTGAAGGCTCTCGGCTGTCCGGGTGACACAGCGTCGAGGGCAGTGATGCCGACATCACATCGCGGTTTTCTTCAGGACGAGTGCGCTTGGCACGAATGATGGTCGAAACGTCGGCATCACTGCCCTCGGCTAGGTGTCAGCTTGTTGGTTGGCTTATACCCTGACAGTTTAAACCCTGTGAGCACGGGAAGAGACGAGTAAATAAAAAGAAATTCCTGCCTTAACAACAATTATTTCTGATCGCATCGTGATCATAATCAGCGCTTGAGTATTCCACTTAATTTATCAGCACCGAACCCCTTGAAAAGAATAAAAGTGTTAGTTTGGCTCAATTTAAACCGAGAATACTTTTCCCCGTGATACTTCTTCAGTCCTGCGGCTGAATATAATTGCATTTCCTGCCACTGTATAGCTCTCCCGGAAGTTTCCCTCGTGGGGGTGAGGACAGAAGGGGGGGGGGAGCTGGCAGCGTAGCTAGGGCTGGCGGTCGGTCCCCTTGCAGACGGGATAAAAGTTTTGAAAGGAACGGAGTGTTGAAGTGTATAAATATTATTTTTGGTAAAGAGGGGCCGCGAATCTCCGTACAGATCGCACCGCCTTGGGCAGGGGGAGCCACTCGCGCTTTGATTCGCTCGCGGCTGCGGGGTGGGGGGCGACTCATATCACCTGCGATCGCTTTATGAAAGACGCCCAATGGAGAGAGGGAATCTTTCAACGTGAGACGAGTTGTTTTTCAGAAACTCTGTAACTGAGCACACAATATTTTTCGTGAAATGGTACGCACAATTATTTAAATTTCAATAAATAATAAGAAATGTAGAAGTAATTGCATTAGGTAAATAATGAAAGAATTATAAAATGGTTCTTGCTTTTTTTTAAAATCGGTAAATGTTCAGATATGAATTTCTCAAAATTTGGGCGATTCATGTTCCGAGAATGATGAACGAAGTTGGGAGGGGTCTTAGAGATATTCTTGACTGACCTCCGAGAAGTATTTTTCCCATTCTAATAGTCATGCTTTTTTTAAGGTTATTTTTTTAAATAAGCAACTATTATCTGACCCATAATTGTGTTTCATGATCCTTTGAACAAAGGAGCACATAGTATATTACAATAGTAACTTCAAGAATTTTACTCATGGGTTTATGCACAGCTTTATTCACGAGAGAGACAGTTTACGTGGCGAGATTTATGGTGCATTCCTGATAGCTAGTCCTATCTTTTTAAGCCATTTCTTTTAATTTTTTGGGGGTGCGTTTGAACATGCGTACACCTTTGCGCTATCTTGGCTAGTGGCCATTACAATTAGTGACTGCATTGCTCCTTGCAATTACAAAGCGAGAATGGGACCTCACTTTGTCTACTCTTCAATGAAACTATTCAAGATTAAAAAGCTACTTTCATCTCCACAGTAATCTACACACACAAAGGCAACAGAAAACGTGTAATTTAAGTCGCACTTAAATAACTTTTAAAAATAATCTGAATTATTACAAGTATTTCTTAAATTTAGACAGATACCATACATTTGTGAACTTTCTATAGATAGGAAATATATTATTAGAGTATGAAATAAATTCACACTTCTTAAACACATTACACCTGTTCAGCATTGGATGTTTCATCCTGCAAGTAGCAGATTCTTCCAGGCGTACTTCTCAAGAGCGATAGCTTGGAAAGCGTTGGCAAAGTGGCAAAAACGTGAAACTATCTTGAACCCATCAATCAGTTGACCGCTAGAGGTTTTTCTCGGAAAATCACGGCCCCTCCTTCCTCTAACGTATAAGAGGAAGCAGCTCGCGATAGGTGCGCCTCATGTACGGACGCGGTCAGACGAAGTTTATGGCCAGCGGCCACCGCGCGGCTCGCCGATGCAACTGCCAGAGATGGCGGACGGCGATGGCTGACGATGAGAATAACCATTTAGCAGGAAGTTGGCGATTTTGACCGTGGTGAGGGGGTCAGTAGCAAAGCCATGGCGTAATTAGGTGATGTAGGTAACGTGTTTGAGGATGTGTCGTTGAGGATGTGATGTCGTTGGCATAATGACAATTGAGGTGGCGACGACGGTGGCAATGAATGAGGCTGTGAATGTGGCAAAGGTCACAGGTGAAAGCAATGGCAAAGTCGTAGCAGCGGTCATTGTCTATGAATTTCTAATCTCAACAGTCCTCGACGGAGGCTGCTGGAGCAAGAGACGAACGGTGACTGGGTTCGAAGCAACGATGCATTTGCGCTGTCGGAATGAAGACAGACAAGACGAACCCGATCAAGAGAGTAGTAAACACAGAGCGTGAGGATTGGAATTGGATGGGGAGTAACAGAACGTTTAGAGACGGGGAGAAACCAGATGGGATGGTAGAGGGAAGAAGGAGAGAGAAGTGTGAGGTGACGGATGGAGCGTAGAGGGGCGGGGTGAGTCAGGCCGAATAGAGCGAAAGGAGGAGTATTGAATTATAATTTTAATTCCAGGTGGGTCTACTGCAATGGTTATTAGACCCAGAAAGTCCAGTGGATTTTGATTTCCGCGAGTAGGAGCTTTCCTCCTTTCCCCAGCGGTGCATCGCCCCAGCCGGGACAAGCTGGTCTCCTGGCTTGTGATAGTGTAGAGCAGCCGGACACTAGTATTCTCCTCCAATCAGCAGCTGATTTCGATCTAGCTATCTTAAGAAAATTTGCTACTTTTAGATTTCGAACCCTAGGATAGAGATTCTTAGTAGCAACAGTTGTTACCCTGTGCACTCCCAGTCGGTAGAAAGTAGGCGTGTAAGAGCGGGGAAGATATGAAGGGAGCGAGCGAGAGCAGAGGTGTCGTCGGGAGCAGCCGTGCCCCGGAGGTGAGATCGGCCTCCGCTGCGGAGGTGCAAATGAGCGGCTGCGATGCAGCGAATTGCCACCTGCCCCTGCAGACCCCTGCCCTGGAGGGTGATCGCACGCTTGGGGGAGGCGCATCCACCTCCGCGATGTTGGCCGAAAAAATATGGGATTTCAACCAAACTCGGTACATCGTTTGCCCAAATTTGTCTACCAAAAATTTTTGTTTGTCCACACACGCTAAAAAAGAAAGTACACCGACTAACGTTTTTTCTGGGGATCACCTAACGAAAATTTTTGGTGGGCAAACCTAAGCAAACGATGGTCAAATGACATACTTAGTTTCATTCTAATATCTCATTTTTTTGGTCAGCATGGTGTTGTCCCTAAAATTTGTTTTGTGTGTAAATTTTATGTGGGGGTGGGCAACGAATTTTTTGGTGGGCAAACCTGGAAAATTGATGGGCAAACGTTATACAAAGTCCAATGAAAAAACGTGATTTTTTCCGGCCAACCTGGACTATCCCGAAAATTCTTTTGCGCCTTACTTTTTTTGCGTGGGAGGACAAACGAAATGTGAGCCAGCCTGGGCAAACAATGAACCGAGTTTGGTTGAAATCTCAGATTTTTCCGGCCAATGACACGGAGATGGTGCAACCAGAACCTCTATTACGGGGCCTCAGGCAACCAACGGAGATCTCCTGTAGAATATAACTGAAAGAAATTGTGATTCTTTCGCCAAGTCGACTCCGTTATCTTCTATATTGTTTTGTGATTAATTTTATAATGGTTTTGTAGATTAATATAATACTGCCCGGCTAATTATATTGATGGGCAATTTATTACGAATTCGAATGGCTGCCATATAAATAAAAAATAGACTCTCCTTGATTATCAATGTTTGAATTCTTCCATTCAATTTCTTGTAAGTAATGTATTAATAATGACCGTCATACTTTTGTAAATGCTTTACGAGCATTAACATGTCATAAAAAATTTCATTTATTTAATTTCACAAAGAGGAAGGAACTTACTAAAATATATTCTGTTTATGCTTTGTATTTTTTGCCTAGCCTACTTCATACTAATACTGAACTCACACTCTGTCCCCATTTCGAAATTGTTTGTAATAATATGGATAGATGATGAAGTCTACTATTCAGCAAAGTATGAAATGTAGAATATGACATCTCATCGAGGTAAAATGCACTTATCACATTTATTCTTGTCAATTAATTAGTTACGTTTGGCTCGCTGTTGGACGTCAATTGCTATACAGTAGATTCGTGCTCCAAATTATTAGAAAAGTTAATAATATTCAATTTTCTATCTGCTGAATTCCAATTCGCATTAATATTATAAACAATCTTACTTCTTGAAGTTTTATGGAGCATTGCGAGGAGCAGGTTCCCAGTTATTCTTATATCGATACGTATTACTTTCAGTACAATACCAACGCAAGGTATCGGTCTTAGAGGTATTTTACTACCACACTTTCTTGGCCGAGCTCGATACCTAGAAAAGTAGACTCTGGCGTAACTGCCATCCCAACTTCTCTCTTCCCCGCCCCTGCCCCTCCTCCCGTTCCCTGCTGTCTGTAACTGCTCGCTGGAGCAGCAAGACATCTGCATCGTTCTTAGTCTGTCTCCAAGCTCCGCAGGATGTGTTCGCGTAATTTTGCGGAGAAAGGAAAAAGACGGTCCTTGAAGTTTCCGCTCGAGGGACTGTGGCCGGGGAACTGAAGAGTTTCCTCCAAGTTTCCTCCTTCTGTCATTTGGTTTTTCCATTATGCGACCAATAGACCTTGAGAACCATTGTGTTAAGACATTTACACCTTTTTTGTAGAAGGATGTAATATCACGTTTTCTTCTGGGAACGAAAGGGCCGTTCTGTATTAACAAGAAGCACGTGACGTGAAATCATTTAAACGACTTCATATCCTCGGAGATGGCGGTGTTCCTTGCCGCTGAATGGCGAGGTCCAGCGCCAATGTAAACGTAAGCTTGCGGGGGATATTCAGACAGCTGTGGAGCGATCAATATGTTGCTAACTGTTCTGATTACTTTGTGCGATACTACAAAGAAGAGGATTCCTACATTCTCTTGAGTTTTTGTGCCCTCGTGAAGTTTTTGTTAGCTAAATTTTTAAGAGTAAAATATAATAAAGTAAGTACGGTAATTAAATGCATATTTAGATACAAATTATTTTCATAATTTTTGCTTGGTTGAAATAAGTATGAGCTTCCTGAAGGTAGGAACCAGAAGATATTTTAAATCCAGGTATATGGGAAGGATTCATAATGCATTTCATGTGGAGTCAATTTTAAAATACTTTTGGAATACTAATTTTTTATTGTCAGATTGAAATAATGTCGGAAGTGATGCGATCAATATGTGATAATTATTTTGAATAATTATTCGTGTGAAATTCCAAAAACATTTTGGCTAGTAAGTCACGGCCCCCTTGAATCAGTTCCTGTATGACTATTTTACAGTAGCTCTACCACATTATTGTCTTCATAAAATGCCAATAGTAATTTATTTTAGAATAAAGCTGATTATTAGTAATCAGGTATTTAGATTGGAATGGGTGATTGAATCAGCTTCTCTACTATAATATTTAATTAGGTTTAGTTTTCTTGACCTCCTTCTCTAACTTAATATCAACCATCTTGAGAATGTTGAAATGTTTTGAGTTTTATTTGAAAATTGGCAACATTTTCCATGTTATTTGATCTTCTTCATCAGCTATTTCCAACTAATTGAATATACAATATTACACTAGCACATTTCTTGCTCGTAAATGGTGTTTGCTGGATGTGCTATAGTCTGTCTTTGAGAGCTATCTGTGAACGAATGCTCGAAACAGCATCACACTTTCGATGAGCGGACGAGATGTTTCAACGTTTCGCCGCTAGGTAGCGCGGCAAGCGTTATCCGCTGAACAGCACCAGCACGCGGCACTCATTTCCTTCCCTTCTCGCTCTTTCCCGAAAACCATTTCACTATAATTTTCTCTTCCTTAATATATATCAATGGATTTTTAAACCAAAATATCGACACTTTGATAATGTCCCGATACAAAAATATTTCAGAACGATTTCAGAAAATCAAGTGTACTAGTTAAACGAAAACTACATGTACATGTCAAGATATTTACGGACAAATAGCACTCTGCCATAGGAAAGAATTATACACGCCGTAAATCACCAGAGATGGGTACAGGGCCCCAGCGGTCATGTTGTATATTTTTCTCCGTTATCTGACTTCGTCTCTCTGGGAGTTTTCTCCCTATGAAGCAAGGCTGTTTGTCAAGCTTAATTAACTTTTCCAAACTGGGAGGTGTTGACAAAAATCGTTATGGGGCCATAACGTAGGCGATTAATATTCTGTACGAGTATAGGACGAGGAATTGGCGCCCAAACCGGTGTTGGCGTAAGTTAATTCTCTATGCATTCGCCAGGCGAGCGACGGGGCGAACTCAATTTGCGAGCGAGACACATTAGCGCGCGTCGATCAAAGGGCGACGCTGCGAGGTGGGGGCGAGGGGGCGACGGACGAGGTCGAGGGACGACAGGGCAAGGGGCCGAGGGGCACGGCAATGGGCTGAAATAACACCAAAAACGTGCTTAGGAGAAAAAGTGAACAAAAAACAATCGGGCGAAGTCAGCTAAATCTAAACGCGTAATTAATCGGGGTGTGTGTGTGAGACCATGGATACTTTAAATATATTTAATTTATTTATTGTGGGTTTAAGTTATTGTTTTGGTTTCTTGAAAAACTGTCATGGGCAAGCTTGATGACATTTTGGCTAATTTTGAGGCCTAGGGCGAAATAAAAAGAGAACTGTATGTCAAGATTATACCACCAGAGGAAGAACGAAGGAACAATGAATAAGAGAAAATTATAAAATATGCAACTTATTTAAATATGAGTAAAACTATAACAACTTGTAATTTCTATGTTCCATATTCTATTACCCATGTTAAGTTTATTTTCAATGATGTATGTTTGGTGAAATTCATTAATGTAGTACCAAACATTGCAGTGGCTGTTGGTCACTCAAATATTACTAATGGTTTATAACCTCAACTGTGATAAAGTACCATCTCTATGATGATTCTCCAATTTTTATGAATCTTTAATCGCGTCGGGAAAGAGAAAGCAGTAAAGGCGTCAAAATGTTCCCCTCCGAACTCCTTAGTTTACGAAATATCAGAAGTGAAAGTAGTGTTATGAACGTTAGCTACGAGAAAATTGAAAGTTTCTTGAAACCGAGTATATTTTAAAACAGAAGTAATAATTCAGAATAAATCTTTAATAGAGCATGTTGTTGTTTGCACTTCATGCGTTATTTTATCTCCTTTCTACATATTCATACCTTAACTCTCGATAATCAAAGGGATTTTTAAGTCGATGGCGGAGGGGTGCGCTCTAATTGGTTTATCTTTTTGCTTCCTGAGGTATCTCGCCTCGTTTGTGACATGTAGCGCCACGTGGCAGTGGGGAAAGGGAAAATGGTCTCCGTGTGATTCAGCTGTGCTCTCCGCCCGCTCGGTGTTGATGAAAAAAAAGTTCTTCTTCCCAAGAGAGCGGCGGAAAGCTCCTTTGCCTACTCCCCCACTCTTACTCATCTTGTTCTGTCTTCGTCTCTATTATGACCCCGAGCCAACGTCAACGTTCGTTAAGCAGCTTCAGAAAATATGTAGGGAGACGGGCATTACAAAATAAATAAAACGTTATTTTGAAATTTGAATTATATATAACTATTGAATTTGTATGAATTGAATTTTATAAATTATAAAAAAGTTGGAAATACTATATTTAAATTATATTTTTATAAATATTCGTACAGCTACATTTTTTGGTACTAAAAATTTAAATTCGAGATAATTTTAAAATATTATTTTTAAAGAACTTATTAATTTATGATAACATTAAATACATTCATGTTCATAAAATGTTGAAACATATTTATAATATTTTAAAAATAATTTTAATTCCATACATTTTCGAGAGAGTGGCATATGTCCACGGACACACTCAGGAGCTACTCACAGTTCAGGTATCACTGTATCTCTTTCGCTTTGTTTCTGCACCCTTTACTTTACAATTGGTGCCATTTACTAGTAATTCTGACCTCGCCTAGCACATTTGGTTTCAGTCCTTTTCAAGTTTTCCAGTGGTTCTGAAAAATACTTGGCGTTTTGGGTGTAAAATTTAACATTGGCATTGCATATGATCGTATTTGACCGTTTATGCAATGTACACTCAAGAAAAGTGTCGCGAGGGAAAATAAATTGGAATTTTATTTTCCTAAAGTAAAATTATATTTGTAGATTACTATCGATCATTTCAAACTGCGGATTCTGCACTTGCATGGCAATTAACGCATAACTCTTCCACTCAGTCCCCTGGCATCAGCAGGTGCTACGGTGATTTGAGTTAAGCTAAACTTATCGCCCATTGGAGATAATTCGACAGTGTTCATCTTTCATAAAACGAAGGAAGCATTTCAGGGATACTGGTTGCCGATAGTGTATTGAGGATACTGTCATTACTCCTAAAAATTAATTTTACAATTCACTCAAGATTGAAGTCAGTCGTGTTCGGCAATTTCTCGCACGACGCTGACTGCACCTTCGGTAATTAACTCTATATTCTCCCATTCAATTATAGTGACTTCTGGCGTTCGATGAACTGGCACACGAACAACTTCTTATTTACACGAAGAATTCGCTTTAAGAAATACATACGGAACACTCATATGACTTACGGGACGTGTATAGATGTAACGTACATGTATCACCTTCGTTGTTGGCGCGGCCAGAATCAATTCTTCCTTCCTCTCTCCCAGAACACATGTTTCGCGGACTGCTGCCGTGCAGTATCTAGTGTACCTGTCACGTTCCTCCTCGCCTTTTCGGCGCCCTGCCGCCAGGGGCCGGGCGTCGGGGGCCGGGGGCGCTCCCTGGGGCCTTGCGCCGCCTCCAGTGGTGAAGCCCCGCGGGGCGCAGGTGAACGCAGGGGGCCGTCGCGTCGCCCGAGGGGCGGCGGCCGCGGGCGCCGCGTCGTTTGTGTGGGTGGGCGCGCGTGGATGGGAGCGGAACACGGAGGGGCAAGGGAGTAGGGAAGGAGAGGGGAATAGAGACAGGACGCCAGAGAGAAGGAGACAGACAGAGAGGGAGACAGAGGGAGGGAAACAGAAAAAGGGAGACAGAGAGAGGGAGACAGAGAGAGGGAGACAGAGAGAGGGAGACAGAGAGAGGGAGGCAGAGAGAGGGAGACAGAGAGAGGGAGGCAGAGAGAGGGAGACAGAGAGAGGGAGACAGAGAGAGGGAGACAGAGAGAGGGAGGCTGAGAGAGGGAGACAGAGAGAGAGACAGAGAGAGGGAGACAGAGAGAGGGAGACAGAGAGAGAGACAGAGAGAGGGAGACAGAGAGAGTTGGAGACAGAGAGAGAGGTAGACAGAGAGAGGAGGAAGAGAAGGAAAGAGAGGGAAAGAGAGGGATAGAGATGGAGAGAGAGAGGGAGAGAGAGGGAGAGATAGGGAGAGATAGGGAGAGATAGGGAGAGAGAGAGGGAGAGAGAGGGAGAGAGAGGGAGAGAGAGGGAGAGAGGGAGAGAGAGGGAGAGAGAGGGAGAGAGAGGGAGAGAGAAGGAGAGAGAAAGAGAGAGGAAGGTAGATAGAGAGGGAGATGGTGAAAGGGAGAGAGAGTGAAGTAGTGTGTGTGTGCGCGCATGTGTGTGTGTGTGAGACAGAGAGAGAGAGAGAGAGAGAGAGAGAGAGAGAGAGAGAGAGAGAGTGCATGTTAGTGTGTGCATGTGAGTTAGGGTGTGTGTGTGTATGTGTGTGTGTGCGTGAGTGGGTCTGTGTATGAGGGGGAAAGAGGCAAAGTAAACTACGTCTGAAAATTAACAGCAAAAAACGACTTCAATTCGCTCTAAAGATGGAGGCGCTTTAGCCACTCTATGTACTAGTCGTGCGACTTTTCTTGACGTCTCGCAGCGCAGGGTGAGGGAAGAGGAGTCTACTGCCTACATCACATCAGATATGTGTTGCCAATTGAAGCATTATTAATACTATTCACGCCTCTTTCGCTCTTGCATAGGGAGGCAAAAATAGGTTCGTACAAAACAGCAAATAAATCACAGGGCACAGCTAAGAACAGCGAAAACGCGAGAATAGAATTCATTCGAAAGCAGCTGTAGGCAGTCCTGGTAATCTTGCTGTGCCGTTCCGTGTGAGACCAAGGTTTTGGCCAGACCGAGCCACGTCGTGTTGGGTTAAGCACTAGGGAGCTTAGACGTCAAGAAACGTCGCGCGACGAGTAGAATATTCTAGCTCGTTGAACCGTTTATACGTTGGCAGCACTTATTTCATTTCTTTATGTGCTTGATTTAAGCCTATTCTACAAGTGTTTGGTTTTCGGAAAGCTTTGAAACGATCAAAGAAGCATATTCTGTTTTATTCTCGGAGAGTAATGTAACCATCTACATTAATAAAAGGGCACTCATACGGAGTGTTTAGAGCCTATATCCTTGACTTCCAAAATGTTTTAAATACATTTAATCTTCACCTTCCATTCAGTTTTTAAAATGAATATCAATGCAGTTAATAATAACGTGTATGTTTTTCTTATAAAAAGTGTCAATTTGCGAACTCGTATCTTCAATAAACACCTTACTGAAAATAATTAAACGAAATATGATTAGAAATTAATAGATTGATTCAAATACCACAATATGCCATTTTACTGATCCAAGACAAATGTAACACGAAACGTATTACATAGTCAATATATACAGTGTCAATTAAATAGAAACACGATAAAATAATAAACTCATCCACACAATTTTAACAAGAATATTGCAGACAGCTATAATATTTAATTATTATCAAACAGTCTCAGTAACATACTTCAGTGGATCATATTCTGAGAGTTATTGAGAAGAGCCTGATCCGCATGAGAATCTGCGAGAAATCTCACAAATCTGAATTGTGTTTCGTTTAGGTTTACGACACAAAGTGACAGTTAATATACTAAATATCTGAAGATACAATGATCTTCTTTCAAGTCTGTATTCTGCATAGAGGTCGAAAAGTGCTTGCATCAATGTGTTTTGGTTAAAAGTTCTACATCTTCTTTTTCTTGCCCTCGATTCCCTTGGCCGTGCCTTTGCAACGCGACCACATAATTTGAGCGATTCAGGTAATCCATCTCGAGGCGAAAGGGGGCGTCGAGAGGCGGAGCACTGAAATAGCGCGTTGTTTTGGGCCGCATCCAGTCCTTTCGCTAAGTCCAAATTTCGCCGTGTTCACGACGATGACATAAACATCTGTGGGCAGCTGTTGGACATTGCGCTTCTGGCAACCCTCAACCACATTTGCACCGGAATTACTTGCGCTGGCGAATATTTTTATTTGCACTGTGCACTGGCGGTTACCAAGTAAAAGGGCTCTAGTTACTTATTTTCCTGTAGTACTATTTATAAGAAAAAATAATGGAACAAATAATATTGAATTGATTCAGTGTCATTTCCGTTCCAGTTATTATCGTTTGTTTCTCACCCATTTACACTTCATCGTAAGGTTATTTCATTCGAAGTCTTTATGAGCTTAAATAAACTTTCTATGTTGTCCTGATAATGTAACAACATGCAATCATCATTTAGTAAATGAAATGTGCAATATAATCGTCTTTTTCCGATTTGATAAAGAGGTAGTGGTTTGAACACTTGGAGAACGTATGTTACAGTACAATAATAACATTAATAATAATAATAATAATAATAATACATATATGGACTTTATAGTTTCTTTTAATTGCGCGTGTATTAACTGTTAAACCCTTATTTTGCACTAGACTTATTTATCTTGACTAAATGTGTCTTTAGAATCACGATGACTTATGCATCTTAAGAATCATTTAAATATACGAATTTTTGAAAAATTTCACGAGTAGTTTTTGTAAACTGAGATTTGAATAAAATAGCTCGATAAATTTACAGAGCCATTCATCCAGGAGTGCTGTTGATTAAGGCACTTACAATTTGACGAGGTAATGTGAGTTTTAAGACGTTCATTAAAATGTAATGAAACCGACGGTCGTCGCAACTTTGAAGGGAGGCAAAAATTAGAAAATAATGTAGCCTATATTTTCCGGGGTCAAGGGACGGGAAGATCCTTGCATCTTCTCGGTCTGGTGGAGCTTCTGTCGCCTGGGGAGACCGGGGAGCTTCCGGGCGCGCGCCGGGCAGTGCACGGAGCAGGAGCCTCGGAATCCGCTGCGTCAGCGCCAACCTGACCTGCACCCGCGCCTCTGCCGGCACCCTCCGCGCGTGCTCTGCCTCCGCCTCCCGTCCTTCGGTATCCTCCATTACCCTTCACATCTACTTTTCTCTCCTATTCGAAAAAGCAATGTCTAAAACAATATATTTCTACCGTGCCTCTTATAGGCACGGTGTAAATATATTATTTTAGACATTGCTTTCTCTGTGGAAGAGATATCTGCTTTAGCCATAGCTGTATCTTAATCTCTTATAACATATACATTCACCTCCTTTTATACCCCCTCTTTCTCTCTCACATCTTTTCCTCTTCATGCTCCTCTCCCCCTTCCTTCCCTTCCTCTTACTCCAACTCCTCTTTCCCTTACTTTGATCTTCTCTCTAGCTCTGCTCTTTCCTCTTCCTCCACTCCTTCGTCTACTGATGCCCATTCCTCTACCTTCGCACCTGCCGTTGCCTTTTTCTCTGCCACTGCCACTGTCTCTGACTTTACCTCCACATCCACACCCACCTGCACATTTGTCTCTGCTTGTCCCTCAGCGACCACATGTGCCTACGTCTGTGTCTGCGTAGCGTTGCTTCTCCTAGCCAAATTGGGTCTCCGCTCATTACGTCTGGGAGCGCGTTCTTAACGCTCCCAGCGCAAGTGCTGCGCTCATCATTAAAGTTGCTGGCTGTGAACCTGGACTCGTCCATTTGTCACAAACTTTCTCACCATTGCGTGACAAGTGTTGTTGACGTGTTTTTGTGTTTGTTTCTGTTCTCTTTTTTAGACTTCTTTAGTACCTCGTTAAGAGAAATCAACTGCTCATAGACAAATGTATTCATACGTTTCATAATTTTCCACCTGTAATGGCCTGGCTTCTTATACTATGTGTGGATCACCATTATTTGGAAATTTTTTACCTCCTCGCCCTTTGTAAGAAGATAATATATTGTAATTGTGTGCCGAATAACGGCTAAATTTCGACAAAAGTTCTCTTCTTCTGCACCCTGGTAACGAAATATTGGTAAAATCTCGTTCCTATATACTCGTATAGTAAATTACTTCCTCTCAACACGCTGTGAAGTCAGTCCATGTTTTGTGGATAGGCAACTTTAATTTTTTTAACTATTTACTCAAAAACGGTTCTAATCTTTTACAAAATTCTCCTAATATTTATCAAAGGGCGATATAAAAGTGGTGCTGGTCCCGTTTTTGGCGCTCTCACTATTTTTGAAAATTGCAAAACGTTAATAGTGCAAAAGTAAAGAATTAAAGATAGTTTTTTGCCTTGAATTCTGTTACAAAACATCACGTCTTTAAAAATGTCGTGTACAAATTTTTGAAAAATCGAATATTTTTCATGTAATTTCTTTTTCAAATTAATGCAAATTACAAAAAAATTCGCAAAACTCATGTTTTTGCTTAAATTATTTTCCATAGATCATAAAAGACGCTTATTCCGTGTACCCTGTTTGTTGACATTTCTTACTATAATGGTAATATAAATTTGAATATTAAAGGCAATTTTATTTATAAAAAAATCACGATCTAGATATGCTAGTTTTGGTCTTTCTAATGCCTAATAAGCAAATCAACATTTTATTAATTAAGGTGTTAATATACGTAAGATGTATTTTATGCTATGGGAATTTGCGAGTTTTTTGTGTTTTGTCTTCCTTTTTGGGAATTTATTAGTGATATCATTTACTCGTAGCAATGATGAAATAGTAAACATTACAATTCGTCCCAAAAAGTTAGGAAACAGGGATCCAAAAGAATACTGAAGGAAAGAGCATTGCATCTGCGCTTCGAAGAATCAGTGAAAATGTTAAAACAAGAAAAATGTATTTTTTCTGGTTCATTCTAGAAGCTGAATTACATGAGAAAATATCAATGCCCGCGCAAAAGAGCCGAAGGCCCAATATTCTTACCTTCATTGATGGCGAGAAATAAATGACTGAACATTTTCTTTTTATGATTATGTTTTGAGTTCAGAAAGGAAATGGTAAGCCTCTTATGGGTTCTGAATACCAGAATTTGAAATATAATTGTCTCATGAGTGAGGCACGTTTCGAGAAGATTCTACCCTGTCTGAGGTTTGATGATAAAACTACACGTGAGGCAAGAAATTAAATATCTCGAAAAAACCAACAACTGAGGCTGTACATGCAATTTATGTCATGTTCACCGAAGTTTGTACATTTCATGTGACAATATCGGCAGAACCCAAAATAAGAAGGAGATTACAGAATTATAAAACTTCAGAAAAAACAAAGCTATAAGAAATACAGTAATTTCAAGTGGATTTTACCATTTGATTGAATCTGGAGGAATAATTTTGGCAGATAAGGGAACGAAGATATGTAGATATGCTTTACATCCTCGTGAGAAAAGTAGAAAAACTAATTATGTAGCCTATGGCTCTGGTGAATTCGCATTCAATGATCATATGACCAAAAACACTGTGTAGTAAGTGTAATTAATTATTCTGAGAGAAAAGAGAAAAAACGATATCTACGTTACCCAAAATCTCCATTCAAGTATTGTTTGTTATTAATATTTTGTGATGATGATGATTATAAATAAAATATGAAAAAATTGAAATTTTTTTGAGTTATTGAGTTCATTGCATTATATTTAACCATATAAAATAATTTCAAATGTAATAGATGATGCAATTATTTCCTATGGTCCCATATGACCCCATACAGAGTACATGCAATTCTTAACGAAACAGGATGCTAGGGTTAAACAATGACGCAGGTCTCATTTTCGTTGAAATCTCTGATTTTTTTAAATTACAAATTTAGAAATAATGGAAGAAAGTTTGTGCTGTTGAACAAAAAACTAGTAAATCTTTAAATGCCCCTAACGATTTTCGTTAAGGAACTTACTTGATTTTTTCATGTAGATTTCAACACAGTGTTCAGTGAAATTTGCTTCCTGTAACAGGAACCTGCAGTATGTGGACGCAGCTTTATACCGCTGAGAGAAGTTTGCCTTTATGCCCATGCGACCTACGGAACTTGGGCAGAGGGGTCTAATTCCTAGGGCGGGCCAGGCGCGCAACGGCGAACCCGAATTTTGAGCCCCCAGCGCCTCATAATCTCAGGAGTATTTCACATCAGTTCGACCCCAGAGGGGGCCACTCTCCGCGCGACTGATTGATTAACTTGCTCGCGGGTAAGAGCCATCCAGATGCGCTGTCGGGGAGTGGGAGACGCGCTTTGTTGATGGCTTCGCGCTGGAGGCGAGAGGTCAATTTTCTTCAAGTCGAGGCTTTCCTCCCCTCCCGTCCCCTTCCCCTACAGGCGGATGTCGCTGTTCCGTACCCTACAAACAACAGCGACTCATCGTTTTGACACATCCCTTTCTCTCTAAACACAAGACGCACCGTTACACCTGCTACTACCAGTACAGTTATGAATGGCTCCTCCAAGAGTTGATCTAAATATGCCTTCGCGGGTTTGTAATGGATGTGCTTTCGGTTTAACTCACAACTAAAGAACTTCAGGGGAAGAGTTTCTAGATCTTGGTCGATTAATCTCTAATGATCTAAATATGAAACTTTTTCATCATGACTATTATACTTCTTATGTGCAAGTTGGAATAAATAGATTTCTGATTTTTTGATTTCTGTATTTTCAATTATTTTTTGTTATATTGAACCGTATCAATTATTCGAGATGATTTTTTGGTATTCAGTACAATGATTAAAATACCAAAAGAAATTATTAAAACGTGTTACCATTTAAAAATATTGAATGGTACGTATACATAAGTAAATTTTCTTTAGAGGCACATAATACATTGCTACTAAATAATGGTCCCAGCATTTAATTTTCATATTCATGAAGATCTTTGGCAGAACAAATTTATGTTTCAGAAAAAATGATAATAGCAGGAACATTATACTAAATTTCTCTAATTATTATTGTTAATGGTGTATTGGAGATTAAGTTATCACGTTCATTAAAGTTTATTTACACAGTGAGGAGAATATATCTTGACGAATTATCTGTCGTACGACATGACATGTTCGAACAGTTATATTGCTTATAATCCTTGAAGAAAATGCTTCTCTCTTCCAAGAGTAAAAGAGAAGAAGGAGAAAGGGAGGAAAGAAGTTGGTAGACGGACTGGGGCGATTCAGGTGAGCTGATGTTGGCCTGCCGATGAAGGGACGCGCTTCGGGATAATTCAGAATCGCAACGGAATCGCATACGTACCTTACACCGCGGTTTTCTGTTTTAGCACAGGCCTCCGACCACATTCTGCAGTATCGCCGCCGCTCTCAACGAGTGCACGACAAACACTATATTTTGTGTTAAGAAACTGATTCTGTTTTCAAATTCTTTTACTCGGGCATAATTCCAGCAAGAGAAGTTTCCGAGAGATGATGATTTTCTATAATATCGGTTTGTTCTACAGACGTTTATGAAGCATTTTCTATCTGTTAATTGCAGTACCGTATCCTAAGAACCAAGCAGAAACGTGTTATTTACTTCTTCTCCTCCTTACCTCTTCTTCTTCTTCTTCTTCTTCTTCTTCCACTCCTCCTTACCTCTTCTTTTTCCACTCCTCCTTACCCCTTTCCCTCTTCCTTCTCTCATCTTCCCTCTTCCCCTCCAACTTCTAATCATCCCTCTTCCACTCCCCGTCTTCTTCCTACCCTCTTCAATCCATCCTTTTCCCTCCCTTTCCTCCCCTCTTTTTCCTCATTCTTCTCTTCTGTTACTCATCCGCTCATCATTATCTTCTCTTCATCTCATCCTCTATTCCAACCTCTCCTCTTTCTCTTCTTCTTCCCTTCTGTCCCTCATTCTCCTTCTTTTCCTTCTTTCTTCTTTCCCTCTTTCTCTTCGCATCTTTATCGCGCCTTCCTTCTCCATCTTTGCGTTAGTCCGCAACATCCCCGCGTCCCCGCCGTCGAAGAGTGCATTTTAACGGCCGCGTGGAGGGTGCTTGAGATCGCTTCTCGTTCTCGATGCCTACGAGGAGGCGGTGTCTGCAGCGGGAAGTCCTCGTCCGGAGAGCTTCTTTCAACTAATTAATTTTGTGTGCTTATGGAAATCCTGGCCGCACTAAGGCGCTTAAAATGTAAAAGAAGGTTGAGTTATTTCTCTACTTGCTTCAGAATTTCACTGGAATGTCTGTCTCGACGTTACCTCGTTTCCAGCAGGATTTGCCAAGTTCGTACGGCGAACTTATCCATATGCAGACACTTTCTTGTCCAGTAGGCTCCGGGTCTGTCTAGGAACCGTGATGAGATTGTCTTTTGCTTTAACCGAGAGTCAAGACTCAAACTCGTTTCTTTTGATGCTGCTTCAGTTAAAAATATGCGAAATTCTGAATTCAATTCATAACTAAAGCTTCTGAAGGAATTGAAAATTACTATTTTGAGGTGAATGCTGGAGCACGAAATAGGACGATATGACAGTAGATTAATATTGTATCTCTTAAAATAGACAGTGAATAAAACTCACATAAAAATGTGTTAAAGTCTTGAATTTATTGGAAGAATTTTACTTTTCTAGGAATTCTCAGTCATTTGCTGATGATTGTACGATGAAATCAAGTTTTCTCTTACGCTACCGGAAGCAAGTACCAACGCTCTTACATTGAATTTAACGCTTAGAAATTAAATTGAGAAGTGTGTGAAATCAAAAACCTAGTTCTGCAGATATTGCAACTTCATTTATTACAACTTATTTTCAATAATCGAAAAAGCTTTTTAATTATTGTGTGTCAATGTAGAAAACAATCTAATTATGCTACATGATCATTTTAGCAAGAAATATTCTCGTGTACTATTTCTGATAAGTGTAATGAGCTGAAATGTGTAATTATCAGGAAGTATTTAACCCGAAGTAATTTTCCTTTAGTATTGAAAAAATACTAACTTCTGTATTTCTCTATTGTATTCTTTGCTTAGCATTGTTTTGAAATTATTTGTTTACAACATTTTCTAGAGAAAAAGTCGAAGTTGCAGGCCGATTATTAAACCTATAAGACACCACTCTGGCGCATTATCTGCAGGTACTCCATTTAAGTTTGCACGTGTATTTTTACCGACTCATTCTCTATTTTTCTCTAAATTATTCTTAATTTGTTCTTTTCAGATATTTTTCGCCAGAAATGAAGACGACCAAGGAAGTTGCATTATTGGTGAGTCATACTCTCTGTATTCTCTACATTTATAAGAAGTCTCCTGAAGTTAATCAAGGACGATTCTGAAAATTTATTTCAAAATACTATTCATTATGTGACAAATTATTGGAAAAAAAATCACTTAATCACATCAGTATTATAGTATTACTTTGAACAAATAGTTGAAGCTATAAACCACTGCGGAGTACCCTCCTATTTCAAGCTTTTGTTTGGATTGAATACCAATTAAACTCTGCCAAGCCTCTCATTACATGATACTATTTACATATTAACACGACAGGACGTACGGCATATGTGCGGTGCCAGGAGAGCACAGAAGAATGCGAGAATGGAGAATCATTAAATCATTATGACATCTCTTGAGTATTTGACTTACACTTGCAGCGTATTATTAAATAGCATATTTTACCTGTGTTAATAAAATTGTCTGTATCCAATGAATGAAAGTGACTTTTGTAAGCTCATTTGGTTATTTACAAGACCAGCAAATTATTTTTATGATTCTTGTCTGTCCGGCTGATTGGGCTAATCTTATTGAGACTTCCATTTAAAGGTAAAATGTTTTATCTGGATTAGTTTTTAGCTTTTTATTTTTATATAAACATGTTTACTATTTAAGTCGCACTCAATGACGCGACTGATTTAAAAAAATCATGAAACACTGGCAGCTCATGACTTAACTGGACAATTTAGGATCTTACATCACTTTGATGGTGGGATATCAATGTGCGATGATAATCCAAATGATTTTTGTTACCAGAAGTTTGTGGGGATTGTGCCATACACATCTAATGTTTTAGACGTTCGTAGCAACGTTGGTGGAACCAACGATGATCGATCGTAGTGAACATGGGAGAGAAAGGCGAGACGAGATCGGGCAAGGCAGCACAGGCAGGATCGACACATGTGAGGCGGGGTGGGGCAGAGTAGGATGGGTAGGGTCAGAGTGAGTCTAAGCGGGTGATACAAGGTGGAGTAGGGCAGGGAGTACTCTATGCATGACGTAAAAGAATAAATGTATCAACTTTGTATAGTTCGAAGATGGAAAACGAACATGTGATGGAAAAGTTCATAAATAGACGTTACACGTGTGACATCTACCTCTGATTGTTAGGTGACTCATTATGCACTGATATTTGTCACTTTACCTTCTGACGTAATCTAAGAGATTTTGTTTACCTTCCATATATTCATAGGCAAAAGTGATAGTTTTCAACCTCTAAACACTCTGAAGAGGTATACAACATTTATCCAAGGCATCGTGTATATGAAATTCATTCCTGTTTAATAAATAATTCTTATAAATAAATATCCGGGCGACGTAAGGTAATTTGACTAGGTTCATAAAAAGAAAGTTTTCAAGCTCACGGCATTTTAAAATCGTAAACCAAGCGGAAGGTCACGACTCAAAAACTGGAACGTGCAATGCAGAGAAGGAACTGCATCTTCAGCCGAAGAGCCGAGCAACCGCAGTGCGCCGCAGCGGGCGCGTCGCGCACATGCGCGGGCGCGGGCGTTTTTCGGAGGCGCCGCGCCGTCCCGTGATATTTTTGCGACATACCGGCGCCGCGCGGCTGCGGTTTGCTCTGCTGGCGCTCGCGGCGCTCGCGGCTCGCGGCCCGCGGCCCGCGCCTGTCAAGCCCGCCGCCGGACGCCAAGGGACAAGGCTCGACGCACGGGTTCCGCGGCGTCATGTGCTACGCGACTCGTAGGGTATTATGTGGGGTACAAACCAGTAAATACGATAAATTTTGCAGATTGTTGGTGAATTCAAAACAACGGTTATTTTGAAAAAACATGTAAGTTTGAGATAACGATTGAATTGATGTAACTACGTAGTGCAGCAATAGCCGACCGAGCTGGCTAGAATGTGTGCCGACCCAGCGCCTCGGTCGGCAGAGTCGCTGGTTCGAGTCCGCCGTGAGCATGGTTCTTTGTCCCTTGTGTTTCATGAATGTGTGCTGTCGTGGAAGGCCTTGAGTCTGCTGACCAAAGACCAAGGAGCCCACATGTGTCAGTAACTAGAGTAAACTGTTTATATGTTTGTCCATGAGGAACATAGGGAGTACTTGGCGCGAATAGACAAAAATCGGCATCCCCTGAAGCCGAAGAAAAAAGACAGGAAGAAAAAGAAATAAGTAAAAGATGAATTTAAATGGTCAATTTAAAACAGGGTGCCTTTTGTAATAATATGTAATTTTTGGATAATGACGATGAAATTTAAGTAACTACGCAATGCAGCAATACCATTCGCCGTCTAATTCATTTCGGAAATAGTTTTAAATAACGAAAGAATGTGCTGGGACTAAGACTAGAAATGAAAAAACTTCCCTCTTTAAAGTCGTGCATGCTTATAACAGTTTTCTTTGAAGTCGTCGACCAGTAAATGTTTTGATATTACATCATTATATTTAGATAATTATTTATGATTCGTACTCTACCACATTATTAGTGAATAAAGACAATATCATTTAACAGCAATTCATTAATGTAACTCCCACGTCGCTAATAACTTGAATACAATAATGTAAGGTAAAGAAAGATCCATTTACGTAAAAATAAAAGTCTGACTGCTCAACATATTCGTAAATTATGGAAATCCGTAACAACATGTAGATGACTTCAATTTTTTAATGTATCAGTAGATCTGTATGAGATCAGTGAATCGAGTAAATAAATCAGTGATGGTGATAGTAATCGTTCTTAAATACCTAACTCTGTCAATAAAACAACAGTTGGAGGATTTCAAGTTGTCTTGAGAAGATTGTTTGCAATTACGTGAGGTTATTATAGGTGTTTATACTGGTTTGTAAATCCGAAAGCTGATAAACGTCGAAAGAAATTTCTTAAAAATTCAGTCTTGAAGAAGATATTCTGAATGCACTATTCCGCAACGGAAAGGAAATAACAGACGCCTGTTTTTTTCTCTAGAAGATGATTGCTTTCCAACCTCGGCGTGTTGCAAATGCCGAGATGTCACTCAGCATGTGCAGTCGCTTGCAACTGTACGTCCCCGCCGGGAGATGAATTGCTGTTTGCGTGTGCGTGGTGCATAGCGACGTCAACAGCCCTTCCGCCCCCGCGCGAGTCCATAATCGCACGGAACCACGCGGCCCGCCTCCGCCTCCGCCTGCGCCTCCGCCTCCGCCGAGGCCGCCGGCCGCTCGCCTTGATCCCTGCTGGCCATCCGGTGGGCAAACACTTACGCAACCATTCCACACGCTCATTACTCGAGATTAGCACGTAGTTGCTTAACAAGGAGCTGATTTAAGCAAGGACTTCGCAAAAGCAGAATAAAAGAAAATGCAAAAACAAAGAAAGAAGAGAAAGAATGAAGAATTTTTGGGAAGTGAAGTAAATAAAATATGAAAGTTGAATTAAAATTGGTATGTGGTTCTAAGCTGTCTGTAATGGGATGAAGAAGGATATTAATTGAAAAACAAATAACTAAATGTCTTTTAACAGTGTAATTACATTAAATATATTTTAAAATAACTAAATTAAAAATAGTTACAATAACACCTGGGTGTCGGAAGCAATTTGATTACGAGCCTCTCATCATGTTCGAATTCCGCCGAATTAGTTGTATTAATCATGTGTGTTGGATGTTCAAGAAGTCCGCACACTGCCTGACTCTCTCAGCTGAGTAGACTACAAAATATGTGACCTAAGTGATTGTCTTAGGAAAGGAGTAAAACCTACACGAAAGAACTTTAATATTAATTTCAATTTTTCGCATTTCTAGTGATATCTGTGTGTGAATAAAATTGCGCTGAATAAATATTTAGTGATATACTTATTAAAAATACTTTAAACACATTTGGTAATGGAATACTCCACTGATATTATTGTGGAAGTAAACGGGCAATAGGTTTCATGACATAATATTTATATTATATTTAGAGCCATAAAAGGAAAATGTTTTATTTATTATAATTTAGTTAATTGATTATTCACTTTTAAACATTTCTCACATTAATTCCAAACGTTGTGTTACTTCCATTTTGGTTGTTTTTGTATTTGATTTTATACATGGCTGACAGTAATACGTTACTTACCGATTCCCAATGCGATAATTCATTCTGTCGTAAGTTCTCGCTTACAGTTCGCAGACTTTGGTGTCAAAATCGCAGTCCGTGCCACGTACGAAAGTTTGTAAACTCCTAGATAATCCTCCATACTACAAGCCCGCGACCGAATTACAAGTGGCACACAGTCAGTTTTTGCCTGGGCAGCGGCGTTGATCAAACATGCCCACAAAATGCTGCGGTCGTGTAGCCCCACTTCCCGGAGTCCAGGCGTTCCTGACACACTTCGGTGCTTCTGTTATTAATTGAGATCGCAGCAGTTCGCTTCTAATTGATGTGTTCCCTCGATTCACGGGATGTACGGAAGATATTTTCTCTTATGTTCCAATAATAAAAGGCTTTGAGTGGATGAACCAATGATTACAGAAGGAAATGAGCTTCGGCACGATGTAAAATTTAGTAAAGGAAAGCTATTAAATTTTCTCTCTGAAGGGTGTTCAACAACGGGAAGCTTCTGTAACATGTAACGCGTAGGATTAGTAATTTGAAACAATATTGAAATGATAGGGAAGGATAGGAAATATTCCAAAAGATATATTTATATTCGTCTTCTTCTTTCTTTTCACGCGGAAAACCTAGCGAGATAGCTTTGCGGCGTGAAATCGCTTTATTTATGCCGCATGTGTACAATGACAAGTAGTAAGATGTTCCTTAAAAGGCTCTCTTTAGCATGAATAAAATAGTTACGCAGCGTTAATGTGTTTTCACTTCCTCTTTCTTAATGTGTTTCACTGTTTTATTTTTTTATATTTGGATAGGAAATTTCAGAAATATTCTTAGTTGCAAGTCATATTTACAAACTAGTGGAATTTTCGTTGTTTCTTTATAAAAATATTCCAAAAGCATTACTTTGCATGTTGACTGAGATTATTGAGCCTCTGATCCTTAACATGCTGTCAGAACATATTTTAAATCACATAAAATATTTATTATAATACCGCACAATAAAATACGTTTTGAAGAATGTCAATGTTGAACACTGAGTGAGAAAACGAAAAAATAATTTTTCCGGAGATTTGCATTATTGGCAAAAAACGAGCTTCTAGAAAAAAAACGTTTCATTACTACGGTGATATGAGATTTTTATTAAAATTTCGTTCTAACCCTTTTTAAAAAGTACTTAATTTTTGGCATGTCTATGCTATATCTATATCTATATCTATATCTATCTATCTGTCTCTCTCTCTCTCTCTCTCTCTCTCTCTCTCTCTCTCTCTCTACATATATATATATATATACATATATATATATATATATATATATATATATATATATATATATATATATATAAAAATAAATTCAAGGCATTTGATAATTCATTCTAAAATCCATAAAATATCTTCTAAAAAATATAAAATTACATACTTCGGTACTGAAATAAAATAAACCGACATTAAAGAATCGAAATTACCGTAGCGACAGCAGTAATTCAACTGGACTTTTCGCAATTTAAACACAAAATGAATTCCGAGTGTCCATTGCAGTAGAACAAGAATTACAACCTGTCAATACATATTGAAACATTCCTGAATTCACCCAACCATAGAACAACTCTGTGTCGTGGAGGAAAATCCGCCGGGAGAGCACATCATCGCCTTCGTTCTCGTCCAGGCCCTCCCCGCCAATGTCCTCCGCCCTTCCACCAACAATGTATGTGGGACGCCTGTACCCCAAGACCCTTCAAAAAACAACAGTCTCGCCAGGACTCGCGCCGTGCGTATTTCACGGTCTGGTCTCGAAAGAAAGGAAGAAAAAAGTCTGGGAAAGGGAATGGCTCAAATTACCCGGTGATGGTGGCGGCGGTGGTGACGGCGCTTTTTAATATTTCGCGGTCAACGCCTACTTTTTGCGCTGACGATTTCATTTGTTTGTCCGACTGCTAGATGCTGCTTCCCCGCCTCCTTAGGAGTTGCCTTGTAAGGGCGTGAAGTTGCTCGTCGAATGCTCGCGGTCAGTGAAGGTAAATGGGGGAGGAGATGCTGAAGGGGAGGGACAATCAGTGAAGCAGAAGATAGAGAACGCGAAAGGAGAAATGGCAGCTGCAGCAAACAGGAAGTGAAGTTTTAGAATCCTCTCAGGTTATGTTATGGATTCCTCAAGGAACGATTTCACAAAGAAGAAACTCTGAATTTAACTATATTAACATTTTTACGTATACTTTACTTCAGGAACCTTTCACAGCTTACATACTTTTTGTCCCCATATTAATCAGCAAATTGGTTTATTTAGAACATTTGTGGACTATATTAATGTTTCATAACTAAATTATCTTCGATATTCTTAGTGGACAGTACTAGGAAACAATTATGAGTTCAGAATAAGAATAGTTCCTCGTTAAAAGCTGTTCACGTTGGTCAAGATGAAAATGCTAAAGAGAATAGTACTTCTTAAGGCAGAAGATGAGATGAAGCAAAAAGTAAATTATCAGATTTAACAGACAAGTATGAGGAGGAAAAAACTACATAATAATTACAGTTGACCGCAGAAATGTTAAAGAAACTAACGGCATTTGGGGCTATTACGACCACTATGTTGTAAATCATTAGTATTACATTTTGTAGACGTAAAATATTCACAGCATAAATTATTTTAGATATTTGAATTCGCATAATGTACTCGGGAAAGTGAAGATTGTTGTCAGTGATACTAAATAAATAAAAGTACCATTGTACTTCTTCATCTTCTTCTTTCATCGTACTCTTTTTTTTGATCTTAATTTTTACATTTTCTAGAAATCGACCCTTAAGAGGATTTAAAAATATATTTGTAAATGTATTTATTTATTAATGACTTATATTTATTTGATATTTATTTGATACATTTATTTATTTGATTTATTTATTTATGACTTATATTATGTAACAATCGTATTTATCTAATACTCCAAGAAAGTCAGGATGACTTACAGAGGTCTATCCATCAATTAAACAAAATTTGAAAAGCATATAATTTAAAGATTTCAAAAACGAAGACGAAAACAATGGCATTTGTGGAAAAGGCATCCTATACGCACCAAAATCATTTTGGGAAATACGATGCTGGAACAAATTAGCCATTTTAAATATTTGGGCTACTACATAACGTTCTTCACAGAAATGGATGTAGATGAAACAATTCATGAATACCAGAGTATATGCGGAAATATTCGGTGAACTCTTAAAGATAAAACACGAAGAGATACTTTAATGAGGATATATATAATGGCTGTCCTGTCTCTGTTGTTCGGAAGTGAATGCTGGACTGTGAGGGACAAAGATAAACAGGCGTTACAGTCCGCTAAAATGAAATTCTTGAGATCTGTAAAAAAATGTACCAGACTAGATAAACTCATAAATGAGGAAATTGAAATGAATTAAACGTTCAAACAATCAATGACAAGCTACAATGTTTCAGACAGGAATGGCTACATGTGGAAAGAATGGAAGAGATTCGCATTCCAAAGCAGGTGTTTAAGTATAGGCCTCAAGGCAGAAGAGATCCAGGTAGACCCCTAAAAAGATGGAATTCTTACAAGTCGGAACAGGTCATAGACCTATCCTTGAAGTGGAGAGGAAGAAGAAGAAGAACAATCATATTAACATTTTTCTCAGTCAGTTTGATAACGACCGTCCATAACGCATTAGAAGCTGCTGACAGGGGAGAGAAAAGCGTTTGGCTCCCACTTCATTCCGCCACAAGTCCTGCGTAAAACGACCAGGCGTGACGCCATGCATTCACTGCACAGGCTTACCGACGGACGAAGGCTGCGGCCAGGCAGCCTTCAAAGGGGGGGCGTAGGGTCTGAAGAAGGGCGTGGTCGCCAGGTAGAATTGCTACGCAGCTGAGCGAGTAGCATTGAGCACCATCTAGTTCTCTTAATACGCGGTAGGTGCGCGACTCCCTTATGCCTGTATTGGAAGAGATTGTGAATAGAAATATAATGCATACAGTGTAATGTAAAGCAATGCATTTGCAGCTTCCCCAATTAGAAAACTAAAGATTCTTAAGTCTAAAGATTAAAATTGATGTAGATTGAGAGGAGATATATGATTTTTTTACCCGAAAAAAACCGATTAGCTTAAATGGGTGGATGGATGAAATGATGAATATATCACGCTGTAGTATATCAATCTCTTAGATTAGAACCTTTTGAGCTGAAACTTAGTAAACATGTCAGGAGTAAGAACCAGTTGTGTCTTTCCTAAGATCATGAAGATATTTTAGTACTGGGGCGTACTTTACTTAAAGGTTCTACGACATTTTCAAAACATTTTCTGAAAGAGAGGTGAAAAGTTTTTCTCTATTTTTTTTGACTGAATAGAAGTAAATTTATGGGTGATATAATTACTATTTTCATTCAAACTTCTGAAATTTAAAAAATTGCAAAACCATTTATATAAATCACAAAGGATTTTAGTTTCGAAAGAAGTTTTAGGAGCTCAAGCATATTTCGAGACTTTTGCTATTAATGATAGGTAATGGGCTCTAGATGTTTTATCACTTTATTTACCACTTTTATATTATAAACTCTAAATATTTAATAACATCATAAAATTAGTAAAATGAATGCATCATAGACCGTCCTACCTTAAGTTCCAAAAGTGATTTAAATAAAAAGCTATGTGAGAGTATGTAAACGCAGTTTGCAACAATCGTCTGACAAGTTTTTTCAACACAAAGCATCAACAAAAAAGAAACAAAACATTTTAGCGCTTATAATTATGCAGTGCAATACGTTTTTCGTTAAAATAACAGCTGAATTTCTTTGCCATATTTCCCTATATTTTATATGTACAGACCTTGGTAAATGTAAAACGTTTCCGATTCATTTTCAGAAAGATGCTGAACTCTTGTGCTTACAGTGAATACTGTTTTTACCACTCCAGTACATGTACATCTGCCTCATTTTATTAGTCTTCCAGATTTAATTGTGAGCAATGTGAAAGGGTTTTATTGCAATGTGAAAGGGAGGTTGTGGCAACGGCGGGTGTGGTGAGGAGGGTAGCGACGGTGGTGGGCGGCGATAGTGACAACCGGAGAGTGGCAGAGCACGGGCGGTTGCGAAGGCAGTGGCAGGGGTAGAGGATGGGGAGAGAATGGGGTGGTGGCGGGGGCAGGGGTGACGGGGGAGCGGGGCCATTGGCGGGGGACCTCAGGGGACGACGGTAGCGGCGGGGGTGCGGTGGCGACGGGGGCGGTGATGATGGCATCGGGGATGGAGGCGACTGCAGCAGAGGCGGCGACGGTGGTGGGGTTCAGCGGCAGGGGAGCTGCGGTAGCGGTGGCAACGACCGGAGTGGTAGGAGCGGTGATGGCAGCGGAGGCTGAGGCGTCAGTTGAAGTGGGCGGTCTGGCAGATGAGCGCCGGGTGAGCCCGCTTGCCCGTCACGCCCAGATCGATGATTGCAGAGCGCGCCCTCGTCCGTTACTCGTAGTTAGAAGGACTCTAATTGTGCGTCGAGGGAAGTGAGATCGCGCCAGACAGTGTGGCGGAATCGGAGATGAGCCTTATCCGATGAACGCTCTTCATCTCCAAGCGGTAGCACTGAGACCCCCAGTTGGGAGACTTGACAGTGGACCTCTTGCGGTGCAAAAATGGTGTCGGATAATAGTTTCGCCCGTAAAGGTCATTTACGATCATCAGATTTATGATCCAATATGGATTTTTTTATCAAATGATTTTGTACTTACAATCTGTTTACTGTAATGTTGTTGGAAAAGTCTCTTCATGGCTTAATTGCATCAAAAATGTTAATGAGTGGATTAATGTTACTTTTGTAAATAGTCATTCTAGTTATAATAATAATTATGTATAATAAGAGAATCTCAAACTCAAATCACCTCCAACGTACGATCCCGTGCTCTTGTTAGATATGGTGCTTCAATACTTTGATATAATATAAGGGTTATTATTTATTATTTTCATCTCAAAACTGCGTTTGGATGACAAATAATAAGATAGGTGGTTGGGTGAACGTTGCTGTGTGAATATTCGTAGCCCCAAATTAATATTTAGGGAATATTACCACAGTTTTTTTTATCTATTTTTGGAATGAAACGAGAATATAAGATTATTAACTGTGTGCCCAGAGAATTTGATCTACAAATGACGTGATGAAACTTTAAAAAAGGTAAGCACACATTAATTTTAAGAGTTTATTTAATACCGCGATGCTTTTAATACTGTTTAGATATTTGTTTGTTTAATAGTTTTTCTAATATTCGAATAATACTTTTTTCATATATTTCATAATGAGAACTCTTGCACTGAGTAGTGAGCTGCAAGCGAAACAAAGGAAAACTAGAAATATACTGAATATAATACTTGAAACCTCGTAGTTGCTTCTATCAAACAGAGAATATTGTAAGCAGGGAGACAATGAAGTCACAATACAAAGCATTGGGAGTGTCTAAGGAGATCAAAGGCGATTGAGGCAGGGCTTCGCCGTTTCGCGTTAGTTCCAGCACAGCGTCACGGCTCCTGGGCGCGTCAGTAGCATTTATGCACGCGCATTCGTATCGGCATTTCCATTGAATCACAAGAACTCATGAATAATGAAGGGCCTCTTGTCCTCTTTCAAACGAGAGTAACGGAGTGAGCTTTATTCTGATGTCCGCGCAGTCTTGACGGCTTTATAGCGCAAGATATCCTGTGCCTTCCAACAGGAACTAGAACGTAGAAAGCATCTGCACGAACGCAATGTTGTAGATTGGGTTTCTCCAGCTAAGTAGAACAGACTTTCGAAACTTCAGAAAACTTCAGAGACACAAAATATAAGTATCCATTCTGTTAAAGCTTAGGAAGCTAGTTAATATTCCATAGGAACAATACATAATTACGGACTATTCTTTGCTACAAAATCATAAATAAATGTAAAAAATCGCATTGTGGGTATTGCTGTGACAAGGGAAGAGACTTTGTTGGCTAGAATTTAATTACTTATCCTCAGATTGTATGAAGTAATACAATTGAGGCGCTCAGAATAATAACGGCAGATCCCAACCGACCACCCACTTTCAGTTAGAAGTATGACGGTAAACTCCTACCATATAGTACCTACCATAAGCAGCAATATCGGATGAATTGAGATATCCTTAAAATCCGCCTTTTAATCCTTAAAATTTGTCCGCAGTGAAAATGAACGTGAATGAAAACAGAAAGTCATTTTTCTCAAAACGAATTTCGGTTGTGATCTGCCGTTGTTCAGAGCACCTCAATTTTAACATCATGCATCCAATGACATTTTATCTCATTATAAGCATCTCAGCGGATACAGAAATTTCATTCAATTCACATATTCGTGTTAATTGCATTTTAGTCTTTTTTTATTAATCTTTAAATTTGTTTTATTCTGTAAAGATTATTATGTTTTTCTAAGAAAACGACAAGGTTTCTGACGCGTTAAAATAATCTGAATGAGAAAGAATTTTGAGAATAAATTTTTGTCCTGAGGAATAAAAAAGACATGAAAGATGCGATTATGGTCAATCACGTACAATAATGTTTTTCGTTAAAGGGTTGAACCTGAACACTAAAAGGAGAATTAACTCAACCTAAACTTATCACTTTTGCGATAACGTACTTTATAAATATTACATCAAATTTAATGCTTTTTAAATAACTATTAGTGTGCTTTCAACATTTTTCAACACCTTGCATGAAAATAAAAATTCGGACAATACATCACAAATTACGAATAATTATATTATTCATTGTTCTGCTGTTGGGAAGAAAAGTGCCGCCTCGGAAAAAGTGTCTCCAGCAGCGGGACCGACAGCACGAAGTGGAACGTTGGCAGCGAGCGACGGCAGGTGTTGACAGATGTGGAGTAATGACTGTGTGCGGCGAGGTGCGCTTCGGGGCGAGACTTTTTGCTCCCCCCCCGCGTGCGTGCGTGCTCCGGCGGCAAAGAGCGCGTGCGGCGGCGGTGGCGCGTGTCGGCTGACCCAGTGGCTGGCGGTGCCTCGAAGCCTTTGTGCTTCGCGACGACCGATCGACAGCCCGGATGCTGGGCCGCGGGAGCGTACCCGGCCCTCCGGAACACTGATGGCTCCTCTTGTGCTCAATTACGCGTCGGCGGCGGCACGACTTCGATACTCTCCTGGCCGATGAGCGCCTCTTTTATTTGCGGAGGCCTTACTGAAATATCTGCTATTACCTAAAATGGTGCTGTGTCCTCTAGACAGACCGCGTACATCTACAAGTTGTCTTTAATGTAATTAAACAAGCTCGAAATCACACAGAGCGAATTATTTTGGAAAAATATTCATTGACGCGGGCATAAGAAAGTAATGAGTATTTGATTTGTGTTCGGCAACCTACGTCTTAATGATCGATAATCGTAGTACTGGAATGGATGCTAATTATTACTCCTCTACTCTAAAAAAGATGGAATTAGGTTCAACAATTTGTAAGCACCGTTAGACACTGAAGACGTAATGTTACTTTGATTGAAAAGATTCCTCAAGGACGACCAGATTGGGGTTCTGACAAGAGTTATAAAAGTATAAAAGAACATACTTTGTTGCTTTGAGATTCACAATATCGTTCTCATACCTACTTTTATTAAATTGTAATTTTATTTTCAAATATGAAGCCTTTTTAGTGATTTAATTTTTTATGTTAATTGAACTACTTGCTAAACGCTTGCGTTTGTCTTAAACTGCGTTTATAGAACTTACAATTTTATTTAAGAGAGACATGTTTAAAATAATTCAGTGTTTAGATTACTACATTGTGTTTTGAAAAAATGAAGAGAATTTGGAATATTGGGTTCCCTAAAATTTTAGCATTTCTCTTGAAAATGGTGCAAATATTTATATACCGAAAAAAGGTTCGTGTTGAAGGATTGTGGCAATTATTTTATAAATAAAAAATAAAATAAATTAGAATGCATTACAACATGAATGAAACCTACAGCCCAGCACCTATAGTCAGCATCAATGGACGCCGACGGTACTTCAGATGCCGTTATTATCAAACACTAATCTGAAGAATACAACAGCTCTCATTCCATCCCGACCACACCGAAATTATTCTCAGAGAGAGAATTATTTTTGAATTCCGTTTGAGCCGACAGAGGAACGCTCCCCGTCTTTATTCCCAGCAGCTCGGGGGCCGGAGCGGGCACGGGCGCGAGTCTGCGCCTTCAGGGACAGTGCCGGCGCTGCCGAACAATTTGGTGGCGCTGTTCCACCACGCGCGTCTTTCACCGCTGGAATGCGCTCGGGCGATGGCTCAGGGGCCGATGAATATTCCGAAGGTCGCCCTCCGTGAAACGGCCTAAGGGCAGGGCTGCATCAAACCGTGGGTTTCAAGGGACTCGGTCCAAGGCTTTGACAGGAGAAGAGTATTAATTTCGTGATCTTTAAGCAATGGAGTCGAATTTGAACGACAAACGTGAGGAAAAGGAAGATTCAGGAGAATGTAAAGTTTTGTAAGTCATTGGAGGAAAGAAATGACAAGAAATAAAGTTCTAAGTTGTAGAAATACTGCTTTAATAAGTGATTTATATTTCGTCGGATATCTAACAGAAAATAAAATTTCATTAAGCTAATAAGACATTTTCTACTATTATTTACAGTCATGTTTAATAAATTCCATGTATAATTTTGATAAGAGCTTGATTATTTTAAATCAAAGTTCAAGTCAAAGTGTCTTGTACGCCGAGATCATTTAAAAAAACATGCAAAAGAGTTCTTTTTTTTGGATCGGAACCAAATATATTGGGATGAAGAGAAAGAAATATAAATTTAGACGATGCACTTGTGTAGTTGTTAGATACGTTACGTCAAATTCTGGATATGACAGGGTTTTTTGAGCTCGGTTCCATCGCAATCTCACATGGTGGGTAATATTGAATATTAAATGAAGTCGTAGGTTTCCGCGGCCAGAGTCATGTGCGTGTTCTGGGCTGTCCGGGTGACGCCGCGTCGAAGGATGTATTGCCGACGTATCGACCATCCTGTCGTGGTCTTCCTCAGGGCTTTTGAGGGGGAACCCCGCACGCAGACGAGTAGGTCAGCAGCGGGGATGGATCACCGCCACCTCAGGGACACCCGCCAACACAGGCAATACTTCCAGGTCAAACAACCTCAATAGTTGGTGCGGAATCAATACAAATAATTCTCTCATTCTCTTGGCTTGTGGCCACTCTCTTAACCCATCTGTAAGCGCGAGGTGTGGGTGCCCTGGAACGTTTCCTACCCGCTCTACCGCGTCCTCCTGCACCGTGGATCGACTTCTATTACTTCCCCCGCGCGCGCAGTGGAACGCGCTCTTGTGCGGCGGCGCGGCGCCCCTCACCCGGGGGGGGGGGGGAGGGGAGTCTCCGTTGCTTACGTGGAGGCCCGCGAGGGTGACTTGACCGCGCTCGCTTCGCGTTAACGTCTCTGAGTGCTTAAACTGGGCGAGGCTGCGATTCGAGATACAAGCACGAAATGGAATTGAAATATCAGTGGACGCCTTACCTAATTTGTTATCATTTGATAGCATACAAGAGCAAATTGAAAATTTTGCAAATATAATCACAATGGTCCAAAACAAACAATAGTTTCAAATAGCAGAGGAGGAAGTCACTAAACAACTTTACCCAAGAGCAATACCCCCAGCAGCTGCCCATAGAGGGGTTGGCTCCACGCCATTCTGAGTCCACTCTACCCATGGTTTTATTTCAGGGTTTTCCTTCCATTAGCCTCCACTCCCTCCTGCAAGGCAGCAGGTTAAATCGGAAAAGAAGGACATACAGAAATGGATAGAAAGAGAGAAGGAAGAAAGTATAGAATAGAATAAGGAAAGAAGAGAAGAGAAAATAATGACCCCCTAGCTCTCGCAACCTAATAGCATCTAGGCCGAAAAACACAAGAGACCAGGATCGGTCTAATAGTAAATATTAAAGGAGTATGGCACAAAAGAAGAATAGCCATGACCCATGACACACTAGTAAAGCGACCACCTTCATGGCTAGTTGCCGTTGGTGGGGGAGAGAAAGGGACATGGGTACAAGGCACGATGGACTTTGAATAGAGGTGATGAATTACTGGTGGGTCATTCTGAGATAGCCCTTCACTCCTCCTCTGAGACCTGTAGGGCATGGGTACCCATACCGGTAGCATTGTTGATCGATTCTCAAAACCATCATAAATGCTTCCCCCGTATGCCCTCAGCTTAATAAGAGCAAACAAACGTCCTCGCCCGCACGGTCAGTGCTACTTAAAGGTTGTGTCTCCTGGAGGAGGATTTATCTATTAATATATCTAAATAACCTTTATTATAAATGTAGCTTAAATTAATGCAATACATACGTTAAACAAGCAACAGTGGTTCTCGTTTTAGAGAGTGGGGAAAGTTTCAATTAACAAAACTATTGTTCGCCCTAATATTTTGTCGTATGGGCCACAGAAGGAATAACATTTTTGACAACAGCAACTAGAAAGGTGTCAGCCGGGAGTTCTTGTCAGATTGTTTCCGGATGATCCGGTTACCCTAACCCCTACAGTGAAGATGTTGGAGAACGCATAGCGAGCTATTCACCCCATAACGCGACGAAAAACAGGTAAGCGTGTGGTGGCGACCGGTAATCTGGCGAACATTAGTGTAGTAGAACTTAGCGCTTAGTGTGCTTAACGCTAAACTTAACGCAAAGGTGCTAATGGAGAATTATGGTGACTAAATTGGCAGGAGATATTATGTAGACTACGCAGACGTTTACAACGAAGTTGTGAAGGCTTCGATTAGAATACTTGCATATTTTTTAAACTTTGGTATCGAAAGAATTACATCCCATAGTGTATCGTCTATGATACTATATTAATTTACTCTACCCTAATTTTTCAAGTTACACTTAAGAATATGAACTTGCAGAACACATTTCCTGAGTGTAATTAAGAAAATGTGAGACGTCAACACAAGTGCGAGTACTATAGGCCTTATAATAATTAATCTGACTACTGAAGGAAACCTTTAAATAGAATACTGCTGCATTCTTCAGTTAAAGCCGCAAAACAATGAAGAGAATGACCTTCAATTATGGAGTAAGAATAACAATGACAAGAATCGCCTTATTGATAGCTTGAGTCAAGCTTGTCTGAACGTTAATTTTGTTCAAAGTTTGGAGATATGCCCAACGACAGAGCACCTAGGAGTATATTCGACGTGAGCAAACGCGAAGACTTGGCTTCGCCGTACCAACGTTAATCGACCCTGCCCCACCCGTTCGCAAAAAGGGGAGCTGGCGGGACAATCCGCGGGCGTTTTTCACGCACTCCGCCCGACACCGCCGCCTGACTTGGTGGGCGCGACGAGCCCTGCGGTACCGCCTCGTGTCGGAATGCCCCAAGTCTCGCCAAACGTATCGCCACCCTGCTACCTCCATCGCTGCCACCGATACAAGCGTTTTTCCGCTGACCCGCCAAGGACGTGTCGCCATCCGTGGGTTTGGAATTGAAAATCTAATTAACGCTCCTTGCGAGCGCGCGGGGAATTTTTCAATAATTTTGCTTAATTAATGTACCCTCCCTCGCCCTGGAGTGTTGTTCGATCGACACGAGCGATCAAGAGGGACGACGGCGGAGGTCCGAAGTGATGATGGCGGAGGCGTGGCGCCTGATGCGGCGAAAAGAAGCGTCGAGGATGGAGGTGGAGACGAAGGTGGAAATTAAGATGAAGGCGGAGCGAGGGGGAAGATGGAGGTGTAGGGTGACTTGGGCTAGGAGGAGTAGCTGGAGGGCGACGTAATAAGAGACGGACGTTGAAGTTGCAAATTCATGTGGAGATGGAGAAAAGGTGGAGATGGAGGCGAAGGAAGACAGGCTGAGAGGGGGAGGGAGGTGAACAGTGTCGATGGTGATAGCAATATTCAGGGGAGGGATAAGAGGAGGCGAAGTAGGTGCTGAGGGCGGACTGAAGGAAGGTATCGGAGGCAAAGTGGGCGTGGGAGGATGTTTGCAAGTTATCGACAGTGGGTGCGGGATATGCGAGGCGTCGCAGGCAGTGAAGGAGGAAGGCGGAGCCGCGCCGCTTCGTGGCAGCGGTGGCCACTTCTGCTTCTGGTAGTAATGTCTAGAAAAATACAGGGAGGGAGTTACTTAATTTTGAAGCTTCACTCGGGGCACCGCGAGGGTCAGACGACCGCAGGAACGCCACTCGACGAGCTGCGCTAGGCGGCGCCCGGGGTGATTGCCACGTCGCTAGCCGCCCGCCTGCCATCGCTCGTCACCCATCGCCCCCCGCTCCCCACCCGCCGGCCCCCTGCGCCGGGCCCGCCATCGCCCGCCATCGCCCGCCATCGCCCGCCATCGCCCGCCATCGCCCGCCATCGCCCGCTATCGCCCGCCATCGCCCGCCATCGCCCGCCATCGCCCGCCATCGCCCGCCATCGCCCGCCATCGCCCGCCATCGCCCGTCATCGTCCGCCATCGCCGGCCATCGCCCGCCATCGCCCGCCATCGCCCGTCATCCCCCGCCATCGCCCGCCATCGCCCGCCATCGCCCGCCATCCCCCGCCATCGCCCGCCATCGCCCGCCATCGCCCGCCATCGTCCGCCAATGCCCGCCACGCTAATGCCCGCCATGCCAATACCTGCCGCGGACGTTATCTACGATAGGCAGCTGCCCCTGTCTTTGGGCGAGGAAAGGCCTCCGAAAAATGCGGGAAGCCGATTCGCCGGCCGGCGACTCCAGGAGAAGCGTTTAGCCCAGGTGTAACTTTAATGTGGGTGAAAATATTAACGACCTCCCAAAGTGGTTTAATAAAAGTTCTTTGCATGAAAATGAGTTTTAATGTCCTTCATTAAATGCTGAATCCATTTTCATCCGATAAAATAACATCGTCCAAGGAAACTACTTACTTGCTAAGCGAAATTGCATTAAGCTGACATAGAATTCCTTCCCATTTAGTATCCTACGCTAAGGGAGATATAATGGACAGTGATACACATAAATTTTTTTACATCATCTCAAAGGTTTAGTTTGGGTTTCCATCAGTAAAGAAGGTAAATTTATTTTGACTATCAGTTTTATGTTGTGGTTTTTGTTTCTTTGCTATGGGCTTCCAAAACAAGTGTTTCATTACAACCCCTATGTAAAGAGAGATAGGAAGACCACCTAGAAGTAGATTGATCTTCCTTTCGGCAGGAAATCCATGAGTGGAGGCGAAGGAGAAGCAAGAACGTAAGGTCGTGTGCCTACATTCTGTTCACCGACTGATGTGGGTTGATGGATTTGGGAGTGGATGATATGGAATGCCAGTAGATATCTAGAGTGAGCTCTAGAGTGCTGTATTTATGTGAGAGTGACGAGTGGGAGGCGAGGGGACTGATGCTATTCACAAGCAAAGCCGCAACCGCTGCAGGGTTGAGCGGAAACGCAGTATCTAGCGAAGGCCATCGCATGAGATCCGCGAGCAGCGTTGTTGCTTGCTGCGGCGAGGTGGGATGAGACGTGACGTGGCGTGGCGGGCCAGGGCAGGTGCAGGAGCGCCGGGGCGGGGGGACGGAGGAAGAGGCGGGTACATGACGAGGGCGGAGGCGGGACGAGACCGAGGAGGGTGCAATTGCGCGGGGCGAGGGGCGGAGGTGCGGGCGTGACGGGGCGCGGGCAGGGAGCGGCGGAAGGGCCTTTGTGCGCGGGCAGCCTCCGAGGCGGCGCAATTGCGTCTTTCCCGCTGCGATAGCTATTTCGCGCGGCTTATTCTGCTTGGAAGCGCCGCAGAAGATGTTGAAACGATCTATTATGAGGCAGTTACAATTTGCTGGGTAAATTTCATGAGGGGACGCATGATATCCAAATAATATAAATTGTAATAAAATTTCACTCAATGGGGATACATTTTATTAAATAATATTCATTAGGTTGATAAATTCCACATAATGTGTTAGATAAAATATACTTGTGCTCATCATAAATCATTTATATTTAGACGTATTTATTTTTCGGGCAAATGTCAATATATAAATATATTTCATTGTGTGATATTCTTAGATTGTCCCCAAATTTGATCTATTCGATACTGTTTTTTCCAAGACGCTGGGGTGAATATATTCATCTCAGTTACACTTGGTGAATATTTGTACATACTTAGGACGGCCAAACGTCGTAGTTGCAACAATGATGCTTCCTGTGCAATTATAACTATTTTATTTGAAAATAATAGCTCTAAATTGCAAGATTTTTATGAAAGATTGGAGGAAAAGTCTGGACATTCGTATCTACATGCAAATCAAACTCACAAACATTTGCATACAGTTAAAATGCTTCTCACTTAACGATATCGGATCTTGATGCCGTCACATGCCAACTACAGGAGCAATTAATATTAAGTAATAAGGGATATCGACCTGCTACTGAAACGACTAACTAATTGAGAGATTACAGGCTCTGTAGCAGTGGTTGAAATCAGTTATCAGCAGACCATTGAGCTCTGACGCAATTAATATTTTCAAATATTTGACATTGATCTGCTGAACAAATATAACAACTAAAAACTTAAAGAGATTACGGCTTCCGTGATACTCAGAGGAATTGAGTCCGTCCGTCCTTCGCCGTTCGTCGCCGGGGTCGTCCGTCGCATTGATTACTTAACGCGAGAATATGGCCTCCGTCCTCTTTTCTGACACTCCGCGTGGCGTGACATAGCGGGGCCGTATTTCACGCGGATATCGCCGGTTGGTGTCCGGCGCGCGGCGCGAGGACTTTCGTATGCGGCTCGCCGCAAAAAATGCGGTGAGAAACATCCGCGCATTGTATTACGGTATCCCCATCACGCCCCGGCTTCCTGCGCCGATCTCATGCGTGAATTAGTTGTGCGCTCCCAACGTATGTGTGGCGTGCCAGTTAGTTGCTGGTTGAGGGGAGGATGCTACATTTGTGTATTTTGCAAAGTACCATTCCTAGTATTTATGAAGATGTGAAATATATGAAATGGCGGTAATTACATGCAGTTATGGCGCTGAAGTATCATAAAAAAATTGCTTTGCATATCGTCATAATATTTTGGATAAGATTTGCAATAAACATCATTATTACAGGTTATGAAAAGTTTCAGATTCATCCATCACTTTCAAAAAAAGCATCTTGAAAATTGATCAAGCGATGAAGAAAAATGAAAACGTGTAATATAATGTTATCTGAATAGAAGTTGAAATGGAATGGCTGTAATATTTATGCAAGGGCGTTAAAAGGGTTCTAATGACCGTACGGATACAAAAAGACCAAAGTTCTTTGGCCTTTTGTTGCCCGAGATCATTTGAACCCATTAACACCGTAAAACATACAAATCTTTATTTCTTACGTAATTTTAGTTACTAACATTTACTTATTTAATACGTAACTAGACGGTAACTTGACTAGGTTTGTTTTTTAATATTTCCATCCCATAATTCTCTTCATAAGAGAACATGTACTTGTAGCATCATTCAACTGTTTTCGTATTTCCCTCGTAATCATGATCCACTCGATGCAGATACGTTTCTAAAGGTTATATTAAACTCAATAATATGGAATGCAAAACCAAACAGTAATGTTCCTGTAATTTTTTTAAGTGTAGATTTTCACACCGAGCTTGAAACTTCTGCGTGACTTTAGGAACTCTCAGGAGAAATAATATCTTCAAAAATATGAATTAAAATGACACTTGTTACTTGTTGCCTATGCATAGAAATGTGAGAGAGGAACGACTCTAAAGTTGTTTTCTGTTCGACACGAAGCAACCGAAAGACTTCGTCGTGTCGTGGGTGGGCACATCGGTCAGCCCAACGGTGGGCAGTGTTTCACTTATGACGTTGTAGATCGAGGGCGAGTGAAACTCACATAAGGACTAGTTATGTACAAATTTATTTTCAAATTATACAAAGTTTTTCTTTGCAATAATTACACTCCTGTGGAACTAGCGCTGCACTCCCAGCTCTGTACATTCCTGAGGCATACCCGCCTCAGGCTGACACTCCCCCCCAGGGCTAAATTAGCGCAGCCCCTGGTCTCTCGTCCCGTGGCGAACAGTCACTCCTCGCAGCCGCAGCTAGCGATAACCCCTAGCGGGTGACAAGTGCCTTCCGCACCGCGATTCGGTTCAAACCCGAATGGCCCCGGCTGGTTTCTTTCCGCTGGCGAGGTATCGCGTGACAGACCTCCCATGCCGGCGGCATCATCTCATTAGCGAACCCTGGGCCTGTTTGCATTTTGGAGCCCAGGCATCCAGCGGCTGTTCTCACTCATCATCTCCCTCTGCGCCAGTTGACACCCGCGTTCCGAGACACACCCACCCCTGCCCCTCGGGGAGCTCCGTCTTTGGTGGCCTTCCGTCTGCCGTCAAAGGACTGCCCCCGCCCCCTCGCCAGCCACCCGTCATGTGGAGTCCAGGACACACATTGGCACGACGTTACACACTCTGTCGCCGAGCGTGGCACTCGTGCAAATCGGGTTCACCGTGTAATCCAATTAACGGGAACTGCTTGGCCCTCCCGTCCCGCCCCGCTCCGCCTCCGCTCCTCCCCGCCTCGCTCGGACCTGCCCCGCCCAGCCCTGCCCCGCACCGCTCCATTCCACTCCGCCTTGCTGGATCCTGCCCCGCTCCCTCTCACAACGCTCCTCCGAGGACTGCCTCGCTGGCAAGCGCCTCCCGTTGTCGACGCTCGCCCTCCCTCTCAGAGACATCTTCGTCGGCCTCAAGAGGCACAACTTTGGCTTTCAAAGGACGTGCACGCCGAGGCGGTCGTTTGTTCGTGTGCTCACGTACTCGGAAGTAGACGTAAAGGCTAGGGTTAACGATATGTTTCGTAATGTTTATGGTTAATGTGTACAACTCTCTGTGCACTATTATTTGAAATTGTATACTATTTCACATTCTTTCATTGTGATAAGTGTACGAGTACATTTATCGAAGTGTACAGAAAGCTGGCTTGGAAGTGCTGTGGAAGATATTAAATAGATCTGCGGAGCGAGTGTTTAAATCTGCATTACGGATGTAGATATGATATCCAAATATCGTGAATTCTCCCAATAAAATTATGCTCAATGGGAGACATGAGGAAGAATGTACCATATAAAACAATGCTCATCCGATTGAAAAAGATTTTAGCCTCAACTCGACACTTCCCACAACTTTGTTATTAATTTAATGTGCGCTATCTTTAATTGAGTATTATTTTCTATATTTTGTTATATCCGACGTGCATACGATTCCAATTTGGTTTTGTTTAACTATATATTTATTTTTTTGAAAATACTAAACAATCATCCAACAAACTTTCATCAGGAACTTTCTTGCCAATAACTGTCCGGGTGCTTGTCACCAAAACGCTTCGAGAATTAAATCGCGACATTCTCGTATAGGTTTCTTCATTCGTGAGCAGATTGAACTGTGGAGAACTGTCACTCAGCACATGTAACAGGTAAAAGGTAAAACAAAACAAGGGCAGGAAATGTATTAATGGCTAACATAGAGAACCACTGACCTTTTCGGAACTGGCTCACATCCTAGAAAATATCGATGATATAATAGTGCATTAAATATATGTAGTTAAAATAAAAGAAATTTTAGAAGCCTTGACCACCTAAGCATTGGGCTCACTTCACTTCGCTTCATTCCACCCTTTTCCGTTCCGACTTTCCCTCCCCTCCCCGCCCAAGCCAGCGCGCCCTCTTCTTTGGCTTCCGTCCCGTTAGGGTGGACAATGACCGTTCCTACCTGACTCGCCTAGCCCCGCCCCGCCCCACCTTGTCCCGCCCTACCTCACCCCTCAGACAGAACGCTTTTTGCAGCGGCCCGCGAGAACACCGTAGCACCATTCTACTTTTCTTTTTTTGCGACCCTCCTTCCAATCTCCCTCTCACCCACCTGCTCGCTTTCAGGACTTTGGGCAGGTATTTCCCGTAATTGGGGACCGGATTGGCGTAATGATATGCTCTGCCCCGTTCTCTCCCATTGTGGCCTCACTCTCTCTTTCTTTGTTTCGCTCTCGCAGCGCTCGTCCGCCCTTGGAAGAAAGCTCGTTGCTCGATAATTGTCATTTGCAAAGCCAGTGCCGGTGTCGGAGCGTCGTTTGGAAAAGCTTCGCTTGTGTTAGACTCCGAGCTAGAGGTTTCGGGGGCTGGGAGTATCCGGGCTGCGACTCGAGAGGTCCAGAAAAAGGGAGTGCTGGCGCATTTTGCTGACAGCAAGTCGCAGCGAAGTTTCGCCTCGGACGCTAATGGAGCTGCAACATAATCTTGAGATGTTATTTCGCGATGTTTCTCGCCTGAGTACATTGTTACGCTAATTTCTGATAAGGACTTGAGCCAAAACGTTTATGCAGTGACTAGCATTTTATACACATTTAAAATTCCTTTTGAGCAAAATTTTCTTGCGCTACAACGAAAGTGGTAAAAAGAAACGCCGTTTATGTGATTAAAAACGCGTTCAACTCAGCCAAACTCATGAAGATATATTTTGTACCAATTTTAGATACTGCAAAGTAATTTCAATATGTATGGTAAAAGTTATTAATTTGAACTTTTTATCAATACATTATGTTCCTTATTTCAGTTGGAATAATTACTAGTATTTTTCTCAAATAATATTATTAGTATTATATTACACAAATTGGTTAGGATATATGTCATTAAAATCGTCTTGCTCGCAGGTAAGGAGTGATTACAGACCATTAAGATACCAGACCGACGTGTCCTAAATCTAGAGATGGGCGCGCAGAAAAGCAAGATAAACAAAGAAGACTTTCCTCAACTCCGTGCCTTGTAATTCACTTTATGTTGCACTCGGGTTGCGAATTCCAGTTTGGGGGAACGTTGAGGGAACGTCTTGTCGGACGCATTAGGCAGCGAAGTGAACCGGCGCAGGGAGGGCGGTCATCTGCCTCCTGCGAGGCCTTGGCTACGATCGCAGAAAGGCGGTGATGTGATTTTTGTAGTAGAGGTGATGGTGATAACGGTGATGGCAGTAGCGATGTGTGATGGGGATGGTAGTGGTATCATGGTAGTAGTGGTTGTGATGAGGGTGATGCCAATGGTAGCGATAGCGATGATTGTGATAATGGCGTTGATGTTGATGGTGATGATTATGATGCTGATGATTGTGATGACAGCGTTGGCGATGCAGAGGTGTGCCGGCCTAATGTTGGCAGTGATGGTGATTATGATGGCATTGATAGTGATAATGACGGTGGTGATGATAGGAATAAATGAACTGATGGCGATTGTGATAGCAACAATGGCGGTAGCAATAATGATGATAGTAATGATGATGATAGCAATGACGGTAATGGTAATGATGATAATCATAATGATAACATTAAAGATGGTAATAGTAATTATGGTAGTGGTAATGATGGTAGTAGTAATGATGGTAAAAGTAATGACAGTGATAATGAGAATGATGCGGATTCTGGTTATAAAGATAGCGATGGCGGTTATGAGTGTAATATGATGATTTTGACATGATGATGGTGATAGTAATGGCGATGGTGGTAGGTGTTTAAGATGGTAATGGTGTTTAGGATGGTGGTGGTGATGGTTATAAAGATACTGATGGCGACTATGGATATTTAATATGATGATTGCAATATGATTGTGATGTGATGATGGTGATTGTCACGTGATTATGGTAATAGTGACGCTGATGATGGTGCGATAAAGGTGATGGTGAAGGTATACGTAGCGGCGGTAGAAGTGGCCCTTGTGTTGCCCGGGCCCGACCAAAAAGCGCCCGGTGGTGCGAGGCGAGGCGAGGCGAGGCGACGCAGCGGGCCCCGGGCGCCATGCGCGAGGCGCTCTCTTCTTTCGTGAATGGGCGGCGCGTTCCGGGTCCGCGCGTGCCCCTCTCCCCCGACTCCGCCCGGCCGCAGCCGCACATGCCGCCCCAATCGCCTTGGCCCCGGTGGGCCCCGCCGTGGTCGCCGCCGTCTCTTCGGCATGACCTACTTTTAATGACTGCAGCACCCTGGTCCTGTCGGTTTAAATGGAACTGTGTCTAATGCACATGTACAAGATGCTCGTGATATGACTTTTCATCTTTTCGAAAAGGTAAAGAAAGAAGGGAAGGTGATTTTATGATGTTTTTTATGGAAGGAGTCGAGTGTCTTTGAAGACAACAGAAGTAGATGCCGCTTAAAAAAGCGGGTAGCATAGGGTTGTGGAAAATATGTTTCGTAACGGAAACCAATCGAGCACGTTTCAGTGTGGGGTTGAAGGCTAGTCACTTGCGTCAAACAATATTAAATAATTTCCATTACACTAATAGGTTGAAAGTTGATTTCTCACAATTTTTTTATTGATTTTGGTGATGGAAATAAAGATTGTGGGTTTCCACGCACATTTTATATTTGAAATGTCACGTTAGGATGCCATATTTTCTCGCTCATTAGTTTTGGTCCGTTGTTTCATGTTACAAAATTTCACGTTCTTTAGTCGTATCTTCCATCATCTCTCAGCTACTATTGTCTCTTGTTTCTGCTTCTCCAGCCACCGTTACCCCCTTCTCCGCCGCCGCCGCGCCACGTCTGCTTCTTCGGCGGCCTTCCGCGACCGCCTCTCCGCGCCACCTCCGCCTCCTCCGACAGAAAAAGAGCGAAAAGCGGAGCGGCCTACTAAAAGCGACGCTCCACATTTTCATTTGCGGCAACCCGCACGTCATTTGTCAACCACCTTAAATTCCGGGACGGAGGCGGAAGCGAGGCGACGTCACGAGCTTCGAAGGGCGTCGGAGGGGGTCGTAGGAGGGAGGTGGAAGGTGGCAGAGCGATTATCCGCTCGGGTGCGCGGGCGCCCGGGCGCGCAAGTGTTTAATTTGGTGCAGGCGGTGGGAATTGTGCGCCCACTCAGGCAGAAAGCCATTCATGGCTTCGCGCTCCGCCCGCGGAAAAGGGCCGGCGCCGGGCGTTGATGAAGGGAGGCCGGGGCGGCGCTTTGACGCTCCTGCAGTACCGGGAGCAGGGCTGTGAGGTCTCCCTTTGAGGTGGGAGGCTGCTGTTTCAACTTGCTCAAAATCAGGCGTCGAGATGTAAAAGTGAGTCATCAATGGAACTGGTTTGGAATGCACTAGGCGAGAGATCGCCAAGCGAATAAATTTGCTTGCAAGTGATGTGACAAAAAATATTTGCGATTATTTTAGGACTGTAAATTGGAATACGTACAGCTTGTTTGTTTCAGTATTTGTTATAGTTTAGCTCAGCAAGCGGGCCAATGAAAGTTTGCTTTATTGTTAAATTCCCCTGTCTACAGTGACAAATACCACAAGTGCAATGCACTAGGTTTCTGGGAATGGTTATGATTCCCAGAGACCCTGAGACTATAGTGGATATCAGTCGCGACATAATTAAGGGATCTATGTCACATGCAAATTGAAAGGCGAGACAACTGAAAGCTTTGTTTCTCTTCACAGATATAATAAACATTTTATCGACATTTAGTTTATCGTACATATCATAATAGCAATTAACGAAACGAGCGGATGAAAAGGGAATAATTTAATAAGTGCCATGTTCAAGAGAACACGAGCGACGAAAGAAGCGAGTTTCCTTATTTACGATGACGTCATAATGCTTCTGAAAACGATGTATTTTAGTGGGTTGGTATTGTGCTTGTTTGCTAGTGGAAGATATTGAAAATATCCCGGATGAAATATTAGAAAGCCATGCAAACATTACTTCGAAAAAAAAGTTAAGACATGTATGAGCGAGAATATAAGTATAAATATTGCAAAGCAAACAAAATTAGTCACCTCTAACTCAGACGTTTTGCTGGCGTTCTTTTTAGAACGGATAAACACAACTGATGTTTACATTTTTTACATTTGTATTATGCTACGACCAAATGTTTTACCTATAATATTTATTATTAGTTTATTCAATTTATGTTGTTTCTTTAGTCGAATAGTGTCAGCGCCTGCCACGCCTGTGTTATAGTGACTTAGTTAAAGGGTTTTGATCTTTCTTCTGAATTCCGATGGGTAAGTTGTGAAGTTTTAGTTGCACGTTTGCAATTAACATAGTAGTATTCAACGATTTTGCATGAAGTTAATGAGCATATTTAGTAAACTAAGCGAAAAATATTATTTGTTGCTACTAATAGTTGATCTTGTATCATCGATCTGTAATAAATAAAAAAAACAAGAGTACAGCATTAATACAATAAAATTAAATTACTCAACAATAGGAAAGTCTTTAGAAATGACGATTGATTTCATCAAACAGATAAAAATTCAATAAACGGTAAGTTAATGACGACTATAACTATGTCACTGACAGTCGAATTTGAGTATTATGTTTGTTTATTTTGTTGATTGTTACTTTCAATATTATTTAAAATAATTTTGGTTCTTTAAGAAGTGTAACATTTAGTTTTTAATACTGAAAATACAGTTATAAGAGCTTGGATTGTATCACTTGCATTTAGAGCAGGGCACTCGAGCACACGTTAGATGATCGTTTCGAGCAGGGACAATGAACCAAGTGCGGTCATGCCGAACGGCGGGTGCATGTCGACAATGAAGAGTTACGAACTGGAAAGTCCCGAATGCCAATGTCACATTCTGCCCTCGGAGCAGGAAGCCTGAGTGCCGCTCGGTGCCCGCTCGGTTGCCCTTGTCCGAGATTCCTGGCCACGACAGTATGGGCGCGGGCGGTGCGCGGTTCTGAGAAGCGCTCTGCCCAGCGACGAAGGTACATCTTGTTCCCATAACTTTTGCCGGCGGCGAAATAAGGAGCTACTATTGTTCTCAAAAACACAGATTCCAACATGTAGTCGACAACTCTCTTAGGTAACCAGGAGTCCAGGAGAGTGCACTGTCCACGAAATCTACATGCAAGGAGGCTCGAAATTCAAACTGGCTTAGACGGCTAGGGATCGATTGATGTTACTGCAGCGCCTCTGATCGGGAAGTGCTAATTCCAGTTCCGACCGTGGCAAGATTTTTGCTACTAGCCCCGCAGCTAGATTGAATTCAGCCGCTCTCTGGAGGAGAACTCTAGGGGCTAGCTGCTCCGACCTGTAGTTGCCAGTAAATCGGTAGTTCTCCGATCAATACCAGGCGAATATCCAAGCTATACCCTAACAAACAGGCTGCGGTCCATAGATCTTTTCTTTCTCTTCCTTGTCCTATCTTCATCCTTACTTACACACATACTTACATTCACTACACTACCAACTGCCGGAAACTGGTTGAAATGGTGCCTCGTTTGTGGGAGATACTTGATTGGGGAAAACACCGCAAGGTGACGTGTGGGGCGGCGCCGAATCTCACTATCCAGTGAGGAAGATTACAGCCATCTCCCGCGATAAAATGTACACTACACTTACAGGACTAATGAGCTTAGCAATTGACGCCCTGTCCAATGTCCAATCAATCAATCAATCGAAATTTAAGAAGACCAGTCTGCGAAGAAATTTATTACCAGTCTGCGAAGTGCTTAATAATTACAAAGATTAATAGAATTTGTAGAGGAGAATATTAATAGTATTTTTATATAGTAATTTTAAAAACGCAGGAGAATATTGTCAATTTTCTTCTATGTATCAATCAATCATCAAGTGCTTCAAACGCTATTTGTTTCTTTCCTAGTAAATAGTGAGCCCCCCTTATTCATGTTCTAGATACAAACATGCATAAAGAGGATTCAAAAGGTAGTGTCTTGAACATACCGGAGCGCTCCCATTAGGATCAGCAAACGCAAATTGTACGTACTACTGGTTTGTGATAAAAGAATATAAGAATGTAATCAGTCTGTTTGATTAATTCTTTTGATGTTATCTGTAACAGTACAAAACCCACAAATGGGAAAATTTTATTAAGTTCTAGAATAATATAGAGAATTTGAAACGTCTTTTGCTTTTGAAATTCTTTCTTCGTAGTTGCTATTTACTAACATTTTTAAAAAGACACTAATTCCTGTCAACTTGGAGTATTTTTTTCTTTGTATGATAAACAAATGCCAAATAATTTGTTGGCACATCCAAATTATAGCAGAATTTCTGAAAATAAATGAAAGAATTTCAGAAAAATGAACTCTGTATTACGAACAGTCGTAGCTGGAAATATTTAAGAACAGAGTTGTGGAAAAATGCCGGATGAGAGCGGTCAGCCGCCGAAGGGTACATGCAACTGCTTTTAGTGACTTCCTTCTGCTCTTGGACCTCCATTAACCACCTCCTGCTCTGCCAGCCATATTTTCTCCATTTCCTTACAAAGGAGACATGTGTGCAAGTCTAGTCACTTTATTATCATTACTCCTGAAATGACACTGAGTTATTATACGAAGTTTTTCTTGAGTCTGAATCGTCATATTTTGTTTTATTTTAACCAACTTAATGTTGGTTAAAATAAAACAAAATATGACGATTCAGAAACTTACTTACTTTTAATCTATGAGATGTAAAAATTAACGATGGTTACATTATAATGTAACTATTCTTGGGGCTTGGATGTCAGCTACCAAGCGGGTCCGCAGGTGGTGGATAGCGGAAAACCCTGAACGACCTGCTCGTTATCAGGGCAACCCCGAATAGCCAATAAGGGGTCCCGAACCAGACATTCCCCCTCAAAGGCTCGCACCTAGCGACGGGCATGGCAAACCCGAGGGTACTCAGCTACGTGGGGTATTGCTTCCACTTACTTGTACCTCACGTCTTTCTGTTAGCTATCCTATAGACCTCTCTTGGTCAACTCTTGATATTTTCCGACCCCGACGCTATTAGGTTTCGAGGGCTAGGGAGTCATTTCACTCTTCTTTCACTCTTTCCTATTCCTCTTTCATAACCGCTACCCAAGGATAGACACCCGTAGTCGATCGTCGCAGCTAGCTGTGCCACCGGCTCTAGGATGTCTATCTGTAGCAGCAGGCGGGGTATACAGTACAAGTCCCCCTGTACTTCCTTCATGTACAGTCACCAGTTACTATTGATGCCAGGTCTGACAGGAATAAATGTTTCCGGAGTATATTCCCCCACTCGGATCTCCGGGGGAGAAACCCTGCCCAGGCCAACGCAGCACCAATCACGAATGAAGCGAATACGAAGACGTAGACCTTTACTCAGAGTCGCAGCATGGAATGTACGATCGATGTTAGACGGTGATAACCGCCCAGAACGAAGAACTGCAGTTATCGACCGAGAACTACTGAGGTATAGAGTGGACATCGCAGCTTTAAGTGAGACTCGGATAGCAGAAGTAGGTTCACTTATTGAGAAGAACTACACCTTCTTCTGGAAAGGTCGTGATAAAACTCACCCTAGGCAACACGGCGTGGGATTTGCGATAAGAAACACGATCCTAAAAGGAACTACAGCAGCCCCTATGGGAGTAAATGAGCGTATTATGACTCTGCGCTTGGGCCTGTTCAAAGGCACACCTATTAACTTCATAAGCTGCTATGCCCCTACACTCAATGCCGAGGCCAATACTAAAGAAGATTTTTACAAGAATCTAGACACAGTGCTCAATTCCATCCCTAAATCTGAGAGCATATTCCTACTGGGCGACTTCAACGCTCGTGTAGGTCAGAATTTTGAAGCCTGGAATGGGGTAATTGGGCGGCACAGTATTGGTAAACAGAACGAAAATGGAGAAATGTTGCTCAGCACTTGTGCCTCACACAATTTAACTATTACAAACACCTTATTCCAAATGAAAGAGATATACAAAGGCACATGGAAACACCCTAGATCAGGCCACTGGCATGCTCTGGATCATATCATCGTAAGGCAAAGAGACCGAAGAACAGTGAGAGTAACCAGAGCCTATAGGGGAGCTGAGTGTGATACCGATCACAGACTATTGATATTGAAACCCAGAATATGTGTTTCATTACACTAATTAGATCATTAGTGTAAGAAACCAATCGCTATTTTGAACTGCGCGGTGCGCGCGCTGAGCGCGGCGCGCCGGGGCCGGCGAGCAACCGCTGCCTCCGCCGACGGTGCCACCGCCGCCGGGAGGCTAGCGTGTGAATTTCGGTTGGAAATGGGTAGCCGGCACGTGTAAGCGGCCGTTAGGGACAGTCGAGCCGTGCCGCCCGTCGATGAAGGACGCGGCCGGCGTGCTCCCGGTCAGGAGAAAATTCGTTAGGAGAATCGCGAGAGAGACGTTAGCAGAGCGGCGACGAGTGCGGACGTGCGGCGAGAGTTCTCCGCCGGTATATGGACGCATATAACATTGCGACGTATTTAACGTGCTATTAGGAACCGCAAAGTAATTGACGTGTAAATAGGACATTAGAAGAATCAGTATTGCGAAAGATTAGTGTTGGTAGAATAATTGATGTTGTTCTTATTAGTTGGCGCGGTGGAAACATTCTTGAAATTGCGCGGTACAGAACTGTGACCAGTATACAGAGTAGGCGCGGGTTGTGTAATTGAACCCACTGACGGACAGTGATTCGAGGAAGGTGCGAAACCGAGGTGTCAAGATTCTGATCGGGGAAGAATTGCTGGAGCATCGGCCGAGGGCGATTGCCACGCCATCCGGCGCTGACGGCCCGCAGCAGTAGCAGAGGTCGACAATCCTGTCGGCACGAGCGATTTCTACGAGCATCATAGGTATTCGATCGGGGCCCCGCAGGTATGAGAAATGCATTTCACTCTTAATCTTGGTACCAAGGCAGAGTGTAAAAACGTTGTCTGATTATGTAAATAACAAATTTGATTTAAAATAAATCTTGTTTATAATTGTATTTCAATTTATGATTAACCACCCCAATGTTGCACCAACTTATCCAGGGACCCATTCACGTAAAAGATACCCTCTCTTAGTGTTGTATTGCAGTGAAAATACCCGGCACCACCAGGTATGTCACAGCTGGCGCCCGAACAAGTGGAAAACGTATAGTTAAGAAATGTGGCCTTAGGAAAGTTGGTGAAATGTTGGAAAATAATGTGCATGTAATTGATGTATAGTAATGCAGGGTATAGATGAGAAGCAGGCAGTGCAAAGTGTATTATTATAGAGTACAAAAAAATAACAATACATGTGTTAGCAAAAACATGCACAAGTCAAGTAAGCATAATGAAATGTTGATAATTACAAAAATGTTGTTGCGTAATTAATTGCGGGCTGACATAGGCAATTATTTGTGAGCATCCAATATATAGTTAATATTGCAGTTACTGAGGTTATGAAGGCTATACATGTACATGTTACAAATAATATAATGTAATAGAATTCCAAATTTTGTAAGACATATTAATAATATTTGAACTGCCTGGCAATTTTTTATAACATGGAAATCAAAGAAATGGGGGAGTAGTAATAATTCTTATGAGAATATAAAGGTGGTTAATAGTGTTGTACAAATTATGCACAAAATTGTTTTTTGCTGGGAACATTCACTCAGTAGTGCATTATCTATTGGTGATGGTAAAGTTTGGGGAATTTAATAGAAAAGATACCAGGTTGGGAAATATATACCAGCAGTGTGAATGTTTATTGTGAATATTTATATGAGATTATTGAGGAACAATCAGGGAGGAGATATGACATGTAAATGTGAATGATGATTATGTACATAATATAGCAATAAGTGTATTGAAAAGTAATTTCAATTAATAAGGGATTTACTATAATCTGAAAGCATTTATGTAATAGTGTTAATGAATTTATTAGCAGTGTATATGTGTAAATGGTAATATTATATGTGTTGTAAGGAGTATGTTTATGCATTGGTGGGTGAGCGGAGATTTATATGGCCACTGACCTAGTGTTATTGTGTTTTTGGTGGTGAGTGAGGGTTGTTCATCATCAATTAGCAATTGAAATAGGAGTGAATTAATCCATTCACGAAGAGTATATAGTGCCGTGGCGGGCATCGTAATTTAATAGGACAACTGTTATATTGTTGTCAAGAGAGGTAAATGGAAAGATCGGGTGAACAGTTTGAAGTAGTTGGGGACGAACGTGAGGGTAATAGTACTAAGATGGAGGAGCAAAACGTAGTATTGAATTCGGAGGGGAAGGCGGAGCAGGTAAGAGAGATAGATGAAGGAATTGGTAGTAGTACCTTATCAGAGAGCAGGGATAGTGGAATTGGAAGCAGATTGGATGAAACGTCGGGGGAAGGCTTTGATAGAAGAGTGAAAATTACGTCGACGCCGATGAACCAAGCGGCAGGAAATTTAAATCAGGGGGGTGGAGAAGACGTTAATTCAGGCGCTATGCAGATGATGATGAAGATGTTCGAACAACTGAATGGGAAGATATTGGAGGGACAGAGCAAAGCAGAAGAACGGGATAGAAAAGCAGAAGAACGAAGTAGGAAGGTAGAGGAGCAGATTAGGAAGTCGGCAGAGGAGCAGAAAATATTTACAGAGGAGCAGATTAGGAAGTTGGCAGAAGAACAGTGTAGGAAATTAGATGAACAGAAATTATTCACAGAGGAACAGATTAGGAAGCTGGCAGAAGAACAGAATAGGAAATTAGATGCAATAGGGGGGCGAATAGGACGCGCCGAAGAACAAATTGAGTTAACGAAGAATGAGATGACTAAAATCGCGGAGCGGGTAGAAAGTCACGAGCAACGGACCGCTGAAGAATTAGGGAAACAGAAAAAGGAGTTAGAATCCCAAGTAATCAATCTGGGGGGAGAATTAGAAAATAAGCTATATCAGCAATTAGATGTTAAAACTGCCATGCAGGACGAGAAAATTGAAAGGATGCAGTTAGTAGTCAAGGAAGAAATGCAGGAGAATAAGCGGGAATGCGAAGAGAAGGTTGTGTTACTACGAACAGAGATTGAACAAATAAAAGAATGCAAGGCATCCCCAATTGCAGCAAGTGGGACGGTACCATTTACCCCTCCAAGATCACTAAAATTTTCAGGAGACGGGAAAGAAAATCCATGTATATTTATGAAGGCAGCAGAACGACATCTAGATGTTATCAATACTTCGGAAAGGTGTAAAATACAATTATTATATTTAATGTTAGAAGGCAACGCAAGGATATGGGCCGATACATTTGATAAGTTTCCCGAATCAGTAAAGGCATTTAAAGATCGATTCCTTGAGCGGTATTGGAATGAGGAAATTCAAATTAATTTTAAAATCAGCTTAATGAATAATCATTACAACCAGTCAATGGGAAGTTTGCGGGAATACGCAACAAGGCGTATTATGGAATACAAAACGCTATCCCCACCGATGAGCGATCAGGAAATAATATGTGTACTGACAAGACAGTTCCCAGTTACGGTGCAGAATCTTTTACGTAGTGTGCAGCACACCGACCTGGAAAGATTCCAGAATGTGTTAGGAGGGTACGACTTGACATTTGCAGGCGTACCAAAGAACAGAAATGAAGGGAATGTTAATATGGTTAGATCGGAACGTAACCAGGGGCAAGGGAATGATAGGAGCAACGATTACCAGAGAAACCAACGCGGAAGAGGGGGAGACGGATGGAGACCAGAGCCGGGGAACCAGAGACCGGACTGGAACAGATCTAATTCAAACCGTACGGAGACGCGAGGCGGGGGCGGGAATGCACCCGACCGATTAGCACAGCCTAGCACAAGTAGTGATCAAGGACACTATTTAAACTAATAGAGTCCGCGGTGATAGGTGGCCCCATTGCGGACGCGGAAATCGATGACGTAAACGCGGTCTCCATAAACGCTATGCAGCCGGTAACCTACGATACCCAACCGTGGCGGAGATGTAAGAACTCAGCGGTCAGAATCAGGAAATGTCCCACGATATCGATAGAATGTGAAGGTATAATTAAAGAAGCTTTAGTGGATACAGGGTGCACGACTACAGTAGTATCAGAAGAAATGTATGAGGAGTTAAAAGCAACAGGAAAAGAAGTAATGTGTTTGCCTATGAATAGGGCGTATGTGATTGGGGCAACTCAGAAGAAGTCAAGCCCCATCACAAAACAAATCATGTTTCAAGCCAGGATTGGCAACCAAGTATACGAGATGGTGGCCCTGGTAGTCAGAAAATTATTGTATTCGGTAATCATAGGGACGGATTTTTTGGTCGATCACAGAGCAAATATAGATCTAGAACGGCAGGTGGTAGAACTGGGGAGCCAGGCGGTAGGATTTGACTTGGGGATGGACGAAGAATACGAAGCGTGTACGGGTGTAATGGCAGAAGATTCATTAGAAGAACAGCTGAGGCAGCAAACGGAGAAGCAGATTGAGAAGTTTGCGGAAGAACAGAGCAAAGAATTAGGTAAACAGAAAAGATCCGAGGAGGAACAGAATAGGAAGGCGGAGGAACGGAATAGAAAACTAATAGAAGAACAGAACGGGAAGGTGGTTGAAGAACAGATTAAGAAGCCGGCAGAAGAAATGAGAAGAATCACAGAAGAACGGAATAGGAAGCTCATCGAAATATGCGAAAAACCGTATGGGAAAGCGGAGGAACTGGATAGGAAAGATGAGGTGCTAAAATTTCAATCATGCCATCAAGTAGATGCTAGGGTAGCGGTAACAGATAGAAACGAGGGGATGACGAACCAAATCCATGGAGAAGTCAAGACAGCGGAGGGCAAAACGGTGGAGGTCCAAATCGAGACCGAGGAGGATGTTTATAAAGTGAAAGTGAAAACGGAAGAATTGAAGTTAATAATGGAAGAAGAAATGGAAATGAAAATAGAAGAAATGGAGCGTATAATAGAAGAAGAAATCGTGGAAAATATACAAGGGTGCGAAGAGAAAAGAGTACAAGAAGAGTTTAAACAGGAAGAAGACGGGAAAATGTCGCCAAGTGTCAAGTATGGGGTGACACCAATTATGCCTCCAAAGTCGATGAAATCTCTGGGAGATGGGACGGAAAACTCTAAGGTAGTTCTGCGAGCAGAGGAACGGCACCTAGCATCAAACAACATATTGGAAGGATACAAGATCCAGTTATTACACCCAATGTTAGAAGAGAACGCCAGGACATGGGCAGAGAATTTTGGTATATTTCCGAAATTTTTGAAGGAATTTGAAAACAAGATTTCTGTACGAAAGCGGAATGAAAAACCCAAATAAACATCAAGAGCGACCAGAGGAATAGCCATTACAACTACATCACGGGAAGTCGTAGTGAATACAAAACGAAGAGCGTTATGGAGCCAAACACATTATTTGCTCCTATAAAATATCAAGGAATTATTTGCATGTCAACGCGACAGTATCCTGTCACCGTGCAGAGCTTACTGGGCAGAGCAGATCATACCGATTTAGGAAGGGGTTTGAAGATATTGGAGAGGTACGAAGTCACCTTTGCAGACGCCCCAAAGCATGGGAATGAAGGAGATGTAGGCAGGTCCAAAATGGAGCGAAGTCAGGGGCGAGGGAAGAATGATGGTATAGTCAACCATTGGTACAAACGTAGAAGAGGTCGTAGCTGGAAATGGGACGACACTTACCAAGATGTGCCCAACACGCTGGAAGCTATGTCCTACAACTGTGATTCAGGAAATCACTGTCAGCAAAATGGGAATGAACCGTCGCACAAGAGACAAGACATAGTAGGACACTACAAGCTTCAAATCGGAAACCTGGTTCAACATGTATGGAAAACAGTGAAGTGTAAATAAGTGTAATGTTAGGGTTAATAATAAGTAATCACATGTTAATTCGATGTTAAGTTATAAGTGCATATAGGGCGTCGGGCACTATGCAAGAGAGTGCAACCATCGGCAGTGACGATATTACTAGTGTGAATTTTTCCAGAAGTGGGAAAAATTCAAAAAAAGAAAGGGGGGGGTGATGAAACCCAGATTATGTGTTTCATTACACTAATTAAATCATTAGTGTAAGAATTCAATAGCTATTCTGGACTGCGCGGTGCGAGCGCCGGGCGCTGCGAGCAGCGGGCAGCCGGCAACGGCCGCCGCCGCCACCGGTGCCCGCCGGGAGGCGAGCGTGAGAACGGCGGGTACAAGCGTGGCAGCGCGCACGTGCAAAAAGTTCGTTAGTTGGATTGTGGCGGCCGCCGCCGAAGGATGTGCCGACGTGCGGCCGGCGAAGTGCAGACGTTAGCAGAGCGGCGACCAGTGCGGACGTGTAGCGAGGGCTCTCCGCTAGTGAATGGACGCATGTAATACGCGACATAGTTATGTGATTAGGAATCGCAAAGTAATGGACATGTAAACAGAACATTAGAAGTATCAGTATAGTAAAAGATTAGTGTTGGTAAAATAATTGACGTCGCTCTTATTAGTTGGTGCGGAGGGAACATTCTTGAAAGCGTGCGGTACGGAACTGTGACCAGTATACGGAGTAGGCGGGGGTCGTGTAATTAAACCCACTAATGGACAGTGATTCGAGGAAGGTGCGCAGCCGAGGTATCAAGATCCTGTTCGGGGAAGAATTGTTGGAGCATCGGCCGTGGATGATCACCACGCCATCTGCTGCCGACGGCCCGCAGCAGTAGCAGAGGTCGACAACCCTGTCGGCACGAGCGGCTCGACGAACCTCATAGGTATTCAAACGGGGCCCCGAAGGTATGAAAGTTGTATTTTACTCTTAATCTTGGTACCAAGGCGGAGTATAAAAACGGTGTCTGATTATGTAAATAGTAACTTTGATTTAAAATAAATCTTGTCATAATTGTATTTATATGTATGAATAACTTCCCCAACGTTGCACCGACTTATCCTAGGACCCATTCACGTAAAAGACACCCTCTCTTAGTGTTATATTGCAGTGAAGATACCCGGCATCACCAGGTACGTCACAATATGTAAGGTGCATATTGAACCCAAGAAGATTGGAACGCAAACAACCAAGAACAAGCAAATTAGATTCGACGTCACACCTCTGATGAACTCCACAACCAGGGCAGATTTAGAAAATGAGTTACAAAGTCATATACAGAATCATCATTCTGGAAAAAACAATACTATTGAAGAGGAATGGAACTCTCTCGCACAGGGTATTCAGACAGCAACCAAAAAAGTACTCAAGCCCACTACCAAAAAGACATCCCCGGACTGGTTCAACGAGAACTCCCAGGCAATTGAAGCAGTAATCAAGAAGAAGAATAATTTATTTAAGCTTACCATTATTAAACCACAGGATATGCAACTAAGAGCAGACTATCGAAAGGCAAAAGCCCTTGTACAACAAACTACACGTAAACTCAAAAATAAATGGTTCCAGGATAAGGCACAGGAGATACAAGTCCTTGCCGATCAGAACAATTCCAGTGCCTTCTATAAAGCCGTAAATACAATATATGGACCTACATGGAACGGCTGTTGCCCAATTAAAAATAAAGAAGGTACCCTACTTACCCACAGCAAATAAATAAGTCATCGTTGGAGAGAGTACTACCAAGATCTATTGAATACAAACTCGATAGTGAATCAGCAAGCTATCGACCAGATTCCGCAATATCCTGTCTGCGAACACCTTGCTATACACCCAACAACAGAAGAGATCACCAAAGCTCTCACAAAAATTAAGAATAATAAAGCACCTGGACCTGATGGAATTCCGATTGAGATTTACTAATATGGCGGCGCCTCACTGCTCAGCCGTCTTACCGAGATATTCCAAAAGATCTGGCAGCAGGGTAAATCGCCCTCTGATTTCAAAAATGCTTTAATAGTAAACATATACAAAAAGAAAGGTGACAGAGCTGATTGTACTAATTACCGTGGAATTTCACTTCTCTGTACGGCGGGGAAAATCTTAACAAGAGTGATATCAGACCGCCTGTAGCCACTACTGGAAAGAATCTTCCCTGAAAGCCAAGCTGGGTTTCGTCCAAACAGAGGTACAATTGACATGATCTTTACCTTAAGACAGATTCAGGAAAAGGTCAAAGAGCAACATTCCAGCTTATATGCAACCTTCGTGGACTTAAGAAAAGCCTTCGACATGGTTAATAGGCACGCTCTTTGGAAAATCCTATTAAAGTTCGGATGTCCTCAAAAATTAGTCAACATTATCGCTGACCTACATGAAGGAAATGAAGCCAGAGTCATCACAAGTGGAGGAGTAACAGATGGCTTTATTATAGCAAACGGAGTGCGACAAGGATGTGTGTTGGCACCTCTTCTATTTAATATATTTATGACTGCATTCATTATCAGCCTGGACCGTACACTTCAAGATCGCGGAATGAATATCAGATATAGATTTGACAAGGGTCTATACAACTTGGCCCGTCTAAAAGCTCAACGCAACGTCCGCAATCGCTACTTAACCGAACTGCAATATGCTGACGATCTGGTCATACTAGCCAAATCAGAACCAGAAGCTCAAAGAATGATGGACACCTTTGCAAGTGTATATAAATCACTAGGTATGGAGATTAACTCATCTAAGACGAAATCGCTCTTTATGTACTGTAGTGGGTCTACACTCCCACAAAGGAATGGTTTAATCATTGACGGCACTTCCATAGAGTTGGTTGAACAGTTCAACTATTTAGGAAGCTTAGTAACCACCGGAGGAGACCTGGATGCAGAAATTAGCCATCGAATTCGGAATGCCTCTTATGCCTTCTATAAGCTTAGAGATCGTGTCTTTAATTGCAGTGATCTTACAATCAGAACTAAAATCATGGTATTTAGAGCCGTCGTCCTGTCTATACTATTATACGGCAGTGAGTGCTGGACCATCTACAAGAAGCATGTCAAAACCCTAGAAAAATTCCAAATGAGGCAGTTACGTAATATTCTAGGGATAAAATGGCAAGACTTCATATCCAACCAGAGAATTCGAGACCAAACGGGCTGTATCACCATAGAAAATATTCTAGCTCGCAACCAATTACGATGGATTGGACATGTGATCCGGATGTCAGTGGAGAGAACCCCTAAACAGATATTGTATGGCGAGCTAGCGGAAGGCAAACGGCGTCAGGGTGGCCAGCTAAAGAGATATAAAGATGGTATCCATGCAATGATAAAGAACATTGGAATAAAGGACACGTGGGAAACACTATGCCAAGACAGATCTAAATGGAGAAATGTCTGCTATAAAAACAAAGGCATCTTTAAAGCTCACCAAGACGCTGGTTCAACAGCTACTAATGCAAGTTTCACCTGCTCAGAGTGTCAAAGAGCGATAGCGTCCAAGATCGGCCTAGTGAGTCATTTACGAGCACATGAAAGACGGAGGCAGCAATAGTAAACTGAGGGATCCTCGGCCACGAGGTTGACCCCGACGACGACGAATGTAACTATTACATTAGGGGCATGTGAACTTTCTTTTGAATGCAATATAGGACTTGGAAGCAAATATTTCAACTGTAAATTGGCGGAAAATGGTTGAATTATGATCACATTTTTACAATTATAATGAAAGTAAAACATGATAGAAAATGAAACCTCCTCTCCCCTTACACACACACTTCCTGACATGCACTACAACTAGATGAGTCAGGAGCTTAGAGCGGGGAGCTTAGGGACGGGGATATTATACCCGAGTTTTCACGCTTAAACTCAATCTTAGCTGGGGCGGTGCTCCTCTGAGCGAGTGAAATAGAGTGGAAATCTCCCGCCAGCAGACGCCGACGGATCTCACTATTCCGCGTAGGATTTAAACATTCGCATAACCAGGATTAATGACCCTAGCAATCGAGGAATAAATCAATAAAACACAAAATTAAAGTGACCAGCGTGTCCTACGAGAAACTCGTGATCAGATTGTTTTCTCCCCACGCGAGCGAACGCCGTGCGCCGCCGCACGTGGCATCCGCGGGGCGGGCCGGGAGGGGATGAGCAGTGTGGGAAAGGCGGGGAAGGCTGTTGAAGGGCGGACTGGTTGCAGGGCACGGCGGGCGTGGAGTGGTGAAGCGTGTGGAGTGTTAGTGGGGTACAGGGCAGAGCGCGAGTGGTGTGGAGGGGAGTTGGGCGGGTTGAGTAGGGGCAGAGGAGGGGAGGGCAGGGCAGAGCGAGGTGTGTGTAGTATGTGTGTGGGCGATGGCGAATCAAGATTCGCTTGTCGCCGTGTGCGTCTGCGGGGCGCGGCGCTGTCCCGTTGGCGCGCTGCAACGCGGTGACGCCTTCGTGGAAGCCCCAAGCCCACCTCACGCGCCCGTGTCACGCGCGCCACAAGCACACTACAAGCCCCCCCCCCCCCCCGCGTCGCGCCCTTCGTTCGCCCGCCCACTCACTCGTTCGTCTGTCTGCGCTGGGGCGTTCCACCTTTAACGCCTCCCGCCTCTCCCGCACCTCCCTCCCTGTCATGCTTAGGCCCACCACGGCCCGCCCCTCTCTCCTGGCCACACTGGACTCGGGCGTGACCCAGGTAACTCCCTTACCTGAACACCATATCAGTTTTGATAAGCTGTTCGTTCTCGATTGGTCTCTCAAAATATGTGGGAGGTGTAAGTAAATTGAGTAAGAGGAGATGAGGGAATAAGGATGTTCCTTCATTTCCTCTTACGGACTGTAGCTATTGAAAAATGCTATTGTTCATACATTGGTATTTGCCGGTGAAGAAGATGATCCAGACTACGGAACAGGAATGTTCTTGTAGAGCAGAGCCAAGTAAAGACGTTTTTCAAATGGCGTCTGCCGAAAATGTACTTATTTTGTAATTAATGTAGAATTTCTCAGAAACTATTATTCCCAATTTATTATAATTTACAAGATACATTTTTTATAATAGTGGCAATAAATTGACATTTTATATGAACATTCTAAAATAGTAAAACATAAAAAAATAATAATTGTCCCAAAATGCACATGAAATTAGGGTAAAAGTTATTATAGAAAAAAACATTATTTTTTTAATCAACCAAAATATGTCAAAATAATAACCAAAGCTGTATCTTGAAGTGTGCGACATATGAACATTTTCTAGTTAACCGTTTTCTAAAAAGTACATCAGTAGTAGCAAATTTAACACAAGTAGTATACATGGATCCTTTTCCTTTCAAGCGTACGCTATTCAAGCACATTCGACCATTCGTAAAATATGCATCTGATAAAATCAGAGAATCAAGTCATTCGGTTTTTAAGAACTACATAATTGAAGAAAAATACGAACCTTAACTTTTTCTTAACAAGTTGTTTTGAACTGTAGCATTTTATGGCGCACTGTTATTTATAGCTGTCACACAGTGAGGGCCTTGTGAGCGAAAACGAAAACTGCTGAATACTGACGTACGAGTCAACCAGAGATTTTGAATACCTGAATTTCACTTTCCTTCGAGAGTAACAGCACTAATGAAGAACTAATGCCAGACATTGTGTCTTTCACATTGACATATATTTTAGTCTTCAGTGAAGCCGCTCGGCGTCCAAACGTTCCAAAGAAACCTCCGCCGCATATCGTACCATAACATCAGCATGATGTGCGCATAATACCGCCCGGTCGTGCGCAGGGCATGCTCCACGGAGCACTCCGGCCTTCAAGCCCCGGCGCGGCCGAAGACGCCGAGAGGGGACGCGGTGAACGGAACGAAATAACACAGGGTTGAGGGCGACGACGGCGACTGATTTCTGCGAAACGAGGCTCCGCGACGGCGAATAAAAATGCCAGGGATCACGCGGACAAAAGCGGATTGAATGGCGGCCAAATGATATTGTTTAGAGCGGCTTAATTACGGCGGCTCTCCGAGATGCGAGGCGGGGCGGGGCTGATGCTGAATTGGCTATCGGGAGGAACGACCGTGGAGCGGGGCGCTGGCCGTAGAGTGGTCCGTCTCTGTAGGCGGAGGGGGGCGGTGATTCGCTCGACAGTGATACGGGCGCTAGTAGACAATTGGCATGGTGCACATGGTACTTTCCGTGTCTCTTCGCCGCCGGCTGTAGGGTCAGTAATGGAGGCGGCGAGGGGAGCAGTGAGGCAGGCGGCGAGTCAGGCGGCGGGGACGCATGGTAGGAGATGGAGGCGACGTTGCCAGCGACCATGATGTCAGGGAGATAGTTACGGGAGATAGTAACTGAAGGGAGCTATGCTGAGAAAGATGCGAGTTGGCAAGGACCGTTGTCAAAAACATGACGGGAGGTGGTGGCGAAGGGGGAGCCTGATACCGCAGAAATGGCACAAGGGGCTCGAGGCGATCCACGACGAAGGGGGCGGGGATGACTGGGAAAGTGGCGGGGCAAGTCGCCAGTCCTTTATTAAAGCCGCTCAGACACAGCCCGTTCCGCTCCGTCGATGAAGTAACAAGCCGCACGGGGTCCTGGGCAGCCGCCTCGCCCGTCAACAACGTTGTTTTCTTCGCCTTACTTCGCGCTGTGTCACATTGCGCTTACAAGATACCGAGTTCTAATAGTAAGGAGAATGAAGATAAATTTGAAGCGAAATTGATAAAAACTAATTGTCAGAATTAAAGAAATAACACACTTGCGGCTACGATCAGGATACCTCGATTCTGTTCAGTGTTTTTGACCCTACTTATCTATACAAGCAGCAGCAAACGAGTTTTAAAGTTGCATTTTGTAAGTTTACGATATCTGAAATCTTCATTAACCCTTTGATCAGCCTCTAAAAAGTATAATTGCGTAACACTTTTAAAAATGATTTAAATTCTCGCAATGGTACACTCTCTACTTGGATGGGAAGAACAGTGGCAATTAAGTTCTGGAGATTGTGAGGAGCGAGTGTAAAAACCCCGACAGCAGGAATGTTGCAAGATGAAGGTGGTGTAGTGACCCACGTAGGCCGCAAAGGTGGTACCCGTGGGTGAGTTGTATGGTTTTTATGTAGTCGAGATGGGACAGTATTCTGCAGTCAGCAGTTGGATGTTTCATTCACTTTAAATTCCGTGAGTGTGTTGAGCAGAGGAAGCAATTTAGACAATGAGCGCTCTGAGGGGTAGGGCAAGAACATTAACCTTTCAATATAAAGTTTTTATTTAAATAGCTGACTATGTTCTGGAAAGAAAAAAATTGAACCTCAGGAAGAATTCTCTAGGATAGGTACTATTTTGCCTGATATTTTCGTGTGCTCTGTTCACACAGTTTATTCAAAAAGAATATTGGAGTTTGTATATTGCGAGGATTTGAATCGGTATCATTATGTACTCCACGAAATCTGAATCTCTTGTTGATAATTCCTTGAACAGATGCATTTTATAAAAAAAGAGTAAGACGAACAGGTCTATAAACCTAATATATGTTTCAAATATGCGCGAGGGGGGGGGGCGACGGAATGAATACAATTTTTCATTCTGTGATGACTTTGTACGTAGATGCATCCAACCTGCCGGTCCTGTATCTCATGTCATGTTTAACTCTAAAGGTTTTGAAGACACTTTACGAGTTTTCTTGCATTTTGTCATCGATTTTCTTCTGTGTTGCTTTATCACTGTATTGTCTGATAAATGATAACCTTTTGAAATTGCTTCACTAACAAATGACTTATTATTTAAATTACTTGGGAAACACGGAACAACAAAAAGGATCATTCCGATGATAGCGCAAGACAAAGTAGCTCATGGAATTTCTAATGTAGGGCTGTTATAATGCATTGTATTTTATACAAGCAATCTGGTGTCCCGTCACGCTCAAGGTGGACGTATTTTTATCCCAAGGATTGCAAACTTTGCTCTGGGATAAGAAGTTCGACACTGCAAGCGAAGCTTATATTTACACTGGAAAATCAACACAGGAAAAAACAGTTACAAAAACCTTGTGTGTGCTGGTTTGTTTACTGAGATCATGGGAACAAGATCTAATTATTTTTCCGCGAACGCAAATTTACTACGGCGGAGATTCAGTACAAGGAATAACCATTATACAGCTGCAAATTCACAGCATCAGAATAGAGATATCTTCTGGAAAAATGTAATTGTAAATAATCTTAATTTATTTTCCAGAAAAAAATTATTAAAATATTAAAAATTTCTTCAACTGACTCATATTTTGTAACAAACAACAACCACCTTTATTAATGGAATTGAAGTCCCAGATTTGATTTCGATATTACTGTTCATGTAGTTTTTACAGAGAAAACCATTAAACTATTTTTCCAGTTTTCGTATGTCAATTTGTTTGACTGACTTTCACTTACTCACTCTCTCAATCTATTTGCCTGCTTGGTGAACTAACGACTGTCTGGCATTCTGTCTGTCTGGCATTGTCTGTTGGCAGTTTGTCTGTCTGGCAGCCTAGTGGCAGTGTGGCTGTCGAGTTGTCGAATTGTTGAGCTGTAGACCTGTCGACCTGTTGGGCTGTCGGAGTGTCTGGCACCCTGGCTGCTAGTTAATCGGTCTGGCTGTCGGTTTGTCAGTCCATCGTCTGTTTGTCAGTCTGTCTTCTGTTTGTCAGTGAATTAAAACATTTCATAATCTGTTAATTAATGGATTTCTGTCAATTTAAATGAACCTTTATTGATATGAGAATATGCTTTGTTTTAACCTTCATTTATGCGTCTGTCTGGCAACTGGCGTCTTAATATTTCCTGCGAATATTCCTATATTTAAACTGGCCCATGAGTCTCATGGCCTCCCTTAACACCTGAGAGAGTAACGGGTGGGAGGACCCGTTTGGCGCTGGAGGTTTTCACTTCGCCCTCTTCCTCGACGCCCGGCGACCGCCGGGGCTTGTTTTTAGAGATGCCGCCGTGTTGTGTGTTGTTCCCGTTTTTCCGCAAGCATGCAGGTTAAGCGAGGAAAGGGTGCTGAGTTGCTGGTGAGGTTTTTTTAAGAGTCATAGAAGTTGCAATGTGGGTGATCTTGGCCCTGACACAACACATACTCCCTCGGTGGACGATAGTACCAGTTGGTCCGCTTTCTGGAGATGTGGTCTGTTTACCGCAGGATTTCGCGCAACTTTTTCTCCTTGTGTCACTTATGTCACATATTTAGCGAGAAAAATGGATATAGTGGTGACAGATGTGTACACTCAATTTATGAATGAGTGCTTATGAATTTTTTGTGGTTGATATTTCTCTTTTGATCTGATAGACTCTCACGGGTAAAATTGGTTGAACTGTTTCTACGATTTATAATTCCAAACATATAGTATTTTAAGGACAAATAAAAAATAAAGAAAAATAAATGTCAATGTAATTAATTATTTTGTGTGGTTTGGATGAATGGTAACACGTCCTATTAAAGTCTCAATAACAAGACGGAAACACACGCCTTAAAACCTTTGAAATCAATCCTGTGCAGAATGATGAAAGTTATCAGGACAGTAATACATTATGAAGCCTTGTGTATGAATGGAATGGAGAAAAGTTTAATACGAGTGTGATAGAGTGCACTCTGTAAATACAAACACGCTAACAGCTGTTAGGTCACCCTTTTTTCTTCGTGTCCCGCAAGCCCTCTCTCGCGCCGGCGATTTGCGCGCAAGGCAAGCGTTGTTTGCGTTTTCTCTTACTCCATCCTCACGGCGTCTTCAACAGCGCAAGTGTGACAGTCTACACCAACTTCATGTTCGAGATTTCACTGCAAATGCACTATGTTTAAGCGCCAAACGCACGTATCAGAATTTGTTTATTTAAGTGTACATTCCGTGTTAAAACTGGCTTATTATTAAAAAAATATTCTTGTCGACATGAAGAACATCCCATCACAATCACTCATACACAGAAGAGATATTTAGAAGTTTTATATGGCGCAATAAACGAATGGTTATGATGTACCAACAAATATTAACATTTTCATGAAATGCTATCAAAATCTGGATATGCTCTTATACTCGAAGTTATCTTCTTGCGAATCGGTGACATACAAACATATGACGTAGTTTTAGAAAGATAATTTGTACTGTATTCGGTTAGTATAACGGAAAGAATAATAACGACTTTCTTTCTTTACTGAGTACAAACTGGGCTGAATTCGTAGAATATTTGGGAGTATTAGAGAAAGTAATGAAGGGCGACCGATGTCGTACGTGTATGACGTATGCAATATCCAAAGTGTTGTGAGGACTCTTACGATTAGTCTTAGTACCTGGTCCGTGACTAGAAATAACATGGTGTTATGGAAACTAGTGCCTTTTCCTTCAGTATTGATAAGTCTAATCGTAAGTCTGCTTTTCGATCGAATTTCGGTACCGATATCATTAATATACATCAGAAAAAGGAGCGGACCTAACACGCTTTCCTAAGGGATACCGGACTTCACGTTGGATATAAACGTCGTTGGATAGAAAATAATCGATTCAAACTTGCTGTGTTCGTTTACGGAGAAACTCCCTAATCTACATACTACATAGGGATATACTTCCGATTTGATAATTCGATTTGATAGCAACCGTGTGTTTCGTCGGTAAAATCACCTTTATTTACTAAGTAGGCAATGTGAAAATGCTATGGTATCTGAGACCATTTTGCTCTATGCCTTCGTGTCCAGAAGCATCGGCTTTTCAAGCAAGCGCAGCTCTAGTGGGCAAGGGCGAGACATTTTCCCTCTTCCTCAGAAGTCGCGTCCCGCCCCCGGCGCATTCCTGGCTGATTGAGCGCGGATACCATCGCTGCGAGCCATCGTCGCATCGGCGCTTCGACGCCCGGCAAGGCCAGCGCGCTGACCGCTAGACAGGCGAAGGCCGCTTCGGAGCACGTGTGCCTGGCACCTGGATCCTATGAATGCGAGAAAAAACGGCAGAAATTTTCTTATAGCGATTGCAGCAATGGATCGTTTGTCACTCACAGTCATTTATGTCTTAATGCTCTGGGAGCATCTTTCGCGGTTTGCTACCAATAATCGGTGATGAAGTTTCTTCACGCTTGCTTACTAGTCAATGTGGAAATCAGAATAATTTTAAAGCACACCCTCTGTGGTAACTGATCTTCTTGACAAGCGTGAGGACGAAAATTAAATATTTGAAAAAAGTTAGCAAACTAAGGTGCATTAGTGTTAAAACATTAAATTGTGTTCGACTTACGATATTATTGACTGCAACGCTAAATGTGTTCTTGTATAATGGGGTTTTGGTTGTTGCGACGTGGTTGTGACCAGATGATGAGGTGGTTTGTTCTACCGTACTCATTACATATGGCAACTCAGTGGTGGCTAGTTGAAGTGATGTTGGAAATGGCGTGGAAAAAATGAAATTGGATGTGGCAAGTATTGGTATTATTGGTATTTTGACAGTAGTTTAAGTCTGTAGGTATTGGGATAGAACAAAGATTGGCAGTAGAGATTGTATTATGATCGGAATGCGATTCAGTATTATAATAGGACAACTCGACAGTTGTTGAGTTGCAGTCACGAGCGCACCAATTGTCATTGTCGGTCCGTCGCATTGGGAATGGAAATCGGCGCTGTTGCGATGTGGACGCTGAGCATGGAATTATGGTGGACGCCGACCGCCGGCTGCTGGGCTTGCCGTTGACAGCACCAACAAACACAGGCGGCGGAAGCGTTTTGAAACGGCCACGCGATCGGCGCAGCGCGGCTCATTGCATGCGAGCGGCGCATGCCACAGCGGACGCCGCGTTGCGAAGTTCATCTCCGGCGGAGACGTGACCTTTCCGGGGGTCCGGTGAAATACGAGGTGACGCGGAAACAGGTCCGCTGCGCGGGCGGACGCCGTGCAGCTGGTCGCGGCGGTGGAGGCGGTGGCCGCGGCGGCGGTGGCCATGGTGGCGGTGGTGGCGACGCTGGCAGTGGAGAGGGCGTGGGTGATGGCGGAGGTGATGGCGGAGGCGGTGGCGGAGATGACGGCGGCGGGAGGGGCGGATGGGTTTCGGCGGCGGTGGCGGTTGTGGCGGCGTTGGCGTGGGGGGCGGAGGTGGCGGTGGTGGTTGGGGCGGTTGTGGTGGTTGTGACGGTTGAAGCGGTCGTGGCGGTGGCGGTGGTGGCGGCGGTGGGGGCCGCCGGGTCGCGAGGGCGCTTTCGGAAGAGCCAAGCGGAACGCGATGGCGGATGCTAGACTGACGTCACCGCGTGGACCGGCTGATCGAAAGCGCGAGGGCCGCCGTTTGTTTGCGCGGCAGAAAGCCCCAGGGGAAAGCCGAAGGGGATAATGGACGAACAAGATCGCTGTCCAGGCGCGACCTACGCTATGAGTGTTTCCGTTTCCTTTTGCGTGCGAAGGCTCGCCGATTGGTTTTCTTCATTTAGTCTCATATCTCTAAAGGGATGTTGGAGACCGCGTTCGTAGAACAAATATATTTTTATGGGCAATTATGAAATGATAATTGAATTAAATGAAGTTGGAAATTTTTGAAATGGTGTGTCTTTGCCTTCCACACTAATTGAAAAAAATGAGGACACAGAGACGATGGATACTCACAAACCTACCCTGAATGGTTGCTGTGCTATTTAGGTCAGTGTGCTAATTGATGAGGCAAATCACAAAACATGTAGCGACAGAGCGTGTGTGGCCATATTCAGAGTGTTCGCAGCGGCAGACCACGTATGTCATGGTTTAACTATTTTCTCTCCTTCTTCTCCTCCTCGCAGAAAGTTAAAATAGGATAATTTTCCGCGACGCGGAAAGAGCGTTTTTCTTGACACGATACCTATTACTCACATTGATGAGGAAGAGGGAAGCTGCAGAGACTGCTGAACAAGTAATAACTCTTCAGTTCAATAAGTTCATATCCAACTGCGAGTTGACATCTTTGTGTGAAAATTAGCCGACCGGAATCAAAGGAAACCCAGAAAGAAGGAAGGCAAATTCTAAATTCCTATTGTTGTTTCAAACGTGTTTGTACAGTGCAATTACAATTGATTCGTATGAGTATTGACGTTAACAGAATGATAACAGTAAAAGCGGACTATTTGATGTTGTCGGAATAGTTTATTTCACTCTAATATTGAAGGGGAAAATGTTTGTTGCCATTGACAATGTAAACAAACTTTACCCCCAGTCTGAAAAGCCTCAAGTTTTAATCTCGTGGTTGATAACCGAAAGAAGTCCGAAAAGTTGCTGAAGAGCGGAAAGGAGAATCAGGTGGAGAAGGAACGGCGTCGGCGGACGGAGCACGTGCGGGGACTCGCCCGCAACGCGCAACGCGCTATCAGGCGGTGCCACGGCACTGAATGTGGCTGTCAGATGGGCATCTGCGCCGCCGCCAGGCCGCGGGTTAAGACGTTCCGCAGAGCTTCGCGCGCCGACGCAACCAGACCGTAAAATCCGCACGCCCTCAGCTCTGCTCTCCGCGGCCCCGCCCCATCCCCTCCCCTCACCTACCCCGCCCCGCCCCGTGCCGCGCCACGGCCACGGTCACTCGGCTGTCTCGACTCACACGTTGAGCAGTGCCATGTAGTTGAAATTGGAGAGATCCTGCGCAAAATATTGGCTGTGTTTGCCGCATAAACATCAGAGGCGACCTTTCACGAAGGACAATATAGAATCCCCCTCTCACACGCATACATAGTCACACATAAGTAGTTCACATTAAAAATAGTTTAATTTTTATATTTCTTTTTATTGAAACTTTACTCGTGACGTTGCAAACACCATTTTCGAATTTGATTTTTGGTGCTTACACTCACCGTCTTCATCTTGTGTTCTGTCATCTTCAGCTCCTCCTGGAAATCTTTTGACTCTCTTAAAATATCGATACCATGAGTAATTGTTTTCGTGCACTCACAGACTACACTATGTGTCACGTTTCTGGAGGATTTACTCAAAAAATTATTTTCAATGTGTATTATATCATACCGGAATGACTGTACCAAGTCTCAGACAATAGTTAGTTTGTGTGTAAACTATATCAATGAAAACAATAAATATTCAATAGACAAGGTTTTATTTTGCTTTTTTATTATAATAAAATGCTTTTCTTATAATACAGACCCTTCGACACTAAATGAAAGATTCCTTATACAACACTTTCGTCTACTAATGGGTAGCCTCGTGAAGGCTATAATAATCCGATTATGTCGTGTAAAATCGTGGAGTTTTTTCCAGTGGAATAACCAAGTTTATGATACACAAAACTAATCACAACTCATCTGAGTAGTTCCGCTCATAGAAGCTAATCCACTACTTCTTGTATTTTTCTTGTGAAATATTTCTTGAGGCATTTAGAAACATCAATTTGAGGGAGGGGGTATTGGAACTGTCAGTCGCTTAAACATCTAACATATCGTTCTCTTCGCCTTTCTGCGCTCTCTAAAATCCATGCCTCCCTGTGATACCAGACCTTAGCAGCGATCATCTGGCTGTCTGGAATCGCACGTCCCACACAGTGCTCGGGGTTTGCCCTTCTGGACGTACCGCACAAAAACGAAGTTTTGTTCTCAGTAGCAAGTACAATTCCTTGTCCACAAATGACTAATCAAAACCATTCTGCAGAGTTTTGCGACCACAAAAATTGTAAAACGCTGATCTTTCTCTCCTTTTCTTACGAAACCTTTGTCTGTGGCTTTTGGATAGACAACCTTCGTGTGTACTTTGCGGTGATTGCTACAGACCACTTCATCGTTCACTACTCTATCGTTCTCTTCGTCTTCCTGATGTCTTATGCCACCCATGATGGCATTAGTTTGAGACATTGTGGTATCAAAAACAGTGATACGAGTATACCATCCAAAGAAAAACATAACAATTGTGAGTAAACTTGTTTTTTCAAATGAATTGTAAACAATATATTTGAAATTGGATAGCACATTCCAAGTACTCGGAAAGTAGTTTGACTAGCAATGTTTTCTTTCGTAATTTGTTCTAGCCATGAATTTTGTCGGTAATCTCAATGTAGTCACTAACACAGTTTTAGCCTTATTCAAACCCTAACTGTGCCAATTTGTATATACAATTTATTTGTATTGTTCCAAGTAGAAACAAAAACGATTTCAGTAATGTTTGTAATGTATTGTAAATATGTTTCAACAGACTATCTACAAAGAATTCTGAAGCAGTGCAAGTAACACTATACGTTTCTAAAGACTTACAGTTAAGAGCAAAAATCGAACCTATTGCTTTTTAACCGCACAATCTATGATTTCATTTCGGTTAACGGTTCTTTTCTGGTTCAACGCTTCTCTGGACTGTTCGCGCCTTCGCCCCCGCCGCCCCTGCTGCCGCCAGCGCTACCGCCCCAGTGTCCGCAGCCCCTGCCGGTCGCGCTGCACTCTCGAATCAATTAAGGCCCGCCTTTGTAGCAGTGGAGAGAGGTTTTTGTGTCCGTGCGCTGTACTGTGAAGCTCTTGATACCGCAGGGACTCGCGCCAACCCGGACGCGACGCCACGACCTAGCTCTTGCCCGCCCAGCGATCGTCCACTCGCTACTCCGCCACGACCCGCCGCGTCCCGCCGCCCCTTCGTGTCCTACTGGCGCGCCACTCTTCCATGCCCCTCCCTGTTATTGCCTGCAGCTTCTGCCCGTCACTACGCGGTCATCGTCTCCCCGCTCTGCCATCCCGCTCCGCCATCCCAGTTCACCATGCTGAACCACCACTTCGTCTCGCCATCCCGCTCTAGCATTCCATTCTACTATTTCGCTTCGCCACTCCGCTCCGTCATCACCGTCACCCCGACATCCCGCTTCGACATTCCGCTCCGACATCCCACCACGACATCCTGCCCCGAAACCCGCCCTGACACCCCGAAACCCGCTCCACCATCCCAATCCTACATCCAACACCAACATCCCGCTCCGCCATCCCAGGCCGCTTCCACCTCCATCATTCCGCTTCGACATCTCGTTCCACCACTTCACTCATTTTCATCGTTGCTCCTGAACCTGATAGCTATCGTCATCCTGCCAACCCTTTACTTCCTGCCTTTCCGCAACGCTCCGCCACACCCCACATCTCGCCATTCCGGTACTACCGCCGCTCGTACCGCCGCTCGGGGATACGTTTCACATTGCCGCCACTACCGCCGCTCCTCCTCGATTACTTCCACTCCCTGGCGCCCTGGCGCTTCGTTCCGCCCTTTGCCCCGCCACTTCGCGTCTTGCCACTTAGTACCCCGCCCCAACCCAGCCGCGATAGCCGCAGTCGTGTTGGGTAGCGAGTGGCCGTTGCCCCGCCAGACTTCTTGTTTGGCCTTCCCCTCGCGAGGTGCGGTATGTGTGGTGTAGCAGATCGAGCGAGGTCAGGTTCCAGCGCTACATCACTGGTCTTGGCGTGACACTGCGCTGTCGTGGCAGAACATTGAAAGATGGAGACAGACTGGAAGGCGAGAAGTTATGAGCCCGACTTTTCAACGCCATTGGTCTACTGTCTATGCGTGTACTGCATAGATTTGAATGTGTAATGAAGACTCGGATGTAATAAAATTCTTCAACAATTCAATTCATTGGAAATAATTGATGTAGTGTTCTAAGCTCTCTTTTTAGATGACTTAAATATTGTACATATCTTAAACTTAAGAGAGTTTTTGGTCACCCATGAATTGACAAACAGAACGTGAATTTATTTTTGATTCTAAAATCGGGTCTTGATAAATATAATTAAAAATCATCATTTTCGTTCACAAATGAATTAAACATATCCCAGAAGAATAGATCAGTAACTTATTTAAATCCAATGTGCTTACAGTTATAATTTGAAATCTTCCAACCATGCCCTGCTGAGTCCATAATGTACTCTGTGGAAGTGTTGTGTCAATAATTCCATCTAACAACAAACCGCAAGACGAGGTACCACTCTGTGGGCACTTCGTCGCATCTGCACACAACATCGGGACGTTGGAAGCGTGCAGCAAAAAGTCGGCGACCCGAAATCGAATCATTGGGGCTACCGAAGCATGACACGCGCGGCGAGCCGGTTGACAACCCCGGGCCGGCACGTCGCTCGCGCGCGGGCAAGAAGGCTGGCGGGACGGTCGAAGGCAGAAAAAGATCCTCCGGACTCCGGGAACGTCATTCGCTTCGTACAGACCGTGAAGAAGAATTTGTTCCATATTTTCCATGTTAATAGCAAGGAAATTTTACGTTTTGCGGTGATATTTCTAGATCGTGGTCTGTATTGGCTGAAAAATACGTTTGAAGTGAATGATGAATTTATACCGTCTTCTGAGGTTATAGATTCACTCCTGTGCACTGGAGTGAAATATACAGTAGTTCCAATTGTCTATTCTGTTTACCTAAAGGGAAAATGCTAGAGTTTAAAGTTATGAAAATACCATATTTGTCATGTGTTTGGAGACGCAAAAGTAATTTTTGATTAAAGAAAGTAAAATATAATACTCACTAGAGAAAACGTTCATTCCTAGAGGCAACAATAAGAACTGAAGGGGATACGTTTCACGAGGGAATAAAAACGCATCTGTTATCAAATATCGTACAATATTTAATCCATTAAATAAAATATACTTTTATATGTGTATTCCAGAATGGAACACATGTTTCAACGTTTTAATAATATTACTAAGAAGGCCACGTTGACATGTCAGTATTCGTAAATAGTAGGTAGCATAGACATTTAAATTTCTCTGTTGAATCAATTCACATATGAAGAAAGAGTATGTGCACTTGCCAATACCAACGAACAAAATTTCAGTTTACACAGTAGGATACACAATTTTAATGACAAATCCAATTTGAACAGTAGAACCTTAAAGTGTGGCGTGAGAGGATTCCGAGCGAGAAAACTTTCGCCAACGCGGCGGGGTGCGGGGTTGCCTCGTTTCCCGCGCGAATTCCCTAACGCACCGCGGAGGCGGCCCCGGCCGCAAAAAGCGTTCCACGCAGCTAGACGTTTCTTGCTCCGGTGCTAGGTGTGCTGAACCCAAACAAAAATACGCCCCACTTCCCTGCTGCGGCTCACATCTCCCGTTGGCGACGCTTCCGAGACACGGCCCTCGCCCGCGCGGCTTCCTACCCCGGGGCGACGTGCAGGGCCGCTGTCCCGCTCCCCCGACGGCTGACTCGAGCGGAGAAACATTTCCACTCATTTAAGCGGGGGGCGGGGGTCTACCACCGGCTCAGGGCATCAACTGACGTGCAGCCCCAGGTCCTATGGCACGGACCGCGCACCATCTCACCTTCTTCTTCCTTGTGCTATCTTTATCCCTTACACGCACACATTCACATTCAAACAAACACGCACACAAACATGCGCTACACTACCACACATGCCGGGAGACCGGCTGGGAGCTTAGAGCTTGTCCCGGCTGAGGCGGTGCCCTACTGGTGGGGAATACCCTCACCATCCTCTTCATTATTCTATACTCACCCCTTACTTGCACACAGTTACACTTACATGCTCTATTATATCACACATGTCAGCCCACACACATGCCAGACCAGTGAGGAGCTTAGAGCTTGACCGACCTGGATGCCCCGCTGATGGGAGAAACCTCGTTGGGGAAAACCCACAAGCCGAGAGTAGATCGACGCCGGATCTCGCCATCCAGCGGGAGAATATAATTAAGTGTATTTTGTCAAAGAATCGTATAAATGAATAAGTTGCGGATTTATATAACTAAGACTGTAGAAATAGGCAGTCAAAATAGGCATTTAAAAATGAAAAATATGAATTTAAAAGTGTAAAATAGGCATTTAAACAGTCACTATATATTTTATTGTCCTTTTCAAATTGAAGAAACGTGTCAATCTGGATCGAGTCGAATATTTGAGATTTTGTAAAAACATCTTTAAAATTCGGAGATACTTTACATGAAGCGCCCCGGACATTTTAAAAAATTTCTCGAAAACCGCACCAATGTTTTTCTTTAAATTTCTTGTAAGAATAGAGTAAAATTGAACTACAAATTGACTATGAGAATAAACTACAAATTGAAGATGGAAAGTTTTCCTTCAAATAATATTTGTTCTCCATAGTGAGTTCTTTCTTTAAGATCACGTAAATATTTTTGAAGCGTTTAGTAGTTTTTGCGCAATATTGCTAGCAATATGTGCGATTTTAATAAATTACAAAAACTAATAGTGCTAAATATACTTTATAGATGACATAGACTAGGAAATGAGGAAAGAGCCATATTGCACTATTCTTTTGTTTTTTCAGAAATTACAAGAAATATTTTTTTACTAGTCAATTACGTTATTAATATTTATATTAGCGGCAATTTGTTCACATTATTATATTTATTAGTATATGTGTTTTAAATAATGTCATATAAAGTTCTTGAAAACTCAATTTTTCTGTGAAAACTATCTCAAAATTCCACATTTTCAGAAATGTCCAAACGCCATTTTCTCAAAAAAAGGTTCCAATATTTTTTCCAACTTTTCGAACGGATAGTGCTAATTGCACTCTTTATATGATGTAAAGTTCGGGTATATTTTTGTTTTTTCAAAAGTTACACAAATGCAATTTCTTTGAAAGATCTCTCACGCCATTATTAAGCACATTTCCGACAATTTGTGAACACTATTGTCTTTGTGAGTTAATGTACTTCAAATGACTTTCAATCAAGTTTTTAGAATATTCAAAAATTACATTACCTAGGTTTTAGTCCCAACGATAGAAGGATTTTCGTCACTAGCGTAGCTAGATAGATAGAGCGAGATCTGTCGCTGTCTGGAGGAGAATTCTAGCGGCCGGTTGCTCTGATCGGTAGTTTTCTGTTGTTTTTCCGATCAACACCAGGAAAATGTCGGAGAAGTATCCTAGCCAACGGGCCACGGACCTCGCGCGATCTTTCCTTCTCATTCCTTGTCCTATCCTACTCCTTACTTACACACGCACTTACATGCACTACACCGACACACATGTCGGGAGACCGGTCGGGAGCTTAGAACTTGTCCAGGCAGGGGCAGTGCCGCGCTGGTGACCGTATAGTGCCCCTGGATTTAGTTATTTAGGGGGAAGTTCACCACTACCTCCCGAGCAAAAAAATTCTCTACTCTTACGGGACTATTGACCTTAGCGGTTGACGCGCCGTGAATCAATGAACAAAAAAACTATAACAACATCGCATGTTGTTCGAAACAACGACCAGTCCCTCTCAGTGGCGCGTCAGCGGTACCTCTGCTACATTTCCGGGCTGTCAAGGACGACCAGCGGGAAGCTGCTACCGTAGCAGCCGCTGCCTACCCGCGCCCCTCGCGTCGGCGCCCTCCGGCTGCAGCTCGGATTCCTCCATTGTGCGGGGCCGCGGTCGGAGCGCGTCTTTTGTGTAGGAGGAGGAGGAGGAGGAGGATAAGGATGAGAATGATGAGGATGAGGAAAAGGGGAAGGATGAAGAGGAGGATGAGGAGGAGAAAGAGGAGGAGGAGGATGTGGAGGAGAAGATGGGGAGAAGGATGGGGAGAAGGATGAGGAGGAGGATGAGGAGCAATTTGAAGAGGAGGAGGAGAGGGACGAGTATGAAAAGAAGGGGGACGAGTATGAGGATGATGATGGTGAGGAGGAGGAGGAGGATGATGAGGATGAAATTGATGAGGAGATTGAGGACGAGGATGAAGAGGAGGATGAGGATGTTGAGGATGAGGAGGAGAAAGAGGATGAGGATGAGGAGCAATTTGAAGAGGAGGAGGAGAAGAACGAGTATGAGGAGGAGGGGGACGAGTATGAGGATGATGTTGGTGAGGAGGAGGAGGCGGAGGAGGAGGGCGATGCCGCTAGCGATAATGCGGCGGGGAGGACCGTTTCAAAGGCGCTCGCCGCGGACAGTTAGAGGCGCGGAAATTGGGCAACGGAGCGGCGGAAAACAAGAGAATGTCCCCTACAAGTGGAGCAGCCGCGAGTAGTACCCCGGCACCAGTCGCGGATGGTCGGAGGTCCGGCGGAAGTTTAAGAAGTTTAGCGTAGCAAAGATTTCAAATATACTATAAATCAATCTCCATATGTGTCTTTTTTTGTTTGTAGTTACGTTAAGAATGTGGCTATCTCTCTTATTCGGCCAGAGCCCGTCTAGATCAGGACAAAGCGGTGAAAGGGGAAGATTGGGGATTTTGCAAATCTTAAGAAATTGTGTAACGAGTAAACGCAATAAGTGTGTAGATGAAGTGTGTTCGGTTTCGCTGAAAGGACCGCGCGCCGCCTGCTGGAGTAGCCGGTGCGGTGCCGCAACGCGAGGCTCCGAACGGAGGTCCGGAAAGGGAGATTAGCAAAATTTTCAAAAATACTCGAAATTAATTCCAGAATTTGTCGCTTTTTTGTTTCTAATTTGTTAGACAAAAATATTATCGCTCTTTATCTGATCCGGCCGGAGACTGTCTACGTCGGGGCGAAGTGGGGATTGATTTTTGAAGTTAAAGAAACTTTGTAATTATTAAATGAGTTAAGTAAATATATGAAGCGTTTTTTCATAAGGATATCAAATACTTACTTGTGTAAACAAGACAATCCCTCTCAGTAAAGGAACTACTGAAGAGGGAGATCCAGGGTCATCCTTTGTAAATTTTTCAATCTAAAAGCGATTCTGTGCTTCAACTTTCCGAAATGAAGTAAGCAGGGCACCCATATTGTTTTGAAATTGTTATACTCGTACAGGCACTTATGATTTTCGTAATTAATGTCCATTAGATATTGAGCAACGACATGACGTTATTGACATGAATTAAATAGCTGGCAGGAAAAGGCTGTATTATATTATACTTTTAAATTTGAATTTTGGAAAAACAGTTCTTTGTAAACATCCCTTTCTTAATCTTCTCTTGTTTCTCGGATAGTAAATCAACTTAAAATTGAATTACGAATAAATGTGCTAGAAATACATGTCCTCTAAGGAATTAAAAGGGTCGTATTCTCATGAATAAATGCGAAGCTATTTGCCTCAAGAAGTGGAATGTTAAGAAAAAGAGCAACCAATTATTTCTCAATTTACTTGCTCCTCAGCGTGAATCAATTAATTCCTGTACACAAGAGGAAAACCTTGGTGTAGATCGTTTCATGGCAACCGTCCGCCAATTGAGATAGCCGCACGGAGCCTCCGAAGTACATTTGGGTCAGAGCACTGCCAAGAACGAGAGTGAACGTACGAGTATTTCCCCAAATGACAATAATGGTCTTCCGAAAATTATTTTTTGGTGACGATTAAATAAATTATGGTGTTATTTCCAAAATTTTGTACGTATCTTCATCAACTTCATCAGAACGAGAGTGAACGTACGAGTATTTCCCCAAATGACAAAAATGGTCTTCCGAAAATTATTTTTTGGTGACGATTAAATAAATTATGGTGTTATTTCCAAAATTTTGTACGTATCTTCATCAACTTTTCAAAACTCGCACGTTGTTGGAGAACAGTGAATCTCGTTGAAAATAAACAGAAAGCTCACCTTCTTAAAAAATATTAACAAACATGATTTCGAAATAATCGTTTCAAAAATACTTAGAAATGGAGTGTTTAGCTTCGTAAAAATATACAATAAAAAAAGTTAATAAATATGTGCAAGCTTCCACGAAACTCTGTTAATTTCTCTTTTCTTCTTTCTCCAATCATGAAACTTTCATGTTATTTTCAGCTTTTATATTTCTTATTTTGTGAGTTGTTACAAGGCAGATTAGTGAATTCAAAACTTACGTTTATTTTTCGTGTGTTTCCGTTTAGACCCTTAGATATATTTTGTACTCGTACAGCAACCTACCTGCAAATTCAAAAGAAACAGTTATTAGTATCAATTATTTTTCGTAGTGAACTAAATAATTATTAGAAATTTTGTATGTTTGAGAACAGTAGAGACACCAAAAGTCTGATAGTACCTTAAAAATGAAAAGTTATATTCACGGCCCTACTACCAGAAACAAATTCAGAAATAGATTAGGCCATTGTGAATGTTTTGTAATACTATGTAATACAAATATTAATTATTCAAGATTTATACTAAAGACATAAAGATGATTATGAAAGTAATGAATAGAGTTCAGTTATGTGATTTAATGCACGAAATAATGAACCAATGTTCATAAGATAGAAAATATGAAATACGGTTTCTAAATGCATAGACTATCGCTGAATATAATATTTATTTCAAATTATAATTCACTTAAAAAATAACATGAAATTTAAAATTATTTTCTTTCTTGGGTTATCATTCTGAAATAAAATCAAAGTTGTAACGCATGCTCTCTAGTAGTAATTACCGCGACGATCATATATGAGGCTCCGTGGCCTAATTTGCTTGGTGGAGGGGGATTTGCACTGTAATGCGTTTCTAATCTGAAAGGAGCGCGGCGAAGGCGGAAAGCCACGGGCGCTGCGTCTAGGGGGCTTCTTGGCCCGCGAAGCACTGTGCTTTCGCCCAGACGCGTCTGGCGGCGCGGCGGCGGCCTTGATCCCGCGGCGGAACGCCTGGGCACCGCCCCCACGCCGCCCCCTCCGCTCCCGCCCCCGCCCCGCGCCAGCGCAGCGTCGCAACGCCTGTGTCCCTCTGCTTCCTCGGAGGCACTTCGCGCTCGGTGTACCTAACTTTCCCAAATAGTGTTGTCCTTTTTGCTCATATTTCGTTGGATAATGAAAACTGAAATATCATTGTCACACATATCTCTGTATATTCGGTTCACTATTACTTGCAAGTGCCTATGAAGCTTTTGTTTACACTCTAGTTATTTCTTCAAACTTTTGGTAGGGATAGTACTTAATTCACTCTATAGGTTGATAGAAACGCCATTTTGTTCTATACTTTCGTTTTTCAAAAATTTCAAAAATGTAATTTTTGTACTTGTCTCTCACGAGGTTAATATTTACATTACTGGCAATTTCTTTGCATTAGTGTATATATGAGTACATGTGCTTGAAATAATGTCTGATAAAGTTTGCCGAAAACTCAAACGTTTGCTGTGAAAATGAGCTCACAATTTTCAGAAAAGCTCAAACAAATTTTCTTAAAAACAACTCCAAACTTTTTTCTTCACACTTTTTCAACAGATTGTGCTAATTGCACTGTTTAAGATGACATAGGATTAGTCTTGCTGTATTCATTTGTTTTTTAAAAATTACACATATGTAAAGTTTCTGAAAGCTCTCTCACACTCCTAATATGCACATTTCCAGCGATTTATAAACTCTATTACACTTATAAATGGAAATGATTGAAATGACACCATATGAAGCTCATTTTTTTTGTGAAAAGAGGTTCAAATTTCGAATTTACAGTTACGATTAAATACATTTTTCCTTAAAACGACTCCAAATTTTTCAATGAATATATATATTTAGGTCTATGTTTTACTGTTCTTTAATATTCTTAAAATAATATTTCCGTTCTTCCATTAGAAAATTAAGAAAATTGTTTAAAAAATGTACTTTGGGTGGCAATAGGAGGCAGCTGGCAAGAGGGGACATATCCGAATAGCTAGCCGAGATCAATGGAAAGAGAATACTAATACGGTCTATGCCATTCTGTTGCGCCACTTGTTTCTAAAGGCTTCCACACTCAGCGTTGCCTCGGACCATCGTGACCTCTAATTTGCCAACTCCTCTGAGCACACGCTCCCAATGCGCGCCCTCCGTTCCGCCTGGCGCCCTCCCTGGCACCTGCTCCGCGAGGGACGGCGCCCTCCGCCAACTGGCTCGCGTCACCACGCTGTCGCCAGCCGCTCCGAGCCGCTCCGCCCCGCCCGTCTCGCACCCTTCCCCCGCACTCCAAGCTCTACCCCCATCCCGCTACTCCTCCATCCCCACTGCACCACCTAGCCTTCCACCCTGTCCGACTCGCCCCGGTTCTTTCTCCTTGCACTGCCACGCCCCCTCACGTACACCTCCCCCTAACCCTAACTCCACCCCTCCCAGACCCAAGCCCTTCTGGTCTCCCCACCCTACCGCCCTCCCCCTGCCCAACCTTCGTAACCGCTCGGTCCTGTCTGGCCTGCACCTCGCGGTTCTCTCTCCTCAAGCCGCCCTGCCCCTCCCTTGCACCCCCACTCGTCTCTCAGCTCTGCCAGCAGTGCTAACCCACCCACCCTGCCTCTTCACCCTCAAGTCTCGGCCAACTCTCTCGTAGCCTTTTTCGTCCACACCACCCGACCTTCTCCACCCTTCACTCTGACCACATCTTCACCACTTCTTCACTCTGACTTCTCAGCTCTTCGCCCCTTCAACATCCCACACAGCACTCCCGCACCTCATTGCTTCCCATCGCAGCCGTCACTATCGCCAAAGCAATCACCTTCTTTCCGCACTGACTTAGGTGGCTCAGGGCATCAACTGATTTTACTGCAGTACCTTTGATGGGAGGCTCGAGGGTTCGGGACCCGACTGTGACAGGGTTTTCAACACAAGCTACATAGCTAGGTGTAATTCATCCGCTGTCTGGAGAAGAATTCTACTACACTACCACACATGGCGGGAGATCTGTTGGGAGCTTAAAACTTGTTCCGATTGAGGCAGTGCTTCGCTGATGGAGATCCTGGTTGGGGAAATGCCGCAAACAGTGGTGTTGGGCTGCACCGGATGTGATAAATCAGAGGAAGATCACCGCCACCTCTCGTTATACATTAAGCACTACACTTTCGGGATTAACAACTATAGCAGTTGCCGCGCCTGTAAACACGAAATAGTCAGTCAACCTTCGTTTCGTTTTCGGACCCTCCCCACCGTCCGGCCGCCTCCCACCACCGTCGCTACGTTGTCTCCAGCCGCCATCGCTCGCGCGCGCGAGGTAGGAAAATCCGCCTGCTATCGGATGCTGCACGAAACAAATGGGGGCGAAGGAGGGCGCGAGGGAGGAACCAACCGGACCTGGAATGTTGTAGGAGTGTGGTCTGCCACACAGCACATGTGCCGCTTATCCGACTCGCGTATGATGAACGAGTGCTGGCCCAGATGCGAACCCGTTTCGCGCGATCGGAGAGGGCGCGTGGAATTTCTCGGGCTGGAAAGTCGCGCTGTTTGAACGAGGAAGATTGTTTGATTTTTCGATGGCAGAGACACGAAATATTTCTTTGGAAAGTTCATCAGTTATTTCAGTCAATTTTAATACATGCGCAGTATATTTTGCTAAGCATGTAAATGTATCTTCGCTTAAACACGACCCGGGGTGGCGAGCGATGTACTAACCACAAGATATTCAGTATAAATCACCATCAGCTTCAATGCTCAGACTTCGTGCTCCGATGGAGTGTATGTAAGAACAAATAGGAGTGCTGGAGGATGCAGATGTCAACTCAGACACACACATAGTGTTTATATGCTGTAGTTGTACACACGGTATAGCAATACTATTAGCAATTAAACATTTTGTTTCTATTTCCTATTTTATTCAAAATTATTTTCCTTCGAACGTAATACGATTCCGTTAAGTATAACACAAGTAAACACATATAACGAAATAAACCTTTTATTGTAATTATATAAGTAATAAATTTGAAGTTGGGATGAAAAAGAGTTAATAGATGACCAAATCGTTAGTACCAACTTAAAAAACCTTTGCTAAAAGTACAAATTTCAAGAATTGTGAGAATAAAATAATGCAAGTAACTTCGAACAAATCCTGTTTATTCATACAAAACGAAACACTTCTCTAAAATTGAAGTAATTTCGATAACAACATAAAAACTTGCATCGAATTGGTTGCAAAGATATATTTACGCTTCTTTGGTAGTACGAAACTCCTTTATTTCTTTCCTTTATGAAGGAATTTCCGGCGTGATTTTTGTAGCAAATAATTCTTAAGGTAATCGATTTCCAAGTCGAGTCTTACAATATTCTTTTCCAGGTACTGTAAATCTTCCCCAGCCACATAATCGCCCTTTAAACGAGAACAAGGACATTGTGGCTCGAAACGACCACGTAGATTCCCTTGGCCCGAGTTTCTGCGAATCTCTCTCCCTTATTTTTATGTTCGTTCGTTGCTTTAAAATCACATTTGCCACCTTCCTGCGGCAGGCGTGCGCACCGGAACCGTCGCCGCAGATTCAATTTATTACTTTCCGCCTCTACAACGGAACCCCCAACGGTTAGTGCAAGCCTCAGCAGGCATCTGGGGCTCCGGGGGCGTGGACGTGCGCGAGGAGGTGGCTGGGAGGCGGTTCCAGGGACGTCTGCCACGCGGGCGGCGCCACCACGCTTCAGCGCGCGCCCGCCCCGCCCCGCCCCGCCCCGCCGCGCCCACGCCTCCGCAGCCGCAATCAACCCGGTTCCGTTCGGCACTCCGACTTAGTCACCGTCACCACTCTTGACTCCGCCTACGTGTGCCTCAGTCCCCCCCCCCCTCCCCGCCTTCGACACTGACCTCGTCCCCACATTAAACTCCTCCGTCTTCGACTTCGTCTCCACCATCAAGGCGTACCCGCCTATAATTTCTCCGTCCTCGCCTTCGATTCCGTCCCCGCTCTCGACTCGGTTCTTGCCTTCGACTCTGTCCCGCCTTCGATTCCATTCTCGCCTGGCCCCTCCACCTTCCACTGCTGCATCTTCGCTTCCACCTTCGCCACTGACTCCCGTTCCCCCTATGCTCCCGCTCTGTTGCCGCCAACTCACTACACTCACACACACTCTGGTCACACGTTTCAGCGGTCGTTTTAATCATGATCCTCGTCTTCGTCGGTGACAAATTGGAAGACACTCAATGAGGGTCATCGATGTGTTAACTGTTTCTGACTGTGCAATAGTTACAGTTACAATAACGCTTGCTAGTCTTCAGATTCGTGATATGATTCTGAAAATAAGTTGAGTTTTGAAATGTTGAATATTTTAAAACAGTATTTTTAAAATGTTTGAAAATAGTTTGCATTTTTTGCACAAAGACTTTTATTTCGGTAAAATATAAAATCGATGTTATTCTAAAATATGAAAGAATGTTTAACTGTTCAATTTTTTATTTAAACTGCTATAATTTTTTTATATATAAGCGTCTAGGAGGAGGAAAAATAATTAAAGCTCACTCTTCATTTTTAACGAAAGATCTTACGTAGTACGTAGAAGTACCAGCATTGGTGTTCACAATCCTTGTCTAAAAATTTGAAAATATTTTTGCTACATACTTATTTATTATGCCTGCGTAAACATAATTCTCTTTAGTCACAAAGATTTGGTTGTTACCTTTGGCTACGTTAATCTGAATCATCATGTCTTCGTTCAGCCTATTCGCGCTTTGCCATCTCTTGTTGCCTCCAATGATATATTCAATTTGAAAACGCTGGTATTATCAAATTATTAATTTATTTGTTCAAGAGTTCTTAATTTCTATGAATTTTTAGTTTTAATCGTTACGTCACATGAGTTGTATGATTTTCACTGAAATGTAATTTCAATTTCAAATTTTTGTGTCAAAGTTATTTGTAGATTAGTTTGAATGTCATCATTACTGACTGCAATCATCTGTTTCAATATGAGACCATTTTAAATTAGAAAATTCGTCACACAGAGGAGGGGTCATTTCATAAGAGGAATGTTATATCTAGATGTTTTATATTAAAGAAAAGTGAATCTAATCTTCACGATTTTATGAAGTATTTAGCTTGTTTATCCAGGGTCTTTGAGCATGATATACCGTTGATAGATGGAGACAAATGATACCGCTACGTTATACTGATTTTTCCAATTTTATCAACATTTTCCTTCTTTCCATTAGTCACAACGTCTATCGTCAGTGCACGTAAGTCGGGCTTTGAATCTTCCGCCAATGCTGGTTGCCTGGACAGCAATTCATGCGCGACCTGCGCCGGCAGCTCCTGCAAAAACCTCGCGGGCCAGAGCGTGCTCTACCGAGAGCAGCGCCACCGCAAGAGCTATTGGAACTCCACCCTCGTCACGCACGTGCCTCCTGGCCTCCCCGCCCCCGCACATCTATCCCTCTTCCCCTCCATTCCCCCTCTCATTCCCTCTCACGTACCTCAGTTCTTCGATCCCATCCCCTCCATCTTCGATCCTCATCTCCGATGCCACCCCATCCGCATATCTTTCACCTACTTTCTTTTTTCACTCTTTCCCACGCAATTTCTTCCTCTCTCTCATCTACCAGCAATCTTTCTCTCGCTATCGTCTTCCCCACTAACATACTCCAGCAGCCTCTTCCCCGATATCTTCTCCAGCCATCTTTTTCATTATCGTCACTCTCGTCTAGTTCTCGTTCAGGTCCTCGTCTTCACTTTCGTCTCGCCCTCGCTCTCGCTTTTCCTCTCTCTTCGTTCTCGTCTTGGTTCTCTTCTTCGTTCTCATCTTCATTCTCATCTTCGTACCCGTTCTTCGTTCTCGACCTTCATTCTTACCTTCGTTGGCCATTTCGTTGGCAAATTCGTTGGCGACTTCGTTCATTGCAAATACTGCCAAATGTCATTTTATTCTTCCTCCCTCCCACCAAGAACAGGTTCCGAGTTAAATTGCATTTCGCGGGTCATTGATTACTTTCTGTATCTGACACGCGTTGTATTTTTCACTAGCATTAACCCTTTAACATGATTAAGAGTCAATTTTTGTTACATTATCTAATTGATTCATTTATCTTTGAAATACAATCCTACCAGTGCCCTTGAGTGCTACCCAAAGGATAATGCTCTGGAAAGGACTCATCTGACATGCATTTCGTGTTCATCGTGACTTCACTAGTAGCCGCTGCATCACGATGGCTGCTGCCGTTCGTGACTATATTCAACACAGCGAGACCAAATACATAAACGTGGTGAACAAATCCCGATTCAACGACGCTGTAGTTCGGAGCGATTTGCTCAAGGAATTCACCTGCTCGTCGCACATCGTGGCTTGTTACTTTCCGTTTTTACCTCGAAAGGCGAAGACAAGGCTTACCAGCTTGCTCTAAACCGGAATTTCTCTCGAACAAACCGGGTCGAATGTTTCTCACGTTTGGCTGTCAGTAGCTCATCAGTTCAAGGATCAAGGTCTAATGGAGATCGAAAGTTAGCGAGAGAGATTTAGTTTCCCGTTTTCGTGTTTCTTGAAAAGAGGTCGCATGCGAACAATGCTTTTCGCCACGCCCAAATGCTGTAAAAGCATGTCCAGAGCGCTGAACATTTATTATCATGTTTATAGTTGAATAGCATAAGTGCTAGCGATTCTCCGGACCTTATTATGATAAACCATCTTAAATGATACATAGGAAAATATTAGTGCATTGGTCGTTTGATGCTCGGAATTTTGATACAATGACTATATTACGGAGTTCTTTGCAATAGTCACTAAAATAATGAAAAAAATTCCAATTTATTATCTGAGATCTACGTATTTCAGAAACAAGAAACGTTATGAGCTCCATTACGTGTTTCCTTTACAAATTCATACCGCTCGTAGGATGATAAACATGAATTTAACATGTATTCTTGTATGTTTTCACTCTCTGCAGTATTCTGAAGCGCCTCGATATTTTTATTTATCTCAATCTACTATTAACTGAGGAAAGGGATGAATTCTATGAGTACTCTATGTGCCCACTCCGGCCCGCCGACTTTTCAGAAGATGTATTGTTTGACATTCTCTCTTTCTTGTTACGTAAATCGTAGCAGAAACTCTTAGAATTTTGTAAAATTTCACAATTCTAATTTTAGAATAGGTCTCTGCGACGACTGTCTCCAGGGATTTCCTCTATTACTTTAAGATTTAATAAAATAACATCAATACCGACAACAAAAAATGGTTCAGACACACTATACTGTTTATTTGAAAGTAGACGAAAAGATTAAATAGGAGGTATCATACATAAAAATATGGAATTAATAATTAAATTTTCAAAAAATAATTTATTTTTGAAGTATGACAGTGTTCCAAAGGTTTTGTTTATATGTTGATAAATATTCTAGTTTTATCTATGACTGTAGAAATCTCACAAAATAATTTTAAAAGTAAGAAGGAAAAAAACAAACAAAAAGAAATGAATCAGAATCTTCTTCTTATATCATGGACATTACATAAAAAATTGAAATCACTATACAATTCTTAATTCGTTCTCATCATTTCGACCCAGGCAGAGCGATTTTAAGTACACAAGCTATTGGACTGCCCGGAGTGCCCCATCACTTGGTTGGCCTGAGACCGGCTCCGATGAGGAAGGCCGAACGGACTTTAGGCAGTGCGGCCGTCGCTCTCGCATGCAAAGCGCGTGCGGGGGAGGGGCGAAGGCAGAGCGCCGCGCGGCCATCAGCGAAACCTTAACATTCAGATCGCATCTCCGCTGCGTGCACGCTTCACGGTTTATTTTTACCAGTGCGCTCCGATGAGCAGGCTAGCAGGGGCGACTGCCCTGCCTCCGATGCAGGGCGCGATTGTTACCTGCAGGGGTTTTGAGGAATGTATTCGTATATTAAGCCTTTCGATATGCCATAGCAAAATAAAATAATAATCTATACAATAAAATGCAAAAAATATCATAAGTTCAATGCGGGAGAAATGAAAGGGCCATATCCAGAAAGTGAGAGAATGTAATGACTGGAAGAAATAAGTATGAGAAATTAACGTGTTTTGCATGCTTCATAAATAGTCAAAAATCATGGAAAACAAAATAAACTAGTGGTGCTACAGAATGACACAGACTTTCCCGGATAAGTTTTCTATTTCCATTGGTCTCCACTGGCTATTCGGACTTGCCACTTATTCTTGCCAGCTGCCATTTATTGCTGCCCAAAGTACATATTTCTGAAATTTTATTAATTCCTAATAGAAGAACGGAAATATTATTTTAAGAATATTAAAGAACAGTAAAACATCGTCCTAAATATATATTTTCTTTGAAAAATTGGGAGCCCTTTTTAAGAAAATAGCATTTAAGGGTTTAATGTAAATTCGAAATTTGAACCTATTTTCAAAGAAAACTACTGAACGATTGAACTAACTTCAAAAACTTCATATAACGTCATATCACGGACTTACAATCTCAAATTCAATAGTGTTTACAAATCGCTGGAACTGCGCAAAGGCGTGAGATATCTTTCGAAAAAATTACATTTGTCTAATTTTTGAAAAGCAAATGAACATAGCAAAATTAATTGTATGTCATCTTAAACAGTTCAAGTTGAGCTTATTTTCACGGAAAACTGTTGAGTTTTCGAGAAACTTTATATGACATTCTTTAAAGCACATGTACACATACACATGTTACACAAATACATTAATGTAAAGAAATTACCGCTAATGCAAATACTAACGACGTTAGAGACAAGTTTTTGTAATTTTTGAAAAAACAAAAGAATAGACGAATATGGCGTTTATGTCATTTTATAGAGTGCATTTAGCACTAAGCCTACCGAAAGTTTAAAGAAAATATTGGAGCCGTTCTTGTGAAGATCTTGTTTTTTAAATTTTTTAAATTTGCAAATATTGCACGAAAACTATCCGTTCTGAAATTACGAGTTAATCGTGAAATGAAAATTGTACATATGCCACTTTGATAAGTGGTTGTCACTCTGTCTTTACAAGAACTTTAAAGAAATTAGGAGTCGTTTTTGAGAAAATTTTGAAGATATCCGGAGGGCTTCATGTAAACTACCCTCAAATTTAGAAGAATGTTTTTCATTTTCGAAGAAAGTTTCGTTTATAGCCAGATAGACAGGGACACGTACATATTACTATGTATTTACGTACATGTACGTTAAAGTAAAAATTGCCATCTTGTGACTCAGTGGATCACCAAGGAGATCCGGTTTCGATTCCAGAACAATATCACCCGAAATTTGTTCTGACAAAACCAGATTGGCTGCTTCTTAGGGGCTAGACCAACCCCTAGAAATGGTCTTTAACCTCACTACTGTCCTAACTTCTTACCACTTCTGTTGTGTAGTGACGCAGGACCGCGTGTAAAAGGAGAAGTAACGTTAGGGTACGCGGAGATGCTACCTGGCGGTCCTCTTGACAACAGACTCTTACGGATACCCTAACGTTAAACTGAATAATGTGGTCGCTAATGACCTTGTAGTTGATGCGACCTTACACAAAAAATCAACAAAACGAAGAGATATCAAATCATTTCTTGAACCATCCAAACATGTCAAATTTATGGCATTATTTGTATTTTGTTTATACCAATATTAACAGTAATAAATTTAAACAATATTTAAGAAGAAAATCTTACAAGGCAGATTAATTGAGAACGATCAGAGCAGCCGGCTGTCAGAGTTATTCTTTAGATAGTGGTTGAATACCCAGATACGTAACTAATTCTGAGGTGGAATGGATCAGGTTAAACCTCGTTGGCTTATTCACTGTGTTTGTAGTGTCTACCCCTGCAGCGCCGTGACCTCAGCAAGACTTTTCTCGACTTTCGCCGTAATGTGTACCTCGTCGCGACTTGCAATTTGCTTCAAGCGGGCCTAATTGAAATCTCATTAGAAGTGAGACCCCGATATTTAAGCAACGTGAAGCTTCGTTTTCAGTAGACCGGCTCTTTCAAAGCAGGGCGGCAGACCGTACGTTTTGTTCCACTTTTTCTGGACGTAATATTTGATGTTCTGGTTACGATTTTGCGTCCGAAAATATGAACTCATTTTTCAGATTCTATTGCTTCAGCCTTTTATGTTTACACAACGCAGTTTTGAAAAATAAGGTTCATTACTAATATTTTCGTTACGTAAACATGTAGGAAAGCCATAATATCCTTTATAAAGTATGTTTATATTGTAGTAATTAATGGTGTCGAAGAAATCAAGTCATATATATTTTCATGTTTTGTTTTGACTTAAACGTAACTTTAAAAATTTAAAGTTAAATGTATTAATTTTCTGTTTTATTAATCTAAAACCCGAAAAAAGAAATTTGCAATAGTTTTCCGATGATAGTAAACACATTCAAACACAAATCGTCAACGAAGTTAATAATTTCCCGAATGAACGCTTTGGAATTAAGTCTTGTATGTCTCGTTGGGTATGTCTCATTAATCTTTAATATCGCCTTGGAAGATACTCGCAATAATACCTTCGAACTTCCACAATATTTAAAAATTAAGAGGAGAAAAACTGAGTCTCCGTCTAATCGTGTGGGGCGCTCATGTATTTCACAGCATAGATTTGCCGCCATATTTCGGAAGACTCGTCATCGCAACAAACGCCTTCATATTCTGAATTTTCATAAACAATATGTAATTATATTTATTATGAGCCAAAAGTGAAGCTCAAGCGTTCCAGGACGTGCGCCTACTGCCCTTCCAACCACTACTTCCCATACTGCTTGCTTACCGCCCCACCCCTCACACTACGCACATCGCCCAAAACGCCCAACAAACCCAACTCTCTCAACATGTCGAACACGGCCAACAAGCGCAACACGTCCAGCGCGTCCAAACAGGCTTAGGTGGCTCCGTGTTACTGCAGTGCGCTGGAGGTCATGGGCTTCGAGTCCCAACAGGGGCTGGATTTTCGATACAAGCAGGTACCTAGGTCGAAATAAGTCGCTATTGAAGAGAATTCTAGCAGTAAGCAGCCTGATCGGTAGTTTTACGAGGTTTCTTCTATCAACACCAGGCGAGTGCTGGAAAAGTACTCTGACAAACGGGCCACGGACCGCACGCGATCTTTACTACCTCTTCTTTGGCCTTTCCTCGGCCCTTATTTACAGCCACACACACACTACCACACATGTCGGTAGATCGGCCAGGAGCTTAAAGCTTGTCCCTGCTGCGGCGGTGAGACGCTGGTGAGAGAAATTTGTTGGGGAAAACTGACCATCCAGCGGGGTCTTACCATCTAGCGGGGTAAAATCACCAGCGGGGCCACATCTTGCTCTAAGAACACGCACTACATTTACGCGGCAAATGGCCTTGGTAGTTAACGCGCCCGGAATCATTAATCAGTCAGTCAGTTGTACAGGTACAACAAGCCCTGCACGTTCTACTGGTCTACAGGCTCTACATGCCCAACACGCCGAAAACCTCTAAATGCCCAACGTTCTCGTTGGTATCCCAATTATTGGTCATCATGACCCGACCTCCATCACACTTTGTCCACCACCGTATAACGCGCTATTTACAAATCACGAAGTGTGCTGCCACGCAAACACGCAGCCCTCGTCACCAAAAACCTTGCCGTCCACCGCGACCGTGCGCCCAATGACCAGCCGCTAACGAAAACACGGTCAATTAATCGCTGCATTATCTAATAACAAAGCGTGGGCGGAGAGTTGGGGCGGCTGCGGCGGGAAGACGCGGCGTTGGGTGCACAGTGGTGACGCACGCGAACTGGATGGGTGGCTTTTTTACGTGCGCTTTGATTGCTCTCGGGGCGCGGAGCGGCGCGGCGCGGCCCAGCACAACGCGGTGTTCGCTCCAACGATTGGATCGTTTCTGAACGCCCCCTTTCTCCTCGCTCGTTGCACCTGCGGTCACATGTACGAAGAACCTGGGGCGGCGCAACTACTTTTATCTCGCAATCAGTGAGTCACTGGGTAATGAGTTGCTTTTTGCAGCAACCACGCCGCCACACGAAAATCAGTCGAGTCTAGAAACTTGAAATAAAGATATCATTTGCTAACTGGGAGTTGAGTGAATTATAACTCGTACTTGTTTCGCGGTACTTTTGATTAACATTTTTATTTCGTGTTTTATTAGAAATTAAATTTTCTGATGCGGGCTTTTAATTATTGCTATTAGTAAAATACCGCAAGTGCTTTTTCAAAAGACAGACGACTCTCGAAGTAGCGAGAGATTCGCTTGAATGCTCGCTTCAATCCTTACGTTCCGAGTACGTGAACAAAGTCGCCAAAAACTGTGAGTGCTGTGACAGCTTTTCTCATTCATAGTGACCAACCGTTAAACATCATATTAAATATTTTTTGTAGACTAAACTATCCAGACAAAGAATCTTTGCATACCTCCGTAGTAAATTACTCAATATATCCTATTTTCAAACATCTAATGCTTTCTCTTCGGCACTAACAGTCAGTGTACTCATAATAACTTTAAAAATTCTATAGAAATCCTTTTGTCCACTGTTGCCTGTATCACTTATATTGACTTATCGAAACTCTAATTGCATTTTAATATTTTTTGTTGTATTTTGCGTACGTATGATTAATATTCTTTCTATTGGCTTGTTTTTACAGTCTTCTTGCCTGGTTGAAAAAAAAGAATAGCTTCGAAGGAACAACTATAAAAACATTTGCTTAGTGATTCATATTATCAACAAAACCTCATCTGTATAAAAACAAATTTATTAGTGAACAAGCTGAACGTATTTTTTGGATAAGTTTATTTCTGGAGAAGTATTTAAAGTGAATGAGTGCGACACGTCAGCTACTGAAAGTCCCTTACGTCTCCTACTTGGTCCCTTCAGTGACATGCATACTCCGAAGTGGATGATTCTCATTTCTGAAACGTGATGTCCGGAGCTGACTTACACGCCGGCGCGGAGAGGGGAGGGGGAGGTTCTTCTGCTTCATCAGGGCACAGGCACAGCTGGGACAATATCCAAGCTCCCGACTGGTCTCCCGATCAGCATTGCATGTGTATGTGTGTGTTTAAGGGAAAGGAGAGATAAACGTGAAAGAATTATCTTGGCATCTTTTTAGGATTCTGCTCCGGCAATCGCCTAGTATATATGGTTAGAGAAAATATGCAAATGTCAGAGCAGTAATCATTTAGATTTCTCTTCCAGACAGTAGTGAATTTGAGCATGCGTCGAAAATCCGCCACAGCTGAGACTCGACTTCGGTCAACAATGTTGCAGATACATAATTCGGCCAACAATTTTGCCAGTGAAACCACTTTGGTGAAACTACGGAAATGCTGCCACTGAAACATGTCAGCGGCTTCTGTGGTATAACGGTTAGCGTATTGGTCTGTTTTACCCATCTTCGAGCATTCAAATGCGATTGAAGCGAAAGAGCGAATGCCTTCCTGATTGTCCCTTGGTGTAGATTATTGCGTTTCAAAAACCCTCAAACCTAAAAGCAATCTCAGAGCTAAATTGCCCTTTTGGTCCCAATAGTAATACCTTCATTTTCCGGTAGGCGGTGAAAGGGGAGTAGCGATATTTGCACGGTCAGACGGAAGATCAGACCTGATTGTCCTGAGTCTCACCAAGTAATATAAGGGAGAAGTGATTGATTTAATTGACTGATGTTAATTATCTTTCTGTATATAAATAAAAGGGACTGTGCGTATGTGTGTCGCAAATAATGGTAGACCGATTTCATTGAAATTTTTCACCCTTTGTTTTTTAGCAATGGGAGTGTTTAAAAGTGCATTGAATTAAATCGGACATCTAGTTGATGATTATTCGTGTATGACGACCCACGTGCTCCTGAACTCTACGCAACCCGCTGCACTGTTAAGCCATTTTAACTGCGAACAAGTATTCTGCCCCTGCGATTTTGAAATATCAGTCGGAATTATTACTTGAAAGTCGGAAAAGTAAATCAAACTTCTCCAAGATGGTGTCATAGTGAAGGTATTCCTAATTTCACGGGTGGCGTTTTAACAATAGGATTATTAAACAACCACGCCCAAACCAGGACAAATCCGTACTTTCGAGAAAGTCTTTCATCAATTAGAATTGTAGCACAGCGTAATGTAGAACGTGATTAACAATCGCGTGACCAGTAGTGTGTGATGTGAAATACACTACTATAGCAAAGCATTGTCGGGGCCACTAGTTATTAATAAATCATATTGAGAAAGAGCCATGACAAGAATTCCGACTTACAGACCAACTGTCCGCAACTGCCTGCACGAATGGCATTATCGTATTCCCTCGTTGGAAACCCGCCTGCGCAGACGTCGCCCGCGGCGCGAGGGGGCGTTGGCAGCGGCTCTCGTTTCCACGGCGCCTTCACCTCGAGCGAAGGACACGGCGACGCGAACTGGTTTCCCGGAGAGAGATCCCGCTTCCTCGCGCTATTTTTACCTCGAGATGCAAACTGTTCACCGTCACCGCCACCGCCACCTCCACCGTCTCTGCCGCCTTCGAATCCGTACGATTTAGAAGGCGCCTTGTCACCCGCGAGGGAGTTATTGGAGTTGGGACGAGGGTGAAGTATTTATGGCGTGGAACTGAATTGGCCGCTTTGCAAGTAAAGCTCTCGAATTCAGTATCACTGATATCTCTTTGGTGTTTGGCCGGCTTCTTTTTGTCGATCAAATTTCGCTTGCAAAATTAGGCCGCCTTCTCTAGAGTATTCTTTTTGAGGGTGCGTTGACCTGTTTGTTTTAGGTGAAGATATTTAATTTGGAAGTCGTAAAACCAACCACCGAGCGCCAGAATAACATTGCAGGCATCAGGCGGAAAGATCTTCCAATGCGAGTTGTGGTAGTGATTCTTTTACCTTTAGTGTTTTAACAGTAGGGTTTAAACAATTTTTGTAAGCCAATTGTAACTTGTAGTTATTCTGCATTTCCTTTTGATACTTGAATAATATTATTCACATTTTTATTACGTTATTCGCTACTTTATCTTGCAATTTGCGTCAATAACCAACTACAACATTATTTTATTGATGATAAAAAACGGTCCATTTCCATGTTTAGGTCATTTGTGCAAGCTTGAATTCTTAAAATATTTTATGAAGCAACATTTCTGTAAATAATATATTACCATAAAATAATTTGTACTGCAGATAAATTTTTCATAATGTTTCTTCCATTAAAAGTCTGGAATGGCGGGAAGGAATATATTACAGAATGAATGTAACTGTTTCAAACGAACGAATCCAAATCTTTTTGTAGAACTCACTTTACCAAGTGAAGGAAATGTACGAATATAGAACTGGTATTTAGAAATGCTGTTGATAGTCATCATAAGTAATGTGTAATTTATTTGAGTTATGTACTAGTAACCAAGGCCAAGGTATCGCCACTGGTAGGTTAGAGGGACTACTAACTTTTAGCGAAATTTAAATTAAGCCTCGATAAGCTGCTAATAACTTTTAAAACCTTTTTTCTTCGCTGAATGCGGCTGAAATTTTGTGTTTCTCCTTTTGTACCAACATAGGTTTAATAACTTTAGAACCCAACTACCGCAATTTTTTTAGGGTAACAAGTTGTGGCATGGTAACAGTATCATAAATCAACACACAGGGAGAGAGGAAGATTCTGAAAGAACAAAATATGCTTTTGGGTTTGTTGAAATGTATCAAAAGATCACGACATATGTCCGGTTTTAGATTTCATTCAGTATTCTTGATGCCGTTAACGTTTACTATTTAAGGTTTGACCATACAAAATGTCTTCTACAGTGGCTGGTCACGAGCCGGCAACAACTTTTATGTTGGAACACAAGTGACCAAACTCCACACTACATGAATTTATTCATCTAATGCTGCACCTCTTCTCAATTAGTCACCATGAATGCAATAATTCACATATTCAGACGCTCTAAAGGACGAGTTCCGTGTGCTCTACCGGCGACGATGTTACTTGCTCCGTCCCGCAGCTTACCCCCGCTGAAAGAGCCAGCGAGCCGTTTAGCGCGACAAACGCCCATTACGAAAAAGGCAACAATTACCGTACACCGTCGCGGGTTAAAATGCTTGATGTTTCATTCGCGCCGCGCCGCTCCAACCCGCCTCAACCCGCTCCAGCTCGACTCAACCCGCCTCAACTCGCCCCAATCTACCTCAATCCACTTCAACCCGCCCCAAGCCAACTCAACCCAACCCACCCCGCCCAGCTCCAACACGTCCCAGCACGCTCCAGCACGCCCCAACACGTCCCGCCTCGCACAATCCCACCACCCTGCCCTACCAAGCCCTCCCCTACCCCGGACTGCCCCCTTCGCCTCCTACTCACTCCGCCAGGCTATGCTCCACCCCACCAGTTTCCTTCACGCTCCACCCTGCTCCGCCATGATTCTCTCCACCCCACCACCTCCACCCTGCCCCGCCACGCCCTGGCCTATCCCGGAACGCCTCGCGTCTCTCCGCTCGCCGCTCGTCGGCCCGCCCCGCCCTCTTCACGTCCCGTCCCCGTCCCGTCCCCGCCCCGTTCCGTCCCGTCCCCTTCCCTTCCCGTCTCGTTCCGCCCCCGTCCCCGTCCCTTTTCCCCTTCCCGTCCCGCCCCCGTCCCGTCCTCATTCCGTCCCCGTCCCGTCCCCGTCCCCGTCCTTGTTCCTGTCCCCGTCCCGTCCCCGTCCCGTCCCCGTCCCGTCCCGTCCCCGTCCCGTCCCGTCCCGTCCCCGTCCCGACCCTGTCCCCGCCCCGTCCCCGACCCGTCCCCGGCCGTCCCCGCCGTCCCCGTCCCGTCCCCGTCCCCGTCCCGTCCCGTCCCCGTCCCGTCCCCGTCCCGTCCCGTCCCGTCCCCGTCCCGTCCCCGTCCCGTCCCCGTCCCCGTCCCGTCCCCGTCCCGTCCCCTTCCCGTCCCCTTCCTGTCCCCGTCCCGTCCCCTTCGTGTCCTCGACCTGTACCCGCCCCTCCACGCTCGACCTCACATACCACGCCACGCCACGTCCCGCTTCGCCACAACCCACCACTGTGCACCGCGCGCCGTGACATGAATGGAGCCCCCACGCAAAAGTGAGGCATCGCCCTGTCGCCTGCCACACAAAACACACACTGCGCCCCAGTGGGACTGATGTAGTCGTCCATGCTTAGAGGGCATACCTCTTGGAAGGGTAACATTTGCGGCACTCTAGGTCTTTTTCGGGTTCTCACTCAGGACTAATTGTTTTATTAGCGGCAATGAATTGTACTGTGACTAATTAAAATATAATTACGGCTGCCTTGTTTACTGCTATTATCGCAATCTTTCTTTGATATTAACAAGACTTTCATGTTGCTTTCTGCACTTTAATTTTGAGGTGGCAAGGTGTGGCATAAATTTGAGGTACTTACAGAATGGGAATTTGGAATGTAATTGGAATTTAAATTATAAAAATTATTTGAAAAATATTTTTTTTAAAGCGAAACTTTTTGTCTGAGTGATAAGCACAGACAAACGTATTTTTTGTACAGACCTAAATTATTTGTAGAGGTATAACTAGAAACTTATATTTCATTGGTGTATAATAAGAATATTTAATTAAATTTTAAATTGGAATTTACAAATAAAAGTATGCGAATGACACGTCAATAGATGAAGTGTGCTATATCTAAATACTTAAATACTCCTAAAATACCATTTCCTCGTTCCGCTTTGTTTATAAACAGTCTTCTGAATGATTAGTTATTGCTTGATTATTACCTCATTATTACTTAATAATTTGAAGCAAAGGCTACTAGATCCAGCCAGGTAAGCCCTGAAACGTTATTCAGATCTGACGTTCATACGTTTTGTTGAAACAGGCATTTTCATGTCAGAAGAAATGTAATCTTAGAATCTTAGAACATTATTACAATAAAGATACAACATTATTTTAATTAGCCGATTAGTTATTGTAGGTTATAAGACAGATTATCTCTTGAAATAAAGTTATATAATGTGGCATGAGTGCCTGACAAGACACCATATATTCCAAAGAGACAAACAAGCAATCATAAATGTCTTTTAAACAATCAAAAAAAGTCTCCCGTATTTACATTGTAAAAACTATTTACAAATATTACTTTACCTTGACCCATTATTTACCAATCCGTTTATTTAGAACTTTATTAATTTTTCAACGTTTTTGTTTTCATATTTTGATGGGGGAATCTTAGTTCGTTAAAATCAATTTGCTTCATTTCCTTTATATCGCTTATGCGTGTATTTCAATGTCTTTAATGTCTAACACGCTTTGCGTGGGGCACATATAGATCACTAACCATCATTTGTACTGTTAATAATAGGACATTCTTGATTCATTAAATAATTATTAGCTTAATATTATGATCAATCCACGCATGAATAATGATTTTGAAACTGAATGTTAGTAATTTACTTGTACTCTGCCTGAAAACCAATAACCAAAGCGCCTCATATTTAATATGTGTCGCCACATCGCGGAGCGGCGCAATACATAAATAGTAAAATGCATACCGTGTAGCAATGATTGCAGCGAACGCTGCGTTAATTGAGTGCGGTGATTAATGCGCAGCGCGAACGCCCGCGGCCGCGCGTCCGACGGCAGAGCGAGTGGCAGATAGATCGATGGCGATGACGTGGGTGCGGATGGCGAAGGCGGAGAGGTGTGTTAAGACGGGGGAGGGGAGGGCACGGGGTTCCGGGACGATGGTGATGATGGGAGTGGGCCGTGCGAAGGAGGTGATAGCAGCGGTGGAGGTGGTGATACGATGGGTGGGGGAGGGGACGGGGTATGGGGAGTACGGGTAAGGGTGCAAGGGCGATGGGTGACGACGGGGCCATGGGGAGGGACGAGCGCCGACGGGAGTTGCGGGCGGTGACCGTAGTAGTAGCGGAGGTGGTGGCGATAACTGTTGCAGTGATGTTGTTGGCAGAGGCTGGCTGGAAATGACCGAAAGACTAAGGTGAGTGAGGGTGTGGTGGCGTCAAAGGGGTCGAGTCGGCGGGGGCGGAGTGGCAACGGGAGGTCCACCACTGGGCTGAGGCCGTTACCAGCACTGGGCGTTGCTCCCGGGCGGTTGCCGGCCCCCGCATAGCTGCCAGGGCCACTGTGCTCCCAGACGCCGCTGTGGTTGTGAGAGGGGGAATGAGCGAAGGTCACGCACTCTGCCTAGACACATATTCGTACCTTGTGTATTAGCATCTTTAATTGCTGGGTTAATTGTATTGCTGAACGATTTTTCACAGATGTCCCTTTCCAATTTGTTGCTCGTTTGGGTAAACTATAAACATCAAAAAGGGTTTATGTTTAAAATATTCATCAGTCTTAATGCCGGTTACAAATCAGTGGGGAAGTTTCATTAAATACAAATACATACAATATCGTAAGGCGGAGAGAGTCGTCATTGTCGTTAATAATTGTAAAATGCTACATAAGAAAACATTTCTAATTTCTGTTATTTATCTTATTTTAACATGTTTCACAAGTGTACTTCATGAAAATATTTTTTTTAATTTATGAGAGGCATATTGTCACATTATTCATAAGCTAATGTAACACTATAGAAAAACGCTACCTTTCAAGGATATTAGTATATATTTCTATAAATAAAAGGAAGTATATATATATATATATATATATATATATATATATATATATATATTTATATAAATAATAGGACAAATGGCTAATGAGCAAACATCGTAACTCCGTATTCCCTCCTCTATTTTCTGTTTACTTCATGATAAAATATAATTATGAATAAAGACTATTAGATAAAAGTAAATGACAAATCGAGCATCTTAAATAATTAATTTCTCCAGTATTTAGAGTTTCAACAAGAAAGGAAACTAAAATTCTGCTTCCCGGCTATATTTATTCTTTACTACGCGAAATTGTCCAATCTGGAGTTATGAGATATGCTAATTAGCATGAGGATATATCTGGCGCATACAGATACAAAAACTACTCAATAGATTTCGCTGAAATTTTCACACATTGTTCTTATTAGTATCGCAAGTATTTAAAGAGTGGTTTGAATTAATTCGGGCATGTGGGGGCGTTGTTTTTACTAAATTAATTGACGAGCAGGTCTTTACGCTGCTCCCAGAGGACCTTGTTTGAAGTGCGATCTAAGGATATCTTTTTGAAGTACACGCTTTGCTTTAACTAATAATATCGAATATCACGGAAGTTGCGCTTTAGAAAGCGGGCAGACTGAACTAAATGCTTGGTGTACGCAACATTTTCGAATAATTGGTTCTTTAAAGTGTGTAATATAGAAAAGTGTATTTAATACGTGGTTAAAATGTAGTTAATACGTAGTTAATCTTCATTGAATAAATTGATTTTGAGCTTGAATTGCAATTGAACTTTTAATACACTACCATAGCAAAGCATGGCTGGGACCCCGGTTACTCAATAAAAACAAGCAAAGTCGTCACCACCGGAATAAAGAAATTTTACTCCCTGGGTTGGCTTTCGAGCCATCCGAGCGTCGTTGTGTGTGTCAGTGACTTGACGAGGGCGCGGCGCCGGCAAAGATGCCAGCCTCCGTTCCGCGCCGCCGCCCCAGGCCAGACGCAGCCATCACGTCGCACGGGATTCCCATGGCCTCCTCCGCGCCCGCGCAGGACGCTTATGACGCGCTGACCGACGCCTGGCAGCGCGCCACGGCTACGAGGGAGGGCTGGGCTCGGCTCGGGCGTTCGGAGTACTCGCCGCTTTCAGTGCTTCTGTCCCACGATCTGCGCCTGATAGGGTATCCAGGCTCCTTACGGGTCGTAGCGCTTTGACATGTGCATTACATGCGCTTGTCTTTCCATTTGACTTCCACGCTCGGACGTCATTCACGGCGGATCGTGGCTGGCACTGGGCAGGGGAGTGAATGAACTAGTGGTGCTGATTAATTTCAGGACAAGGAGAGATATCACACGAAACTTATTGCTTTTAGTTACTTTATTCAACGTAAATGTTGATAATGAAGTTTTCTTTGCCAAAGCAATTAATTTGCATTTAAAAACTACATTACCATTGCTACTTTGCTCCCAATTATAGAATATTCATTATTTACCTTTACATTTACCCCCTTTTTTATTTATTTTTTATTTTCTTGGTGGGTCACATTTCAATGGCGTATTTTTGGTTTTTCTTTCATGAAATATTTTGCAGGACCATTCACCAATACAGACGTTTTAGTATGTTAACTACTTTCGATTTCTGTTGATATACGGTGCTTTACTGCTGATGCTATTGATCTTCGAGATCGCAGGAACACAGATTCCACGTAAAAAAATTGCCGCAAACCTATTTTGATCTCTTTAAATTTCATCGGTATCGAATGAGAATCGAATCCGTCTTTCAGCGATGAATGGAGAGAAGCTTGAATTCTACGTCAAGGAGACCGTTTCTGAGGCCAAGAGAGCCATTTGTCAGATACGGTTATTATTACTCTACTATGAATGTATTTGACATTTTAGACTAGCATTAATCCATTTTTACCAGCTAGCTGCGTTCTCAAGTCTAGAACATTTTTTGAAGAATGTATTGTCTACGCTTTTGGAGTGAGACACGTAGTGAGCACGAGGTATTTCCATCAACGTACCTAGCTTACTTGGTCCGACTGAGCTTTCTCTTTCCTCGCACAGCTTTATAAACTGTAGCGATTGAATTAGAAGGCTACACCTCTATTTCTTCTCCGGGTGGGAATTGAACCGAAGATCACACTACTGAAACCTAGCAAAACGCTGTTCACCAAAGCCACCCGAGAGATTTCCAGAAGCACCAGCACCCGTCGCGTCGCTGGAGGTCGCCGGATTCCCCTTCTCCTTCCGCCGCGCCATCCAGGGCTCCGCCCCGCGAGCAAGGCGGCCGGGACGCCGCCGCCAATTACCCTCGTTAATTGCCCCGAGCACCGCGTCACGTGTGTGGCGCACCTATCCGTGTTTACATCGCGTTAAAGTGCCTCACGCCGTCCCGCCGATGAAATTTCCGCCGCCGCGCTGCCTGGGAGCGAAGACGGCTGGTTCAGAAGGAAGACGAGGAGTCTTGGAACTCTTCTATTTCGGACCTTGGTATTCATCAAGCCAGAGTTCTTCTATTCCTTCTTTTGTACGACTACTACTTATTTTACTACGACTACTTCTCCTCCTCCTCCTCCTCCACCTCCTCCTCCTCCTCCTCCTCCTCCTCCTCCTCCTCCTCCTCCTCCTCCTACTACTACTACTACTACTACTACTACTACTACTACTACTACTACTACTACTACTACTACTACTACTACTACCACCACCACTACTACTACTACTACTACTACTACTACTACTACTACTACTACTACTATTGCTGCTGCTTCTTTTTCTTTATGAATTCTTACACTCCATGGGAACAGGACTAATATCCTATCCTGACACGGTATGCATTTGTGGATCGCGGGAATGAAACATTTGGAGAAACGAGATCAGCTAATCGTCCTACATTTATCTTGAGTATGAGGTTAAGGTAGGAAAGAGTGGATCGCAATTGTTTTGTGTACGTTTCGATAAGGTATTGCTCTGGCATCCTACTGGAATGGATTGGAAGATAGTGCGGAAACAAGTGAACAGACCATCCGATGTCTTTATCTTTCTTCCAAGCACTAGCATACCTCAACCCATTTCGTCGAATATCCATCCATTGCGATGCATCAACAGAGTTTTATTCTTAGACTTTCATGTGTTCGAATGTTCAATTGGATCTACAATTATTACACTAGTAACTACATACTAGCGCATCCCGTGCAATTATTAATACATTAGAAAATCTTAAAATTTGAGTTCTACTTGGCGAGATATTTTGTATTTCAGTGAATTCATCAGTCAACTAAGCACCAACGTGAAAGTTATATTATCTTTATGTTTATGAATCTGTGGACCTGTGCACCTTTGGGTGCACCTCTGGTGGTGATAATAAGTAGGATTAACACTCACTGAGACTTGGATGATTAAAATAGGATTTTATATATTGCAATAAGTTGTATATTATGTTGGAGTAATCTGTGGTAGGTAAACGGAAAGACTTTGTGAACGCCTATGACAAATTAATTTTACCTACTAAGATTTTATAGAAATTAATTTGAATATAGAAGATATAAAGTTGAATTTTTTATTCAGCAGCAAGCGACGCACACGAGAAGCATTGATCATATAATGCATTTGGAGAGCATTCAGACAAGTCCAGTGTTCGTGGAATTCTCATATACAGTAGAACACACAACTTGAACCCTTTCATCGATATGTTCCCAGAATCCAAGGATCTAATCGTAAAAATTATTAATGGTAAATGCAAGAGAAAAGGAGGTATGTATGATCTAACTGAGACGATAATAAATATGTAGAATTTAAATATTCTCTAAAATGCTTGTGCGAAAAAGTTCACACTAAGTGTAGTTCAGTTTCTAATTAAGGTTTAACCACAAGTCATAACTCAAATCTTATTAAAGACATAATATCCCACTTGATGAAAAAAAGTTGCTTTCCATGAGATTCTCCATACATAATGAGAAGTTAGGAATCCGACATTGGAGGTAAGAGATCTTTGATTACAATAAATTTTATAATTGATATTTACAAAATGGATAGTCTTACTTTCTACCTAACCGTATCAAAAGTACATTAGTTATCACGTTACACATTGCTATGATTTAAACGAGCAGGTGCATTCAAAGAGCTCCAGTAAGACAACGGACGAAGCAGAGTCGTTAGTCGGCAACTCAGACGAAGGATGAGGAAAGAGGAAGAAGGGCGGCGAAGTTGAATCGAGGACGAGCCTCACACCTCCATCCAATAAATTATAGGGTGCCGTTACGTTAAAGTGTCGTTTGGGGGAAATAATATGGTATTTACTGGAGCAATTTGGGATAATTTTGACCTTTCATGGCCGCGGTAAAAAAAAACAACATGGCTTCTGGGTGAATGGAGGGGGATCTCTAGGGACGTGTGCTTCGAATTTCCGAAGCTCCTGTGGTGAAAGGGCTACATTTCTACATTCATTCCCCTTTCAAACGATCTCGCAAAGACTAAATGTTGCCACATTGCAGAGATTAGAATACGTCAGTGGAGTAGTGTAAGGACTAGGTAATATTCGGTTTCCTAGTTTCTTACAAACGATTTATCATTATTGTTTTAATGTAGAAATGTTGAAATCGCAGGATATACCCCCTCGTAAAAGGCATTCTTCTAGCATCTTCAGAGACTCCAGGCAAGAATTTTGCTTTGTATTGCCATTGTTAATGTGTAGAAATATTAAGTGCACATCTTGTTAACGTGAAATTATTGTTTCTGTAATGTGAAGAAAACTCCAAATTTTGCTGAAGTGAGTGGAAATCACTTTTGCATGTTCTGTTGGAGTAACTTTTTAAAGTTCGAAACGAAGCCATATTAAAAAGACGGGAAGTAGCAAATTCTGTTGTAATAGAATCACGATCTATTGACGTATTTATTAATGAATTTTGCAATAATTTCCTCGCAATGAGTTATACATCAAATATTAATTAGATGATCCAGGGGCGATCAAAAAGGGAAGGAGGCGATAGGCGAAAATTGCTCCAGGTCCCGACTTAATTGCGGCCCCGATTTTTTTTCATTCCAAAAAAATAAAAGAATGTGTACATCTCTAATACAAATTCAACGCTATAAGTTATTTCTGATGCATGGAGAAACTAATTCTGTTTATGAGTTTAGGAAAGAGGGACTTTTGTTTGAAATGCGGGCCCCGGGTGGATTAACTGCCGCAGGGCCCTGATTTTCTCTGGGCGACCCTGAGCTGATCGCATGTCTCTAATATAACTCGAAAAGAATCAAAGGTGTCCTGTCTCCCGAGACAACTGTAGTGCCAGACATAAGATGGTTCGAGTATTTACTACCACAACATACATCATCTTTCCCTGAATCGCAGAGTGATTTGCAGTAGCCGACCTCGAGGTCCGAGCTCATGTTAGCGCGCTGGGAACATGCAATTCCACGCGCCGCCGCTCCGTCCACGCGTGTATGGCTGCCCGCGGAGGCGGAAAGAGCGCGGGCGTGCGCTGCATGCGGAGGCACGCGTGCGATAGCCCTTGGCGTGAGGCGCTGGCACGGCGCGAGGCGGAGGGGATCGTCTGGCGCCCCGCATGTCACACGCCGTTGCGTCTGCAGCCTGGGCATCGAACCCTGTTCCTTGGTCGTTACTTATGAGAAACATATAATAATAATGATAGTAATAATAATAATAATAATAATAATAATAATAATAATAATAATAATAATAATAATAATTATGGGTCAATAAGATTTCACGGATAGGAATTATTGTCTACATAAATCCCTTTAGTCCGAAATATAGCTGCCTCCATTGCCGAGATGGGAAAACGTCAGGTCTTAGCTATTGAATTGAGCGGCATGTGGCGGTTGGTATATGTTAATATAGTTCCTGCGGACATCTCAGCTGAACTAACTTCATCGTCTGCAAAGCTTGGTCTTAAAAACTGGCACATTCAGACAATGCACTTCTGACTACTCGTGAGCACTGCAAGCTTCGTAAGAAAATGTTTAATGATATAGCTTTACATTGAGTCCGAGTTTGAAAGTGAAGCAGGCACCTTGGTTCTCAAAATGTTCCGGTGGCAGCTGTAGAGCGCCTTGCCAGGCAAATGACTGGAAAAACAATAATATAAAATATTTTCCATCTGCTCACAGTTGGAAGTTTAACAATTACGCGGGAATACGTTTGCAGTTTCGGATTTGTTATCTATTGGTGCAACCTTATTGTTACGTTAAATTTATTTCTATTGCATCATAATTAATTCTCCCCTAGGTTCACTTCATTTGTGTTAATTTTCAGTTCAATAACTGGAAGATACTGAACATTTAAAGGTAAGAAGATTAAATGCAGTAGTTTTTAAGTGCAGTAGTTGTTGTTCCGAAAACCATTGATGATGTGCGTGAACTGATATTGCAAGATCGTCATCGATCGCGGTGCTTCGAAACACGTCTATGACATCGTGACAGGTGATAAATCGTGGATTTACGCGCAGGAGCCCGAAAGTAAACAGCAGTCGACTGTATGGGTCTTTCAAGGTGAGCAAAATCCAACAAAAGTTGTTCGCGCGCGAAGCACTTCCAAACAGATGGTCACCTGTTTTTCCGGAAAAACCGTACCACTAGAACAACGCAGAACAGTCAATTCTGAGTGGTACACAACGATTTGTTTGCCAGCTTCTTCCAAGAAATCAGGAAAACCAACCGCCGAAGACGAATCACTCTTCATCACGACAATGGGAGCTCTCACACATCGGCTCAAACAACTGCATTTTTGAGCACCCAAAACATCGATTTGATGAGTCATCCGCCGTATAGTCCTGACTTGGCACCGAATGACTTCTTTTTATTCCCGTATGTAAAAAAACAAACTGAGAGGTCAACGTTTTTCGACACCTGAAGAAGCGGTTGCTGCATTCAGAATGCATGTTTTGGGGATACCTCAATCAGAGTGGCAAAAGTGCTTCGACAATTGGTTTAAACGCATGCAAAAGTGTATAGTGTATAAAGTGTATCTTCATGGAGAATATTTTGAAAAACAATAAAGTGATTTTCGATGATTAATATTTGTTTTTGTTCTCTAATCCTGAAATATAAAAGGCAACCCTCGTATATTAATAAATAATGCAGTGAAAGAACAATTTTGCAAATTCCGTGGGACAGAAAATAAATTAAGAAAATATTACGACTAGGAAACCAAAGAATAAACAGATACTATATTAAATGTGTGTGACCAATCAGGAGTGAGATCGTGTAAGAGAGACAGATGAAGGGCACGCGAGATGAAAAAGCGGGGCAGAGGAGGTTCTGACACAGTGTGAGTCAGATATAAAAGTGAAAACTGGCTGCGGGAAGAATTTGACTGAATTGCGAGTTTGTAAAGGCGATGCTTTAAGGTAATAAATGTACAATTTGAGAGGAAATATAATTGCAGATGTAGAGGACGCGAACATCATTGGGGTGGAACAAAGTCTTTGGAAATGGAGGCTGAATGGAATGTGGACGACATTGAAGTCTGCGGTAGATCTCCAAAAGGAAAGTAGCAAAACGGGGAACATTAATTTTTATTTGTATTTGCCACTGTAGGAAGATCAAGTTTTTTATTACAGTAAAAATTCTAAATTAATGATGGCAAAGGAATTTGGCCACCTATGCACAAAGGCAGGGATTTGTAGCGCATATATATATATATATATATATATATATATATATATATATATATATATATATATATATATATAATACGTTTCACGGCTTAATACATAATGAAATGTTGATAAATGAAGTAAGTATTATTATTTATGAGTAAAAAACAAAATCCTAGGAAACAAGCAAAAAACTTGACTATATAGACAGCAAAATCTTAAATTTTTATTGTAACCAGAAGTGTGATTTCAAGGTTGTTTTGCTTTTAAGATTTTAGATTTTAAGATCCAAAATTGAACAATTTTAGAAAATTTTAAAACTAGCAAAATATCCTAAAATGACTGCCTCAACGACCAAACTAATTTGAAATACAGCCCCGTGCTAAGTATCTTAGTTGTCCGCCTTCCTCCTCCCCCGCTTCACCTGGAGAACAATGTACAAAATAGCACCATGTGAGAATCACACCAGAAATCATGTTGACCATGTTACTTGGATAAAAAATCATATTATTTGTTAATTATAATAGTTGTTTTAATGGTGTTTGTGTTCTTTATTAGTTTTACAATTTTATGTTTCACATTTTATAGTTTTCCTTAATATCCTATTGAAGACAGTGAAGATCAAATAAAAAATCTATAAACATGTTTGTTTGTGTACTGCTGTAACTGACGAATAGTTTGTTAATAAATTCTGTTTGTGGAAGATCATTTCCTTTTTCCTGCCGTTGTATTACAATTATGGAGTTCCACAATAATTCTACTGAAACCACCGAGTTTTTCTTGACATATTTTATGACTACAAGCACATTATTACTTGACTTCAAATTTTCTTAGCTTCTTGCTAGGAAAACTGGTAGGTATGTAGTAAAGTAATCTCATATTCCAGTGTAACATTACAACCGTGTCTACGAAAGTGTTGGGAATAATATTGCAGCGAATAAAGATATGCAGAGACAGGGTCAATTATGCTTATCCCTGTCGTATACGCTCGTGTCTTAGTGGTTGAAGCCCCTTCACAAGGGGTTAATGAGGAAGAGACGACAGTCGCCACACATCAGTGCGTCGCATGCGAGTTCCGACGTTTTATGTCTGTGACGCTGTGTGGTTAACGACGTCGCACAGAGGTGTCGCTTGGCGTGATGGACGCGTTGTTCGAGGCACTTCGATGGCTACGACGCCGGCGAACACTAGGTTCAATTGTCACAGGAAGATCATTCTTCGCATAACATGGCGAGGTTTCTGAATTTTGCCTAGAAAGAAGGTGACTTCAAAAAGCACAAAATCTATTTTATTTTAGTAAGAAGATGAAATGCCGTCCTGGATGGCATAGGTGATTAAAAGCGTTTACCGCCTCAGCGCTTCGGTCCGAAGGATCGAGGGTCCCGCTTTCAGCGTGGATGTTTAGCACTTTTCTCTCGTGTATGAATTGTCTCGATTGGTCTCGCCTTCTGGTGACAGATCAGACGAGCCCGCGAGTGTGTTGGTGCCTAGTGTATGATCGAATATGCATCCCATCGGAATGTAAAGGGCAACTGCCTGTTGGAACCAACCCAGCCAGCACTTATAACAAACCAAAAATAATTAGTCTGTAAGTAGAGTGAACCTAATTTATCCCATCTAAATTTTTTCTTACTTTCTAATAACTCACACTATAATTGGAATTAAAATTATTTGTAAAGATTAACCTTTTTAATTACAAAAAACAAAGAATAATTTCCCAATTTAAGGACGTTTGCAATAATTTCGAAAGTATAATGTTAATAATAAAACGCGATAAAAGCCCTATGTAAAAATGAGAAGATTAAATACTATTTTTAATGGTTGATAACATGTCCTTTTAATATCTCTTTATTGCCTTCGATGTAAACGTTTTTATTAAGTATTCTTATGGGTGTGCCGGTTAGAGGGAACTATTTAACCTGTCGTAACCTAACATGAACATTTTATAAGTTTTTTCTTATTTTACTAGAACAAATGGAATGAAATTAAATAAAAATATTATACATAACGTGTATATAGCTACTTGAGAAACAAATATTCTTCTAGAATACCTTCCTTACTTCGCTACTAAAGATACATTTTCATCTTGTAGATAAACTCTCTTTATAATATTACACTTGGAATTCAGTCGCTTTATGGAGGATAGTTCTAGCGGCCGGCTGCTCTCTTCGGTAGTTTATCGTTGTTCCTCCGATCAACACCAAGAGAATGATGGAGCAGTATCCTAACAAACAGTCCACGGACTGCGCGCAATCTTTATAACTGACGTAGGGAGCTTAGAGCTTAACACGGCTGGGGCGGTGTCTGGCTGGGGAAAACCATGCAGCCGACATGACCCCTCCATCCAGCGAAGGAAGACCACCGCCACCTCCAGGGCTAAAAACATGCACTACAGTCACGAAACTAGCCGTTGCAGTGGTCGCGCCCGGATGCGCGAAATTATCAATCAATTTATCATATTGTATTCTAAATTACTAATCTTATTAAGTTAATAGTCATTTGGCCGGTATAGCGCGAACAACGGACGGAAGTTTGTAAACACAAGCAATAAGCAGGGTTTATGAACAACCGAGCACGTTGTTTGTGAGGTCTGCAACGTGCTATTCAGAACTTAGTGATACCACTTTTTAAAAGAATATTTCATTGATATAAGTAAGAATTTATTATAGAATTTCAAGCATGTTGAGAATTTGCATACAGAACCAAATTATCTCTTTATCACACTATGAACATTATGAACACCTTCGTCTCTTAATCACACACTACACCTCTCAATTTCAGAATAAATACGCCTTTTAATGATATATGTTTCAACTATCGCTACAATCTCGCCATCTCCATTCCTCGCCTCATTTCCTCTCCCCATCTCCCCTACCACTGCTTCCCGTCCCTTGTCCGCGCCACGACGCCCTCTGCCGGCGGCCGTGGTCGCGAGGCTCACCGGCGCCGCGCCGCCGCCGCGAGGTCGCCCGTGGCGCGGAAGTCGCCTGCCTGGGTCAATATGTGCGCAGCGCCGCGCCGCGCTGTGGCCGAGGGCGTGCGCGCGGGCGGGGGCCGCGAGAGCGCAAGGTTTTGGCTGGTGTCGCCCCTCGGGAGCTTCCGCTCACTTGTAGCGCCCTGCGAGCTCCGCTCCCAATTCACGGCGAATTAGCGAAGCAGAATCTCGTTGCTTCGGGCACTTGTGCAGTTTAATGGATTGAACATTTCATAAATATCTTTTCATAAATAATTTAGAACAGATGGGGTTTCGTTATCTTCAGATTTTCTATGAATGTTTTGGACCATCGAATTTCTACAATCTTCGACGTTTTTTTCTTTGCAGAGTAGGGCAAACTGATAATTAGTTTTCTTGAGTTCTACATTGTCTTGTCATCGAAATGAGTTTGCAATTTACGATTCGTCGGTGCAACCGCCTCTCATTTTTTTATCCCATGCGTAATAGGACCATTGAAATGTAAAGGAAATTGTGAAACTTGATTCTGTAGTTCATACTGTGTCCGGTGTGGAAAACCATGTAAAATTATACTCTCTATTAATTGTTAGAAAATCATTATTTTTAAAGATCATTATAAAATTGGTAGAATAATTAATGCCTGATCCTTTTTTGGCTATACCCTTCAACAACCACTTTTGATCATTACTTAAAATGACATATAGACCATAGCAACTGTACGGCACTGATGTGCACATTTTTCTTAGCCTGTAGAAAATTGGCAAACGAGAATTTTAAAATTGTGGTTTATAAATTCTTCTGTTGGTGTTGGTAACAAGTTTTAACTCTGAAAGAGCGCACTCTCTTCCGGCGCCCTCTGCTTCTGCGCGTGGAGCCGGTGAATGCTGCTCCATGCATGTTAATGAGCCACTGCCTCGGGGTGCGCGCCCTTTCGCTGTCCTCTAATCGCCCTTCTTGCTGCCCATGCGCTCGCGCTCTCGCTCTCAACGCTCCCCCCATCCTGTTTCATTCCGTTCTTCAGGTCCCGCCTCGCCCGGCCAACGCCTCACTTCATATCATCCTTCACCCCACCCCACCCCACTTCACCTCACCTCCCACAACAACCTCACCCCACCCTTCCACCTTCAATCCAATCCACTCCACTCCGCCCACCTCCACCCTCTCCACCTCACTCCACCCCACTTCACCCCATCCATCTTCACCCCCACTACTCCAACCCACGCCGCGTCCTGTCCTTTGCTGCCCCGTACCATATCGAACCTCGCCCTCCCTATAATTCTTCCGGCATCAGCTTCCCTTCTCCTCACCCCACACCGTACTCTGACCTGCCTCTTCCTCCAGCCCGCTCTGCCCCATCGTCTGTCCCAAGGCCGATCCTTTTAGCTCCACCCATCAACGTCACCCTGACCATTGTCTCAACTAATGTTCTGCCCGACACATTTCTACTCGTTTGCCTCCCTGGCCTTGTCCGTGTTGTTCTGTTCTCTGCGTCTATATCCGTCCCCTAGTCTGTCCCTGTGTGTCCCGCCGTCTCACCCGCTCTATGCCCGCTTGGCCCACTCCCCTGTCCAGACACAACATCGTTATTCTACCCTCCTATTCCACTCGTCTGTTCTCTTAGTAGTGTCCCCCCTCCAAACGAAATCCACTCTCACCCATGCTCGCTAGAGTCTGCCCCCACCCCCTATCTGTCCCGCTCTTTGGCTTGACACACTCCAGATACTCTCTCTCCTTCCTCTACACCCCTCGATGCTCGCGTCGGATCTCTGAGTGCAGTGTCCCACCTCCAACCTAACTAAAATTCCACCCGTGCCCCATGCCCACCCCCAATCTGCACCCTCCCCTGTCGGTCCTGCCGTCTGTCCTGCTCTCCGACTTGGCCCACTCTCCCGTCCAATCATTCACCGTCGTTCTTCTATCCCCTCCCCGTTTCTCGCGCCTGATCTCTAAAAGCAGTGAACCACCTCCACCCTAACACCAATCTCACCCAGCGTCTACGTCGGCGACTCGGGCGCCCTTAGTCACGCGGGCGGGTTTTCGAGCGTGTGTGGAAGCGGCTTAATGGGCCCATTAAAATGAACTTGCCCGCGCGTCGCAGAGTGAAGCCAAGAGCCCGCATGTGCTGCGCCGGATGTTGCCAGACGCTGCCTTGGAATGAGGGATTAATTTTCGCCAAGCCATTAAGTCGCCGCTAATCTGCAGAAAGAAAGAGAAACCAGATACTGTAATAGAACCGGTCCTCGCTAGAAAATTACGCTCTCTGAAACTTGTCATTCCGAGCGATTGACTAACACTCGTTTTGATTGGACGATCGTCCGCGAAGGCGACTCCGGATGGCGTTGGAAATGTTAAAGTAACCAGACGAAATTGAACTACCAAATTGTTTGTTCTCATTGGAGAAAGCTACTACATATTTTATGAAAGAAACTTTTTTTAGCGAAAGGCAATAACTGAAGCAGGATACAATGCTTTACATCGACCATGATAAACACGACAGACTAAAATTTTTATACGTTCTGTTGGCAATCAATTTTGAATCAGTTGAGTTGGATAATATTTACTATATTAAATTCGTTTCCAGTAAAAATTAAAGGATGGTTTTGACAAATATTACTTCACTGTAAATCAATTTAAAACTAATTTCATTTACATTTGTTATTTCAGGGTCATAAATAATCAATTATAGCTTTATAATTGTCCAAGTGTGTTATTGATTTTTGACTTCTTTTACTGTACAGTCTGTGAATACACAAGATGGGAAGCCTTATTTAGCTAAAATAATGTTACATACATGGTAAAAAAGTATTAATTTAAAAACTTTTACGTTTTTTATGAATTAGTTTAATAATTTCGGTTTTACGTTTTTTACTGGAAATGAAATTAGTGCTATGACTTGTTACGTGTATTTTTTGGTGCAATGGACCTTTTCCATCTTCCTTGGTCACTTTCTCCTGGAAAATAATCTTATGATTTCCGCAAGAGAGCTCACAAATTACGAATTTGCTGGGATAGCTTTTGTAATTCTAGACTGATATTTTCTCAAATATACTCGTTTCATATTATGTAATCAATTTTAATCTTGTTAAAATCTGGATTAATTACATTGGATTAATCAAGTACGTTAAGTATAGATTCATTCCTCAAACCACAAATTGATGCAACTATCTACGTTTAATGTTACCCAAACGTTGCTCTTCGGATATCTTGAAATTAGAAGATCTAACAATGTTGGCATATGTGACTAGTGAGCCTTCATTGGCCGTGGTGCCTGCGCAGGGACCTGTCGCCTGCGCCGCCGGTGGCGCTGAAAGGCTGACGCTCCATGAAGGCGCGCGCTGTCGCCGCCTCCGAGCGCCTCTGCTTCAATATGGACCCGCTAAGCCCCGCACAGCAGCACCGCCGGCTCCAGCAGTGCACTGGCGGCGGGGACGGAAACAGTTCGAAGGGAAGGGAAGGGGCAGAGTCGGGGTCGGGGTTGGGGTCGGGGTCGGCGTCGAAGCAAAGGCCAGGCTCAGCGGGGTAAGAGATGCGTGCAGGGAGCAAATTTTGGAAAGGGGTGGCGGCTGAGCGGCCGTCGGATCGGGGATGTGGAGGGTTGAACGGGATGGGCGGTGAACTGGGTTGACGATGAACTGGGAGGGGGATGAACGTGGGTGGAGGATGAATGGGGGCGGGTTGAATGGGGACGGGGTTGAATGGGGGAGGGATGAATGGAGGCGGGGATAGTAAGGGGCGGGGAATGAATGGGGAGAAGGATGAACGCGGCGGACAGTGTGGTTGGACAGACTGGGTGGATGGTCCAGTGCCGCAGAGTGGTTGGAACCGCGGGGACAGAAACGAGGGAGAGAACGCGGGAATGGGGTAGGAAGCGGGGAAGTGGGTGTAGGGAAAGAGATGAGAAAATGCACGTGTGTGTGTTCAGGAACGAGGTCGGAGAGGGCGAGGGTAGAGGCGTGCATGAATGAAGGGCATGAGGTTCCACGCAAGAGCCTCACACGGTTCGTTGAAGTTTCAGAAGTTACAAATTGGGACCTCTTTTGTAAAAAAATGTGAACTTTGTAAGGATATGCAAAACCAGGACGTGTTTTCTGATCTAATATTCATAAACGTAGGAGCAAAAAGGCATTACCACCTCAATTAGCTGGATGAAAATTCATGCATATTACGAAGTTCACTTCTGTTCTGCCTTTTTAGTTTTAGTTCCACTTTTCTGAAAAGAAGAATATAATATACAAAGAATTTTAGAACATTGCTCGGCTAAATATTCTGGTTTTGTTGACTTGTTCTTCGGCGCCATAATAAATATTGATGATATCTAGAAAAGAGTGCATGCTAGCAAAGATGATTGATACAAAATTTGTTAACAATCAAATTTATACATATTTTAAACGAGACTACAAAAAAAAGCTACTTTCTGCAGCGACCCTAACCAGGAAGTTCTAGAGTTTGAGTCCCTCCGTTGGCGAATGTTTGATAGTAGCTAGAAGGCTATATCGAATTCTAGTGGTCCGCTGCTCTGAAAAGTAGTTTTCCGTGGTTTATCCGATAACACCAAGCGAATGCCGGAGCAGTGAGCAATCCAAGGACCGCACATGATCTTTCCTTCCCCTTCCCTGCTTTTTCCTCTCCCCTTACAAACACTTACATTTTCATGCACTATTCAACAAATCATAACGGGGGACCAGTGGGGACCTTCGAGCTGGGAACGGATCCCCATTGGAGGAGATACCTGAAGGGGAAATTCCCCCACAAATCTACGCATTGGTCGGCGCCGGATCTCACCATACAGCGAGGGAAGATCACCGCCACCCCCGTGATAAAACATTCACTGCACTAACGGGACTTATGAATAGCTCATTCAATAGTCACCACGGGCTATTCGTACTTTGTATTACAGTTTTGTATGTTTTTGAGCTCATTTACAAATTTTGAATATATTGAATCGAGCTAACGCTCCTTCTCAAGTGTAATTCTTTACTAGATATCGCATAACATTGACAGCACATAAAAATTGTCCTCTGCCGAACGGGAATACTGCTAAATCCTCAGAATTGTTAGTTTCTTATATGTAAGGTGGGGCAGTTAAAAATATACCCTAGAATGAATGTTACGTACGTTCTCGTGGAAGAAATACATTTGCTGTGAAGCAAGCTTATCTGTAATATGTAGTCTTGAGTCCTCCTTATTTTCTTGAGTAAAGATGTGTTCCGCTTTGGTCTTGTTAAGACTGCACCAACAAAAACGTATCTACAACTTGTTCCTTTTTTCTAAATAGACTCTTGTTTGTCGTAAAGAATCAGTCACGCCAAATTTTATACAGTATTATTTTGGGAAGTAACAAATCCGTTTCCACTAGTTCTTTCACTCCCGCTTTTTTGGTGTTTTGCGAGAGTACATTTGTTTATAGTGAGCGTAAAGGACGAGAAGCAGAATTTTCACTGACTTTTGAATCTTTCTTAGCAAAATACGTATCTGTGATGTGTGTACCGACTCACAGAAATATTTCACAGATCACACTTCGTATATAATAGCGCAAATTCTTTAATTAAGTTCATTCTTTTGTATTTTTCACAACGGCTAGACTCTCTCGGACACAACGATGTACACAGAAGAAAGCCTTAACACAGGATGATACTTACATCCCCGCTCAAGGGAATGACATTTCCATTATGTATCTGCGACGTGAATCGTGTTCAACGAAAACATTAACTCGCGATGAACTCACAATCACTCAGGGCCAACCACCGAAAAGGACAACACTCGCTAATTACCTGTTAAGGAAGGATTCGCGATTTTCCTGTCGTGACGTAAAGACAACTTCGGGATCAATGTTGCTAGGAGAATGTAATGTCGGATCAATGTTGCTAGGAGAATGTAATGTCTAGAAGCCAAATTAGTTGACTCGTGCACCTTAAAACTTTTTATTTAAAAGTTATATCCTAAGCTCAAGCTCACTCAAGTATTAAATGCAAAATGTTGATGACTGGAAATATTGATATCAAAAATATCAGATCCCTTCTTAAGCTAGCTTATGTTTACCCTATGGCGTCTTTTCTGGAAGGTGTTTCACCACCCTTGAGAGGTGTTAGGTTGATTTCACTGAAAGATTTTTTCAGGGCTACATGAAAGGTAAATAGACATGTGGAAGGCTGTTGGCAAGGTCGGCTGGTTTTCAGTTGGTGTAAGGCGAGATCGTTATGTCATTAGCAGTCGTGGCTTGAAGTGGGATTTTTTGCTTACTAGGCGCGATGATATCATTTCATTTTCGTAATGTTTGTGTCCGGACTTCCAACAGCTTACAGAGGTGTCAGAGGAAATCGGGGAACCTTTCGTTATTAAAGACGCTTTGAAAGAACCGCTGCATCACTCCAAGGAACAAATACAAGCTGTCATTAGCACTTAATGTGCTTTTTGATATTGTATAAAAATATTGCTATGGCAATAGACAATAGTGAAGAATGTGTTTCATGTAAACATTAATTGAATGATGATAGGAGTTTTAAATCGAATGATTTTTTTCAGAATATTTCTAGGTTAAATCCCGAATATGGTTATAAAATGAAACAAAAGCACCTTTTAAACGTTTGAACTTTGAGAAAATAATGAAACATTCATGAAAAGTACGTTTTAAATTAAAATTAATTAAATCCAAGACCTTTTTGTGAAGGAATAATATTTCTTTTCTTTCTTTTAAAACCAGAAAATGAATACACGATGAGAATCTTTCAACATGGTTAACATTAAAGAATGTACTGCCTTCTTGGCACTATTGACTCATTTTCCGAAGAATACGTCACCGTAACGCGTATATATTTTTGAAGGATTTAATGAATTATTGTTTAAAATAACAATATTACAATAAAAATAAAATATAGTATTATTTATTATACTTTATATAGTATTATTTATAGTATTATTACAAGGTATTATTTATTTTTTATTTATTTATTTATTTATTTTTATTTATTTATTTATATAAAGTCAAAAACAGTTAAAAACTGTGTGTGATGTGCTATGGAGAAAAGTTAAATAGAAATTACATTTATGTCCAGAAGCAAAACAAGGGGTCATCTCAGCATTTGTTCAAGGATCAGGGAAACTAGACCAAAATCTGATCGAAATTTGGGTCATTGACCGAGAAGTTTAAGTACAAGACTTTGACAGTTTCTTTAGAGTTATTCAATCCAAATGCTAAATAATACATTAAATTTCATTGTTAAAATTAATATTACTTTCCTTATGGATCCTCGGTGTAGTCTCTAATTGTACAGAAACAGTTGTGCAACAGAACAGATTTTACTTAGGACTTAAACTATGGAATTTAATCGTTTAATGTCATTTGGCAAGATTTTGTACAAATGTATTGTATGTACATGTGTTGTTCATACAATGTACATATATTGTAAGTGAATTTTTTGTTGTGAGCTGTTGATAGCGTCACCCAATGAATATGATTACTACGTCGAGTAGTGTTGTTATATACATCGGCGTTTGCTGAAAATATATTCCCGCCCTTAAGTAAGTCATTTTCAACAAAAACCACTGATTCATATACCAAGAGACAAGGTAATGGTAAAATACATTGATTAATAAAGAGAGGCTTACATGAATCACATGGGTGGGATTTGCTTATAATTCATACAATTCTTTTTTCTAATATAATAGTCTGGGTTCTTTTTCCCCAGAGTATTGTACTTTATTTTACGTGAGAATAAACTTTCGCGAAATATACACAATGAGCAGTATGGTGGCTTACTGAATTTAAAAGAATTCTGAAAGCGTAGCATAAAGAACTTAATTTAGTGTTCCATTTAAGGTTTGACTGAAATGAAAGACCTAAACATTTTGTTACATTAACACCAGACAATGGCTCTCCGTTCATTTTCAATGGAGTACAGAGCTGTTTATTTGAAATGGAAAACTGCATTGAAACTGTTTTCTTCTCATTTACTAATCGTTTGTTATTACAGATCCAATTTGAAATATCTGATCTACTATTTACGGTTTCTTTATTGCAAAGAATATTCGCACCATCTCCAAAGAGAACTGTTCTTTCATTTCTAATCGTCGACGTATAGTATTTCATATCGTTTACATATGGTAGGAAGAGAATAGGGCCTAAAATCGATCCCTATGGGACTCCACATGCAATTGTCAATGAATCGGGAGGGCGTGTACACAAAGTTCCATTATTCCAGTAACGTAATTCTACTCTCTGATATCGTTGTTTAAGGTACGAACATAACTAATCTAGAGCAATACCACGAATTCCATAGGAAGGTAATTTTGAAAGTAAAATGTTATGATCATTGACGTCAAAAGCTTTTGAAAGATCTAAAAATATTTCAATAGATGCTTTGTTTTGATACATGGATGAGACGACGTCTTTCAGAAAATAAAATAAAACTGTTTCCGTTTATTTTGATTTTCGAAACCCATGCTGGCAATCTGAAAATGCGTCGTGTTTACTAAAAAATGTTTCCATCGTACGTAAAAATGTCTCTAATATTTAAAAAAAACACAGAAGAGACATTTGCCGATAATTTTGAATTTCAATTTTTTTGCCTTTTTTGAAAAGTGGGTTAAAGTTTTAAAAATATCTGGAAAAATTCCTGTTCCTAATAATACATTCAATATGTGAGTTAACGGGTGTATAATAGCGGGCACACAAGTTTTTATCAAACAATCAGGAATTTCATGGCAACCGGCTGAATATTTCATTTTTGTCTACCGATTATTTTGAGAATTTCATTGGAAGAAGTTTCGAAAACGAACATCGTGTCTAAAATTTTTGAGGAAACATCTGATGTTGAATTTTAATATTTGGGTAAATATTTGTACTCACTTTGCTATACAGATCTCTGCCTGTTTTGTACGACATACCTGAAACAAAAAAGAAACAACCAACATTAATACCAAATTCAGATTATTACCAATTATAATATTTCTAAGAGATATAGGTGAATTAACTCAATGGGTTTATAATATACATTACCTATTCATGAGATATATGAAAGAGAGACATATATTTGAAATTAAATGAAATCGAATTATCAATGTTATTTGAGAGACACATGTGTGTGTAGTTGAACACTTCAGTAACAAGAGTGCCTGATCACTCATGAAAATGCTTTCAAAAAGTTTTATTTGTAATTAAAATTAAACAGAAAGTGATTACATCTCTAAGGACAAATATTTACTAGAGCAATATCATCAAAAAAAACAAACATTAGCTCATACATACATATTAAATGATAGTTTTAAAACACCTGAAAAAGGAATAGGTAATATAAAATTTAGTGCGGAATTGACGGAATACTTTTATTTTTCCTTATTCAATTATTTCCTTATTCATTATTATTTCATTATATTTAGTGCGGAAGTCCGATTTTCTGACGAACATTACAAGAAAGTATTAGATAAGAAAACATACAACGTCGATTCTTATAAAGTCGTGTTTCTACCGCGCCTTCTCACAAAGCCACCCTCGGGCCGTGACCGACCATGGGCCGTGCGGAGATTTCCCAGAAAGCCGGGCTTGCGCCGCCATTTAACTTAGTCGCCGATGTCGACATTCTTACGCACTGGGGCCTCGGCGCACTCCCTTCGCGGCGCACGCACTAATGCGTTTCCTCATAAAGAGGGCAGCGAGGGCTGCGTGGCCGTGCGTGGAAGTACGTGGGTGGGAGAGCCTCTAATCTACCTGCGTTTGCACAATGGGGAGGCGTTGAGAAAGAGGCATCGACTTGTAGTAAGTGTGAACTGGACAAAAGGGATATTATTATTTAATGTCTATCCTCTTATTATTGTGTTTATTTACTTTCTGAATTATTTGAAATTTGTTGTAGATTCATTATTACTAAGATCATGAAACGAATACCATTAGATAATACTATTTCATCGTAACAAGTAGGTACCGGTTACACATGAATACCTTCTTGTATTCCCGCGTTTCGATTATTCTGTAATGATTTCTACAAATCTCTCTCGTAATTTAAAAGGACGGAATGCATGGAGATCCATTCTTTGAGAAGTGTCTTTCTTTGATATACAAACTGAAAGTATTTGAGGAATGCAAACGAAGAAGCGGTCGAGAAGGGGGAGAACGACGAGGGAATAGGTGAAGTGAGAGTGGGATCTATGGGTGAACAGATAAATGGAATTCATACCGAAATTAAGAGATAAAGAATGGTGCGTGCGTTGAATAAGTCGAGAAAAGAAGAAAAAATAAAGCAAAGAGATCAGACATTTACAATAATTGTATTCATTCATTGCCATGGGTAGAAAGATACTCAATAAAATGTGAAAACACAAAAGCAAGAATAGTTGAGGCACCGAGAGAGTTTTGAAACGGCGATATACAGTGAAACCTGCTTAAATCTCGGTGAAGCGGCCACCTGGACTACAGGCTATTAGTCTCTGGAACCGTGAGTGATCGCTTAATACAGATTTTTCTGTATACGAAAGAGGATGTAAATACAAACGCGAACATGTATGTTTGTGTAGATGCGCAAGAGATGAGAAGAGAAAATGTGACTAATAGGTCACCGGGGCTGCTAGTGAGACGCGACGGTGTTGAGAGAGCGGCGCTAGATGTGGGCAGCGCCGGGGATTGGCGTGTGGTCCGGCGGAAGTGCCTGGTGCGAGGATGCCAGCCGACGGCGGAGGGCGGCGAGGCCGGCGGGCCCGCGTGCGCCGCCTCGCCCGCGCCGCCGCCGCCGCCGCCGCCTCTCGGCCAGATAGCATCGGAGCGGGCGCTCGGCGCCTGTCGGGGGCCAACATGTTAATTCCGTCCATTACGGAGGAAATGGGCCTTGAACGCCTTGTCTTGTTCGCCTGAGAGCCACCACGGTGAACGAGACTTCCACGGGATCCCCTTTGTTGCGGGCATGCGGTTGGAATGCAATGGCTCTTACTGAGACTCATATTACGGCTTTAATATTTTTGTAAAAGATAAGATTGCATTGATAATTCCGGGCCGATGCTAATTCATGATTAATATTCGAACGCAAAATGCTGTAGTTATTGACGTTGTTTCTAGATGCATTATTTTCCAAAGGAATGTGGGTTTTGTTTGGAATCCACGTAAAAATGATTTCTTTTCACAATTAATACTTCACATTAGTACTGTAGATACACCAATAGATCAATGGTTGCAATAGTGCTAATAGTTCAAAATGAATTCAATGAAGATTGACATATTTTTAAAGTTTGTATATAAACTAATTATACTAAGTATAAACACTATTTAATACATGTCGTCGAGTTGAAATAAGGCACATGAGCAGAAAAATACATAAAATCTCATAGATGAAGTGTTCGTTTATTGCTTCTCAGAATACACCCGACGGATGAAAATTAGAGTTCATAATCAAAACAAAAATTAATTAATTTGGTCTGACGTATCATTGAAAAATTGAAAATGAAAGAAATTAATAAAAATATAAAAAACACATTTTTAAGAAATATTTCATTAAAATATCACGTGTTTCATCATGTAAATATGATTTTAAGACTTATTTTTCAGATGTTTCAGAGTCGAAACGACCTTTCAGAACAAATAATCTAGATATCTCAAACAAAAAAATTTAATATTTCAGGATATTGCCTTTATTTTTTATAGACAAATATATTGATTATTCCAATAATTTGACTTCATCGCATTGTAAACTGTATGATTAGTTTAGAGGAGAAGGCAAGGAAATTTCATACAGTTTTGGAGAATGTAAGTGACTTGATATATGATACTATAGAGATGGTGGTATTACTGCCTTTTATGATGTTCAGAAGTTTTGGGGCTAAATGGGTGGGTTTTCTTCATAGCTGAACCTAACTGCTGATGTGTACACAGATAAATCATCTAACACAGAATTGTTCTAGTGGTTTCCTAGAGATCTAGGTGTTGCAGTGGGAGATGAGAAGGAGCGGAATGGGAGCGCGTGGGAACGGAACTCCGGCCTCCGGAGTGGCTGGACCGCGGAGGGCGCGGGGTGTGACGTGACGGCTTATCAGCGACGTGCGACGGGGGGCGAAGGGGCCGGGCGGGGACGGGAATGGGACGGGTGCCAACCCGCGCTCCCCAGGGAGATGGGATCCATTTGCCCACAGAAACAGACAAGCCCTCAGGTAGCGGTTTGGAATTGGGGATGAGAATTGGCAACCACTTCCTTGTCTCACGGATGTCCTACGTTTTAAACCTTCTTGGGAATCGATGTATCGGCGAGGTATTGTTTGCGTTGTTCAGAGAGGAATAAGTGATGTTTTTTAATTTAGATCAACCTTTTGGATGTTTATGGTAATCTGTTTTCACTTCCTGCAGATGACAATGTATGAGATGACGTCGACACTGGAACTGCACTGGAAAAAGCTCATCTGGGACAGGAACAACTTCATTTTTCTCAACAATTTTTGAGTTTGGCCTATTATTATTATTATTTAATTATAGTGAGGAGGGTCTAAAATTTTCGTATAAAAATAATATTATTTTGTCCCTGTCAGGATAGAAAGCTTTTTACAGTGTCTGAATTTCTCGAAAATCAGGCAAGCTTTTTCTTTAAAAAGGGAAGAAAATCGTATTTGTCAAATTTCTTGCAAGATCGTTCTGATTCAATGCCGATTTTGTTGTAGAATCTGCCTAGATATAATACATTTTGATAGAAAATTTATTTTCTTTCAAGAAAATATTATTTAGAATCACTAAAGAAAATTGTTCTCAAATAATATTATAGTGTATATATCAATAAAATAATAGCATTAATCTTATCAGAACTATGCGATTTTCTAACCCTACAAATTATGATTTTTGATTTCGTTTTTCCAATTTCATTTTCTTTCAATATAAGCTAGTTCTTTAGTTGACAGTAGATTCCGCTCTCACGCCAAAAATCACACACCTAGCACTTACATCGCTTTTAATGATTTCAAGGAACATTCATGCAAAATTCGAAGAAAATGTCAGCACACGTTTTACCATGGCTGCATAAAAACAAATTTACATTCTGATGATATCCGGACTGTTGAATTGACTTTGCTCTGTTAATTAAGGCATGTAAGTGCCTTAAGAAACTAATCACTACCTTTAAGCGGCGGAAAATATTATCTGCTGAACGAAAAGATAATACTTCAGGGAGTGTTATAAAGCATAGGTAACTTAATCCAATCTCAGGTCAATAAGTAATGCACCGTGGAAAGTTTCAAATAATTACTTCAGGAAATTAACCTAGAGCAATTGGTCCAAACAAATATTCTCTCTTCCAACTTTTATTCATGACTTTTGGAAAGCTACATCTGAAGACTATGCACTGAAGAAAACCAATTCATAATACAAGAATAAAAAACAAATTCCCATTTCATATATTTGTATAAATGTTTATCATAATGTAATAAAACAAAGATACCTGAGTAGGTTTCCTCAATCCCTTATGCTATTTTTAAGTTATTACTTACAGTCTACGCAGCGATAAGTCATCAATCCAGGTGTAAAATAAAAATTAATTGCCCCATGAAAGCTTCAAAACTTCAAACAAAGAGAAATATTAAGTTTATGCAATATTTTATAAAATAAAGTTCTTTGAGGATGCTTTTCAAGCGAACACGCTGTACATACATTTTTGTCCGTCATCATAAAGAGAACGTCTCACTGGTCGTTTCGCTGTCCCATCGTCTTAATCCTCCTCAAACAAGCAATTACACACGCACATTGAACTTAACGAGGAGAAGAAGCGACTGGGAATTCTGCGATCGGAACGAAGCATGCAGAATCTCGCCTGACCTATGACACTTATCGATACTTTCCATTGGCTAGAAATTGTGAGAAAAAATGAGTCTTCTTTAATACGTTAGCAACTAATACAAAACTTCCCTAATGTAATTACAGTAATTTTATAACGTAATTTGCATTGAACTGCTTGAACATTTGACGAAGTAGAGATCACTAATGATAGTATTCGAAAATACTGACGTGCATGTCCTAAGGAAATGTTTAGAATTAAATAGAACTTTTGTTTTTTAGTCATGTAATGTTTCTTCAACCATTACCTCGGGTAGGTTTACGTAGTGTCACTGAACTCGACTAATAACGCCACCCGTGAATAGTGATCTCTGGCCAAAGGTATGTTGAAATGCATGAATATTAATGGTGTCTTGATTGTACCTCAACAGGGCTGGTAGTTACGAAAATGGCAAATGATGATTTGGAATTCTAACATGCATGCAAGTTTTCGTGTGCTGTGTAACAACAACTAAACAATTCTAGAATGTTATGAAGTTATATTTCAAACGTTATTTTTGCCGTAGTAAGAACACGCAAATGCGTAGTTTTGTTCACACGTGTAATCCAGACATTGCTGTGACGAAGTAGAATACTGGATTAACGACTCGAAATATCAACTTTACTTCGTCATCTCCATTTCTGAAGGAGGAAAACGGCGAAGGGTCCCGTGCTTGACGAACAGAATGGAAACCTTCATATGCCTGTACTGGACGCTGCTAACAAATTTCGCATGGAAATGAGAAAATTTGAGTTTGTGGAATTTAGAGGAACTTAGATGACATCCACTTGAAATATTATTTACAATACATGCAATTAAATGTGAATAACATGTTTTTGTATAGTAATATATTACCTGCAAGACGTGATATTAGGTCACCTTTGAGTAACGAGCTGGTTCATAGATTAGTGGAGCTAAAACATCATATACTCTCTCGCAATATTTGTAGCTTTTGCAATTTTCGCAAATTCAGAGTTCAATGAAAATTAAGATTGCGCTATATTGAAGTGTCTTTTGTTCCGAGGATCATATTTATTATGTGCTGTGATGTGAAAACATCTTTGAGAAAATTTTGAAAATGTTACTGCATCATGTAAAGTACCCTCAAAAAGCAAAATGTCCGTTTTAAATTTGCAGGACTACGAGTTCGTTCAGATCAATCGGGAAGTATTAGTTTTGGAGAAAATTATCATAACTTTTCTTTGTGGTTGACACATGGACGGACAGACGGACCGAGAGGCTTTTTTTCGTAAACAATTTTTTTGCTAACAAGGATTCACAAAATGTGGATTGTATTGCTACACTACATGATAGAGGACGTAATTTACTGTAAAAACAAGATTTATCCACTTTTTCGATAACAGAGAGTTTCAATAAGAGTTTTTTGATGAAAAAACGCCTCTTTCCACTGCAGCATTACAATATTTCTCTTTACTATGTAAGTACGTACTACGTTAGTAAGTGAAAACATTAAAATTAACAAAAAATTAGACAAGAAAAACGGTTGCAGTAGTAATGAAAAAATATATATTTCAGTAACAGTTTCTAACAGAGTAATTGAAAGTTGTGTGTAGACGGACAATTATAACTCGATGCGTTACGTATTCAGTAACGCAGGCATTTAACTTGCAACAAATAATCATCGTATAATACCATTGAATAATATAATAGATAATTGGGTTAAAGATTATTCTGTAAAATATATTTTATCTGTTACTGTATTTAACTGTATTGCAAATACATAACGTTATTTTTTATTTACTGATTATTTCAAGCATGAACGAGATTAAACCTTTTCATTAGGTAACTTTAAAGAGATCTTTTTGCATGACATGTTCATCTGTTCTGCAACGGATTGTTTTATCTTTAATGAATACATACTCTTATTATATGTATTAGAACTTCCTTACGTCAGTATAAAAACATCCGTTCGTTGTTATAACTTAGATGAGGTGCACAGAGCTCAAACGATTAAGTAATTTATCGAGAAAATAAGTAGGATCCACCGATTTGTGGTCTCAACCCATTCCAAAATGATACGTTGCAACTTTTTCTTAATAATTAATAAATGCATCTAGGTGATCTGCAAGCACGTCCAAACATCTCTGTTTTCACGAATCTCTTGCCTCTACCAGAAATGAGGACATCACCAATGACGGGTTAATAGAGCAATTGACAAAACCAGATATCAACCGCAGGCGGCATAATTAGTTACAGCTTGGCGCATAATGCGGCAAAACGACAGCGTTTGAGAGCAATGAAAACCTTTGCGGGCGCCGCGCGCTGAATGGCTGATGACTCGCGTTCAACGACGCGACTCGACGCGGCGCCGGAGGCGGAGGGAGCAACCGCGCGCAAATGCAACTGTTCGCCGTCGGCTGCGTTTTTACTGCGCCGGAGCAGCATTTCTACGCGGCGATTCAGCGGGATTTTATTGCCCTTCGACTGCGCGGCGGCCTCGCAGGGCGTCAAAGATGCGACTCCCGATTTATCTGTCCGGTGAGATCGAGGGCAAAGCACCCGAATAAAATGTCTCTTAATCAAAAATATATTGTAGCAAATCTTTCAGTTTCCCTGCTATATAGATCTAATTCAGGGTAGATATTCAGGACATCCAAATATTATTTTATAATTACCAATTGGTGTAACAAATACACACACACCGTTATTTCTCTGAAGTACTACACATGAAAAATTGTTTCGTGGGATCTTCTTTCCTGTACCAGAAATAAACTCCATCATTTGTGTAATTAATTTTGTGTCCTGAAGTTCGAATTTGTGAGTCCAGTTCTGCGATGTTCTTCCAATGAATCATTAATGTCATTCTAATTATAAAGAAATGCGAATGCTTTTATAAATAGCGGAATGATTTGAAATAATTGTTAGTCACCATTTACAAAGAAAAAAGAATATGTCATAATTGTTCTCATCTTCACACCTTCTTTGGAAATAAATAAAAAAACACAAAACTAAAAGTAATAAAATAAAACGAAAACGAAAACCAGAAGTAGAGAAAAAGAAGAAGTGTAGGTAGACCAATATTGATGATGCTGATAATAATAATAATAATAATAATAATAATAATAATAATAATAATAATAATAATAATAATAATAATAATAATAATAGTATCGTGGAAGTAAGAGAGTAAAAACGCGCGAGAGCAAAAAGCGAAAGCAAGAGAGTGGGCGGGGCGTGTGTGGTGGCCGAGGGGCGTCGTGCGGTAGACGGGCGGGCGGCCGCCGAACTGCGCCCCGGGGCGCCGTAAAGTCGGGCGGCGACCTGCCGCGCCGCGCCGCGCCTCGCGCCCGCCCCGCGCCGACTGGCGGCTGCTGGCCGGCCGGCTAGCTCACCTTGCCCGCGGCCCGCAACGGGTGAACGCCATGGGTGAAGGCCGCCGTCGGCCGGGCATCGCCCCGCACGCTGCGCTTCTGGCCGCCCCGCGCCAACCCTCCCGCCCCCCTCCGCCGCACCGCGCCGCGCCGCGCCGTGCTTTCCCGCTTCTCCCCACTCTGCCCCTTCTCACCCCATCCCACACTACAGACCTCACACTTCACCCTACATACCTCACATTACACAACACAAATCTCACATCACGTCACACTCCACATTACACACTTCACACTACCCACCAGCCACACCACACATCTCATCCAACCCCTCGCACCGCATTCTACACACACCACATTTTACATACTACACATAACACCCTACACTCCTCTGCCTGTCTGCGCTCCGCCCCTCCCCGCTCTATTTCGCTCCGGTTCGCATCTCCGTATTTCGACCCATCATTGGCGTCGTTCTACGTCCTTCCATTTCCTTCCGTGTTCATTTGCGTCCAGGTCCTCTATGTCTGTTCAGATCCGTTCAGATCCATCGAGTATCAAACTAGGTCTACCCTACTCCACCTCCTAAGCGTATCTTCTAAGTTCCACTTATTCCATCTCACAACCGACTTCACAGCCCTCATAATACTGCTTCTCTCTTTCACCCTCCTCAGTACAGTCTTGTCTTCATTGCCCCGCCCTTATAAAACAGTCATAGAGCATGTCATACAAAAAAATAGTTCACGTTACTTCTATCCCAACTCTCCAACTTATTCACCTATCGCCGAACTCGGATGCTAGTAATAGACTGGATACATTTTCCATTCCTGAGACTTACGATCACTTTCGCATCTCACTAATGCTGTCGGCCAAATAGACATCTACTTAAATTCACTCTCGCACACATACAATGCGCTGGATAAATGAGATTAGTATATACAAATGTTTAATAATGCTTTTCTCTTCTTAAAATTTTTACATGAAGATCGTTAGGAGATAAGAAAGATGCAAATTGACTGACAGGATGATTACTGGAGAAAGAAGTGGCTGTCACAGCAGAGCGTAAGTTCAGATTTATGACTTTACAATTTTCTGAAATGCACCTGGAGATGCAGACTGTTAAAATGAACTATTTTGATATTCGCTGGACTTACATTCATCATGGAGAATCTAAGACCAGAATAAAACACACAGCCAATTATTGTGTTTAAAATTAATTTTGAATATGCAAAGACAATATTCGTGAAATGAATGTGTGAATTAAATTGAATATTTTCGTTATATAGAAAGCACATTTAAGAGTCACATTTAATTATGAGTACTTTTATAAAATTATCTATGTATTAAATGAAAATAACTGTTTTTAATCATTTTTTTATAGAATGTAGGATTTTTTTAGTTTTCTGTAGTACCACTGTCAACAGTTGTTAGCTATACTAGAACGGGATTGCAAACTATAAAACTTTTGTAATGAGAGCAAAATAGATTTTGCCACAGGTCACTGCATTCTAGGAGGAATAGAATTATAAATATTGCCATATTATGCAGTATTACTTATTTATGCTCTAATATTCATTATACAAATTACATTCAATTTTTAAAGTATAAAAATATAAACGTTCTAAGATATTATTGAAGATATAATTATTCTTATAAGAACATAATTTAGGTGCGATCATGTGACCCACGGCCTTTCACGCGTTGGAAACAAATGTGAATGAAGACGTGAATTGCTGAAGCATTAAATAGTTGAAACGAGGTTACTTAATTAACCTTGTTACTCGCAAGATCGGAGTAACAACGTTAATTAAGTAACCACGTTTTAACAAGTAGCTTATAACGCAATGAAGAAAGTAAAATAACTTAAAAAGCAGTAATTACGTGTTATTATGTAATCTTACCGGAAAACATATCGCGTTGCACTTCCCTTCATAAACGAAAGTACTTCGATGCAATCACGAAAGAAGATCTAAATATACACATAACGATATATGCATAAGATTATTCATAAACGTACTTTTCAGAAGACGAAGGTACCTTGGAAGCAAGAATATCTCGAGCTTCGTGTCTTAGCATTCAGCTCAGTATACCATAACTTTGTAAAAACTGTTACTCGAAGCAAAATGTTGTAGGTTCTTTATTTGCCCAATTGGTTGCCGAGTCGCCGGAGCAGTTAGCGTAGTTGAATAGCTTGTTTTGTGGGCGTGTATACCGATGTTCTCATAAAACTCCCGAGAGGTGCATGAGGCGAAATAAAAAAGGAGCTCTTCCTGCAGCCGCTTGTTTGGCGGGGCCTTCCTTCCTGCCGCTCCCCGCCTCGCCCTGCTCCCTGTCGCCATTGCCCGGTGGGAGGATCCACGCGCTCAAAGTGTCGAATTCCTCACGTCAAAGCACGAAGCATCGACGTGCACGAAGGATCGTCCCATTCGAAGACGTTCTCATTTCAACCCTCACATATTTCTTCTTTCGATACACGCTTTTGTATTAACAATATTATAGACTTGAGTTTTGTCAGCTCTACTCGGTGGAGTATATGAAATTTGATTGACCGAGAACGAAAATAAGGTTTTTTGTTTTACAAAAAAGCATATATTGTCATCAGAGACAACTGATCTTTCCAAGTAGTTTAAAAGCTAGTTTACAAAAGAGAAAATAAATGTATCAAACAATTGCTCAGTACCAACAAAAAAAATTTCACTGTGGATGAAAATTAATTTCTGATTGTTTAGGTAATAAGTTTAGGTCTAAATAATGTCTGTGTGTTTGAAAACATTTTCGTAATATTTATTGTTGCAAATCGTACAATTATATTTCTCTTTTATTCATTAATTTCAATAAAATAAACCATTTGAGGTAGTGCGGTTAAATAGAAAAAAATGTGTGAGTCATGCCCTGAAAATACTGAATGTTAAGAGAGAGCTTATACTACGACTTGTAATCGATGGGTTAGGTGTAAGGTTAAATAACATTAATCGTTAAAAAATAATAAAATGGATAATTAGTTTGTAACTTGGAATTACGTATGTAAGAATTTGATCACTAATAAATGGATTTTTTTCAAGGATGAGAAATTAAAATAATTGTAAGGGGCGACAAGTGTGCAATAGAGATTGGGCAGAAGTTATTAGCTAGGATTTTGGATTCGAATCCCTTCTCATTCACATAGTCTTTGGTTTCAATTACGCCTAGGTATACAAGAATACCAAAATTATTTAACCTACTATGTTACTGTGGGTGCCTATGGTTTTGCTAGGTACCAGTCATGCAATGATGAAGAAACAAGCTTCAATATTCACGTGTACCGTTTCAGAGCAGTCAATTTGTTGCTTCGGACCCTACTTTCCACACATTCGACAGCATAATTTTTGCTGCTGTATTGCCACAACTATATAAAAAATTCAATAAACAGTAAGGAGAACCATTGACTTTCTAAATTTTGTAGAATTCCAGTACCCATTTCATAATTGCTCTGGATAGAAAAAATCAATTATTTGCACTTCGTCGTGAAGCTTATTTACACTTCATCGTTAAACACTTTGTAAGGACATACAAATAAAAGGAACCTTTATAAGTCAAATGTGAAGAAAGGTACAGTTAACAATTAATGCCATCGCAATGCCCCTGGTCGGGAGACCTTTTTTTGAGTCCCGACGCTGATAGGATTTTCAATGGTGACAGGATTAGCTACAGGATTAGGATCTAGTTCGAATTCATCCTGTCTGGAGGAGAATGCTAGCGCCCGGCTGCTCTGATCAGTATCAGATAGCTCGTGGGAGATGTCTGGTTGGAGTCAACCCCGCAAACCGACGTGTAGTTCGGTGCCGGAATCCGCTATCCAGCGGGGTAAACTCACCGCCACCCCCCGCGATAAAATATGAGCTTTTCGGGACCAAGGACCTCAGCAGTTGACGCGCTCGGAAACACTAATCAGTGAATCAATGATTGAAGCGAGGTGACACCGCTGGAAAGAGCGTTCGCGCCCACTGTGCCGGAGGCGCAGCTGGGAGAACGTGTCCGAGGGGCGGCGCGCCGGCGCCGCCGCGGGCGCACGGGCCGGCGGCCTTCATTTCCATAGAATGGCTTAAAGCCAGCTCCAGCGTCCGCGCGGGCCGCGGGCGTAATGACCTCTTCCGTATCCCCTGGCCCACGGCCTGGGGTTCGTGTCTCGTCGATCCGCCACCTTACCCTGCGCAGCACGCACGACCGTTCGTCTCTTCATTAGGGTGTTGAAAATCTTTTCTTGAAAGCGGGAACGGAGTGTAGGTCGTAGATTGGTTTCTCAAGCAGCAACTGTCGCTGTCGACAATATTAAATTCAATTATTTTTAATTTTCTTTGGCCATGAGGTCTGCTCTTTCGCCCCACCTTGCAAATTACACTAAGCTCCTTTCACCGTCTGGCAGTGAAAAGAGGTATCACTCGACGAAAACAGTGATCTGAATTTTGCTGAGAGAGTAAATACAGTAAATTCACAACAAGGTCCGGCCGGTTTTGCTTTCCCTCCGAAGGATTTTTTCGCCCTTAAAAATCTACGGCTTTGTTCGGGTTTTAACCTACAAACTTGGGTATAATAGTCCGATACGCTAACCGTTAGATCACCAAAGCCACCCACTATTGGAGAAACATAATATTTTTCATTGTGAGTGTGACTACAACAATGCAATTATGTGACGATTAACATTGTATTATAAATTTGTGTAACTCCTGTACATACAACATTGAGTTGGCATGTATAATATGTGTCGCAGTGTTTCGAAAGTTCCCTATAAACTCCTTTTTCAGTGTGCCAACGCATATTTCTGCATAGGACGCAGCAAGCGCACTGAACAAAGGGAAGGTGACCGGAAAATTCGTACACATTGCCTAACATGGACGTTTTGACACATTGCTCTTTATTTATACATTTATGTCTTTATTTTTACTTTTATTTTTTTATTTACTTCAGCGCCATTTGAATCTGTCATCCGCATGCCTGCAGAATTTCTGAACCATCCGATATTATGGCTAATGGATGAAGAGCATTTAGCTCCACGCACGGTCTAAGTATAGAAGTGGACACAAGGTTGAGAAGGAGTATTTGCACACAGTCCTTTGCCCGTTGTTGAAGGTACTGCTTCGGCTCACGTTTGAATTTGATCAGATAAATTTTAGGAGACGACCGACCAGTGCAACCGTCTAACAGGGACAACTGCGAGTACTGTCTCGCGGAGGTGGTACCATTCGTGGCTTCTGGTAGCTGTCGGGATTCGAAACCAGGGTCTCCTGGCCTACGACGTTTCGCAAGGGAGATAGCAACCACATACGCTAACGTAATTAGTTATTTTTTTGCTTCTTTGATCAAGAGGCACTCAAGGTAGCGCTGTTCGCAAGAAGAGAAAAAAGTTGAAAATGAAGATTGAATAATTGGTAGGTGTCGGCGAATACGGAGGAAGATACAGTCAGGCCCCGCGGCAAGGCCATCTCCATCCACAAAAATAGCTCGCTGGACAGGCTCAATAACCCTTTGTCCATCAGTGCCAACCACTTTCTGTCTTTCTACATGACGAGGGTTAGGGACCAGTAGCTAACTGCGAAGGTATGCGAGCTTTCCATATGGCACCCTACAAATTAATTTAGAACGAGCTTACTTAAGTTCAATGATCTAGCGAAAGTCAGGTGTTGGCATGGTTAGGACGATGCACTTTACAGTCTTCTTCAATAATCTCCCACTCCGCTGACAGGCATCGATAACATCAACAGCGCCTGGAATATCACATTCAGTCCTAGTTTAATCTAGATTGATTTTGATGCCAAATGAATATTCGAAGATGTCGAAATCTTTTATCCCTGAGATACTACTCTGAGACGCTCAGTAGCTCGTTCATTACGTCAGTCAAGAGAAAGTCGAAGAAGAAATGACAAATTTTTCGACAGCTTATTATTTTACGTACAGTTATCACAACAAAAAAGGCATTGGTGGGTAGTAGTACGCAAATACATGCATCTAATAAACTGGTTGAGAAAATGTCTCAAGAAAAACTGTCTCTCGTTGACATTATTGCTAGTGAAGTAAATATAAATTCTGTATGCACAGTTGCGATAGTTTGTTTTCTTGGGATTGCCACTTGATTATTTTCTTCACGTTTGGACTAAATAATGTTAACCATTATCATCAGCTAAGTCTGAAATTTGGGAAAATGGTCATGGAATTTGAACACAGATCTTCTTAATACATCATAAAATAACTTGGAGTATATTATTGTAAATAAAAGAAAGTAAGAGATGAATTTTAAAAATATATAATGAAGTATTAATTTGTGAACAAAACGAGACATTCAAAGCATAAAAATTCCAGTTTCTCCTCTTCTAAACAAAAATAAACACAGCACAAATTTTGAATTTTATAACAGTCTTTAACTGAATTTATTGTATGACATCAAATGTTTTTTTGGAAAATATGCTAGGCATAAAACAATTGTGGACAAGTGAACATGTCACGTTTTGAATGTTTACTGAATTACTGGAGATTTCTTTTAATCACAAAAAGAACCAACATATTTGTTTAAAAACATGACTATTTTGGCCTTTTGTTGATATATACTGTACAATTACAAGTACACTTTTTTCCGAAACATGCTCGTAGAAAGGAATCTTTTCTTTCATTAATATACAGTAATCACTAGGATCTGGATAAGCACAGAAAAGCTACGGGAAAGGTACCTAATCTCTAGAGCTTCCCTCTGTACTGTAAATTCATTTAACATGTAATTGCACTAATCTAGGAAGAACGATTTACTTTAAACACTTGAATCGAGGATCTCCTACCTAGATTGCTTCGATTACAGGGAATGAACTGCAGTTTGTAAGTCACCTTGCAAATGTGAAAATAGTCGGTGTGAGGAGTCAGAAACCACCGAGGAGTACGTGGAGATATGCACATTAAATAGTAGCCAGAGTAGATTTGACAACGCCCCACAGGCTGTATCAGAAGTACGCGAGTTCTGCATGACGCTGCTCAGCTGCGCTTCAAATACAACCGCACGCCACCCAGTGGAAATCAATCCCTGGAACACCCGATGTGGCATGCTCCTCGTTTCCAACCATCGTATGGATTTCTGAGAAGCGAGGGAACAAAGCGAGCTGCAGCCGCGACCGCAGACACGCGGTCTTTCTGCCGCCTCACACCGCCGTCCACCGCCACCCAATTCCACCATCTCCCCCCTCCTCACGCCCAACGCCGCCAAACACAACCACTGTCTCCCTCGTCACAGTCACCGCCTCCACCACCGCGTCCTCCACCTGTCGCCGCCCCGCTTACTCAGCCCGCCGTTCACTGCCACCCAGCGCCGACATCTGCATTGCTGCCGCCCGCACCTCCATTGCCTCCGCTACCGCGGCCGCCAGGCGACCTTGCGAGTGACGTGACGGCGTGCGCCGCGTGGGAAGCGCTTGCGGAACGGAGCGGAGCGGGGCCGCCCCGCGCCCATTACCCTCAACAAACAGCGCGCGGCTTTGAACCGGGCGCAGCGCACGGCTGCGCCGCCGCCGCCGCCACCGCCCCCGCTGTCGCGAAAGCCGTCTGAGAAATGGGCGGTTTTCCGCCTAAAAAACAGATTACAGAGATGTTGGATGTGGAGTTTTGAACAGATAATTAGTTGGAGCGACCGAGGATGCTGTCAAATTGCTATAGGATTTCACTGGAAGTGGATCAAAAAACCGGTCACATTCACAAAATTTTATGTCGGGATTGTACAGGACATTGTGTTAGTGTACCCCTTGATACAAATTTTTGATCCCTGACTCTGATCCATGTCTCTTTCATAGCCGAAGCCCCCACTTCCTTTGCCTCAGAATGAAATTCTGAGGTACATCATTTTAGAATAGTTTGTGCCACTATAAACGTTAAATCTTCGTCATTAAATCCATCATGAATAAATGCTTTGGTTCATGTAGATTATGCGGGTCAAGCTTAGACAAGATACTCCAAAGAAATGTAGTTTACTTCACATTTTGAACGTTACACGTGCAATACTTACTGATTCGATAATAAAACATCCACTGAATGAAATAATATTTAAAATAAATATAGTTAATCTCTTAAGAAAACAAAGAACGTGGCATTGACAATTCGACAAATTCACATTCCTGTATTCAGTACAATTTTTGAAAAGTACATTTGAAAATAACTGAATATTAATTAAAAGAATCTACGAACTTCCAACTATTGATCCTTTCTATAACTTCACGTAGCAATTTTTGATTTAAAGTATCAAACATATATCTGTTCCTTACGACAAGTTCGTTTTTTTAAAATAGCGACGACGCGTCGTGACGGCGAGATGACAGCAACTCTTCGCAAATATTGTAAATACTTGGCAAAAATATGCATACATGGCGGTGTTGCGACACGGAATGTTACTCTTGTGAATACATCGCCATCCTGTTTGCAGAGGAGGGCGGGGAACACGAGTTGTAACTCGGGGCTCGTGACGAGGGAAGCAGGAGTGTGCCCCGAGGGGCCAGAGCAGTGGGCCGGGGCGCGATTGAGGATTTTTTCATTCTCACTGCCCTTCCTGCTTCGTCTTCCCTCCCACAGCTGCTATCACCACCCTCGCCGCATTCCCTGACAATTTACCCGACAACTCCTTTACCTGCCTTGCGCCCTACCAATCGAGGGTAGTGACAACTCTTGCCATTGCTGCCCTCTGACCGGAATTCGAGTCCTGCCAGTGGCGGATTTTCGATACTAGCTAAATACCTAGATCACGTTCAGCCGTTGGAGGAGAATTCTAGCGTTCGGTTGCGCTGATCGACAGTTTCCCGTGATTTCTCCGAACAATATCAGGGAAATACAGGAGAAGTATCTTGTGCCATAGACGGACCGCGATCTTTCCTTCCTGAGCTTTGTCGCCACCTCTCTTCCATAACACACATACGCACACACAAATAGAAACACCCTTACTCTCACACACACCCTCACCTACAGACATACACCCTCACCCTCCCACACAGACACACCCTCACACGGACTGTGCTTCCACACTTATCGAGAGACTAATCGGGAGCTTAAAACTCGACCAAGCTGGGGCGGTGGGCCGAGGTTCCTGAGCCAGAGGCGGAAACCCCATAAGTTGACCTGTAAGTCGATACTGGGTTTTTTGTAGGAAGGGAAGACACCGCAACCTTCCAGCCATAAGCTGGACTACACTAATGAGACTAATGGCCATAGCAATTGACGCTTCCGGAAATAAAATAATCAATCAATCTGTCAATCAATTCGCGGTGTCGCCTCCATCCCCGTTGGACGTCGCCGCCGCTGCTTCCATCGCCTCGTGGGAACGGTGGCGCAAGGGCAGCGCGCGCGTGGCCAGAGGCGGTGAAGGTTGTTCCGGGGCAGAACCCGCCAGGCTGCTCGTTCGAGGTCGCATCCGCCGCTACCAGTAAAGCACGCACGAGGTATCCGGCCCCTCCGCGAAGTAGGCCGAGAGCGTAATTAGTTGAGTCCGTGACGTCAAAACGTGCATTCTGATGTTTCCTCTTCGCGCTCGGCGATGGTTTCCTGGGAAGACATCAGTGATTTAACTGCTCTAAAAATTTATTTCCCGCAATTATATTTTACTCGTCATTCAAACTACTTTTTCATTCGAGGATGATTTCCTATATTTATCAATTGTATGTAAAAATAAGAAATTTGAGATTGAAGGTAATGAAGAAAAAATTTTGAAATTTACAGTAAAGTATTCCTTACTTGAATGAAATAATTCACTACGTTAAAATAATATTATTAATATTGTTGTAAGGAAAGAAAAATATATAGAGTGCAAGGAAAAAACAGTCCACTTTCATGTATTTCACAGAAATTGAATTCAAGGTTTTAATACAAGGTAGTACAGTAGAATCCCGGAAATCTGAACTAATTGTAAGTGTGGTTTGTTCGAATTCGGAAAAGTTCGGATTATCAAAAAAAAAAAAAATACCGTACGTATACAAATATATATATAGGATTACCAGACAATGCAACGTAGGGTGCGTTATGTGAAAATGGCAACGTGGCGTAGCGATCGTATCATCACATCACATCGCATCATCAAGCAGATTCAGATCCTTTCCCTAAGTGAAAATTACTGCTTCATAAACATGTGATATACATCGTAGTTACCTGTGCAATAAACGTTTACACTACAAATAAGCATTTTCTTTATTTTGTTTATTTTTCCTTCACCCCGAATTTTGTTTGGATTATCCGAAATATCGGACTTGAAGGGTTCGGATTCGCTAGGTTCTATTATATGTGCGTTTCTTTTCTTTCGCTATTTTTTGTAGACAATGGTTTTTCTCTTATTTCATTTCGCTAGAATATTTAATTCAAAAAATGACACACAATACGAACAATGCCACATCGAAAATTTTTAAGTTGACTTTGTTTTTGCCCTGTACTCTTCATTTTCTTTACATTGAGCACTAAAATGGGAATAATTATCTGGAAATTACAGTTATTTATTTTATGTAATCCCATTACATGCAATCAGCGAGAAAATCAAATCGCTTTCATCAGCGCGCGAGGAGACACATTGTACACAGGAAAATTCCAAGTGCGATTCGAGGGCTGGAGAGCCGACTCCTTGCAGGCGCGCCTCCCTGGCGGCTCGACTGCGCGGCTGGACGACTGCGCGGCGCGATCAGGCGGGTCCCGTCGACCGCGACCCCTCGTCAACCGCAGCCCTCGCAGCCCGACCTTCAGAGGTCGCGACCCGTGGCTCACGTGAGCCTCGGTGCCTCGGGGCAGCGGACCATCCCGCCTCCACACCCACCTCTATAGCTGCAGAGCCGAACATTATTCCTTCTCTTGAGGTCGATTTTGCTCTTACCGTACTACGAGTAGGCCATAGTGGCAGGTTGTGAGTTTCTGAAATCTCCTTAAAATTGAAGTTTTGAAAAAGTTTGAAAATTTGAAATTTGAAAAAGTTGCTGACTGTAATTCACTATATGAATGTGATATCAAGGGTTCCCTACGAGATTTTTTGTTTTTTCATAGTAACTAGGTTCGTGGATGATTAGTTATGTGAATTTTCCACAAATATTAATGAATTCCCCTTGATATGATTTTGGTATTTTTTACTGTCAGTATACTAGCATTTCCGTCCTTCGTCAAATCACGCTATATGAACATATTTTCGTTTATCTCATGTAGAATGTATCTCTTTTATGTAAAACCTAAGTTAACTCTCTCAAGTAACACGAAACTCATTATACGCTAGTACCCCGCGCCCTCCGTCGCGGCATCGTATTCGAAGCGTCAGCCACTTGCACCTCCGGTCGATCCCATTGGTGCCGTGAGAAGGAGCATGTGGAACGCGCTGCAATTCCACTTTCCAATACATCCCACTTGGCCCTCCCCCTTCCGTGGCCGCCGCTTGGCACCGCCTGAGCAAATCGTTCGCTAATTGCGCCCTCGAGACGCCACAAGTAGCCGCCGCCGCCGCCGCCGCCGCCGCCGCCGCGGCTGTGTGCGCGCCGCGGACGGACGAGGAAGCGCCTGGAGAGCAGCGCTTCGTAACCTACTGCTCCGAAATGTCAACACTCGGGCGCGTGCCGTCTGCGCACCAGGTACTTCGCGTCGGCGGCGGTGGCGGTAGCGAAGGCGGGGAAGGACACCTTTGGCGGAAGGCAGTGGAGATTGTAGTGTAAACGGGCAATAGTGGAGAGCGATGAGGTTGATAGTAGAGGAGAAGTAGTGACGAAGGCGGAGGGCGATCAAGGTGGTGACGGCTGATGCGAGGGTGGCGAGGTCGTCTGAGAGCGGGGAAGACTCGGAGTGCTATTGGGGCAGCGAAGGCGTTGAGGACTGCAGGGGAGGCGAAGGCAACGGAAATGATGAAGGTGAAGGCTGGGCGGGCAGTGGAGATGAGGGCCGGGCTGTTGTTGAGGGTGGTGAGAGTAGTAGCTGGCGCCGTGAGGGCGGCGGGAGTTGTGGTGAGGTCTGTGAGGGTGGTGCTGCTAATAAGGGCAGCGAGGCAGATACTACGATGCGGTGGCGCGACTAGGGCGGGCTCGGCGATGGCCCCGGTAATTGGAGCGATCGATAGGGGACTCGGCTGAGGTGGACGAGTCGGCGTCAGGAGGCGGTTGATGCGGCATCGCTGAAGAAGCGCGCAATAGCCGAGTGTTCTAGAACAGCAGATGCGCGAATGAAGTTGTAATGAAGAACTCTTGAAATGAACGACACGATGAGGGCAAGATACTCGTACATTGAGAGCGGAATGTGAAATCTGGGCAGGTGGAGTTTACTCTTCTTTTCTGATTAGCAGACGATGGGCAATTTTCTCTAAAGAAGCTAAAGAGTAGTTTGTATACGTAAAATTTGGCGAGATCCCATAGTACAAAGGTCTAATGTAAGAAAAAACTACTTATTGAATTGGGTCACTTTCAAAAGTCAAAAGTCATACATCTATATCCAGAGGCCCGAATACCCTTCGGGCCGACCCGACCCTTCGTACCGAAGTCCTTACGTACGTAGGCGCTCTAACCTCAACCGCCATCACGCCGCATATAACTTATTTTGAACACTAATAATTGTATTATGTTGCATCTTACGGAAATAAGATGAGCGACATGACGGTTAGCGGCGTGTGGCCGATTGGGATGGTGATGAGCAGCGTGTAAGTAAGCAGAGTGTGAGTGGAGAGTCGGTGAACGGGTTAGTGAACAGCGGGTGGCGCGTCGACGTTCGTGTTTGAACCTGCGCCGTCCGGGGTTGTGGCGCTGGTGTGCTCTCAGCGGTGTTGCGATCGAAGCGTGAATCGCCGACCAGTGCGGCCGGGGGTCGCGTGTGTTTGAGCGCTTCTCCGCGCGTGAGTGTGGCGATGACTCGCGGCCTCGTCCCGGATATTCTAATTTCGGCGGCGAGGACGCGGACGATGGGGCCGGGAAGAGGACGGGGACGAGGCGTGACTGGGCTCTTCCTGCACGTGCGGAATGCTGACCAGGTTAACAGCGTGGACCACCTGAATTTTCGTCTTGCGTTAAAACGATTCAAGAATTTCAAGAATTTGAGAAAGTTAATACAAGGAAATTTTTAACAAAGAAGAGTAACGAAAGATATAAACGCCTGAACTATTTGCATGCTAATGAGATGAATTGGATTTTATACTTTGGAGTATGAGTTTTGTAAACATTTTTCTAAAATGATCTTGTCATTACGTGTGCATTAAGTTAATGTAAACATCGCTCAAGAACTGAATATTGTACAACATAATAAAATAGTGTATCTTACAATTTGGAGGTTTCTAATGTGCATAAAACACATATATATTCGCGTTACCACAGTAAGGTTATTGTTGTAGCTTATTGATTAGCCTGGTCGTTCTTTATTTAAAAAACTCATTCAACCTAAGTCAGAGTTGAATGTACGAGAATGACGTTATTGATAAATAGAGAGATCTTAATACTCTTCTTGGGACAAGTAATGTAAGATTCATATGGCTATTAGCATAAATATAGAACTGCCCACGTGAAATTATATTATTTGTATGTTATGTTATCAAAACTGTTATGTTGTTCGGTCTCTCTGAGTGACGTTATTTAGCCTTCCTTACAAAAATCATTAAAGTTCTCAATAAAATGGGCACAATCAATCAATATTTTTCTTAGATTACACGATGTTTGAAAATATGTTTATTTCAATTCTTGGTTTCCTGGGATTTTGTGGGACCAAACATCGTGAGATTTACGAGCAATGAGAATATTTGAAACTATAACTCAGAAGACATGCAACGCAGTTATAACACTAACAGTACTATATTTCCAGTAACAAAAACAAATAAGAAAATAAAATATTTTCAACTGCCAAAATGAATGAAGCGGAAAGGCATTCATAAGGGCACATGACCATACTGATAGTTACAATTTATTCTTTTTTGCCAACTTTACGTCAGGCGTGAAGCTCAATTTCGCCCGAACTTTGTATCTGAAAAATACTGTCTGCATTGGGACACTTCACTGCTGTACATTCACGAAGAAAAATGATTTCACTAAATGTGCACATTATTTTCTTAGGACATTTTTCTAAATTTTGCACTTCATGAAATCGGTGATTTTTTTCTATCTAACTCGGTCATTAAACTACAGAATGGTTTCTCCTGCGTTTGCGCGGGAGCCTGCGAATTCTCTGACGTCGCGGCCGCCGGCGACGCTTTTTGCTGTGCGTCGCTTGACAAGCGTTGATGGAGAAATACATTTTAATGGGCCGTGTTATTGTTTGGGACGACAGGTGCATGACTAATATTTTTTGTGGATTCTCTTTTGTTCTTTTAATCACATTTCATGTTAACACCACAGAGGTATAAGGAATTCAAAAGAAGCGACATCACAAAATTACTAGTGGGATGATATATGACTTGTTGACCAACGCGTGAACGCTGTAATTTGTTGGTAATTTTGGAAGATCGATTCAAAATGACCTGGCAATGTATTTTTTGTATAACGAGCACTTGTAAGCGATAGTTTCATCTTAATTACAAAACAAAATAATAAAAATGTGTTGTAGAAATGTGTATATTTTCCTCTCACGTTTGAAAAATGATATTGTGTTTTTACACAATCATTTTCAATCATTTTCGTGAATATTTCTTCGGGTTACATAAACGTTTCATAATTAACTAACAATGGATGATCCTTTTCAATTTCTTATTTACTTATTATTTGTATTGTTTACAGATGTTTAAACAATTTCAAGATGCTTGTATTACAAAATGTAAGATACAAATGTATAAACGTCCGAGAAATATTTTTCAGATCTCCCAATCCAAAACTCGTGTTTAGTGCAAGTACAAACGGGCGCCGCTACCAGCGGATCCCCATATTTCTAACAGTGATTGTTTTTGTGCAATAGAATTGTTTATTGCTAATAACGAAATATTGTGTTATCAAGTGAAAGTGTAGTGGTGCAGCGAAAGCTGTATGTTCGCAACAAGTGCCCCCGCTTTTGGGGGCCAATTGGTGTCTGCAGCCCACGTTTTAAATGGTGGCACACCAGATCAGTTCACAGCAATGAATGGAGATGTGCTTCCATTTCCACCACAAATGGAAAATATTCAACCCTTGGAACAGTTCAACACATCACAACCGACCGCCCTGCAGCTGGATGGAGAGCCGGAAGGGACTCTGACCAACCTTCAGTCAGTAAGCACTAAAGATGCTTATTATAACAGGTATGGTGCTGCCCCGCAACAAACAGTTATTCAACAGTCAACCAGTGGTTTTAATGAAAACAGTAAAAATCTAAAACGCATGCACGTAGATTTACCAGATGAAAACAATGCTTCTAAAAGAATACTGTATAACGTGACCGTCAAAAATAGGTACCAAGGTCTTCAAAATATGACCGAAGAAAATTCGCCAAACGAAAGGGAAGAAAGTGAAGAATCCATCATTAAAATACCCCCCTTTTATGTCCATAAAGTACTCGATTATCCCCTATTTATCAGTGAACTAAAAAGTATTACAAAAAACAATTTTTCTACTAAATTAGAAAAAGACACTATAAAAATTAAATTCAACTCAATAGAGGACTATAGAGAATATCGAAAATTCTGTGAAAAAGAGAAAATCGAGCATCACACATATAGGGATCCTACCCAAAAAACTTTTTCAGTTGTCATAAAAGATCTGCCAATTACCTATTCAGAAGAGGAAATATTTAATGAACTTTCGAAAAACTTTGAAGTGTTAAAAGTTGTTAGACTGTTCGGAAGAGAACGTAAACCGTTAACTACCGTTGCGGTCGATCTAACTGATAATGAAAATAACAAAGCAATTTTAAAAATAAATCAGCTAATATATAGCATTGTCAGAGTTCAAATGCGCGTAAAGTCTAAAACTCCAATAATGTGCAAAAATTGTCAGACTTTCGGTCATTCACAGGCAAATTGCGGAAGGAGACCTAGATGTGTGAGATGCTTAGAAAGCCATCATTACTCGAAATGTGACAAACCTAAACATAATAATGTACCAAAGTGTTGTAACTGCAATGGGGAACACACGGCTAACTACAAAGGCTGCAAAGCTTACAAAGAAGCAGTTAAAAAATATAATTTAAATCAGGCTAATCATAAATTTTCAGCTTACAATCTGCCAAATAGGCAGTTCTCAAATCGCCAATTAAACCAAAACACACAACCTTATCACTATGCCCCGCAAGAGTTTCCTCCTCTGCCGCTTAATTCAACGCCCTTGCATTCTTTTGCTTATCGCGCTAGCCAGCCGCCGAGGCCAGATAACAGGAATTCTCCCCCAGTCCTCCAAAATATGAACGTAATAAATGAAAACCTAATCCAAACAATTATAAATAATATTCTTTCTGCAATCATTCCACAGTTGCATCAAATGGTTCAAAAACTTATTTCTGTTCATTTCAATGGCTCAAAATAAAATAGAAAACTTCAAAATTCTCAACTGGAATGCAAATGGCATAAAGCGCCAAGAAAACGAACTAAGATACTTTCTACAAGTCCACGACATAGATATTGCGTGTATTTCAGAAACACACTTAAAGCCGGTAGAAAAATTTTCGATCCCAAAATATTTAGCATACCGCAATGATCGAATTTCGCATATAGCATCAGGTGGGGTAGCAATTCTCATTAATAGAAAAATTAAACATACACTGATACAATCCCCATCCTCAAATGAAATAGAAACAGTTATTATCAATATCGAACTGATCTCTTCTAACATAACCTTGATTGCTGCATATAAACCTCCCAACAAAAAGTTTCCGTCAAGTTTCTTGAAAGCATTGTTTGATGGCAGGTCACAAATAATATTAGCAGGAGACCTAAATTGTAAAAACCAAATTTGGAACTGTAATTCTACTTCATATAATGGAAAACTTCTTCATAAATTCGCATTGCAAAGAAATCTTAATATACTAGCTCCTCCAGAGCCCACATACTACCCTTATAACCCAAATGTAGTTCCTGATATTCTAGATATACTTATTACACAAAATTTAAACATTCCGATTTACCAAAATGTAAAACCAGAATTAGACTCAGACCACAATCCAGTAATAATTTCTTTCAAAGCCGAACTTCAGACTTATCAAAACGAAAAAATTATAGAGGGTAAAGTAAATTGGGACATGTATAGAAACATACTAATAAACGAATGTCAGTTTCCTGTGAATCTTAAAACATCATCTGATATCGACAGTTGTATCAACTCTCTAGAAAACATTATTAAAAATGCTATTAAAAGGTCATCTACTAAAGTTAGGAATTTCACCAAAAATTATATTCCGCTTCCTAAACCACTTCTAAATTTAATTAAAGAAAAACATAACCTTCGTAGATTGTGGCAATATTCACGCAATAAAATAGTGAAACAAAAATTAAACAGCATATCGGTTAAAATTAAACAAGAACTACATAAAGTGAGGTGTATACATTTCCAAAATTTTTTAGGCAGCATCCCTCCAAACTCCAGGACAATGTGGAACACAATTAAAATGATTACAAAGGAAAAATCTTTCATCCCGCAGTTATCCTCTAACTCAGGTCTAGCAACGACGGATTTCGAAAAAGCTGAAACTTTAGCGGAACATTTTGAGAAAATATTTACAAATAACCCGGTAACCGACTTTGATTTCCAACTAAAAGTGGAAACAAACTTGTCAATACCGCGATATTCCGTCCCAATAAAAACTAAATTTATAGCCCCGTCTGAGACATATCAAATAATCAAGGCTTTAAAACCGAGAAAATCAGCAGGACATGACTTATTAAATAATAAAATGATGAAAGAATTACCTCGCAATGCAATTGCAGCATTAACAGCGCTCTATAACGCTTGTTTAAGATTAGGATATTATCCAAAGACCTGGAAAACTGCCATTATAACACCAGTATGCAAGCCGAACAAAAATCCACAAGACCCTCTTAGCTATAGACCAATTAGTTTGTTACCGACCTTTGCCAAAATATTTGAAAAACTTATAAAATCCCGACTATCTAAATTTTTCACCGAAACCAATGCACTTCCAAATACGCAGTTCGGATTCCGTCCAAACCACTCCACAAGTCATCAACTATTAAGAGTAACAGAGTACATTGCTGAAGCATTTCACAACCGAAAGTACACAGCTGCAATTTTTCTCGACATCGCACATGCCTTTGATAAAGTGTGGCATCGTGGGCTACTTTACAAGTTGCAAACCTTGGGAACCCCCGATTATCTCCAAAACATCATTAAAAGCTTCCTGTCAGAGAGAGATTTCAAAGTTAGTATAAACAACAATAAATCAAGAGCACATATCATCAAAGCCGGCGTGCCGCAAGGTTCCCCACTTTCTCCCTTATTGTTCAACATATATATAGCTGACTATCCACAAATGACTTACTCAGAAATAGCACTCTATGCAGATGATACAGTATTATTCAATGCAAATTCAAACATTACCAACGCTTGCAAAGATCTCCAGTCGGACTTAAATGAATTTGTCGAATGGACATTGAAATGGAGAATTGCCATAAACCCTACCAAATCACAACCTAAAATATTCTCACTAAGAAAAATACATAAACCACTACAAATCAAAATTAATAATTCTGCAATTCCTTGGCTTAATAATGAAACGCCCGTAAAATATCTGGGTGTATTACTGGATCAAAAATTAACTTGGAAAAACCACATTCAAGAAATTACGAACAAAACCTACGCAAAAATGAACAAACTTTACCCAATAATTAACAACAAATCATCGCTTAGTCTGGACTGCGCATTATCAATTTTTAAAACGATAATACGTCCCTCATTAACATACGCCTGTCAAATTTGGAACAATATAGCAAACACACATCTAAAGAAACTACAAATCATTCAAAACAAGTACCTAAGAAAAGCCGTGCAAGCCCCTTGGTTTATTCCAAATATGCAAATTCACAGAGAGCTTAACATTCCTTCCATTAGCGAATACATTCAACGGATGAGTAACAGATTTTTCACCCTTCTTCCGTCGTGTACAAGTGCACAGATATTTGATCTAGGCAAAAATGCTTCCATCCCAACCCGCATTATCTCTCGATACCCCAAAGACTCTCTTAAACCACCTTAAATTAGAATAATTTCCATCCCCTCCCATTAATCAATTCCGCTGCTGAAAAATTAAATAAATACATTAATTAAAATAAATAAATAAATTAATAAATTTCTTTGAATTACTGCTCTGCAGACTTTGTTGACGAGGTAACCGTGTGGTCCCCCCTCATATACTGTCAGCCGAATGGCCAAAAAATTCTGTAATTATAAACTGTAGATTAAAACCCCTGAAAGGCATACTATGCCGAACAGGCAGGAAAATAAATTAAAAAAAAAAAAAAAAAAAAAAAGATCTCCCAATCCAAGGCCGGGAGCACATGCCGGGCGCTTGGTCGGGAGCTTTGAGCTGCCCCGGCTGGGCGGTGGGAGAACCCCGCTTGTCGACGGTAGATGGACGCCGATCTCGCCATTCAGCGGGAGATCACCGCCCCGTCCCACACAAAACCCTTGCACCACACTTTCGGGACTAATGACCTCAGTAATTAAATCTCTAGCAACCAATCAATCCAAATCCAAGCACATTCGCAATTGCATGGCCCTTTCATAAAAAAGAAGACACAATGTAAAATTGATTTTGTGGTGATTGCTTTATTCTGCAAAACACAGATAGAAACACAGAACTTGGTTTTTATTAAAAAAAGATGCACTTCGTTTTCCTCTCGCCATTCCGTCGTCGGTGGAGGAGGAATCTGCGACCTTGAAAGTAGCGAACAGCGACCCACATTCCCTGAGGCGGGGACAACTGGCGTCCGAGGCGCTGCCACGGCAGCCGTCTCGTTCCGCTCTACAGTGGAGCGGAGGGACACTGCGGCGAATCGCCGCAAAACCGGACCGTTCCAGAGGAAGTAAGTGACATTAACGGGCCAGACCCATCCGCTCGCCGGCACCCGTCCGAGACGGACAACGCGACGCGGGGCAGACGGTAGATGCTAGGTAAATCGGGGCGGGTAGGCCATGGGCCCAGAGAGGGGAGGTTGACGTGCGGGCACGCGGGAAAGGGGCCGAGAAATGGTGGAGGTGGGTGCAGGACGATGAGATGGGATGAAGAAGAGGAAACCTGCTAGTACAGGGCGTAAACGGATGGGTCTCCCCCGGACGAGACGAGCTGACGAGCGCCGCTTAGGATGCCGCGTAGGACCACGCTTCAGAGCTGTAGAGAGGCAGATGAACAGTTTTGAGGGAGCGGGGTTCTATGGGCTGCATTATGTAAATGGCTTTAAAGGGAAGATTTTTATCACACGGTTTTAAGTAATTGTGTTTGAGCAAACGGTATTTAGGGAGCTAATTAAGATAAAGGAGACGATCAACAATCGACGAATTGGAGTAAGGGTATGAACGTTTGTGTGTGTATGTTAGTGGGTGTACGTAGGTGTTTAGCAGTGTTTAGTGTAGGCTGTAAGCGCGTGTTTGATCCATGTTGATGCGTTTTGATCCATATAGTGCAAAATATGAGATGGATGGCATCAGATAGAAGGTACAGGCCGGTGCGAATAAACAGATCGATACGAACGCCCTACTCAGTGGTGAGTTAGAGCTTTTTGGTGTGGTCAAACGGATTCGTGAGGAGTCTTATTTCCGCGGGCGATTTGCAGCGGGTTGTTTTGGACGGGCGAACATCTCGGGCGAGCTGGAGGCGCGGTAGCAATCGACGACTCCTTTTCCGCTGCCCGATTCCCCGCGTCCGTTTTTCTGGGCCGCTCCGCCGAATGCGCCGACTCAGCGGCCGAGTGGCCGGCCGGCCGGCCCGCCAGCTGCCTGCCGGCGCCGCCCCTGCCCTTTAACGCGCGCGCGCTATGCGCTGCGGGGCAGGCGCCCGGCGCACTCCCACACTCTTGCGTTCCACTCAGCGAAGCAGGCAGTTGGTGTTGGGAAGAAGGTGGGTTTGTGCTTCTGGGTAGGAAATGGTTGATATCGGAGTGCTATGTAATGAGGTGCTGGGCTTTGTGGGTAATGATTTGGTGGAAAGCAAATAGTTGGATAGAGTTGGTGGGTAATGCGGTATTCTAAAGGTTTTCAGTTTTAAAGTAGTAGTGGTTTAGTGCCATTTGTTTAAATAGATGTTTTAAAGACCTAATGAATGTTGGACCGGAGGATTTACCCGAGCGGGCTTAAACGGTCGGTCGGTCTCGTGTCAGCGAGCGATTGCCAGCGGAGGATACATGGAGGACGAAAATGACATTTTCGAAGGTCCTTAAATCCTCAATTTTTTCATTATTCTGAATCACATTGTTATTTCGGTTTTCCTCGCATAAAATTGTGAAGACCATTTCGATTTTAACTTCGATAGCATTTCAATTAATTTTCTTCAAATAAGTGAATAATTCAATTTCATGTACTTTCTTATTTTCGCAATAGTATGTATCAATTACAAATATTTTAATAGATTTTTTGAATTTATATTTACCTCAACAAATGTTGGTAACAGTTATGGCTATAATGAATCCTGAGTTAATAATTAATGTTAATTTTTTATTCGAAACTGAAAAATTGTCGTTTTAATCGGAACCGTCGAACCGCAACGCTAAAATTCATTCCGTCGATTTTCGTGTCGGTTAGCTAACTGTGTGAATATGTGTACATTTTACTCCCTGACTGTTTGGCCCTTGACCATGAACAGTTTTGTTGTACTACTTTGCAATGTTAGAATTGGATAACATGGATTGTTCCTTTTAACCTTCTAATGAGGATTCAGAAGTGCAAGCACGAATCAGGGTCAACACAAATTTATGTGACCTCCGTCGCCTTCTGGCGCATCAGATAATAGTTAAGAGCTACAGTCTCTTGAACACGGAACCAGTATTGAATGTGCGGTTACATTTCTGGTTTAAGCAGTGGTTTGCAAGCTCGATTAGGAAACCTACTTCCATTTCCTAACAACTTCTTCATGCATTGTATTATAATCTCTAATTCTGTTATAATCTCCTAATCGTAACATGTAAATTGTAGAGTTCTGCCACCACGTCGCATAAACCTACCTGCAGGGATAATAAGTATGTATCTATACTTTCACCGGTATTGAACGTCCCTTACCAGTATTAGTACAACAAACGTGTAAATGGTCTTCTACATAGACCAATTGGTTGCATGATTTATAACGAACAGGAGGGGAAGACCAATCTCAAAACCAATCTCTACACCAATCTCAGAACAGTACACCGAGAATCTGACCCATGGCTTCAAAACGACGAAAGCTGACGTGAGAAGTCAATAAAGCACAAATATAATTTTGTTTTTGACCCTGATTCTGAAACGATAATTTCATAAGAAGCTACAGTAAAACATTGTTCAACGAAAAACAAACAACAACAGAATATACTATAAAACTGAAGATTAAGTACAATTTTAGGTGACAAAATCAATATCCTTTTTTTCTCGCATATTAGTTATGAAACGATGATAAATGCGTTAATGAGATACTCTTTCATTTGAATATTGAATTTTAATAACTCTACAAAATTAGCAAGCCTTTGAATGTGTTGTCTTGGTTAAAAATTGAGATAAAAAATTGAAAATAGCTTTCAATTGAAATGATATACTAGTAAATTACATCCAAGTAGTGCTATCAACTTGCAGTGAGTCGTACATTTCAAATTTAGACTGATCATATTAAGCTTAGTCAAGCTACGTACAATGGAAGTTAAATCTAATTCTGTGTGAGTTGTATATAATTAAAATACAATGTTACATGTGCTTGATTACAGAACGATGCATTTTGGTGACTACAGGATACATTTTTTCCAATTTTTCGTTTTCATAATTTATATGACTTTTGCTGTCCACGAAGCCATCGGGATCTCCCGTCTTCAGCCGCCCCTGGCAGCCGGACGTCCGCGGCCGGTCCTTTGTTTGATCGGCGATGGGATCACAAAGCTGGCGAGCGGGCACCGCGACCGCAACGCGGCTGATTGGGTTCGTGCACGGCAGCGCTGGGCTCGTTAGGCGGGCACGCAGGCCCCCTGCCCCCACCCCTCCACCTCCCCCGCCCCGCCTGCAACGCACGCACCGGCTTCGATCTCGCAATCCACCGATCCAACGCTTCAAATAACTATAAGCGGTTGCGCTCTATATTCGTTTCGATGCGCGGTTTTCTGACGATAATTCGTAGTCTAAATCTATTAATCGATTCATTAAACATTATGCTTTAAGAAGATCTTATGTATCATCAGGTAAACCGTCTTATTATGGACAATATACATATTCCTCGTTAATTTTGGTGAAATTACATTGTGATGAAAGTACTTTCTCTAACTAAATACATGATTTATGTATACCACGAGACGTTATTTACAACTGAACATCACAAAATACGTCTCACGTAAAAGATCAGTAAGGGCGTCCTTCATTCTTAGCTCTCTGAGCATTGGAAGGTCTCCGGGGCTTGGACTTTATTGGGGAATTGCAACGTTCAATTCACGGTATGTGATGTAATCATGATTTACGCATGTGACGCAACCATGGACATATACTATCAACTGCCACTGTTTTATGACGGAAATAAATTTGTCCGGAATCAGCCTCTCGTTGTGGTCGTCAATCAAAAAGTAGCGCGAGAGCAAATGGAATGAAAGATTTTTAACGCGTTTGACCTGAAGCAAGGTATATGAGATGGGTGGAAAAGCTGTAGCGAGAACAGAGAAATGACAAGGGCGAGGAGAGTAGGGTGATATGGGAATGACGAAATGCAAATAGAGGTGTGTGAGAGGACTGAGTAGTACTAGAGTACGCTAGGAGTTGGCTGCGGGGGCCAAAGGGAGAGAGGGGGTCGAGGGGCTGAATGCGGTTCTTTTCCGCAGCTGAGCAGCGTTTTCTGCCCCAGCGCGCCCGCCTCAATTTGCCGCTTCTTCTTTATTACGAATTACATCGGCCCGCCCTTGTTCCCCAGGGGGATCTCCTACGAACCGCCCGCAACGAGAAAAAAGGGCCCGGCGTGTCGGAACACACCACGAGTCGGCGCGTTTTATGATGCGGTCTCGGAAAAATCTGAAACTATGAAGCGGAGATAATGCTTCGAAAATCTGGTTTGTTTTTTTAATATTCAGAGCTGATTTTCAGCTGTTCAGGAATTCTTGTTTTCAGACTGTGTATCTTCTGTTGCATTATATATTCAGTATAAATTCAGAAGACTAACATATCAAGTTAATGATTCCACGTGCGACCATAAGTGCCAGCTCAAAATATCCATCTGTACACAATTTGTTAAACCTCTTTAGAGGGGAACGAAAGCTGGCCTAGGTCTCAACTCTAGATTGAGTACTGACTGACTAAGTGAACTTCGTTCTGGCTCGCTGAGTAATTATATATCTTTGTGTTTGGTTTATGTGACTCAATCACAAATGTAAAATCATAAGAAATGCAAAAATGTGTAGTGAAAACTATTAAAGTCACAAAGAATTATAATACAAGGTGTAAAGGGACAATAATGTAAAGGGAGTTCAATTTACCACCGCGAACAAAAGAATATATCGTTCCAAGAGAAACAATTGGATGTTAATGTTTCATGGCTGGAATTTAGAAATTAAAAATATGTAATCTAGAACGTATCTCAAGAACAGACTGGCAATTTCGAAATGAACATACACCGGTAGCGTCGACCGCGTGTTCTCCTTTGAGTTTAGGACCAGCTTAGGTAGCTCAGGGTTTCAATTGATGTCACTGCAGTGCCACTGACCGGGAAGTCCTAGGGTCGAGCACCGACAATGTCTTGATGGCTAGGTGGCTGTCTCGAGAAGAATTCTAGCGACCGGCTAGTCTGATCGGTAGATTTGCGTGGTTTCTCCGATCAACACCTAGTGAATGCCGGAGCAATATCGTAACAAACGGGCCACAGACCGCGTACGATCTTTCCTGCCTCTCTCTCTTACTTACATGCTTATAAGCATTACATTACCACATCTGCCGGGAGACCAGTAGAAGTTTAGAGTTTGTCCCAACTGGAGCGGTGCCCCAGGTCGGAGACACCTAGTTGAGGAAAATCCTGCAAGCCAACGGGAAAGTCGGCTCCAGATCTCGCTATCCAGGGGATGATCACCGCCACATCCGCGTAAAATTATGCACTACACTTACTGGAATAATGACCTTAGCATTACACGTGCCGGAGTCGCTAATCAATCGATTTAAGGTAGTGCACAAAAGTGTACAAAAGGAAGTGTTGGGCGAGGGGTGACGCGGGGTGCTGGCTGAGCGATGGCGAAGGGAGAGGGGGAGCGGGGTGTCAAAGGCGGCTACGGCTCTGCTGCTCCACTGCTCCATTTGCCAGCGGGGGGCGTGCCCAAGGTACTACGCTGGCCCACCTTCTGAGCGGCCGAGCGTACTGCTCTGGGAGCGCTCTCACGACCAGCACGGCACATGACCAGCTTCTTAGGGCTCCGAAGTGTCTTTGGCCTTTCCATCCCATTGTCTCACTGAACAAAATATTTGCTCTGGGTCACTGATTAGTACGAGTATTTACGTTGTGTTGTTAAAGTTCTTCTGGGGAGCTTTATTCTTTTACACTCTTATAAGAGTAAATAGTTTGGTCATGAATTGTTATATATTTATTACTACTTTTATTATATAATAATTATTTATAATAATAGTAATAATAATAATAATTGTTGTTGTCGTTACTTTGTGAACTAGAACATTAAGAGGTAACGACAACTAAACTTTCCAATTGTATCACTTTTTTGAAAGAAACTGTGAAGAATATTTTTACACAAGTCTCACTGTATGAATTTATTTCCTTAAATATTTTTAAGAAAACTTCTCCGTAGCTACCACTAATGTAACGATATAATGAAGACAGTCAGTAAATTTTTCCAAATAGAATTACTTTCAAGTTGAAGTTTAACATATAAATTAGATACAAATGAATAGTAACATGTTACTAAATTATTATAGTGTTTGAAAACGATTTTGTTAGACAGCTTGTTAGACAGTTTGTAACATAAAAGAGGTTTCATTTAATGCACGCTAAGCCTGCTAACAGTGAGATGATTCTCCAAGGTGCAGATAAAACTGGGAATATAAAAAAAATACTTTCGTCTGATAACATCAGCTACTACTGACCTTAATGTACCAGTGATTTGTATACTTGAATGGAAATAAAATAGATGACAGTAAGGCTGCATAAAAATAGTGCATTGCACATGCGATAAAAGAGTTTTTAGTTTGCTCAAAGGGTGCACTACTCGGCCAACAGCCTCGTGTCGCAACATTTCCTACACGCGGAATGAAATATCACTTTTACCGCTCGTAACATAAATACCTATTATAAAATTGAATAATATGATGAGCCTAAGTTTTATTCTTCAATGAACAGAATCGTACCACACTACTGGCTATCAGTAAAAAACTTTGCATATGACAATTCATAACAAATTAAGTCTGTGAATAACAAACAAATGTAAACTTCTCTACTCCTCTCGGAATGACATAATTCTTTCGAGGGAATGTTGGCATCTGGATACGGAGAAAGCATATTTTCCTTATTACTTGTACGTCTGCACTGAAATTGCTTCGTCACTCGCTAGTAGGGCGAAATATGCAAAGCTGGTCTTAAAATTGAGGTCTTGAGAACATTGGAAAGTGAGACATTCTCATTTATCATACGGTAACCTCATTTGAATTTAGAACTTAGAAGGTTTATTCTTGACGTAAATTGTTCCTCAATTATTAACTCATTTCTCTTCTCAGAGCAGTAAATTCTTTTGTTGGACATTTCACTGAGTAGAAGAACCAAATTAACGAAGTTAATATTCTGTGCCGTCCTATATTAAGAAATAATCACATTACTATCTTTCTACGAAATGCATTGCTAGCAATAACTGAAAATAACACATGTCTCTTCTCTCGATTAATGCTTATGCTATTAATAATAAGAGTTAATGACTTGTAAGAAACTCTATTTGTGCAACATAAAACCATTAAGCTCGTGAAAATGACAAACAAAAAACAAAAAAAGAAACATAATTTGCTGGTAACGTATGATGCAACTTTTCATAAATTTATTAAGATACTATTTTTCATAGTAGGTGAAAAGTAAAAGGGTGTAGCAGGGAAAACGTTAAAGTGCCCTCAAGCAAAAAATAAATAAAACGTTTATAACACACACTCTGACAAAGAAGTTCAACTACAAGTTCCACCACCCTATCTTCACTCCCTTCCCACTTACGGGACAAAAAGTGTGTTTCTTGAATTTTAATTTTTTTATGTCTTGAAGCTTAATCCCGTCTTACCTCAAGTAATCGGATACACTTTGAGAGTCCGTGCGTCAGTCAGGGCTGGGCGTCTTTCCGTCTATCACTGAGGAGAGGTGTCGTTTGATGCGCCTCGGTCTAGTAGAGGGCAAGTAACAATTTGTTTCCAAATCCTTCCCAAATATTATCAAATAATACACAAAAAACTTTGCGGGGGAGTGTTAAGCACCTAAAACGCCTATTGTTGAAGGGAGGTTGACATTTAAAGAAATGATCAATAGTTTATTAGATTTCTCACGACAATACTAATCGATTGGGTCAATTATTAGTCGGATAATTCTAGATTATTATGGATTATTCTTCGTAACACTGCATTATGTTTAATTCTTTGTCTCACGAATATTTCAATAATAGAGTGTATTATATATATATATATATATATATATATATATATATATATATATATATATATATATATGCAGAACGCATTTGGCATATGTTGTATGCCGTGTACGCTTGCCATAAGATTAAATAAATAAATAAAATAAATAAATAAATAAATAAATAAATAAATACATACATACAGTACAGAAAGTATACTTAAGTTGCTGTCAACGCAACCCGTGAATAGCAAACATTTAATGATGGGGCCCCTTCCTTGGAGTCCAGCTGTTGTATGACGTCAGCTGTGTTGTAAGCAGCAACGCACCGAGTATAAAAATTCTATTGATACCCAGTATATGCGAATAGGCGGAGTATCACAACCCAATATTTGTATTTCTCATTTAAAATCAAAATTGTTTCATTATTTTATATTTTTTGCGGATTCCTGCTTATCGAACAAAACAATTGACCCCTCTCACATGGCTGGAGGTTACATAGTTTTCTTTCATTTTCTGCGCGCATAGAAAATTAATAATATAGATAATAAAAGTATCACATTTTGGTGAGTAAAAAGTCGCCTAAGTGCTGTTCCGCCAAGAAGGGAAGGCCAGCGGTCGACGGCGTGTGCGGAGGGGGGGGGGGGGGGCTCGAGGGCCGGGGTTCGAGGGGCGGCGGAGTGGGCGCAGCATTCCACGCGCGGAGGACTCTCGATAGACCGCGATTTCCCGGATCGCCGTCCTCCTCTTCCACAACAAAAGGACCGCCACCGCCCCCGCCGGCGACGGTGCACAAGTGCCGGCGGCGATATTCCGAGGGGCAGACGGGCATCTACGCCAATCAGACGCTGTCCGGGCTTCCCGTTTGATGGAAGCAGCGGTACTTGCTAGGACATTATCAAGCGCTTTGGAATCAAGGTCTCTACATTTTTCTTACATACATTTTGCAAGTCAGGTGATGGCAAAAATTGAACTCTTTCTGAGTATTATTCATGGATAAAGAACTTGTTACTTCGATAAATTTTTCGTCAAGTATGGTTTCATAAATTTTAATATCATAATGTCTCTAGGAGCTAAGAAAAGTGATAAGAGGAAAAGGGATAAAATAAAGTTTATCGTAAATATATACTATTTTCTGATCATTTTTCTTCATTTTACTAAAAACAGAACGTGTTTCTACATGTGTCACTTTTCTTGTGCATCGTCGATATTAAGAATTAGGAAACGATAGTTTATTGTCGAAATTGATGTGTTTCGCTCTTTCTCTGTTAAGAATATTAATAACGCGTTTAATGTTTGCCATTAATAAGTGTAGCTTTCCTTGTCTATTGTAAATATTTTGATGCAAATGAAGATAAGGAATTTTAACACATGTTATACGTATGTAAACCACACTTTTATTTATAACAGTCTTTACTATTTTGAGCTACGCCAATTCATCCGGTCACGTGGGATGATCGCGGACCACCGGAGAGGAGCGTGTGCATTTCCATGAGTTATTAGGTCCCGCCCTCAATGACCGTTTATCCATAAAAAAGACGGCTTATCAGAGGCGCAGAAGGAAAGCCACGACGTTGCCACGCGCGATTCGCCTCGCGTGACTCCGGGGAAGATGCCCGCCGCGGCTCGTGAGACGCTGCTGCGCATAATTGCAGGCTCGCGGGCCGACATTAGAGACGTGGAGGGACGCTCGCCGTCCTGCTCCTTGCCCCTGTCACGGCCCTCGCCTTCCATCGCGCCCTTAGATGCATTCTGCAAAGCGACGATACTTAGGGACGGATTTGTTTACTAATGCCGGTATTTCGATGACAATATAATGACTGAGTGCGATGTGTGGTTTATGGATTACATAATATAAATAGGTATTTCACTAAACTAAAATATAAATACACGAGGACAATTTTTTTGAAAGTACGATATTTGGATATGGAAATGTATTGAAGGTTTAATAGAGGTATTTGGTATATTGGTATTGTATACGTAATATAAAATATACAGTAGGTGTTTCCATAGTTTATTATTTCCACCATTATGTCCACCAGTTTATTATTTTCAATCGTAATAAAGCAAAACGTGAATCCTTCAAGGGGTACTATTTTTCATTTGTCAGCCTTGAAAAGGGTTTCAATACTCTAATACTCAAAATAAAACAAGGAAATCTGTAGATTAGAACAATTTTCATTGAAAGTCTCTTAACCAATACTTTTCAGCATATTGCAACATGAAATAAAATGCATATCAATGAACTAATATTCCGATAAAGTAATGCCAGTATGTAGAGAAAACTGATTTTAAGATTGATATGCCAAGCCATGTCTAGGATTTTCATCCCTGGAGATTCCGTTAATACGTAGAATGTTGCAATATGACTTAACTTCAGTGTTGATATGCGAATTTCTTGTTGTATATATATATATATATATATATATATATATATATATATATATATATATATATATATTGCCGTATAGTAATGTTTATCATAAGATGGGAAGAAGGGGAATGAGACGTAAGCTGTTACGTGCCGCTTTCAGACCATAAAATACAAAACAGTCTTACGTGAGTCTGATCTCTATCTCTATCCCCTAGGTTTTACAATCGTTTGAGTTCAACATAAATTCAAAATGCAATTAACTAATTATTTTGGATTTAACTAAAATAATGGATAAAATTGAATAATTTTTATGAAAATTAATTTGTTTACGTAGTATTTCCAAATATCGAAACAAACTTGTCGGAAACAACATACAAGTACATGAAAAAATAGAGCCTATAGGAAAAGCCGATGTCCCGCCTCCATCATCCAGAGCGAAATCTCCGCGTGGAGTGGCGGCGCGTGTGAGGACGGCGCGGCCGAGGCGGTTGCATGCCGACGTACTTGGAAGTTGCAAGCTGCATGCACTCCGCATCGCACCCTTCGCGGCGCGCGCAAAAGACGCGCCACGAAGCAGCGGAGGAACGCTCGCCCCGAGGTGGAGAGGCAGTGAGAAGCTGTGTGTGATCCCGGATGGAGGCTGTCGAGAATGTGTGTTGCGGTAGAGCAGGTGGTAGTCGATGGGGATGCGTCCCAGTTAGTGGTTGCAGGCATACTCTTAATACATTGCCCGTAAGGTTCATTACCACTTTTAAACTTGTTCATGCGGCCGCGTGATGCGTTTTAGAATATTTGTGGTAATCAGACGATCATAGGGAAGTAATATCGAAGTTCATTGTAGGAAGTGATTATTGTTGAGCTCGATTTTCACGGTAAAAACGAAACATTATCGGCACACAATGAGTGTATATGAGGCTGTGAGATACAGTACTGCATCTTTGCAAATAGAGCTCTTCAGTGTAATTGTAGAAGTATTTGATCTATTTATTTCTAATTAGCATCAACTTGTTTTTCTTTTAAAGGCAACTGCTTTGAAGACTTCAAGAGTAGTATTCAGAGAGTCTGGATTCAATTGAAGTCCTATCCCTGAGAATATAGACCGCACTGTATCGTTTTAACTGATTCATATCCCCGAGTTACTTCCAAGAAACTAGAAATCTAATATCAAAATTTAATGTTGCTTTGTGATGAATAATCTTTCGAGCAGTCTGGGTCGGAGAAAAACCTCTTTCTGAGCACATGTCTTAGGTAGTTAAAGTTGTTAAAGATAGTCATTCAGGAGGGAATAAATATTGCCAATGTAACTTGCTTGCTGAACATTTGAATTGATCAAACATTGAATATAAAGTCTGTTCATTCCAGACTTTGTTTGCTGAGAGATGAGTAGAGCGGTTACCTGGAGGAGGTTAAAGATGCATATCGGATCTTCATCCTAACTCACCACTTCCATAATTTTCTAATTTTAATGAGTGACACGTGGAAACGAAGACTTGATGCCACGTCATAAGTGGTGTGTTACACGCTTTTTTCATTCATCGCTGATTACGCGAATTTGTAAGAAAAACACATAGTTACAACTCACGTGACGACTGATTCTGAGAAAGACCTTAAGAAGAAAATGTACGTAAATTGTTAAACTAATACTTATTACTTTTAACTGAATACTTTCAATGAAAACTTGAAAACTTGATAATTCCTTCTCTACGCGCCAGATTTCCTCAGAGGCAATAGTAAAAATAGAAAGCATCAGAAATAATACAAAGCTATATTTAATATAAGCAGACGCTATTATGCGATATTCATGAACTATTTCATGTGGATGGATTTAATTTGAAAATAATTATACGCTAGGAACTAATGCCCACGTGCAGAAGTAATGTTCGTGGTTGAGGATGTGAGTGTCCCAGTGTCAGGGTCCGGGCAGAGAAAGTGTTTGCTCTTGAATCCGTCTGGGAGGTCCTTCTTTTTGCTCACAACACGAAAAAACATTAATACAATTTTAATTGCCTATAGAAACAGTTTATAAGAAGTTTCAAGGTCATGTATTTCTAATTCAGTGCCTCGTTATTTACTGCATGCAATCTAGATGGAGTCAACGGCCCTAGTTTTTCAGTCACTTCGAATCGGTGTGAACGAATTCTTAATCACAGGGAATCCTTTACTGAAAGGCCGTATAAGGAGCAGCGGAAACAGTCTGTAGTCCAAAACAGTTATATTGGAATCTAGTGAAGAATTGATCGCCATACCGATTATATTTCTAATACTGGTGTACTGAGCACGGAGACATTCCAGTTTTTTTGAACTTTTCTCCCAAACGAACATCCTGATTGAATCCTCAGAGACTTATTGTAATATTTTTTAAGTGAACCTATATTTTAGTTCTCTTTACAGTTAGGCACATTTTCGAAGACTGCATTCCAGGCAGCTGGATGGAGCCCTTTCTTTGTAACAGCTCTTCGCGTGCTCGAACAACAGGACTTTAATCTTACGGGGTATGCGGGAGAGAAACCTCTCATGTAAGTAGTTATATGTGATACCTGTCAATGCAAGAAATAATTTAAATTACGGGCAACATTTTTATGAGCTAAAGAAAAATACATTGAATTTAATGCATTTATTTCAGCACAATTTTAATAAAAGTTAATATTCTTTTAAATGAAGTAAATATTTTTGTAGCATTAATATTCATATTATAGTTTTATTACTAATTAAGGTACAAAAAAGTAATTTTGATATGAGACACGCGATTTTTTCAATGTTTTAAGTCCGTTCGGAGAAAGAGATTTATATTGTGGATTAACGAAAAGGATTAAGTAGTTATAATCTCGCCTTTCAAAATGAAAATATTATAATCTCGCAAGAAACCTGCGCGATGACTCAAAAAACTGACGGTGATTCACTGGTTGATACATCGAGAAAAATATGGAAGTGCTCCTTTGTGGGTTCTTAACAAAAAGAAGAAACGTATGTATCCACCTTCTGGAACGTCATATAATATTTTGAAAGTAAGTATTCAAAGTAACATGGTTAAGAAATTAATAAGGAAGATAAACTTTAGGGTGAATAAAAAGCTCTTTTAAAACACGCGAAGGAAGAATTTTCAGAATTGAAGAGACCTAAAGTGATGGTATCTAACTGTAAAAAGATTACGGGACGAATTAGAAATTGTAAGTAGACAATTGACTGGAATTTTAAAATGTTGACGACCTACTACGCAGACATGGTGAGAGTTGGCCGTTGCTGCCGCGTGTGTCTCATGTTTTGGTAAATGTCTCCGAGATACTCGGCGCCTTTCCTTTGATGCTCAAAGGGCCACGATGCAGCTCCGCGCCGGTCCCGCAAAGGACCAGTCGAACCGAGCGCAATGGGCTTCTCCGGAGGGAAGCGCTTTGCTGCTGGGAGCTGATCACAGCGCTCCGCTCAGAGGGTTGTCGAACCAAAGTAGAATTTAAAAAAACAAAAAAAACAAAACAAAAAACAATTCGGCAGCCTTTGCAAATACAATGATTACTATTGTCCCGAGAAAAACCTCGTACGACAAATCCAGTGGGATCTATCTTTAATCAATATGTGTAAATCCTCAGTAATAGAGGACAAATTACGTCTTATGGTCTTTTGATACCCCTGAAAAGTAGTTCAAACTGATGTGTTACATGTTTATTAACCCCCGGCCATACCGTTATTATTATAATTAAATTTAATAGTATATCTTGGTAAGCATTTGTGATTGAAACTTTCCTCATCGTAATGTGTTAACTATATTGAGGATAACTCCTAGTACAACTATCAAAATGCCAGCTTTCCATCTCAAATATCTTGGTTCTATTTTTTTAAGTAAAATTTATGGTGGGCAAAACAGTTTGCCCGAAGATATTGTTTTGCTTCCTTTTCTTTTCTTTCTTTCTTCTCACCACTGTACTGACATTAATGTGATTAAAATATTCTCGTCAAATAATTCACCATTTCAAATACTTTATAATTCTCGAATATATTAATTAGTAATCAAACAATGCCATACTACACTCACATCTCTCTGATATTCATAATATAGTTCAAAATATTAGAATAAAAACTTCAAATATCTTATTTTATTTCGAAAAAAGAAATTATCTATGATATTTTGATATTATAACAGAACATGTTGGACGACAAAATAATTAAATGACATACAATTCAGTAGGCAGCATTTTATAATTTACTGCAAAACGATGTATATTCTCATCATTTGAAGTAAAAGAAAATCATAACTGCGAATTCTGGAGTTAGCCAAGTAAACATTAAAGAGATGAAAGACGAAGCTAAAAGTACCAGGAACGGAAGGAAGAAATAATTTATAAGGAAAGTGTGTCGACTCATTTCATTCACAAAACCCGTGAAATGAGAGCGTAGCAACTCGTGCCCGGCGCGCTGCCACTATCCGTTTCCGTGCTCTCCTGCGAGTGCGGAGAGCGAAGGCAGAGTCCACCCCCGAGGACAGGGCAGACAGCGGCCTTAGAGGCGCTGACGCCAACGCCGCCCCGGAAGGGCTCTCCACAGCTGGTCGCCCCCGCGGGGCGTCTGGAGCGCGAAGGCCATTTGCGGCTCATCAAAGACGTAGCTTCTTTCGAAATGTAAAAAAAAAACAACAACAAACTATTTCGATCATTGTGGGGAAGAGAATTCTAGCGCCCGACTGCTCTGGGAGTTTTTCATGGTTTCTGCGATCAATATGAGTATTCTGGTGCAATACACTAACGAACTAATATATGCCGCACGAGATCTCTCCATCCTCATCCTTGGCAACACTTCCCTTACGCGCGCGCGTACACACACACACTTATATGCACACACCACCTCACAATTCGAAAGACCAGATATTGAGGACTTGGCGGGAGTCTGGTGCGATGCAGCGGTGGACCAACTGGGGAAGAACACCGCCATCTTCCGGGGTACACATGCATTACGCTTACGGGAGCTGTGGCCTAAGTAGTTGGCGTGTGCAGAAACAATATTCACTCATCTACTAAACTTAAAATGAAAAATAGAACAACATTCTAAAGAATTGTCACTTATTTCTGAGGGTTACTCGAGTTGTAGCGATTTGAGTGCTGGTCTTTAATCGCTAGGAAAGTTGACCCATGTAAAGGTTGTGATAGGCAATTGTTCGAGATTGGATATCTTGGAGTTCTGCCGTTTTCCTTAGCCTTTCATTCCATCGTTGCTCTGTATAATCAACACCATCCATCACCATCAGTTCCATCGATCTCATCGTAGTCGGAAAGATGTTGATATCCGGATAACAAAATAATAGTCCAAGTAGTATTGGAATTGTGTTTAATCGGGATTGTGATTATTCCGTTTTATTCCCAAATAAATATGTAGACTAAAAATGCTGATTATTTGTCAGTCATAGGATTATTTTTCCCAGCCGGAGCCACTTACTTCCTTTATCCCATTAAGGTGTATCTTGAACCATATATTAGACACGAACACGTTTCGAACTCTCCGCATCTGAGGTCAAGACAACGCGTAACCATCATCACAGAAAAGGAACATACGTCTTAAGCCCAGGATATAATTTAAACCAGCGACCCTTCGGACTCGGCGGTGCATTAGAAGCCGCTGTAGCCACGTTGATCATTCAGATTGACACAAACAGCCTTAAATCAAAAAGAAAAAAAACGAATTAAAAGTTTGTTGAATGTGTTTACAAGTCCTTAGATATCTTGAAATAATCAAGCCTATTAGGAATCTACTTCACCCTCAAGCTGAGGATTTTTTTATTATTATTATTCTGTTTATTTACAATCTGTTTTCTTAACAAACATTCAGTAAATATGTTATTTATGCATTAATTGAAGCTAGAGTACATCGTCATGAGGGTTGTTGAATCGGAAAGGTAATTCCAGAATATGGTGTCTTTTCAGTCGGTGTTCTTCTTCGCTATTGTCCAGTAGATTGATGGCTGATGGATTTGGATGTTTGTCTAACCTCTCTTGGTAGGTGGTGCTACGCTGAGTGATTCCTTCATATATTGTAGGTATCATCAGGTCTCGACGTAGTGTTTCATTCGTTACGTACCACGGTGCGTTGGCTAATCTTCTAATGCATTTTGATTCGAATCTTCTGAGTATTTCGATGTTTGATTTGCTAGCGGTTCCCCAGAGTTGAATTCCGTAAGCTGAGGTTTTGACGACCCGCCTTTCACGACCTCTGCGACTTGTTCTCTCCAGGTGTCAGTAGAAGTGGCAGCCTGAGAAAATGAGCATTTGTTGGCGCACGGTTCTAACAAGAGCGTTAACACGCCCTTGTGATTCGAGTGCATTTACAATGGTGGAGGTTATTCGGGTTCATGACCTACAGATAGCATCATGGGAGATGAATAAACCGTGAATATTGCAGTGTTACACTGATGAACACCAGAATTGGCAAGTACCTCCTGACACTTACGTCTGTCTGGATTTTGAACTAGGTAGTAATATTCAAGAATATGTTGAAAAGTTGTTATGAGAAGAAATACGATACATTTTTTCGTCTTAAACGGCAATAAAGCGACGTAATTAAATAAAAGTTTAATTGAAATTACCTGTGAATGTATATTATTTCTAACATGCAATTACTTTATTTACATTTATTGCTTTCACTTAAAATCTTTATCATCTTCATTACTTTTTAACCATCGACAAAAGTCCTTAGTTGTTTCTGCGAAACCATTAGAAAAGGATGGATGCTTTCGAGTACAATTTATTTCGTATTAAAAACCGTTAGTTCAAATCGTGTGAAATAGTATTTCTATTTATATCCACTGCTAAGATTGCCAGAAATCTTGTGCCAAGTAGCGCCAAAATGGGCGTGCGCAGCGCGATGACCACGAGGGAGCCTCTTCCGCCGACGCCGGCGATTGCGGCGGTGGCGGTGAGGGTAGGGGAGTTTATCTCGGTGTTGCAACACGTTAACGACGCGAGCGCCGTGGGGACATGGGGACTATGCACATGGGGACGAAATGCTTGCAAATCAACGCAAAAAATATGCATTTTCTGAAAAGAAAGTGAGTTGTGAACATACACGATTTCAAGAGGGAGCAATTCCCCTGTTTAAAAATGTAGTAAATTAAAAAAAATATTTTCAAATAATTTAAAAAAAAGGTTTAAATGATTCCAATATTTTAAAAATACTTGCAAAGTATATATTATTGGTGATTTTATAAACACTATTAACAATTAGCGTTGTTGACACATTGCCGGCCAAATTACTTCGAATTTGGCGACTTGTCGTCTTTAACAGGGCATTTGATGTTCTTTGAAGACATTTCAGAGGAAAAGATTATACATTTTAAACTTGGCGCCTCCGAGATCTTCTCTGCTGATCAAACATTCATTTCTTCATGCAATGTTCCTTGGTGTCGATTGTCAACTTCTTTCTATTAAGAGCGTAGGCTTCTTTCTATTAGTTCGGAGCGTTACCGAAAGATCGCACCAGCTCCTGGATAGCTCCCGCTAAAAATTGGCATTGTCGAAATACTAGAAATTTTCTATCGCAGACGCCTGCTCGCATTGTCACACGCTAATGCGGAAATCTGAGTAAAAGCGTTTTGAACGACTTCAAGGTTCGACCCAGAGTGTGCCAGGCACTGGATGTAGTAGAAACACGAAGCAAAAGGCCACGGAATTCGTAAGGAAAGGGTTAGTTTTCGTTTGGACAGAGGTAACTGTGACAACTTCTTCAATACTCGTTAATTCTTTCTCCAAGTAACAATCCTTGTCAATTGTGTGTCATCTCTTTTCCAGAACACTCTTGTCCGACAAAAACTACTGAGATAGAAGAGGCGATGTTTCGTTGCCATTTCCATCAATATGCTCTCCCAACTTTTCTTCGACTATTTCGCCGCCTGAGCAAGCATTATTGTTATAATTTAATATTTTACAGATAATCTCTGTTTTTATATACAAAATATTTCGAGTAGTAATTCAAAATATAGTTCAAATATCGTTTATATATTTTAGTTTTGAACTGCTTATAAATTCGGAAGTGAACATCGAAAATAAATTATCAGTTAGATAGTTATAAACACAAAACCATTCCATTAAAAATAATTTAATTTTTTTAAATGCTCGCCTAAATAATTTCTGTAGGTGCTTTAGGAAATTGATTGGTACATAAATGTTATACGAAAGAGTTTAATTGTAGAGATGGTCGATCATTACACATTCAACAATAAATTTAACTAAGCAAGCTTGTAATTCTTTTGTAACCTTTATTGAAGAAGATACTAAAAATGGGATAAAAATCTTTTGCAATATCTCAATTCAGTGGGTAAATTTATATCCAGTGACAGTATGGAACTTAGCTATATCTCATTATCCACGCAATTAGTATAACATCTAAAAATACTTCATGAAAATGCACAAAAATATAGTTTCATTTTTTATTTCGGCTTGAGGAACATGTATGTCTGTTGAAGCATGTCCTACAAATTGAGCAACCTTTTTAATAGGCTTATTTTATGTGTGGGTTCGACCCACAATGCGTTGCTGGCGCCGCGAGGCTTCGCCGCCTTCAGCCCGTTGTTGCGCCTGCGCGAACGGAGGCAAAGTGATTCACGACTAAAAGAGATCTTTGGACGTTTTGCTTGTGTCAGACGGGGCGTGACCTGCACTCAGAATGAGAAAAGATACATAAACCTATCATGCTTTGAGGTCGCGGCCGTTATGTTGCTTCCGCGGCGATTGCGAAAAGCGTAGGTGAGTGCAATTTGCCAACAGGTTATTAGCACAGTTGGCACACTCAGAAATAACGCAGTCCTTGCACAGAAATGAGCTGTTATGTTTTTTATGACCAGGGTCTACAATTCTGAAAAGAGGTACTTGAACGGCGTAGAAAATAAATCAAAAAGTCAGTAAAACTGCACTGAGTTCATACAAAGCGAGTATGGTTTCATGAAATACGACAAAATGGGCAATAAAATAAATTCAATAGCATACAATGTATATGAATTTAACAAATTTAAAATGTGATAAATTTCCATTTTAGTGAAGTTAAACAATCGCAAAACCGTTAATTCTCGGCCAGCTACTCCATTATGCGAGTTGCTGCATACGGAGTACCCCACTATAAAGTGGTTTCCTCAAACAACTGAGGGAGACCTCAGCCAGTGACGCTGTGAGAACTGCCAAATCTGAGTAATTCCACCCCCTCCCTTTTCTCATAGCACCGTAGCCCACTGACTGGGAACCGCTGTCGGACTATGTTGTCAGTTCCGTGTGTAGAACGTGGGAGACGAAAAGAATGGAACGCCGCTTTTGGCGAAGTGTCTCTGAACTTAATCACCGATTCCCCCGCGCGGTAGCCGGGAAGCGGTAGGAGCTACTCCGAATTACTAATGCCTTTTTCCGAGAACCTGCTGGAAAGTATGGCGAGCGCGCTCGTCCACAGCTCCCTTTCCCTGCTCGAGGACGCCTCCGTGAGAGACTGAGGTCCGTCTGCCCGCCGCCGCGGACAGCAGTCACTCGCTCCAAGTGACGCCCTCGTTTCCCGGCGCCGCCCTTTCCCCGCGGCGAGCGACCAGCCACAAGAGCTGCTCGGGGCCCGAGGCTCTTGGTCGCTCGCCTTACGGAGGCCGCGCTTAAGGTGGTATGTTTGTAATTAAACTCTCAACCATTTATTACCTCTACACTCGTATATTAACAATAGGCAAACTGAGCATTTAAATAATTATTTGCAAATAGTTGAAAGAGAAGTATTGAATAGTTGCTATAAATGGAATGTTAGCAATGTATGAATGGAATGTTAGCATAATAGCTTAATAGTTTACTAATAAATTTAGTATCTCGCATGATGTTTCATTTTCATAGTTTGGCTATACCTAATACAAGTTAGGTTGACTTCGGTCTCACCGGTAGTTTTCTTTCTTTCTGCGTTGACTATTAATCCACATTGTATACATTGAGTATGCATTATCGTCAAATGGCTACTGATTACAATTTTAAATTAGGGAGGTTTCTCCTGAGCCCCAAGAGAAATAGTGTTGACAATAGCATGGTTTGTGCAGCATAACTTCTGGCCAAGATTCAGTACTTCCGGCTGCGATGAATTTAGCAGCGTTTTTTTATCAATCACTCCTCAGAATACGGTGAGATATGTTACATTCACTACCATGTGATTCCTAAAAAGAAGAAAAAAATGCTTTCAGCGCATAACTTCTTCTGTAACTTATAAAAACGATGTCCGTGAAAGTGTTTTCATAAGCGCCCACACTGATTTAAACTAATTTGATTTAATGTAAAGGTCGGTAACGGCCATTTTTTCTTACTATCTTAAAAAACGGAGATTTTGATTTCGTTTAAAGTATTTATTAATTTGTCGATATAATGAACCTAATCGACCGTAAGTGACGTGCTCGTTTCCCGGCCCCGCCCCTTCCCTGCGGCGAGCGACAAGAGCTACTCGGGGCCCGAGGCTCTCGATCGCTTGTTGCCTTACACTGGCTACGCTTAATCTTCAGTCGCGTGGCTGAGAGATTTGCTGTTCCACAACCGATTAGGGTGCATACACAAACCCTGCCAACCCCGAAATAATTTTCATATCATTGATTCTAGGCTCATTAACAGGAGGTTTGATAACTTGAGATTCGAAAACTCAAGACACTAGGGAGCTGAAGCACAGAGTAGAGTACAGCAATAGACAATAGTATTGACCTTCTGCGAATGTTTAATTGGATCTTCGCATCACTTTGGAGCATCTGCCCATTTCTACGTATTAAAATACTGTTTTAAAGTATTTTAAAACACTACATATATTTTTCAATGTTAAAATATATTTCAAGTTTTCAATCACTTGATTTTCAGAAACACTGTTATCTACAGAGTGCAACTGCCAGGGGAAATTTTTTTTGCCGTCAAGTTATAGTGGCACTAATGTTTGTTTATATTTGTTAAACAAAGGACTGTCACATTGGGAAATAATTTGTAAATTGAAGTGAAGCTCATAGCCCCCGTTGATTCCGGAGGAGTGTAGTGATTAGTTACACAAAATGGGAAAGAGTGTTGAATTTACTCCTTGGAAGAAAAGTGTCATTCTTGCTCTAGCATCTGAGGGAAAGTCTGCAAGATATGTAGCTAAGAAAATAGGTTTTAATCAATCTACAGTGAGTATGCTATTGAAGAAACAGCGGGAAATCGGATTTGTGGACAGAAGACAGGGGAGAGGACATAAGAGAGCAACTACAGCGAAACAAGGCGGAATACGGAAACGAATATGCTTGAAGATCAGGAATATGACCTCATGTGAACTTCTAAGTGAATGGGAATAGTCAGCTAGTGTTGTTCCTAGTAGTAGAACTGCTCGAAACAGGTTATTGGAGGTAGGATTGACGGCAAGAAGACCACAGAAAAATCATTTACTGACTAAAAAGATGAGACAGGCTCGATTAAAATAGGCCAAAGAGAAAAGGGAATGGAGTGAAGAAATGTGGGCATGACTAATGTTCTCGGATGAGTCAAAATTTAATCTGTATGGAAATGATGGCGAGATCTTTGTTCTTCGTGGCGAATAAGTTCTCCCTGAATGTGTGGAACCTAAAGTTAAGTTTTCTCAAAGTCAGATGGGATTCATATCTTCGAAAGCAATATGTACACATGGTGCAAGGGACAGTAAATATTGAAGTTTCTATTTACATTTTAGCAAACAAACAATTTCTATCAATTTTGGAAAATTTTGGATAAGCAAAGAACTGCATTTTCTGGATGATTCAGCACATTGTTCTGGACCTAAAAAGGTACAAACATTACTAAAAAAACATCAAATAAAAAAAATTAGACAGGCCAGGAAACAGCCTGGACTTAAATCCGATTGAGAATTGCTGGGAATTAATTGGGAATGCAGTTTTCGAAAGAAATCCAGAAACAAGAAAGTACTTCAAGAAGCTATTCACAGTGAATGGTTCAGCCAAATTTCAACTATTAAAGATTTAATATTATCAGTGCCCCGGAAGTGTAAAGCTGTAATAATATATAAAGCTCGAGGAGGGAATACACAGTTTTAAAATCTATTTCTACGTATTAAAATACTGTTTTAAAGTATTTTAAAACACTACATATATTTTTCAATGTTAAAATATATTTCAAGTTTTCAACAATTAGAATATAGTACATGCAGACATTTATTTTCTGGGTTTGTTACTTCTAACTCCCCCAAGTTCACGCTCTTATTTTTTCTTTACAATTACAGCGCAATTTACAAAAAAGACACGAAAAGCTTCAGTAGTGTGATTATTTCCCTTCCCACTGTCAAGATGATTGAGAACATTGCGGACATTATAGTGTAAGTTCTACTGCGTCATTGTTCCCTCAAGTGGCTTCTATCTAGGCCGGTAGTAACAATGAACTTCCCCGGAAGCTTTCTCCGAGCATAAAAAACGCCCTCGCGCCGGATAAACGCAACTTCGCGGCGCCGGGCTCCCTCGAATCGTCGCTGCGGAATGAGATATTTTCGTTTTTCGCGGGCGCCGCGCCTCGCTGCTTTTGTGTCCGACCGGCGAGGTGGCCGGGGCCGCCGGGACGACGCGGTGAAAGGCCGAATCAGCTGGCAACAACTCGTGGCCAATTCGGTGGGCGAAGGTGGCCGCCTGTAGACCTACATTTTTGGGTGCCGGATGCTCGAATAAGGTTCGGATAGGGTCCGTCCCGCAACTGGCTCTGAAGGATACTAACGGGTTTTTTGGTGGGGCTTCTATTTATTGAAGTTGGCGTTCATAAGTGTCTCTGGGAGATCGTTTCTCCAATCTAGCTATTGATTTTTTTTCGATTTTTTAAGAGAAATGTAGCCCATGAATTACGTGTGCTATTCAAAAAATATATTTTCACGCTCCAGATTCCATACTTGCAATGGCAACACCTATTTTTAGGTATTCTGAGCTTTCTGCTAACTTATTTGATTCCAATATTTCTCAGGAGGCTTCGGTTCTGAAAATTAAGTTTTCAAGTACATTATCCAATATCTATTCATACGTCATGCTGTACATCTTGAAGAGACAAACATTGTAATATATTATTTGAAACTTAGAGATTGTTTTTTATTAAAATTATTGGTTATGTGAAGAATCATACAATAAAGTTTCCACGAATACTTCACTAATAAGTCACTTTCAAACAAGCACAGAATATATTAAATAGATATATGTATGTTGTTTGTTTCTATAGGAGTAACAATGTTTTATCAAAGTTATTTTATTAAATAGTATTTTTTAGATTTGGTTTTAAACACATTCTCCAATTAGACAAGTTCTCTTTTTAACATTCCAAAATCATCTCTAAATAACGCTTACCGATCGAGCTTTCACATTAGGGGTAATGAAATTGCACCACGATGTTTCTGATAATGTGCTTTGCACCCGTTCGGCTCCGTTGGGCTGCTTTTCTCCTAGAGCGTACGTTTCTTTGGGTTCGCCATTTCGGTCGAGAGAGCGGGTCTGCCTGCGTTGCGGCTGCGGCGTGCCGCGCGAAAAACTCGAAGGAGCTTCCGTGTCGCAGGACAACAGTGCGCGCGTAGAAAGGTTGTCCCACTGCCCTAATGAGGTGCAACGTAGCTCGGCGCTTCTCTTCGTGCGAGGGCGCACAAGTCGGCGCAAGTGAGGAAACCCACAAGGACGGAAAACGGGCCCCTTAAATTCTTTCTTTTGTGGGGGCTTAGGATCATAAGAAGATCAAGATATCGTGTGTTTTTCGGTTGGCGAATTACAGATTTCTTACTATTTCTTAGAAATTATTGTGCTGGAACCAGGCGAGGCGAAGTATTTACAAATTAGATTGAGTATGACTTGTCTATAACTTTAATATGTTTTTCCGAGACAGTTACCCTACATATATTTATGAAGTACTCGAAATTTATTGACTTTTGAAATGAGATTTCTATGAATGATTACAATGAATTCTGTTGGGAAAGTTTTTGGTGACTTGTGTATTATAAGGCTTTGAAAAAATAACACATTTTTTTAGTTTTGAAAATGTATTGTTTCCTATACAATTAGAATGCAAAATTCATTTCTTTCGCGGATGTGCAGAATCTTAAAAAATAATATTCCTGTCAGCGTTTTTCAGAATTCCTATCCACCTTCATTACTCGACATTCAATATTTGAAAATTTGATTCTTGAGGTCAACATAAAAACATGTTCTGAGATATTAATGGGTATGGGAGGCGGTTGCGTCTTTGAAAGTCATCAGGAATAATGTGTTTGTCACGGTATATTTATTATGGGTGAAGAACCGAAGCCAAGTTTCAGAGAGGATGAAAATGCAGTCACAGCTACGCAAACAACTCAACTTTAGAGTAAATCGCAAGAGACAAGCAGTTGACAGGTAAACATGTGGGTAAGTAGAAAGACACAGACAGGCGGATACTGTGTTAGCATCACGCCGGAATAAGGTAGAGATTCTTCCTTGTACATACAAGTGTATTGTTTCAAAAGTGCAACTAGAATATAACAACATATCTTATCAAGAGGATTTCGTAAGTTTATTTTTTATCAAACAACTTTACGTTCAGACGATTTCACTAAAGTTAATTGATGTTATTGTGAAATGTTATTAACAATATGGACATGACAATATCTTACATCACAGCTCCATATGTTCAAAAAATGAGTGACAAGAAATTTCGATTTCTGGTCCCCGATTATTTTTTGTTGCGAAAAGCTGCTCTTTAATTGTAAATATACGATAGTATAGATATGACCTCAATGTTCTTGCTTCATACAAAAAAAATATTGATCCAACGTCATCACGACGCAGTAGAAAATGTGCTCCAAAATAGGTTTCGAGCGATTTAGAATACTTAATACTTCTCTAGTTTATTAAGAAGCCATGACATTAAAAATATTTTTTAGATTGTCTCGACTACATGACTCTGGATAATAACGCGATGTCTCTGGGTGGTAAGAGAAATAAAATTTTATTATAGATTGATTTTTTTAAATTAATTTCGAAGTGAACTGAATAACGACTGTTATTAAATTGAGTGCAACCATGCGTCTGCACAGCCAAACCCTTTCTTTCCAGTTGTGAAGAATTATTGCTTCTTCTGAAATTGTGACCAATGGTGCCATCAAAAACTCTCTTTCAATATCGCAGCCTTCTTAAAATAAGTCTAACAGCTAATTCGATGTTAATTGCACTAAACAGCTTGAAACTAGTATTGCACGTCGTCTTACTGACACTCTGATGGCTGCGGAACAATGCTTTTTATTATTTTTATAATGAAGTCTAAGAAAATTCGTAATAGGGTTGTTGATGGTCGTCTTGATAGCTGATTTCGAAAAGGCACTCACATCGTAAATATCGAATAGAATGCATTTACTATGCACATGCCTGGTTGAATTTCATTTAATAAAAATATTTATACTTCAGTTAAATCTAAATCTATGGTGAAAGTTAAAGATTATTTTATAAGAGATTATACTATTTGAAATACTATAATGTATCTAATGGCTAGTGAGAGTGTTTACTTTTGTGTTCATTATACTCCGAAATCTCATATCTTTCTCTTTTCTAACATGTATTGCCCAGTAATATAGTACATGAAATTGGTGTGTCCTCTAACAACTTACAGACCATATTATTAAAAAGGAATTTTCTCTCACAACCTTTACACGTCACGTAATTATTACAGTCGGATAGCACAACCCAATATATTTTTTATAAATGTGATGTCTACATTTCAACACATTTTTGCTCTTTGTGCATTATACAATGGAAGATTTTCATAAATGTTAATGGGATCTACGACTTCACGTAGCCAACAGCTGTTCTTTTTATTAATCTCAAGTAGAAAGTTTTGCTTGCATGAGAAAAGTACACATCGTCTTCTACCTAACCATATTAGAACTATTCGAATATTATGTAAGAGATGAACGGATTCAGACGTTGCATAAACGATTTGTTGGTGTTATGATTACCTTCCTGGATTAGAATACTATTCAAGGTACGCCATCGGGGTACTCGGAGCATGTTAATGGTGGTGTGATTTACTGAGCCAACGATACGATACGGAAGCAAGATTTATCAACCTTCGTTTCAAGGGGAGGTTCTCGGCGATAAGTAAGGCGCATATGAGGCACCACTCACAGAGCAGCTGGCGCACGTGTTTCATTCAGAAAATTCTTTAACGATAAATGAACTTAACAAATAATGTGTTCTGGTCTCATACGATAAAAGTTTATAATATTTGAAATTGTCACAACATCGTTATGAAATAATACTCCAAGAAGAAAACAATGACAAGTAAAACTTGTAAGTAAATAAAATCTGAATTAAAATATTATTTTAAAAGCCAGGTTAAAATATAAGTGATATATAACAAAAAATTGATTATAAATTTTAAGAATTAAGTATTAGCGTAAACTTGTTGTTCGATGTACGTACATAAGTATTCATTATTCAGATGCAAGAGAGTGTCAATAAACTAAAATGAATACTTATCTACAAAATATTTCCTAAAAATTACTATTTTTCTTTTATATTTTCATAAACGTGGTTATTTTTAGTGTATACAATAAATATCATCAAGTTCTTTTTATATTTTTCAATACCTAATTCTTTCAGTTTCGTCCTAAGATGCATAGAAACAATTTCGTCTCTGCTTGAACTTGTATGTCAGCGAACATTCCTAGCAAAACTTTCCTTTTCCGTGTCACAGTGGATGACAGACAAAGGAGGTAATTTACATGCACGGAAAGAGTTCTAGTTCTGTTGCAGGATACATTGAGTGAAAAGTATCTCCGTTCTATTCAATAGCGGCTGTCATAATCCATACCTCCATTTCATCAACCAACAAATTTGCTTATTCATCGTTTTTATTCAAACACAGCAGGCTTTATCTCCGGAGATACTCTTCATATTGCTAACCAATAAGCACAAAGCCTCTGGTTTCATTAAACAACAAAATTTGTCGACAAACTTTGGTGAAGTAACTAAGCACTTCCCAGAGAAATTACATAAGTAACATTTATTCATCTTTATGTGCACAGCGCGCTGGTGTACTTATTACGCGCGAAATGACGCAGCATAATGTTTCTTAAGCGCATTACTGCTGCGCGGTGTGTTCGCGAATCCGCATTCAAAGCACGCACCCTCGATGTCCGGGATCCTCGCTGATTGTCCCGAGTGGGATCAAGAGAAAGTGCGCCGGCGAGTTTCCGCTGGAATCCGGAGGAACCTGCTCAGCGGGTGATGCGCGCTGGTCAGTGCTTCTGCACAGCGGAGAGGACTTTTGCTCCAGACGGAACCCACAGCCCTGCCTCATCTCTTATGACGTAAAAAAAGAAATTCGGAAGAATAATTACTCGTGATCCACAATCTGAAATTTTGTATAAGGTCTTATAATTTGATATGTATAGCATCGTGAGAAATTATGACCAAAAAACACAAGCTTAAGAATTAGCTTTGCGAAGTCCATTGACATCTAATTGCTCCAGAAAATCTTTCCTAATCATGCTATAAATTGTAAACTCATTTTATTCCTGAAAGTCTAGTAAATTATTTCTTACCGACCGGCGTCGGCATTTAATCCCTCCACACAAGCCGACTATTTAGAAACTGAGCACCATCGTTACTAATTGTTGCAATCCCTTCCTAACGTTATTTCATACGCTCTCGTGCATGCGTGTGCGAAATAAGCTCTGCGGTTGTTTTTTCCGCGGCGCGCGCGGCGAGTGTTTCCAGAGAAGAGCGACAAAAACGGAAGGTCGCGGAGGGGTCGTCCTCTCGATAAATTGCGAACATCCGGTGGTCATTTTCACGGCGCATCTGCTTCGCGGGAGTCGTTCACATCTACGGCTGCCAGCGTCCGGTTTGGGCCCCGCTTCGGGTACTTTTCACATGTCAAGTGTTCTGTTCGTACCTAACGACCGCCATTAAACTTCGTGCTTGTGCTATGCATACAAGAGCATACAAGTTCATGTGGCTGTAGATACCATCTTATTTGGGTGGATCTGAATCTGCACAGTCATTTTTCATACATTTTAGTCGTATATAGGTAGTAGTAGTTAAAGAATAATTATTGAATATTACTTGTGATGTTCTTCTTTATTGAAATGCTCTTTAAGAATTGTGTCCTACAACATTTTATGCAAACCTTTTGAGAATTTTAAGCAACATTCTTATTAATGAGTGTAGGAGGATTTGTGTACTTAAAACTGAAGAGGTTCCCGAACATTTTACAACGGCAAGCGATTCTAGAACCTCGTTTCGATTAATATATTCCTTAATATATTTTTACATGACCGTAACAAATAGAAGCAATTATTATATTTATAGAAGTTACGTGTTATTTCGTAGCAGTTTTTTTAAAATTTCATCATATATTTTTACGTGTTATTATCATTAAGAAAGAAACACTGAAACCCCACGCATATCAGGCAGAATGAACATAGTGCTTAGTAATCTGAATACATGAATGAAATTGTTCTGGAAATCATAGACCGAGGTGTGTGCGTGCGGAGCTTGCAGAGGCCGTATTAGCATTTTTGAGTATGTTTTGCGACGTTTGCGCGCTGCTCCTGGGCCTGGCAGGTGTTGGCTTGGGGCGGCGGCGGCCACCGCTGCGCAAAAAGCGCCCGGCCCTTGGATTCGCGGGCCGCCCCAGTGCCAGCCTGAGCCGTAGCAGGGCCAAGCGCCGCGACCGGTTTTGGCAGGCGCCGCGGGATAATGGCGCGTTTACGACGCATCCTCTTCGTGGTCAATGCCGCCCCGCTGCGCCCTGCCAGGCTCCCTTTGCCGATGAGCCACCTTCTCGTATGCTTTGTCTGACCATCGATTCCGTCACCCTCACTCAGTCCTTGGCATGTTTGTCTCACTGTTTTGCGATATACTCAAAAATGAGAATGTCGAAACGACCGTAGTTATTTCGAAAATAATATTTCTGTCATTGTCCCCCTCTTCATTCTTTTTAATTATAAAACAAAGAGAGACTAGACAGTATTCCAAGTGATTAAAAAAACGAAAAACAAAGGTGCATGTTATAACATGTTTGAAATACGTACTTTCGAATTTTTCTCATACAAAGAAATATATTTATAATCGCATTAATGATGTTTAAAAGATCTCCCCTTGGATAGAAATTGACATTTTTAGGTATTAATAATGTTTTTTTAATCTGCCGTCAAAAATGATTGCTTGATTGCAAATGGTTATGAGACAGGCATGAAATAACATTTGTGATAATCCACGGCTAATTTTGACTACTTTCAAGTACACAAAGATACATTTCTGTGCTGCTCAAACAACTGCCTCACATTCCTTAACAAATATACTGTATACTATTTGTATTGGTGACAGTCAGCTTTTATGGAAAAGTTTCTGCTTTTCATATTCTCTCTCTCTCTCTCTCTCTCTCTCTCTCTCTCTCTCTCTCTCTCTCTCTCTCTCTCTCTCTCTCTCTCTCGGTCTATCAGACTCCTCATCGCCATTACATTATTAAAAACGAACCTTGAGTGATATGGAATTTATATTCAGATTGCAATTTTTGTGTATTGGGTTCGACGTACAGTTGTAAATATTGTGTCACAGTTCTAGCTCTTGTGTTTGTGACATAACTTTTTACCTTCTGACTCTAACACTTCTCTTTCTTATGTTACCTCTCTTAATATTACCTCTCTTAACTCTTGAATTTGTTGGGGCAAATGACAAACCATAAATCAAAAGGACTGGTTCCATGACCCCCGTAACGAAAGACATTCTTTCCACTCGCTGTTCGACATGACCTCTACGACCTCCGATTTCACACGTTCGCTTCCTCTCAACAGGCGAGTTTCAGCCGACGCGAGAGACCCGTCCGTTTACTTAGCAAGTGCCCGGCCCAACCCCGCCCACGGCTGACCGTCGGCGACCCGGGACCTCAGCCCTGCCGCGCGGCGCGCCGTCCGCATCCCAATGGCGCGCGTGCCCCGCCGTGCCCGCGGTGCCCTCTCCCTGCGGGGCCGCTGGCCGCCTGCACGCACGGACGTGCCTCCGCGGTTTTAGGCGGCATCCGCGCGCCGAATGCTACACTTTCGCAGCCACAGACGGGCCCCGCCCTCGGCTCCTTCCATTTGCATCTGTACACAACTGTGGGCGCCGCCTCCGTCTGGGTCTGTTTCTCGGCATCGCCACTTGCTCCAGTCGCTGCATTCACGCCACACAATCCACCGCCCGTTCACCTCCCTAACGCCATCACTTCCACCTCATCTTTTATCTACGAGTGTCAAACTAGTTTCGCTTGCACAGCAATCTACGTGGCTATTTTAAATATTATATATTGTTACATCAAAAACAGTTTAACTTTGCAAATAGTATCATAAGTATTTACCACAAGTGAGTGAAAACCAACCCGTGACCGCGAGTGGCGAAATGAACGTCCAAGGTAGCCCCGAGTCGGGGCTACACAGCACATCACAAGTGTTGGTGAACGCTATGGATACCTTATATGCAAACAACAGCGAACAGTGCATTCTCCCAACAGCACAATTTCAACTTTTGCAACAACAACAGCAACATCTGCAACTCCTTCATCAGCAACAACAGCAGCAACTACTGCTGCTTCAACAGAATCAACCCACAGCGCAGCAAGGGCAACCGTTAATGCAGCAGCAACCGCCCCAAACTGCCCTGCCTCAAGAACACCAAAGCGAGGAGATGCACGCAACAACTTCCAACGAAACGCTTTCAAACGTAAGTAAACGAAAGAGAAATGATGATGAAAACTCTATGCCAGTATACAATGTTCAAACTTCATCGCGTTTCGAAGTGCTTCAAAATCTTAAAGACAGTGATCCAAGTACTCCAGAACAAACATTAAAAATTCCGCCCATAATTATGCACAACGTACTTGACTACAACCAAATGATTTCCGACACTAAATCAGTCGTCAAATGTGATTTCACAACCAAGACAGCCGGTGATCAACTAAAAATCATGCTCACTACAATAGAAGATTACCGTAATTTTAGACATCACTGTGTTGAGAAGAACAGACAATTCTATTCTTTCCGCGACCCTTCTATTAAAACCTTTAATGCTGTGTTGAAGGGCATCCCCACATGTTACTCGGAAGCTGACATTTTAAAAGAACTTGAACACAAATACCCTGTTACCAAAGTGACTAGATTATTTGACAAAAAGAAAAATCCAATCGAAATTTGTGCTCTAGAAATAAAAGACAATAGAGACGGGAAGTCAATATTAACTTTAAACCGCCTGATGCATTGCGTCATACAAGTTCAACCTAGAACAAACCGAAACTACCCAATACAATGTAAACGTTGTCAAAGGTATGGACACTCGCAAGCAAACTGCCGACTCACTCCGAGGTGCGTTAGATGTAAAGAGTCACACCACTATTCTCAATGTACAAAACCAAAAAGTGACAAACCGAATTGCGTAAACTGTGGCTTGGAGCACACGGCCAATTACAAAGGCTGTCGCATTTTCAAAGAAACTCAGCAAGCACGTTCAAACCATCTAAATGAACGCAGGTCAGGGTCAGAGCAACAACCGCCGCCGCGCAACAATCCCTCTCGTAGCCCTCCAACATTTAGCCCTCGTGAATTTCCTCCCCTTCCCAAAACCAATACCCCGTGGTCACCGGTTCAACCTTTGCAAACCCAAATGCCAACTGATATATCTCAACTAATAACCACAATAGTATCACAAGTAATCTCAGCCATAATCCCGCAAATTCAAAATATTGTACAGTCAGTGCTAATAAATTTCCATAATGGCAAATAAAATCACATTAATGAATTGGAATGCAAACGGAATTAAAAGACAACAATCACAAATAGAAATTTTTCTTCACGAACACAAAATCGATATTGCATGCATAACCGAAACCCACTTGGTTCTAAATGAAAAATTCAAAATTTCCGGTTATAAAATATATAGAAGTGACAGAATTTCAAATGTTGCAGCGGGGGGTGTTTTGATTGCTCTTTCAACCCGAGTCAAACATCAACGGTCACTTAGCCCCAATACTTCTAACCTGGAAACTGTGTCAGTCACCGTAACCATAGATAATATAGATTACACAATAGTAACAGCATATAAACCTCCGAATAAACAATTTCCAGTAAAAGAATACAAGGAAATATTTAATAATAACACCAACGTTATTCTACTAGGAGACCTAAACAGTAAAAACCAAGCCTGGGGATGCAATTGCACAACCCAGCAAGGCACTAAATTGCAATCTTTTGCAGTAAACAATAACTTAGATGTAATAGCACCTTGGCAGCCAACACACTACCCGTACAATAGTAATATTATCCCAGATATTTTAGACATAATGGTGTCTAAAAACTTCCACTTACCTACATCTCAAACCGTACTTCCTGAATTAGATTCAGATCATTGCCCAGTCATCATTGAAATAAAATCTTCAAATCTCTTGCAGTCTAATAATCCCTTCACAGTTTTGGGCACGAAAGGGCACGTCAACTGGAATAAATTTAGAGACCTATTAGAAGGAAACCTTCACTACCCAGAACAGATACAAACAACAAATGAAATAGACAACCAGGTAACTAATATCACACAGAAAATCTACGTTGCATTGCAACAATCAACAACTCCTTTCGCAAGACCTTTCTCTAACAATAGAAATCCGATTCCAAGGAATATTCTAAACCTAATTAAAAGTAAACGTAACCTTCGACGGCTCTGGCAGATCAACCGCAGACATGACCTTAAAGCAAAAATCAACAAATTAGGGAGAACAATCAAAAACAAATTAAATCAAATTCGGATAAGCAATTTTCAAAGATCCATAGCTCAAATACACCCTAATAGTAGACCACTCTGGTCAACCATAAAAAGACTATGTAAAGAAACCACTGACATTCCTATCCTGAAACACAACTCAAATGTAGCTTATACGGATCATATGAAAGCCAATATGTTAGGTAAATATCTGCAAAATAGTTTTACTCCAAACCCAAATACAAATTCTTCCTTTACTAATTATATTGCAAAAAACGTCCTGTTACCAGACTATAATGTCCCAGATAAAATAAAATTTATATCCCCATCCGAAACATCTAAAATTATTAAGCAATTGAAAACCCGAAAATCAGCAGGTCACGACCATATTAACAACAGAGCTCTTAAAGAATTACCCAAAAGAGCTATAACTATTTTAACCGCCTTATTTAATTCCTGTCTAAGACTGGGCCACTTTCCAAAAGATTGGAAATTATCTATAATTTTACCCTTCTGTAAACCAGGCAAAGATCCTCGCTTTCCTACAAGCTACAGACCAATAAGCCTCCTACCCTCAATCGCAAAGGTATTTGAAAAATTAATTCACAGCAGATTATCTACTTACCTAGCAAAAATTAGCGCTATCCCAGACTTTCAGTTCGGATTCAGATCTCAACATAGTACCACCCACCAATTGCTCCGTTTAACTGAATATATTGCAAATTCATTTCACAGCAAAAAATACACAATTGCAGTTTTCCTAGACATTGAGAAAGCCTTTGATAAACTCTGGCATGAAGGTCTTTTATACAAACTTCGTCAACTAGGAACTCCCAAGTATCTACTCCATCTAATCAGAAGTTTTCTAAAAGATAGATATTTTTCCGTCCGTATTAACTCAAGTCTCTCAAACAGATTTGAAATTAATGCAGGAGTCCCTCAAGGTTCTTGCCTCTCTCCACTTCTCTTTACTGTTTACATGTCGGATTTACCACAGTCAGACTATACAGAAATTGCTCTTTACGCAGATGACACAGCACTTTTTACCTCTCATTCAGACATTAGCTGCGCCTTCGACAACATACAGATTGACCTAAATAACTGCATTAAATGGGCTTCAAACTGGAAAATAAAGATTAACGCATCTAAAACTCAAGCAAAAATATTCACACTCCGCAAACTTCCTCAACCACCCCTCCTCAGCTTCCAAAACACAAATATAGAATGGATGAGTGGAAATACACCAGCAAAATACTTAGGAGTACTACTTGACACCAAACTAAACTGGAAACAACATATGAAATCTATAGCAGATAAAACTTATGCAAAAATATCCAAACTATATCCAATAATAAATAGAAATTCCGGTCTTAGCACTGACTGCGGCTTAATCATCTATAAAACAATAATAAGACCAACCCTCACATATGCCTGCCCGATCTGGAATAACGCCGCAAAAACAAACCTAAATAAAATAGAAATAATACAAAATAAATTTCTCAGAAAGATCATTAAAGCTCCTTGGTTCATAAGCAACATACAAATCCAAAATGAACTAAATATATCATCCATTAACGGATATATAAATCTTATGACTCATAAATTCTTCTCATCCCTTCCCCAATCGCGCAGTACAACAATATTCAAGCTAGGTAAAACGTATGGTTCATCAAAAAGAATAAGATCACGATTCCCTAAAGACTCCCTTCGTCCACCTTAAATCACCTACCCATCTTCCACTTTCCAAAAATTCCACCCACTGTCACCCTCTCCTCAAAATTATCACATATAACTCCAAAAACTGTTATCCACAGTTTCTTCTCATAGAACAACGTTTTCATCAGACCCCTGAGAGAGGAGGTAACGCATGCGGATGTCCATCCCTAAAAGTTATTGTGTAAAATATTGTATAATGAACACCCCTGAAAGGCAGAAATGCCGAGCAGGTAGAAATAAATTTTAAAAAAAAATCTTTTATCTAGTCTCCCTCTCAATCTCCCTATCAAACTCCTCCAGTTATACATACATTATTTTATTCCTTACCTCCGTTGCCTTGTTTCTTCCAACTTTTGTCTTCCCCACCAATTCTATTCCTCCATCTACGACTTCACCAGCAACTCCATTTTTGATATTCCCCTTCATTCATCTTCATCCACATCCCTACCTTCATTTCCAACACCACATTCTCCCTTGCCAGTTTAGTCCTCTCTTGCCTTGAGAACGGCCGCTCGCGGGTGGTGAGCATTTCTGAGCTCAATCGAAATCGCATTCCAAATCGTGACGTCACGTTCTGCGACGAACCTTCATTCCGCTCGTGATTTTGGCATAAAATCGCAAATCCGCAAATTACCGCCTTGCGTTCTAATTTTCGGCCGTTCCCTTGCAAATGCCGCCTCTGGCTGGTCGCCGCGGCGTGATCGCGACTGACGTTCGCACGGTGCGCAGCGAGCAGTGGCTGGAGCTCAGACGCCGGAGAATGGTGGCGCAGGCGGCTGTGGGAGCGAGGATATTCAGATGTTTTTTACACTTTTCTTCAGAGTGATTTTTTTAGTGCAAAACTGTAATGACTGCGAAATGATACTAGCGTAGTTTATGTCAAACTTTTGAAAATAGTTTGAAACTAAAAATTAAGAAGAAGAAAAATCGTAAATTTTTTGTCGGGCAAGCAAGAGAAAATATTGTAGTTCACATCAGTCATGTAGGTATCGCACGAGACGTATTTTTATGTTATTTCGCGCAATACGTGAATGTAGAAAAGGATGCTTTTTAATATAATATCTGATTGGAAGCAATCTAGAAGGTATTGAGATAGAGATGAAATAATGAAACCAATGATAACAAAGAGAAGAAAATCGTCAAAAGGACACGAAGGTCAGGGAGTAGGAGAAACGACGAAGGGAAAACCAAGCCGTAAAGGTAATATGAAAACTCAAGAATGCGAAGCCTCCTGTCATTTTCGAATTCGCGCCCGGCAGCCTTCCCTCATGAGGCTCCGTGCTGGGGCCAGTGCGCGGCGTGTGTGGGTTAGTGGCGGGGGACATCGGTATGCGGAGGCGAGGCGAAACAAGGCGAGGCACCGCTTGGTCGCCCGTCTCGTGGTTGCCGTGAAAATCGACAGTAGCGCGTCCCCGCCGCCGCCGCCACCGCCACCGCCGTTGGACGCGGGCCGAGACACAACGCGTGGGGCGGAGCGAGGCATGGCGAGGCGCCGCGAAGGGGAGGGGCAAGCGTTCGGAGGTGTCCAGGGCGGCGCGCCGCTTCCGCGTATCGTTCCATGGAGCGCGTCCTGTGACTCGAATGCGAAAGCGGGGGTGGGGTGGAGGGAGAGGTGAACGAGCGAGAGACGGAGCAGCTGCCGATACTCCCACGCCTTTAGCAACCACCCCGCACCTGGCGCTAGCGCTTGCCAATTTCCACACATATATGTTAACGCCCTCGTTCGAATGACATTCAGAAGCTCCGTTACAGTTATCTTGGAACAATATTCTTCAGTGTCTATTTTAACAAACTTCTTCTTGCCCGGTAATCCATGTACAAGTAAAGCTGAAAATTTTAGCATTATAACAGCAAAAATCATATTTATTTCAAAAATATTTTAATATGTTTAATATTATTTCACAAATTATTTGATGTAGGATTGGTGCCATTTTAACTTCTTCGTCACATTTTGTGGTTTTGAATGTAAAACTCGAATATGAGAAATTTTTCTAAGAGGGACAGATCGAGAGAGGAAATGCTGTCTCAAAAATATATCATGTGAACTAATGTAAACAGTAAGTAACTCAGTGGGCTAACTTCTTAAATTTATTTTCCTATATTATGAAGTTAAACTTTCTTTTCCTGTATCCGTATCGTGATTGGAATGGTGTGAAATTCTTTTCTAATAATTGTTGGAGAAAGCTTGTGTAAATCAAGAGAATAGAAGTGAATATAATACGTAATTATAGAGTCCTATATTGAAATATAATTTAATAATTTCTAGATAACAAAAAGTAATCATGCATTATCATTTAACAATAGAATTAAAAATAAGGGAACAAGAAGTTTGGATGCTCCTGAAACTTTGATTGATTCTTCTTTACTAACTGAGACAACTCTGTTACAGTTAGCTACGGTTGTTTTTTCTTGGGCGAACACGTGGAAGAAGCAACGTGTGAAGCAGGTGAAATGCCGAGGTTTCCTCTTGGAGTTCAACCGTTCGCTTGGTATCAGTTTAGGGCCCCGCTCGCGGCGTGGAAGGAGCACGGGGCGCGGGGGCGCGGGCGGAGCGCCCTAACGGCCGGCCGTGTCAACGGATGCGAGGTCGCGGTGCTTCTTCCCCTGGGAAACCACCACGGAATTTTGCGTCGCGCTGGGAGGCCGCCGGCCCACCGCAACGCCAATAGGCGGACTTCAGCCCACCGTCGGCTTGTCTGCTGCCTCCGCAGCAGACTTTCTGACATAAAGGCGAGTACTAGTGATTACGGGCGCGTTAACTGCTAAGGTTCTGTAAGTGTAGTGCATGCTTTTTGTTCGGGAGGTGGAGGTGATCTTGCTTCGTTGGATAGCGAGATCCGGCGGCGACCTACCGTTGGCTAGTGGGGTTTGCTCATCCAGGTATCACCCACCAGCAGCGGGGCATCGCCGCAGCCCGGGCAAGCTCTGTGGTCTCGACCGGTCTCCTGGCATGTGTGGTAGCGTAGTTCGTGTACGTGTGTGTGTAAGGTGTAGGATACAACAAGGAATGAGAATAAAAGATCGCGCACTGTCCGTGGCCCATTTGTTAGGCTACATCTCCGGCATTCACCTGACACTGAGCGGAGAAATCACGGAAAACTACTGATCAGAGCAGCCGGCCGCAAGAATTCTCCTCTAGACAGCGACAGAACTCGACCTAGCTATCTGGCTAGTGTCGAAAATCCTGCCACAGTCGGGACTCGAACCCCAGCACTTTCCGGTCAGAGGCACTGCAGTGACATCAGTTGATGTCCCGAGACACCTCTCCCAGTGTGTAGCTAGGTCGATTTGAGACGCTGCCTGGAGGATACTTCTAGCGTCCGACTACACTGGACAGTAGTATTTCCTGGTTTCTTCGATCAACACCAGGCTGGAGCCTTAACACACGGGACATGTACCGCACGCGATCTTTCGCTCCTCTTCCTTGTCTTTTCCTCTCCACTTACACTCACACTTACACTTACATACACTAAACTAACATATTCGTCGTGAGACTAGTTGGGAGCTTAGAGAATATCCAGGCAGAGACGGTGCCCCAAAGGTGGAGAATCTGGAAGGGGAAAACCGCAAGCCAACGTAGGGTGGCACCGAATCTCTCCATACAGCAGGAAAGGAATCACCACCCCTGCCGAGATTAAGCATCCCCTTTACTAAAGACTTCAGCAGTTGACCTGCCCATAAACATCAATAAAACTATCAACCAACCGCACGTAACGCATTGGAATCGGCGACGCTCCATCGGTTGATCTTGTAATAGTTATTTATCCAGTTGTCTGAAGACGAACATAATAAATCTGAGATCAGCGTAATAATTTGAGCTATAAAACACGGTTTTATTTATTATCCAGAGCCCAATATTAACAAAGATTAGTTTTGTATTGTAAGTAATATAAATCCATAGCCTCCTACTAACTACTCTGTCATCTTTCGCCAAATGAGTAAGTTTTCGTCAAATAAGAAAATTATAGTACATTGGTCGTTTTACAAAGTGGATAAAAAGTTGTATTATTTTTTACCGTTTCTCTCCCAATATATTATTCGATTTGTTATCAAATCCGATCTAAAGGGCTCTTAGGATAATAATTCTCCGATCTCGTATTTTAATAAAATGTCTTATGATACTTTTGTCATAAATAACTATTACAAATATTCGTTTATATTTGTCTATTCGTCACGCAAAATATGAGATAGTTATAGTAAATACCAACGCTCAAGGATTGCATTCTAATAATACTTACTTCGATACTGTTCATAGTTGCTAATACTGGGTTATCGATTATTAGAAAGCACTAATACCTCTTACTGTGACATTGATCTCAGCTTCATAGTATTTTTTAGACAAGCAAAGTGGATAAAGGCTTTTATTTAATAGTGTAAAGGAAATAATCTCCACCAAATTTTAATAATTTTTAATAATAATTAAATTATTAATAAAAATTATTAAAACTTTTGTGGAGATTATTTCCTTTACCATATTATGGATTACCACAAGATATCTGCTACAACCACGGCTTTTATTTATTTCGCTACTTCAGTGGTATTTAAGTCTGAGAGACCTACTCATATAATAATATTTTTTAGATCAAGCGCAAAACGACGATCAAGACATCGATGACATGGAATTGTAATGACGTTGACATTGAATTGTACGAATAATGTTGATGGAGAAAAGTGAAATGGGGCCGAGTTAGCTAAGGACGTGGAGCGACTCACTTCGGTCCGAAGGGTCGCGGGTTCGAGTCCCACCTTTTGCATAATTGTTTGTCCCTTGCCTTTCATGTATGTGTTGTCGCGGAGGGCCTCGCGTTCTGATGACCCCAGATCACAGCAGCCTAAAAGTGTGTCTAGCGTATGGTCGAATATTACTCGTCCCATCGGGACGTAAAGGCTGACCGGCTGTCGGCTGGCAAAAGCCCAAGGAAAAGAAAGTGGAATGGTAAACAATGGAAACAGAAAATTTCGAGAAGACCTGCTTTGTTTACAAATAATATTAACTTTTCAACAAAAGAAGATTTGAACACTTATATTTGGAGGATGAAAGATAGTGCGCCAGCCACTTTGATACCAATCTCCTGTCTTCACATGGTGCTTTGAAATAATTTGCATAGCCAAAGAAGATAAGGAGGCCCTACCATTTTTATTTTTGGGTTGGAAAACATTTCCATAACTGTCGCAAATAGGGTGTTCTATCGCATGTGATTTTGACAGATTTGTTTTTATCCTCACAGGTTTACACACTTCAGAGCCGCTTTTAAGTAATATTTATAGAACTGCAATCAAGAACTGGTGATACCTCAAAAACGAAATATATTTCACAGCAATTAATTTTTTTTACATCTCAAAACCACAACCACGTTCCTAATTGATGATAAGCGCGGAGTAAAAATACGAAGGGTTGCCCTTGAGGGTAAGGCAACTTACCACAATTTTCACAAATACTCGTATGTCCAAGAGCTTGTGTATCACGTCGCACGTTGATTGTACAAATTATTTTCCGAAATAATGGTTTACTTAAGATACAGGAGAGCGGCAGTTGATTGCCTGGACGTTTGCCATACTCGTGCGCAAAGTTGTGGCTGCTGAAAGTGTCAACGCCCAAGATTCTCCCATATTTTTCATCCCTTGTTAAAACGTTCGTGGTCATCACCGTGATAAAATTTGCATAATATTACTGTAGAATTTGCAAGAGGTTGACATTTATTTTTTCTACGTTTTCACGTAGTGACGAATAAATTTCTCTCTGTAAGAATGAACCTGAGTAACTTTTATCGATAGAGTCTAAAATGGTAGTATCAGGAACCCTCGAGTCCATGATATTGCCAATGGCACTTCCGTCACCCTGTTGTGAAGCCTGCAAAAGGCTGTAAAGCAATTCCCATTCAAGGTTACAGTGCCACCTCTCGCGGGCGCCTCGTAACCTCCCGGCGCTGTAAGCTTCAGCAGTGGGAAATCCTCTTCCCCTCCTCCCAGCCGGCAGATGTGCACAGTGGTCCCAAGTGGCAGCAACGCGAAGTTAATTTTCCCTCTCATTGTCACGTTTCTACGAAACGTCACATGAACATTGGAAAGGTGAGAATTGAAAATAAAATTCTTAATCTTCAATAATCTTTTCCCAGTATACGTGTACATAAATGTTCCACGGATAATAGTTCGAGTGTCGATAGTACTAAAGATTTCCCTACTCATAAACACCATTGAAATATACAATGGAGAAGAAGTTTTATTCACTTGTAGAGTTTCGCTTACTTGTGGTATGGTTCAGAAACGTAAATCGTTTTAAGGATTTGTCATTTATTTAACATAGTTATTACATGTGTTTAAAATGACTTTATTCAACACAAACATCACCAGTAATAATTAACTTATCAATTTTGATGAAATTTTGTTTTTCGTATCTTTTTTCTCAAAAAGATCACACAAGATATTTTGAGTTCAAGCTGAGGAAATATCAGATGATTATGATTGGTGTACTATCAACTGTAAAAATGCATTAAAAGTTTTAAAAAAGTATTTGCACCCACCCCAAAAAAGGGTTACTTCAGGCCTGCGATGTTTCTTCCTTAAAAACGAAAACAAATGACTAAATCATGATAAAATCTGATTGTTGAATTGCCAGTTCTGTAAGATGCTAAAGCAAAGTGTTACCTCTAGGGAAGAAAGCACCTTCTAACTAGTTATAATAATCATAATTAAGGTTAAGCTACTTGCAGTTAGAATAAAGTAACCCTTTTTTTACCGTATATATATATATATATATATATATATATATATATATATATATATATATATGTGTGTGTGTGTGTGTGTGTGTGTGTGTGTGTGTGTGTGTGTGTATGTTTTCTTTTCCATTGACTCATTAACTTCTTTTCTCCAACTTTTCCTTTCAAAAATTGAACTTGTGAGCCTTTCCATTTATAGGCCAGAGTGCTGCGCCACCGCAGTCGGATCGGCGAGTGGCCTAGAGAGCGTCACCGTGGCGTTCCGCCGACCGTCGCGAGTGGCGTTGAGTATTAGTCCTCCGTCACGACGGCTTTTACGCAGATTAGCTCCCGCACACACGGCTGCATTTATAATTTCCGCTCATCATAGTGGTTTGTGTAGCGGCACTCAAATGAATGTCATTTCCTCGGCGGAGAAGGATTCTGTCACTTCAACGTGGGGCTCTCTCCCTTCGAAATGGATGTTGCAACACGGTATATACAGGATATACTTTCCCAAAAATGGTATCGTTGGAATTGCAATTCAGTGTCAGAGAAGTTGTCACGATTCATTCCGTTTCAAAGAAAAGTAACATAACTAATCCTTTTCACAAATTTAGGAAAACTCGTTAAGATAAAGTACAATTAACAATATCTCAGTGTAGAAATAAATACCACAAAATTTTCAGATAGTGGAATGTATTTCGATTGATCCTTTTTTATTTTTCTATTTACATCCATACGGGACCAAGAAACCAATACAAGAATCCAGGTGTACCCGAATGTGTTACGTTCACAAACAGAATAGAATCAAGAAGGGAGTATCTCGCTGTAGCTTTTCTTTTTAGGAACTTTCTTAGAGATTACACAAATACTATTTCTTTCGTGACACTTAGTGTGTATATACCATCAGCAACGAGGGTGAAGTGGATTATCTGTGTAGCGCAATCAAATATGACAAATTCACGACTTAATAATTGAATAGTAATGCAGTATGCGTTAATACCTCTGCAAGTATGCTGAAGTTGCCCGAGAGCAAACTGGGAATCGCAATCGGAAATAATGTAAAGTTTCATAAGTTTTTTAATGGGTAGTTTAATACATGATCTGGTTTTGTTCCTATGCATCACATTTTTCTGCACGTGCTAATGAACCTTCATATTGTATTTCATTATCTAAATTATATTATTATATATTTTTAATACTGATATGAATAATTAGCAATGCATGATTACTCAGAACAGCTGCTGCAAAGCATTTCTTGTTTTGTAAGCTTAATTGAGCGCCATCAAACTCAGACTACAAAGCGCTCCTTCAGTCCATTTCCCAAATTCCTCATCGAACGACAGAGTGCCTGAAGGGTCCAAAGGAGGACTCTCAACATGTGGTCCCCAATTCGTTGCTGGAGCGCGGCACTTTGACGAGCTTCTCTCTGTGGCCAGCCCCTCTTAATCTTTGCACGTACTATCTCAGCCTTCTCGAACCATTGCAGGTTGATTTACAAGCCGTTTAACGAGAAAGACCACTCCAAATATATGGAATTAAGGACCGCGCAGGTACTCCGTGAAGAAAGCGACCTTGTGGCTGTTTGTGTGATAAAACAGAGGGGTACGCTATTACATTTTCATGTACGAGGTGGGAAAATAACAGCTGGTAATGGTTGCTATAATGCAGCGTAACAAATGCTTCTAAAATTGTTATTGCAGAAGCGTGTATTGTTAAGGATGATAAACTGCCCAGACTCTCAGTAAAACTGTATTGAGACTGTTAATATTATATAATATTTTTCGCTAATGTTATCGACATTTCGATAGTTTTGGTTGAAAAATCGAATTTAAATAGTTTTGATTATTTTCTATGTTTCGAACACGTGAGTTAGTTGACCGTTTCTTACGTTATATGTAACTTTTTAATTTCGGAATCGCACAGTATTGTCACAAGTCATCGATGAACCAGTTTCTTGACATACACATTCTAATGTGTGTAGGATTTCGATAAATTTCTATGTCCAGTTTTCCTTGATCCATTGAGAAAATACTGAGATTGTCCTTGCTGTGCTACGTGATATAAGCTACACTATCCGCGCAAGTTTTGTTGAACTTCCTATTTTTTGTAGTTGCTTAACAGTCAAGACCGCAATACTATAAAATCATTTCACCAGCAATATTAAAAAATAAAACTTGTAGGTTACATTGTAAAAACGTAAAATCAAACCTGTAGTTTTGCTTATGCAAGAGGTTTTTTTTCCTCAAGAACGAAAATTTATAGTTTTCAAATATTGCCAATTATGCTAGATGCGCCCTTATTCATAAAGACAAAGGGTTAAGGATTCTGTATTCAATAAAACGTGTGCAGATTATACTTTTACCTAGTAAACTACTTTTACCTAGTCAACAATCCTCCATCTTATTACTGTTTTTTACGATACATAAATTAAAAGAAGAATAAAAATTTTAATTCACAACAGCTTTTTGAAGAAGCTATTTCCTCTCACAATGATAAAATTGAATGTTAATTCATTGAATTATGTCTAGAGTACCATAACAGCGACTAATTAAAAAAATCAGAATGAAGAAGCACGTTGTGTGCTATGAATCTGTTCGTATGAGTGATCCGTTTGTTTGCCGTAATAAGCCAAGCCACCGTGACCGGGGCATCTCATCCCGAGCATTAAGCCGAGATCCGCGCGCTGCACGTGCGCTCGCTCTAAATAAGACAGTTGTTGCTGCTCGGATGGGGCCTGGGGTATCGGAGCGTGACTAAGCGATATGTGGGCGCACATGTTTTGCGGCATATCGCCCCCCATCTTCTAGACGGGGGGTGAGGAGGGGATGGCAGAAGCGGGCTGGCGGGCGGGCAATCGAAAGCGAAGCGGCGCCAGGGGTGACAGAGTGTGAAGAGGCGGGGAAGTTAGGTGGGCGGAAAGGGTGTGGTGGGGCCTCGCAGGGTGGGGGTGCGATGAGGCGGCGAGAATAGGACTAGAATGAGCAGTTGGCTGAAGGACGTGTGATGATCGCACAGTGCAGCTGTGGTCGAAATGGTGCCAAATACAGGGACGGGGTTGCAACGAACTGGAGAAACTGGTATTCGAGTAGCTGGTACCTACGGTGCTGTCTTTGGCTTGTGAAGTCCAATAGTGGCAACCCGCAAGCGGAAGGGGAGATCCCTGCCACCTCCCGCGATAAAACATGCACCAAACATACGGACTAATTACCTTAAAAGTTGACGCGTCAGATATCACTATTCAGTTAATAAAACACAATAGTGTCATCGTTCCAAGTTTGAGTAAAACTGTTAAGCGTTTGTACACTAGCATCCACTGCTTGCCCAACATTGCAGTCCACTGTTAGCCATTTAATACAAAAGTGATGTAACGACCTTGCTATAAACTCATATAATTGTGTATTCTTAAATGACGAGTCAATCATTCCAGATGCTATTTGAAAGAAGTTTGATAAATTCATTGAAAATTTGATAAAATAAGACAATTGCATGTAGATTGCACTTTTTGACGCCAGTGAAACTATTTAGTGTTGCCCAGGGAACCTCCAACATACCCAAATCCAGTCTCTTCACTGTTAGCGAACGCTTGACCATCTTGCTCGTGCCGTTAACAACGGCGACCGACGAGACAAAAGCTGCGGTTGCGGTGGCGGTGACGGTGACGACGGCGCGCCCTCACGCCTCGCGACGCGGCGCGAAGCAGCGTGGCGAGGCGGGGCGTGCGGGCTCGCGGCCGCAGCCACGGCCACGGCCACTAGCACGGGCGCCGCCGCCGCCGCCGCCGCCGTTTGCGAGTGGGCGCACGTCCTCCCGCGCGCTTCCTCGTGTGCGGCCGCGCGCCGCTTCCGTCAACTGTCAGCCTCTTGGCGCGGACAACGGGCTCGTCCTCCCTCCCCTCCACCTCCCACTCCTCCTCCACCTCTTCTGCGATACCGCACTCTCGCTGCTGAAGCACGCAGCATGCGATGCGCCACAGAGTGCGCGTGCGCTTTCGACCCTCGCTCTAAGTGCTCTCTATGTGCTAAAGTGCAAAGGTTTTACAAAATATTTTCCTCGACGAACCCAAATTACATTCAACAGTAATTGAATCTAGAACCGGAAGAGGTGGCTCAGGGCATCAACTGATGTCACTGCAGTGCCTCTGAACGGGTGTCCTGCGTTCTAGTCCCGACAGTGATATTATTTTCTACACTATCTTGTCAGCTGGGCCGGATTCAGTTGCTGTCCGGGGAGCAGCTGCCGGCTGGTCTGATCTATAGCTTTCCGTGGTTTCTCCGAGCAATACCAGGCGAATGCCGGAACAGTACCCTAACAAACGGCCACGGGCAGCTCGTGATTTCACCTTCGTCTTCCTTGACCTAACCTCTCCCCTTACACCCACACTCACACGTACTACACCACCGAGGCCAGTCTGGAGCTTAGAGCTTGTCCCGGCTAACCGAGAGTAGGTCGGCGCCGAATCTCACATCTTGCGGGCGAAGGTCACCACCTTCTGAGTAAAAAACATGCACTGCACTTACGAAGCGAAATATTTCCCCCCGGAATAAGGAACCACTCTGTTACTTAAAGCTTGGAAATATACGAAATTTTTTTCCTGCCGAACGCAAATTAGATTCAGTAATAATTGTATATCTAGACTTCGTACGCGAAGTCCACGAGTTTTAAAAATTAATAGTATTAATACATTATTTATGTGCAACTGCAACACACAATAACGACATAAATGTAAAAGTGGGCAGAGGTAGAAATATTTTTGGTAGATATAGTGTCGAAAAGTGATCTTCTAAAAACGGTGTGAGACGCGTCTTGTTCAATTCGTATTAATAAGCAAACATTCCAACCAGAACTGCGCGATTGCTCAGTAGCTTAAATATGTAATATTTGTAAGTTTCCTACTCAGCAAGTATAATTATATATATATATATATATATATATATATATATATATATATATATATATATATATATATATATATATCGATTAACACATCCATAAATTTTAGAAATCAATTTTCTAGGCTTGATTAATAACTTCAGTGAGAAAATTTGTCACATTTCATTTATTAAAAATATTAATGTTTCTCGAGATGTGAAGCTCTTTATGCTACTGCAAAATGTGACATGCATTTACACGTATTTGCATATTAACCCATTAAGCTAATATCTTGCAAAAATGATATCAATATTTCATGCCTTTTAATCACGCCACTGATCACACAAAATTTAATTGGGATTGATAACTGCTGTAATTTTGGACTATCTTGTTTCCACTTACTGGATACAGTTCTATTTTAAAGATGTCTGAAGTAAATCAGTTTCGTGATAGTAAAAGTATTAATGCTGAGATACCATCCAGTACGCTCGGAACTACCTCCGCAAACAAGTACAATAAGCCCCATTTTCAAACCGGTTACCCTCACCATTACGCAAGTATTAATTACCCGATAAGCAGCAATTGTTCATCATCTCACTGGACATCGCGGTGTGGAGCCTGAGACGGCTTAGCACTGCCTTTTTCTCTTATAAATCACCAACTGATTGTTAATTTACGAACGAAGCACTATTTATGGCTCGTGCAGGAGCGCAAGCCAGTTTATGGATATGAAACTTCGATAACTGCGAGCACACGAACTCTAGCTAGATAGCCTGCGCTGTAGACTGGCTGTAATGCGCGCGTGCCCCAGGCATCTGGTGTGGAGTCCGCCCCTCCGGGCCCCGCCCCCAACCCCCTCTGTCTCGGCCCCGGCCCGCACGCCCGCTCACAGCAGACCCTTCGCCTCAGGGCTCGCGACCGGTCGCTGGACTCGTCCGGCATCGAACTCGTTAGCTGCGCGACGGAGTCGTGCAGGAGCGGACCGGAAGGTATTTCAAATGGAGGGGGTTAATTTTGTTCATAACCTTCACATACTAAAAAAATGTTAGCTTGAAATAAAAAAAATCAAGAATGTCTTCGTAGTTTAATATGCTTTAAATATTGCCGTTTTCTTTCTGAGGATTTATTAAAGATTAATTCTTATTGGTAGAATAATTAAATATTATCTGTTGTCATATTTGATGATGATTTTATACTGTTCAGAGACCTGGTTAAATTTAATTTTTTTCGTAGCTAGTTATATACTTAGAAATGAAAAATTCTTTTGAATTAGATATAAAGGAATTATATGTCTAAATAAGGAAGATAGAGAAGAAAACGTCTATTTGAAAATGCCATAAAGTGCATTTCTATTTAAAATTTTAAACGGTTATAACAAGTAAGTATAACAAGTTATATAACGGTTATAACAAGTAAGTTATAACAAGTAAGGTAAAACAAGTAAGCTTCAATGAAAGTTAAAATCAATGTTAGAAGTTTTTGCACATAATACATATGCTAATTTATTTAAAATTCATTTAGTAAATTTTAAAGAATGAACAACAATTTTTTAGTTCTATGCGTTCTTATACCTCAAGTTGTCGCACCAGGAAAAGCAAACACATGTGCCTGGCAATTCAAACGGCAATGTTACACAAAATCCTTAGCGAAAGGAAACACTGAGCGAGGAATCCGAAGACATTGGACCTTGAGACGGTCACTCTCGTTTGCCGAGGGGAAGGCGCAAAAAGACGAGCGGCGTGCTTCCCCGAGATATGTTGCCCCGCCCACGCCGGGGTCTTCGCACGGGGCTCCTCGCGTGATAAGTCCCTTCCGCAGAAACACCTGAGTATATTTAGACTTAATAAGTAGACGGGGACATAGTTTAACAAGTATTTCGTGCCATGCTCTACTTATAGGCAACATTTAATCATTTTTGTTGAAAATTTGTAATGTAGCGTTGCATTAATTGTAGGATTTGTTAAACAAATTAAACCGATTAATACGTTAATTTATAATTTATTTAGGTGATTTTGTATTGATTAAATAGTTTGGACATAAATACTGTGTCAATGTGAAGACAATTGTCCTTAGATGATTGGATTCGAATTACACTAATTGCACAGTCCGCAAAGTAGTTTCTGAATGTAACACTTATAATGTAACGTTGCAGTTGTTAAACATGTAAACCAAACCAACTACGATAATTTCTTTGGGTGATTTTGTATCTTCCAAATGTTTCAGCTTGCTAATTATGTCATTGTGAAGACAATTATTCTCAGATGATTGTGATTGTGACTGGAATTACACTAATTGCTCCCAAAGACGTTTCTAAATGTTGCACTTACATTGAATTGGATTACATTAAAAGTAGGTCGGATTTTTCAAATATTTAAACCGAAAACTATGATAATTTATATTTCTTTGAGAGAATTTATAGTGATTAAATATTTTATTCTGCAATTATCATGCATCGTTAAGACAATTTTTCTCAGATGTTTGTTATTTTGACTGGAAATACATTAATTGCAGTCATCAATGTAGTTTCTGAAAAGGAATCACCTGTTCAACTTTCGAGTTGCTCAATAGCACATAGGAAGAAGGTACGTTGTATGCAAACTCAGTTATATGAATTATTCAAAGGGTATCATACTTCACAATGATTCTGCTTTCTCTGAGGAAGTGGTTTGAATGTACTTGCCAATATTAAATTTAACTTGTATGATTGCCTCTGAACTGCTTGGATTGCTTAATGATGATTTGCAATTTAATGATTTAAATCTTAAAAATCCAAACAAATTGCCAATAATTTAATAAGTTAAATATAAAATGTCATTGTGCATTATTTGTGATTTAAAAGTGTTCTACAAGCCTCAAATTCTTATTATTTTTATAATATTTTGCCTGAAGTTGCAACTACTAGTGACGTTAACCCTTATATGTATTCCAAACTATTCTCTGATAAATATATACATCAAATCAAATCACATCAAACCTCCACATTGTTTGGAGGTTTATAAATTGTTTATAAATTATTTATAAATTATAAAATGTTTGTAAATTCACTGCCATTAAGTAGCAGTTCGGGTTTCTATACTTTTTCGTGATGAAATGCCCATGATTCATTTCAGTAAAATTTAAGTTAGTATGTTTCCCGAGTATTAAATTAAGAGACTTATTAAGATTAAACGAGTATTAATTAAGATAACGGTTCGTATGAGTGCACCGGCAAACCATGTGTAGGACTTTATGTAGTTCAGCAGACCGCGCCCGCCGCGCTGCACCGGTCGGGGCAGAACACTCGCGAAGCCCGTTCGCCGGTATGTCACGAGGCCCAGCCCATTCGCGTGAAGCGCCGGGCGCGCGACCTGAGTAAGCACACACAGGCGCCCCCGGCGCGGCGGCCACCCGCGCGCCGCTGCTCCGCTTCCTAGTCAGCCTCGGGCGCGGGTGACAGCCACGCGACAGCCCTCCAGCAGGGCCACGAACAAGCGGGGAACTTGGGCGACCTAAATTGTTCTAAAGCGAATTTGAAGAACCCAGAAACAAAGTAGAAGGGTGTCGTTTTGAAGAAAAATTAAATGACCTAGTTAAGTTGAAAGAATTATTAATTGAGATCAGTCTGAAATGGATATGTAAGGCAATATCTATCTATCTATCTATCTATCTATCTATCTATCTATCTATCTATCTATCTATCTATCTATCTATCTATCTATCTATCTATCTATCTATCTATCATTCTCATTTTATGTGGTCAATTTTAGTAGAATATTCACTCACAACACTTCAATTGACACAACAATTGAGAGGGAATTGAAATAAATAACAATTTAAGTTTCCAGTATTAATTAAGATGTGTAGTCCGATATTTATTGTGAATGCTTCATATTATCACACTGTAATGTTTAGAACATTTATTTTTAATTGAACCTTCCTCGTCTTAAGAAATATTTTAACAATTTTCATAAATACATGTATACGATAAGGTCTGGAATAGACGATTTATTCCCCAACAAATAATGGTCATAGCCATTTGCACTTTATTTCAAAATCCTATGAAATTAACCGGAGATTAATAAAAAATCACTAAAAACACTATTATTTTAGAGAATCACTAAAGTTTTTGACAGTGACATTTCAATCTGATCAAGGACGGCCTACACGTGGAAGCGCTTCCAGGCATGCTCGCATACTCCTGGCGTCGGGACGACATCGTTGTCGGCTGCCTACCTCATGGTCGTGTCTCTCGGCGTCGACGTCGGAGGCAGTGGTTGCTACGCTGCGTCGGCGTTGCGGGGCTGCGGCGGCGCTGGTGGGAGGCGTCGAGGTGCGCCGTCGGCGGTGCGGTGGCGAGTGAGCACTGCGCGGCGTCTCCGCCGCCGTTTTATTTCGGGAAGCAGAAAAAGCGGCTTCGAGCGCCGCGCTGGTGGGGCGCCGCCGCCGCCACCACCGCCGCCGCCGTCGACGCCGGCCGCTACCGGGCCGCGAGCGGCGCGCGCCCCTCCGCCTCCGCCGACGTTCGCCTCCGCCACCGCCGCCACCGCCACCGCCACCGCCACCGCCGCCGCCGTTGCCGTTGCCGCCGTTGCCGCCGTCGCTGCCACCTCCTTCTTCGCAGACGACGTACGATCTCTCGACTGCACGCAGCAAAGCGGCAGGGACGTCGGTGGCAGTGCTGGTAGCGGCGCAGTCAATGGCGATAGTGACGGTGGTGATTGCAGAGGAGACGGTGGCAGCAGAGGTGGTAGGAGTGGTGATGGTGACAGTGGCGGGGATGGGGAAAATAGCGGGAGGCGATGGTGGGAGTGGTGGTGGCGACAGGGATGTATTATCTCTGAACGCCGGAATGTGGAGCATGAAATGCCGTGTGGGGTTCGCCGTTTTCTCGCGCGTTGCAATCTCCAATTTGACATCGCAAAAAGCTGTAGGAGCGTAAACACTCGCGCACGTGCGGAGTTGCATGAGTACACCTCTACATCACGTATGAGTATGGGGGTTCACTCTGACATATTTGATGTTTCTGAGTTACAATGGTGAGTGTTGAACAAATATGAGAATGATTTACTGAAAACTACCCCGGGATTTCAGTTTCTTGATTTATTCCAATTTTTATTTTCTTTAAATTTAAAATTAACGTAATGCTGATTGTTAGAGCACTAAAGCGAAAAATAAATTACTAAGTAAAATAAATAAATATATTGAATCAGTCAATAATTTATAAAATACTTTAATACAGAAATCACTAATTTTCATGTAATATAATGCGCGTGATAATGTTTGGACAGCCCATCACTTTCATATTTTTAGATTTTAAAAGGATTTCACTCAATATGAGGATGATTAATTCACTCCAAAACATAAAATAATAACTTGAAATTGAAAATCTAATCAGGTGAAAGTATTCGAAATTAACGTTGAACAATTAAAATATGTAAAGATTAAATGTCGCTAACACTTAAACATCTATTTCTCGAGCTGTTACAAACAAAATTGGGGTGCTACAGCAGCACTCACTTTGTCGCATTATTTCTAAATTTTGCAATTATCGAAAAAATATTTGGATTTTGAGAAAATAATATTGTTTATAAATTGCATTAAATTGAAGCAAAAAGTACGTTAAACACTAGTTTTTTTAATGTTCTTGATATTTTTAAAGATCTGATTTTTATTTTCTCGTTCTTACTTCGTAAGAAAAGAAAGTATTGTATTCGTCCGCCGGAAAACGCGAATTTGAGACAGAAAAACTCTTATACTTGTCCATGGCAACAAAAAATTGGATACATCTTATTCCTATATAGTAAAGTTCTTCCTTTAACATGTTGCGTGGTCAGAACTCATGTTTTGTGAGTCCTTGACACCGAAAAATCGATTGAAGGCAAAACGTGTCTGCCAATATTATCAGCGTTTTCAACTACTCCATTCAACCAATTTCCTCCAAAATAGGCATTCTTTTAGCTATTTAAAAGAACTCCAGGTACCCTGAGTTTGGAACAGATATTTTTATTTTTCGGTGTACTTTACGTGAAGCCTCGAAAACATTTTCCACATTTGCTTAAAAGTATCGCCAACATTTTGCTTAACTTTGTCTTCAAATTGCGTAATGGATGCTTAAAAAATCGTGCAAGTCTTCGTTGAAATCCCTGATTTTTAAAAATTGCATATCTTCAAAATTGTCTCGACTTTTTCCACTAACATACTGAAGTCTTTCCTCCTTAATGAAATCTATTCTTTAAAGTCAGATCTTTAAATAAGGTCATGTACAATTTTGTGATAATATGAATAAGGGCAATGATTAAAGAATTATTTTCTCAAAAACTACTCCAAATTATAAAAAAAAATCTTCTCGTGGGTATCGAAGGACGGCAAAAAATTGTGCTAGTCCCATTTACGGCGAACTCTCAGTATTTTCTAAAACTGCAGAAAGGTGACGCAGCAAAACTACTAAATTAACGATAGATATTTTTCCCTAAACCCAATACGTTCTAAAAAGTAAGATCTTTTAAAAATATAAGCATAATTTTTGTAAGAAACTAGTAATGTTTGAGTTATTTTTTCCTTGAAAGAATGCAATTTATAAAAAATATCTCCAAAACCGCTGCAATTTTTGCTATATTTTTTCTCACGAAAAAACAATAGACGCCAAAAGAATGCTGAAGGTCTCATTTCGTTGAACTCTCTGAATTTTCTATAATTGCATGTTGGAAATAATGGGCGAGACAATTCGATTTTTAAAATTTGGCCCAAGTGGGTACGTCAGAATGACTGTTCGACCTAGCGGTAAAGCACACGGCGATTTATCTCCAAGGAGGTGTGGACAGCTGCTCTGATTGGTAGTTTTTTGTTGTTTCTCCGATCACCTCCAAGCGAATGCCGGAGCAGTACACTAACGAAATGGTCACGGGCAATATTTCTTTCCTCTTCCTATTCTTATCGTCACCCCTTATATACTACACACATTTACACACACACTTACATTCAATACTATACCACACATTTCAAAAACCTAGTCGGGAACTTGGAGCTTTTCCGGCTGAGACGGAGCCTGCTGGTGGGAGATACTCGGTTGGGGAAAACTCGACAATCTGACGTTTAGTTCGGCACAGAATCTCACCATCAAACGGGGAAGATCACAGCCACTACCTGCTATAAAACTTGCACTACACTTACGGGGCTAATTACCTTAGCAGTTGTCACGCCCGGAAACACTAATAAATTGATCTAGATTCAAGCCATTATGCGTGTTCTTCCATCTCTGTGCCCTCTTTCAAAAAATCAATAAGAATAGTGTTTAAGGTAATTTTATTTTAAAGTAGTGGATACTAATGAATATTTTTAAAAATGTTCAAATTAACAAATACTAATGAAAAATTGGAGGAAATTTTTACTAAAATTTATTCTTGGGAGTGAAAGCAAGCAAGGATCCATCTCGTCTTCACACGACCACGTCACAAGTAGTTGAGAGAACATAAACCCGAATCGGGGCTCTAGACCAATATTATATTCGATTCGTAGAATCAAGAAATTTTTAATAGAGATTTCATTCTAGTAAACACTAATGAATTTTTGTATAACATTGGTCTTCTTAATGTATTTCAAATATTAATATATCTTGGATATTTTAAATGCAGTTATGTTGTAACTCGAATTTTTATGAACGAAGCTCATTTCTCAGTATTTTTACTCCAAAAATTTTATATTGTAATAATACTTCCGAAGCAAGTTTGCTTAGTTTTCTACCATGCAATTTAAGAATTATTCACGTATTTATTTAATTAAAGAAAAAATTAAAAATAAACAAATTGGGCAATAACCTCATCATAGTGGATCGCCGACTGAAGGCAATCATTTAACATAAATGAATTAATGGAATGTTGGAAATACTTTAAAGAAATTTAAGCATTTAATAAAAATAGAGATTGAGTGAGAAAATAGATGATTAATTTTAGAAACATACTTTCTATATTGTAACACCCCCCCGGTCGTCTCGTGAGAGAACGCCCGGTTAGCGGCCCTTTGTAGCTCAGTCGGTGATGGAAGGAATCGTTAAACAGATACTGGTAACATGAAAGAAACACTTGGATAACTGGTAAAAATTACTTTTATTCCTGGGCAATCAAATCTAATGCCCCAGGGAAGTTACACTTGTAAATAGAATGAAGAAATGTGAAAATTAGGTGGAAAGAAAAGAAGATGAAAAGTTAGTATTCAGAGTAAAGCTTAAAAACTAGGAAGAATTATAATTAACATTACAATGGTAAAAAATAAAAAAAAGATACAAGTCAATGCGCCATAGCGCGGCGCCGCATTACAAAACTTTTCATAGGGGCGAATGCCCTTAAATAATACCGCCTGGAAGAAAGGTCTCTGCGCGCCGGGGAGGGCGCGGTCGAGGAGGCGGTGGCAACCTTCACAAAGGGCGCGGCCGGGGCGATGCCCTTGCACCCTCTCAGACACGCACGTCAGCTGGTCGGCCGTCTGGTGACGTCACCAAGGGGTGGTGGCGCGTGGCGGCGTTGTAACGGCGTCTGGTAGTCTGGTTGAACGCGGGGTCGGCCAGGAGTCACTCTCGATTTCAAGAGCGTAGTAACCAATCACGGATTCTTCTGATACTCGTGATGATTCACAATTACAACTTTGGAAAGTCTAGAAATCCTGCAGAGACACATTCGCCTCTCGTTGCGACTGATTCCCGCTTCAGAGAATTTTCTCTGCCCACTCTACTCAGCCCTTTTACAATAGCCCACACCGAAGTTTTTTCTAAGTCCATCAGAGGCGCACTTGCCTCTGGTCGGTGAATAGCTCCCCCTCCAGAGAAGTTTCTCTCCCGACTGTCCTGCCTTGAAACCTCCGGCCCCGTCTGATGCTCTGGCCCTTCTGGTATTCTATCAGTCGAAATCGCATCAAGTTAACTTTTGCCCCCACCCAATTTTCTCGTATGTTCCAGCACCTTATAATAGTCGCGTCGCTATTGGCCAAAGGAAATGGCGCATTACGCTATTTCAACCAATCGTGACGGGAGTAGTGAAGGAAGTTTCAACTCTTTGCGTCACTGTGAGCGTACAGAATTTTCTTATTCCTTCTAGTACATCAGCCATGCTTACACAAGGCAGGCGTTGTCCGTGAAAGAATTTATCGCTCTGGGATTCCCTGGATGTCGATTTCAAGAGCGTTCTAGAAATTTCGCAGCTGGTCTTACGAACACGTGCCTCTGTCAGTTAAATGTTTCGACGCCGACCCTTTTAACGACCTTCTTAATGGGCCGGGGGCGCAAATAGCTGTCCGATAAGCGAGGTTGCACGTGCAACGCCGTATGTTTATCCTCCCAGTAGAACTCAGGGTGGCCGAGTCTGTTTGTTTAATTTAATTTTCCTGGCATGAGGAAATCGGTATCGCTACAATATTAATGTATAATAACTCAATCACAAGGTTTTTCTCTAGAAAGAATACCTTATCTCTTTACTGACCTTGTGATGAGAGCAAAGTGCACATCTACAAACTCAGGGACGACAGCTGAGTTCACGGACTAGTGGAACGCAGGATATTCGGACTTACTGTTCACTCGCGCGTTCTAGTTCCCGGAATTCCACATCATGAATTCTCAGGAGCACAGATCATTAAGTAATTTATTTTCAGTCTGCGTCATTACTGCAAATACTCAGACTATCGTCTTTTCGTTAAGTTTTTTGAGTAGAGATTAAGAACATTGTTTATAGTTCAGTTAGTTAACAGTTTGAAATGTACTTACTAATTTTCTTTGCAAACTTGTCGTGGTAATTTACCACGAAATAAATAAAATTTAATTGATATTTAGAACATGTTTAATTCATGTCACTTTATTTAACTGATATATATTATAGAAGACGTTTTTTATTTTGACATGTCAGTAGTGGACCGTGAGTCCACAAAAGTGGAGAAAGGCACAGATATTCAAGTAAGTCTAAGCTAAAAAGGTACCTACCTAAACAATGGCTTGGAATATTAAAAGTATTTTAATGAAAATATAACAACAATGGAGATAATTTTTTATAACTTACGAGTAAGGAACAGTGTGTCTAATTTTATATTCCATATTCGTTAATTTTTTACAAACAGTCTTTAACAAAGCGATCAAAATAAAAAAAATGAAAGCAGTACACGACATTTATAAGTCTACACATGATATTCACTTTATTCACGCACCCATTCTTTTTCTTTCAGAAGTATCCGTGACGTCTGTAGCAGCGCCTAACTGGTAGAGCACAATTGCTAATTGCTCCAATGCGCTCCTACGCTCATCGAATCGAAACGAAATAATTATTTAAAAATATTGTTTCTAGGAATGGGATAACATTATGTGATTCCGAAGAAGCGAGATATCCAAATAAATTACTAAATAAATAAATAAATAAATAAATAAATAAATAAATAAATAAATAAATAAATAAATAAATAAATAAATAAATAAATAAATAAATAAATAAATAAATAAATAAATAAATAAATAAATAAATAAATAAATAAATAAATAAATAAATAAATAAATAAATAAATAAATAAATAAATAAATAAATAAATAAATAAATAAATAAATAAATAAATAAATAAATAAATAAATAAATAAATAAATAAATAAATAAATAAATAAATAAATAAATAAATAAATAAATAAATAAATAAATAAATAAATAAATAAATAAATAAATAAATTCGCTCCGACTTACAATCCCACGCGATTTCTATAAGGTTAAAATGTTCATTTAGTCTAACAAACCGCCCTTCTTGTACTCTACCTTTTAAAACTTCTTATATTAACTTTTTGAATCATGATTCATTTCACGTTAATGATTGATTTATTCCATAAAATATGTTTCAACAGATTGTTATTACATAAATATTTGAATATACATATTATTATATGCATATTATATGCAATTATATACATGTTATATATTATTACATACATATTCTCTCTAATATTTATTTTTAAACCCTTAAAGCTATATTCATTGGAAGATACAACGTTTCTTGTCAAGTATATTAAGTATAAAGTATATTAAATGATGTATATTAAATTTAGTGTCCAACTCCTTCGCGAAAGAATCTGTTGTTCTGTTAATTTGTTCAGATGTTAATCTGCTACATCCCAGATGGTTTCAATAAAACACGTCAGCAATTTTTTTATTATCTTAGCTTTAGCTTACGAATACTTAGCATTCCCATAGTGATCGAACAGTGCTTAAATTAGTTATAATGAATAATATACGAAGAATAATATAATGTAAATATAGAAGAAGAATAAATAATATATAGAAGAATATCTTTCATCCATTGAATATTATAATTATTTTAAAATAATTTGTAATACATTATCATTTTGAATTTCCAATTATTCGGAAAGAAAGTATTCAAAATTTGACATTTCACAGGGAAGATACAAGTATGGAGAACGCCACATGAGTAGTATTCTAAAAGGATTTGAACATAAAGCTATTCATCACACGGATAGCCTCAGGCTTGTTATGCTCCGCGTTCGAAAGTATAATTTGAGAAGCTTCCACACGCAAGTGCCCACTTCACCGCCATCCCACTTACGTTACATTACTTTTCTATTGATCTTACCCGGCTGAAGAACATTTGTGAATAAATTAGCCTGCGACATTTTATTCCTTTTCATAACAACGCCGAAGCTCACGTAATACTAACCGCTTCTGGGGAGTTAGGTTTACAACGTGAATGAGTAACGCGATGTGCATTCATCTTCTTCATTCTTGTGGTATTTTTGTATACAAAGTAGTAATTTGTTGCTGCAGCTAAGGCATAAAATAGCGCGATTTCGTTTTCCTTTAATTACCATTGTTCGAGGATAATGATGAGCGTTCATTTATCACTGTCTTCCTCATCTTGTTCCCAGTGCTACTTACGAAGTTGTTTTGGTGAGAGTTGAGATTTCGTCCTTGATCTTGCTTGAGACTGTTATGCCTTGGTAGCACGGACTCCAATGTGTCGCATACTAGTCCAAATTAGTAGGTTGTAAGTCATTTGCAAGGAAAACTTGAATCAGTGCATAAAACCGGTTGCTTAATGCCATAATCCATGCCTTTTAGAGACAATTAATATATGCATGCTTTGCGAATTGGAACCAAAATAAATAGGTAATTTTCATCAGTAGACATTTGCAGTGCCGAGGAATGAGTTTCTACATTTTCTGGTTTGATCTTACAAGTTCAAATGTTGAGCATGAATCGCGGATGTTTTACTTTTTTGTGAGACAAAGAAAACTCGTTATACTATTATCTATGATATACACAAATAATCGTTCATATTTCATAATAATATATTTAAGTGTCGGAAAAGTCATGATATAGACATGCCAAAGTTTGCTACTGGAATGGCGGTAAAGAGAACAAGAAAATTTGTGTCTCTAAAACTCCACAAATAAAGATACTGAATAAAACAATAAAACCATTTGTACCATCTTTATTCTATTCTCGCTTCAGGTGCGGGCCAGAGCAGTCGCAATACAAAGTGTAATACATCACTACGAACGTGTGGAACAGTGGTGACTTTGTGTTCTAAATAGTATTCAGTGGTCATAATTATTCACTACTAGTGCTTTAGTAGAGGAATGAACAACGATGATTTATTCAGCACAGAGCGAATGGTCAGTGAAGCCCTAAATTCGTTACATAATTCGGAAGGGTCATCTAATGTGGTTCCCGATAAAGGCAATATGAATTTCACGAAATAGCGCCTCAACTTCAACTCAATGCAAGTAACAGCATCCAATTCGGGGCCAGTTCATCAGGCCAGCCCGAGGAACAAATGCATTCACAACAGTCAGATGCTTCAACCCAACCGCATCATAACAAGGTAATGTCCCATGGAAAGCGAGCAAGAGATAACGACAATGATCACAGAGAACTAAAACGTGTAACCACACACAGTCAGCCTTCGGCAGTGTCGAACTTACGAAGTCAATACAATGTAGAAATCAAAAACAGATTTAGTTGGCTACACGAAGAGATCCCAGATGATCTTAGTGACGAAAATAAAATCCCACCAACTTTTGTTACTAATTTTGAAAATCAAGATACCCTCGCGAATGAAATAAAATCTAACGTCTCATCCACGTTCACTATAGAATTCAAAAATCGAAAGATTCGAATCCAATTCCAGTCAGTGACCGACTTCCGAAAAGCAGTTAAATATTTCCTGGCCACCAAAAAACAATTTCACATGTATTTGAATAAAATTACTAAAAAATACTCAATAGTGATAAAAAATATTCATTCTTCAATCTCAGAAAATGAAAATTATCCGAAATCATTAATAAATTCAATTCTGCTACAAACGTTATTCGAATATATAAAAACAATTCCTCCATCCCAGTTCTGGCAGTAGATTTTGATGGAACCCACAAAATAGAGGATGTGTTAGAAATAAAAGAAACAGGCATTAGCATTGTGAGACCAGAAAGAAGAAAGAAAACCAAGGGCCCCCTTCAATGATACTGGTGCTTAGACTTTGGACACAGTAAAAATAATTTCAATCCTACAATTTCGTGTGTGTTTTGTGCAGGTGATCAACTATCAGCAAACTGTGATCAACTATCAGCAAACTGTGAACAAAAGAACTCCACTTCTACATGTAAATATTGTCTCGAGAAGCATAGGGCTGACCTCAGATCAGTAAAATGTCCATATTATCAAAAAATTTTAGAAAGTAAAAGAAATAGTCCAAATGCCAGACTTAGGAACAATCCTATTCCCCCGCTGTTCAATACAACAAACTTTCCAATTCTACCTCCAACCAGCAATATATCTAATTTTTCACATGCAACTAATATCAACCACCAAGAAACACAACAAACATAAATCACCAACAACATAAATACCAGCAGACAAACAGAAACTACAGCAATTTCAATATTGGTAACTCATTCATACAAAACATCACTCAGTTTATAACCAATCACAACATTAATTTTATAAATTCATTAATACCAACAATTATACAGAATATCCTACAATAAATTACTATGTCATTTAGCTACAATTATGGATCACCATAATGATATAATTATATTAAATTGGAATGCCAACGGCATTATCAACAAAAAAGCCGAATGACAACACTTACTACATGCTAACAGAATTGATAAAGCATGCATGACAGAATCACATCTTAACAAAGACTCTTCATTTTTTATTCAGTCATACAAAACCATCAAAGCAGACAGACAAAACTAGGAGGGAGGAGGAGTAATAATACTAGTAAAAAGCAGTATAACTCGTTACCAGATTACTCCACCACACACGGTCAGACTCGAATCAGCAGCAATAAATGTAAAGTATAATAATAGGACAATAACAATAGTGACTGCATACAAACTTTCAAATATATAAAAATAAAAAATAGCAACATCTCCACATTACTACAAATACAAAATCCATTCATTATTGCAGGTGACCTAAACTCTAAACACTTCTCATGGGAATGTCGGGCTACGAATCCCGCTGGTTAATACTTATTCAACATAAAAACGAACCTAAACATAAAATTTAAACATACTATCGCCAACCGAACCCACTTACATCCCATATGATCCAGACAAAAGCCAGATATATTTGACATATAAGTCACAAATATTAAAACTCACTTTATGTCTAATACGTACCTTGAATCAGACCACTTACCGATAATAATATTAACTCGCGTAGAAAAGCCTTTCCCAACTCCTCCATCCACCTTAAATACTTATAACATTAATTGAAAGTACTTAAAGATTCTAAAAATAAATCCATACCTCCATTTCGCAACCTGAACTCTCCCCAAGAAATTAACCAAGCCATCACGACCCTCAACAATGTAATTAGTAATATTAGCAACAGTCATATTCAAAAAATCTTAGATGTTAACAAAATTATACACAAACCGCACCCAACAAATATAATTGACTTAATCCGAATGAAAAATAAAACAAGAAGACTTTGGAACTCCCTAAGAATTCCTTCATCTAAAATAATTAAATCTGTTTAATAATATTTGTTAAAAGGTTCTAAACAGATATAAACAAGAACAATACAATTCCTATATCAATACCTTAAATACTAAAAACAACACTCTATGGCAGTTTACTAAGAAACTCTTTAAAAAAAAGGAACAAGTATTCCCCCATTAGCAACTAGTGATGGTAAAAAATACTCCCCAATGGAAAAAGCAGAAGTATTGGCCTCCCACTTTGTTGACATTTTTACCCCCAATAACTTCCCCAAAGATCCCAAACACGACGAAATTATGACAATGTTCAATGCCCCCCTATATGATGTTCCCTACCAAATACAATTATATCTCCCAATGGAATAGGCAAAATAATAAATGATATACCAAATAAAAAAGCACCAGGCCACTATCAGAATAACAAAACCAAACAATAATCACTCAAAATCAGAAAATTACAGACCTATCAGCCTACTACCTATAATGTCAAACATCGTGGAGAAATTAATACTCCTCAGATTGAACAAACATATCAAGAAAACACACAGTATACTACATCACCAGTTTAGCTTCACGTCACAATATTCTACTACCCACCAATTAATAAGGCTTACTGAACACATTCACACTGTATTCCAAAACGGACAACATACCAATGCTGCATTCGTAGACATCTCGCTAGTATTCGACAGAATATGGCATTTAGCTCTCTATTTTAAACGAATTTCAATAGGTACACCCAAAATCTAGTATTTGTTATCCTTAGCTATATAACAAATAGAACATTTTCATTATCAGTCAAAGGTCACTGCTCCAATCTAATGAAAATCTCTGCTGGGGTTCCCCAAGGTTCACCTCTTTTCCCCATGCTGTTCAATATTTACACAGCAAATATTCCTTCTTCAGGACATATAAACACCGCTCAATTTGCCGATAACACTGCACTATATCTACTGTCACTATTTTAAATACTCTTCAAACACAGCTTCAGAACCACCTAAATTTACTAGCAAATTTGGCTAATGTCTGGAAAATAAAGTTGAACCCAACAAAATCTGTAGCAAAAATTTTCACATTAAAACCATTTACACACGCTCTTCCATTCTCCATAATAAACAACATCATCAATTGGGCACCAACTAATAAACCAATAAAATACTTGGACTTCGATACTCGCCTCAACTGGAAGCAACGTATAGAAATAAAAACACAGCAAACCAAAACAAAACTAATTCAACAACGACTCTTACTGAAACAACACAGTCAACTCTACAAATCCAATGTTCTACAAAATAATAATCCGTCCGACATTACTTAATGCTTGTCCCATCTGGACCAATGCTGCTAATACCAACCTAAACAAAATGCAAGTTATCCAAAATAAATTCTTAAGAAGCACAAAAGCACCATAGTTCATCAGAAACAATCAATTGCGTAATGATTTAAATATAAATACAATAAAAAAGGAAATAGCCTACCTCGCACACAATTTTTACACTAACCTCCCTCGAATTCAAGCATCATACTTCTATAAATTAGGCAAAACCCAGAATTATTAAACGAGATTTAATAACAGATATTCCCTTTATTCATTTTATAAAATGTTCGCAAACCTGGAATAATACTTATCTGAGGTGCTTCCTCTCCCACTACATTTAAAAAAATATTATTTTCATATAATTGTAATGTATAATTTTAATTTAGTATAAGTTAGTATAAGATAGATTAAGACCATTATATATTTGCACAGTTAATATGTAAACTGAACAATGTAATGTCTTCCAAAAATGAAATTACAATAAAAAACATATTTATTCTATTTGTAATCGAGTAGTTAGAGATCAGACCTATAAATATCTTACAACGGAAAAATGTAGGAGTATTCTTGACATCATATAATCTTGCCAAAAAAATTGTTAAACTTGTAACTAAATTAATGAAACTTTCAAAACGTTTGATGGTAATGTGTATGTATTTTGGTATCAACACATGATTGGAAGTACCATCCACATATCACCACAGAAAAATGTGTTGAAACAGAATTTAGTGTTGTGACATGCTTGAGATAACGTACAACAAGGCTAAGTGGCGTAGTATTGGCAGTTTTACCGTTATTAACATTTGTCTGTGTTTAATTCCAATAAGCGGTAACATTTTCTTCATTTTGCACAGTTAATGCAAAATGAATCCGATCAATCCACGGAGTTTGTAGTTTCGCAGGCCCTATTAACACTACACAATGTAGACATCAGTTATTTCTCCAGCAGTGCAGTGCATCAAGTACAAGAGTTAATAACCTGTCTACCGACGGACACAAGTGGTCAGGCATCTCAAAACCCGCTCCCCGCTGAAGGCAGCATGGATCCGGGCATCACAGTTGATTCGCTGCACAACGAGCAGTCGTCATCATCGTCATCAGGAAATCTTGCACGGAAAAGTTCAGTGGTTTTAATTATTATCACGAACATAAAAAGAAAAGTAATAAAAAATATGTTTCTGCTAATCCGTTATATCCCAGTTTATATAACTGCAAACGTGACTACCGATTTGGTGTAGAGATCAATCGATTTCAATACCTCAGAGATAATCTAAGTGAACAATCAGAGTTACCAGCTAAAATCCCCCCAATTTTCGTGGCTAATATCTCCAACCCAAACAATTTCATCAAGGAGCTGATAAATAAAGTAGCCAGTAAATTGTAGCAGACTTCAAAAACAAGAAAATAAAAATCAGTGCGAACTCAATAACCATCATTAAATAGCTCATTGACACAAACAGAAGTTTCCATTCTTTCAAGGACCCATCAAATAGAAAATGTTCTGTTGCCTTTAAAAATCAGAACCAACTCATTACAGAAAAAAATCTTTACAGAGCTCATATTACGGCATTCATAGATTATTAACATCACCAGAGTTCATGAAGACAATATCCCAATACCGGTAGTTGTGGTAATGAACCCATACACTTAATGAGTCAAACGCCAAAATAGGAAACACGCTTTAGCGACGGATAATTGTTTCAGGAGGATAGACACATCAGTTAGTGCATATTTATATACAAATATTCATTTATAAACTCCTTTGATAACAGAAATATTTTAAAATCTGAAAAATTGGGAGATTTATTCTCAGTTTTCTGGAAATGAGGAATTTGGCGTTTGACGGGTTTCTGAAATAAACGATTCATATTATTACAATCATTCAAATTTGCAATCATCGTGTGACTAATGAAAGGCGGCGGAAACCTAAAGGTCCCATCCAAAGCAAACGGTGCTTAGACTACGGACACACGATAAACAACTGCAACTATGTTATTAATTGTGCATACTGTTCTGAAAACTATTATTCAGTGTTGTGTTCGCAAAAAATGTAAAACCGGTTTGTATTAACTGCAATGGTATTATAAAGAATTCCATTACAAAAAATCACAGAGAAAAAAGTGACCAGCTTAAAAACAGTAGTAATGTATCAAACACAAAAAACCCTCCGTCTCTTCAAAATAATTCAAGAAACCCATTTCCACAACTGCCTCCAACCCAGCCCATTCAAGACGTTACCCATATCTCATCCTTGAACAATTCATCTCGCAATTCGCAAAAGTTCATCATTCTAATCAAACACCCCACTCTAATGAGAACCACTCTAACAACACAATTATCAACTCCATAAACTCCTGCAACATTAACTTCATCAACTCACTTATCACATCTATAATTAGTACTATTCAAAATTCTGTAACCGAATACTTAAGCAAAAACAATGGCACATAAAATTCAAAGCAATATTATCATTCTAAACTGGAACGCAAACTAAATCACAAACAAAAAAATTGAACTCATCCATTTCCTCCCCCATTACAACGTAGACATAGCTTGTATTACCGAAAGGCACTTAAGAAATAAACACAAACTATTTATTTCCAACTTATAATGTGCTATTACTTTTACCAGTACGCATTCGAGCTTATTTCACATTCTCTATATGTGCTGTTGGGACCCACGGTGCAGCGTGAGGTCCCATGCGCAATGTTGGCGGAAGAGATAAATCCCGCAGTTGCGGAGCGCTCCAGTTTCTGGTAGGCGCGCGAGCGACGTCTGCGGACACAATGCGCTTCCCAGGCGGCGCCTGCGAAGGCGGCGGTGCGAGCCTGGCGGGCCGTCGCCCGGCCCGCTCGCTCGTCCCCGCCGCTAATGCATTTCGACTTCTCCGCGAGACAACGGTGCCGAGGGGGAAGGGAGGGGGAGGAGTCGGCGGCGCCGGAAGCGAGCGCGCCAATCCACTTCCGCTGGCGCCGCTCCGCTTGTCGCTCCGATAGAAGGTCACAGGTGTGTGAGGGCGGTCACGTAGGGCTGAGGGAGCTGTGGCAAAAGGTGACGAAGGGCGTGGTTTTAGTAGATGTTTTAAGTCTAACTGCGCCCGCACGAGCTACTTGCCCGACTGGAAAGCCTGGCACGAGCAACTTCCCCTGGTTTCGCTCTCATTTCCCCTCCAAATACAGGGGTGTACAAGCGCAAGATGTGGCGGGGATGGTAAGCACAAAGCGCGCATGAAATATAACGACGAATGGTAGCTTTTAACGAATGAATGTTTGCCAGATGTTCTCAAACAACAGAGAATTTAATTTTGTTTATGCACTTTATTACATATTACTTTATTTCATTTTATTTTATTTTAAATTTTTGCCTAGTATAATCATTTTACAAAGGAGCAGAAATATGTTAGAAGGCCTTATTCTTTGCCCTTTTTCGTTTTTGGTGTTTTATTAAATTATTTTTTATTTGAATGTAGCACAAATGTAAAATAAATAAGTCTTTATATAGCCTAAATCCTTCTTTTAGATTTATTATATCAGTCTTACGGGAGGACAGCTCGTTTAAGAGGGAAGAATCTTTATTCCTACCTTGATTACAGAAAGTTAATGCAAATATTGCACTCAAAAATATACGCGATTACGATGTCAAGATCCTTCGATTCAAAATATTTAATTTTATTCGCAATTGTGTCAAATGACTTCTTCAGAAGACTATCAAGGGCCAGGATTTCAATGATGTACCGCCACAACGGAGAAAATTGTAAATCTTTCTTATTTATTTATTTACGTCATAAACAGTTAAAATCTGTGTGTGACAGTTAAAATCAGTCTGTCTGTCTGTCTGTCTTAAAATCAATCTGCACAGACAGTTAAAATCTGTCTGTGCTACGGGGAGAAGTTAATTTGAAGTTATATTTATGTTCAGAAGAAAACAAGGGGCCATCTCAGTATTTGCCCAAGGATCAGGGAAACTGGACGAAAACCTGATTGAGATGGGGGTCATTGATCCAAAAGCTGAAGTACAATACTTGTTACAGATTCTTTAGAATGGTAAATAATACATTAAATGTCGTTGATAAAATTAATATTGCTTTCATTTTGGATACTTGGTATAGTCCCTAATTGTATAGAAATAGTTGTGCAGCAGAAAATATTTTTCTTGGGACTTAAAATTTTGTATCGAATTTAATAGTTTAATGTCGTCTGGCCAAGTGTTGTAAAATAATGTACATGTATTGTGTGTGAATTTTTTGTATTGAGCTGTTGATACTGTCACCTGCTGAATATGATTACTACGTTGAGTGTTGTAATTACAGATATCTGCGTTTGATGAAAATATATTTCCGACTTTAAGTCATTTAAAAAAAACACAGATTCATATATCAAAAGACAAGGTAATGGTAAAATACATTGATTAATGCTGATAGGACTACAAGAATCACGTGAATGCGATTTGCGTTTTATTCCTACAATTCTATTTTGTAATCTAAAAGTCTGGGAGCTATAAGATGTATTTCTCCATAATATTATGCCATATCTCAGGCGGGAATGAACATTCGGAATATATACGCAACGAGCAGTATGGAGCAGTATGAATTTGAAATAATTCTGAAAACGTAACATAAAGATTTTAATTCAGTGAAGAATTCATTTAAGTGGACGGTCCATTTAAGGTTTGACTGAATTGAAAGACATAAAAAGTTTGTTATCTTAACATCGGTCAATGGCACACCGTTCATTTTCAATGGAATACAGAGCTGTTTATTTGAAATGGAAAACTGTATTGAAACAGTTTTCTTTTCATTTACTATTAATTTGTTATTACGGAACCAATTTGAAATATATGATATTGTTCAATTTACGGTTTCTTTATTGCAAAGAATATTCATATCATCCGCAAAGAGAATTGTTCTTTCATTTCTAATCGTGGAGGGCATATCGTTTACGTATAGTAGGAAGAAAATAGGGCCTAAAATCGATCCCTGTGGGTCTCTACAAGCAATTGGCAAAGAATAGGAAAGGTGTGTACATAATGTTCTATTATTCCAGTAAGGTATTTCTACTCTCTGATATCCTTGTTTAAGATACGAACATAACCAATTTAGAGCAATACCACGAATTTCATTCACATTTAATATTGAAAGTAAAATGTTATGAACAAAGAGGTCAAAAGCTATTGAAATATCTAAAAATAATCTTTACATTCAAGTTGCTCTGCAGTGCACCCGAACTCTTGTATGCCAGTTATTTTTTCCGAGTCTTGCACATGCCTGTTTAAGCAATGAATCGAAGATAACAGTAAATAATTTTGTTATGTGTTAATCAATCTCAGATGCAATCTTAAGCTTATTCTAATTCGCTATAAATCACGGATATAAATCATTTTGAAAAATTAGAAAATTATTTGTGAATATTAATATTTACATATGATTAATTTTACAGTGTAGGTATTTTATTTTAGATTTACAGTGAAGATATTTTATGTGTCATAATTAAATTCTGCAATAATGTTCTTTTAAAAGTCGTGTTTGAATGATATGTTGTATTACTGATATCGGAATACATATATTTCTATTTATCTGCAATTCCAAATACGTTATAATTTTAAATATACTGTTTCTTGTTCATCTTAGACATGTACCAGTTTGAGATAGAAATAATTTAATTATTTGGTGTCGTTAAATTCGTCGTGTGCAGTACTGAAGATATTTGTTAAATGTTTATTACGTTTTATTTCACGGCTTTTCCAGAGGTAAGGAAATGTTTAATAGTCTGCTTGTAAAGAAATTCAATTAATTTTACATTATATTTTATTTCAAGAAACGTTATTGTAGAATAGGTTATCGTTTCTTAAAGAACTTCTCCAATAATTGGTTTAGCTGTAAAAAGGTTCAAAATTAAATTATAAATTATTCCTCCTCTTTTGATACTTGAATAATTGAATTTTAACATTTGCATGTTGTTGCTAATGTGGAGGTTTAAAGAAAAATACTCACTCGTTCTCCACAAATGCAAACTGATTCATTCAATTGATTAATCTCAAAAGCATATGTAATACTCATTACATAGATGTTAAATGTTAAAAACTAATGTTTTGCTTGAATGTCAACAGATGGATCTGGATCGTTATGCAATATTAGTACAAGTAAGTGCGTGTCCTTCACGGGAATCGTCTTCTTCTTGGAGCTGACTCAACGGCGTCAGCGACTTGAGCATTCAAAGCCAAATACCTCCACGCGAGACCAACAAGGGTAACGTTGTACAGTGGAGTGAATGGGGCGGAAAGAGCAGACTTACGCGAACGCGGTGCTCTTGCAACGCAACGCACGGTTGGCTCATGCAACACGGTTCGGCGTTGCTCTCCATTCACTAAAAAGATAACACGCGGCTTGCAGCGGACGCCGCTTATTTGCGAGACCCGACATCTCTCGAGCGTTAATCCACCGAATACCAACTACCGACTTCACACAATTCTCTGCACATCAAAGATCTTCATTGTGTGGCGCGAGGTAAAAAAAGGATTCGTATGTAACAGGCGTTGAAAGCAAGCTCAGCTCTCCCTAAGACTTACTCCCTCTCGCAGCCTTACTCTCCGCAAGGTGTTTGGTTTGCGTGATGAATCGACTCGAGAGTGACTCAGGCGGTAGGCCCGCACGAGCAAACAGAGAGCTTGATTGAATCAAGCAACATCGTAGTAATGGGAGTTAATACGTCTGGTGAGTAAACATTCTTTAACACATATTTTACCGCCGGGGTGAGTTTTTTTTTCGTTCAGGTTTCCCCAAGAAAAGAGGAAGCCGAATAGCGGGGAACAAACGTTTTCGCCCAGTCACTTTAGATGCCGACCGCGTGTTCTACAGCACACAGTTGTGGAGACAGGCATTTTTCTTTTTCCTTGTTTATTACATTCTTTACATTGAATGAGAAAGTAGATCGCCTGAAGCAAAAAAGTAAATGGTGTCTTTCAATTACATGCAGTTTATTATTAATGTTTTGTGGCACAAATAAAGTTACAAGTTACACAGAACTTTCAATTCAAATAATTCCAAACATATCAATAAATCACACAATTTCATAAACCATTTATATGACGTATTTATTTCATCAATAAAATTATAATTTTAAATTGTAATTTAACTATGATGAACTTCGAAACATAATCTTGTAGATCAGAGTTGCATATTTCGCATTGTCGGTGCTCTACCACCTCAGGTTGTGAGACTTGATCTCTGTTACGCATCGGCTCTAGAAGAAATCAGAGGACTGAGCCGTCTCAGTATTTAATAATAGATAATAAATTTATTTTATGTTTCATTTAATTCGTTGCGTTGATTTTATATTTTTTATTAGCATTTGCGAATGTTCTGTGTTACAAATATTGACCTTTTTGGAGAAAATCATAGAAAGAAGGAAGTGATAGTGTGTGAAGAACAGAAGTTAAATTTAAAATTCTTTATACTATTGAGTAAGATACCGTTATTTCCTTCCGTTCATTCTCGGATGAACGCCGTGAAGTGGTCGGGTTGCCTTTCTTGCCGACACGTAGTTTAGCCTAGCGCGTCGTTTGCGCTAAAAGTGGGTTGCGTTGCCGTAGATTATCTCGTCAATCACGTGCCATGTTACCTTATGGATGTGATTATTTTGTACAAAGAAGTATACTTGAAGCAAATGAACAAGTTTTATGATGACGTTGGAAAAATAAATACTTCTTTCATAATACTATAAAAGTTGTATTGCTATCAACATTAAAGAATAAATAAGAAACTCTTCGATATTCTTGCCGAACAATAAAATCCTTGTGGTTCGGCATTATTTAGAGATTATTATGTTCCTTTATTTTTGAATCGTTTTAAAGTTATTATAAAATAAGGAATTATTTTCGGAAAATGATACTTTTGTCCCTAAATCTGAAGAAGATTCATAAAAAGGTGTGGCCTTTATTGCACGAAGAGAAAAATTATTCTTAAGAGCGAGATAAACATCTATATCTGAATGATAAATCTTTTTCGGTTTCTCATCAAAAGTTCATGTTCAAATCAAAGAGACACTGCATTACGTCGTGTACATTCGTAGATCTACCAAATCATAACCGTACTTGATGGGAGACAGTGACAGCTTAACATCCAGGTATTAGAGACAGTAGTCGAGGAGATTACATTGTTTGGGAATTTCTTATATTAAAGAGAAAATCCAAAATTTCTTTAAAATCGAAAAAAATGATATTTTTATAAACAAATTTCTAACAAATTAGACCCTCCCAGATACTAAAATAAAATACTTTTGAATGGGGAAAAATATAACAGATACAGTAGTACCATTAAAATTAACCTATCGTTGGCGCACAATGAAGGTGAGACATCTATAAAATTGTCTTTTTTAATAATAAAGAATAGGTTTTAGAAAATAACCAATTTTTACTTGCATAAAATTCAAAAAGATAGTTCACAAGACAATCGCTAACAATTCAGTAAATAAAAACGTCCACTTCAAATATTTTCTGAACGTTTCAAGATATTGAGATGTAATTTTCACCAAACGATTCAGGACATAGGGTTTTATCAGTTGTAGTTATTACCTTTTTGTAGCATATTTATTTTATTTGATAGATATTGGACTAACTTCGTTTTTAAACGGAACGCTACACCTTTTATACACCAATAGGCCAATACATCAGTATCACATATGTTGGTGTTTGATGAACATTAACACCAAAAAAGAGAATGGAATCGGCGACATTCGAAATGCAGGTACTATGAAGCTCGCGCCGAGTAGCTTAGAGGCCCTCACAGACCGGCACGAAACGCTCCGCTCTAGACGTTGCGGCGGAATCCGCGGGACCGTTCACACCGGAACGTCAATGACGACTCCGCGTTTGGTGGCAGGTTTCCTCATCCGATAAACAAAAGCAAGGGGACCTCGATCCAGAGGGGAGGGAGAACTCCCAAGGCAGGCGGACTTCCACGAAACTCGGGCGGCGGAGGTCGAAACGCGTCCGACTGCGTTCGCAAATCCGCAGGTATGAAAACGCTGCCTATCCGCTGCCGCGACTCTCACCTGCTGTGCAGGTCTGAACGTGCTCACAAGGCGACACGTGACGCGAGACTTCCACTGCGGTCATTCCGCGTAGGCTGCGGGTCTTTCGCGCCGATCTGTGGAGGTCTTAGAGGTTTCCAAGCCACAAGGCGTAGGGCAGTGTAGCGTCCACATCGGTCGAGTTTCCCATTAAAGAAAAGCCCCGGCGAAAGTCTCATATCTTGCAATAGCGATTAAAGTATCTTCTATTTTTAAATATAAGTATCCTGTGTAGTAGCGTGAAACGTGCAAAAGACACTCCTCAGTGAACATTACGTCGCTAAATTTTTGAAATCCCTGTGCGCCAGTTTGCATGAAAATCGCATTGTGTCTGCTTTAAATGGCATCTGTTGATTTCCGAAAGCAGCAAAGATACACAAATGCTCACTGAGAAAGTGAGCCGTAAGTACCTCTTCTAAGAAAATAGCCATACTCCCGGGTAAGGGTGTATTCAGTTGAGTTACTATGTCTTCAATAATAGAGATACTGACACATTTTAATGAAATAGTCCTATTTCTATCATTGACTAACTCTGCAAAGAGTAAAATACTTCGCCTTTCACCGTTGAATAACACTCTCCTGCTCACATGAAATCCCTTTAGCAAAAATATTTGAGATGTATGTCTTACGCACAGACGACACACAGAATTACCAACTCAACTAAGATAATTCTTACAGGCCGGCATCGAGAATGCGTAGGCCAAGCGCTTCCAAAATCTTCACCTTCTTCGCGGTCCGTTATACTTCATGGCAGAGCCTCAGACGGCGTTAGAGAAACACTGCCCCAGACGGCGATCCGCGCACCGCGCCGCGTCGCGGCGCCCAGTTCCGCCACGCTGAGTGGCGGCGGCGGCGGCGGCGGCGGCGGCGGCGGCGGCGGCGGCGGCGGCGGCGGCGGCGGCGGCGGCGGCGGCGGCGGCGCGGTCATCGGGAGCAGCTCTCCCCTGCGCCGCGCCGCGCCGCGCGCTCGCGACCCACAAAGGGGATAAAAGCTCCGCAAGAATTGCCTCGTGAGCGACGCCCGCCCCACTGCTCCCTGCCCCGCCCCTCCTCGCTCCCATCCCGCCGCTAGGTCGCGCTTCTCCACGCTCAAGTATGACTGTAGGACTGATTCAACAGGAAGATCGTTTTTTGAAAACCGCTGAAAACTGGTTTTAACTGCTGGCATCTCTAGCCGAATTGCTTAAGTACGCTCCGTGAAGACATAGGGGTTGAGCAACTCGAGACATCGCGTGTTCCTGGATGGGTGATCGTCTAGGTCTCACTCGTATTTATTAACACGCGTAACATTAACAATTTTATAAACAATAAATTTAAGCTACTCAAGGTTATTTATCGTGTCTCTCCAGCAACTTACTTTCAATGCCACACTGAGTAACAACAGTAATCATTCAAAATTCGCGAAACCCTGTTTATGGATCATGAGAGGTGAGGAAAGTGATGTCGTCACGAAGGGGAACAGACTCGTCAGTATAAAATGCCAACTAATACACTTCCACTAGAGATAATTTGAATTTAATCTCCAGGACAGTTTTTAATGTTGTTTTAAAAGTATGTGAATTGTTAATGGAATGAAAATCATTTCACAAATAAATTATTCTGAAACATATCTTTTTCTTAAATTTTTTTAAACAAATTGTAGCGTTTGAAAGAGGTCCCTTGCTGTTTTGCTGGGTTTGAAAGAGGTGCACTGTTAACGACGGCTTTTCCGCGTCAGGAGACGGGAATGAAGGTTTCCGCGTAATTCGCTTTAAGTAGTGCGGACGTTTGAGTTATTCCTGTAAAGTATTGAACGAGTTTGAAAAGTAAACATTTACTTTTCACAAATAAGACGTTAAGATCCATTTTTTAATAATAAAGTTTTGCAATAGTACTTGAGCATGTGAAAAAGCTTCATTTTCTGGAGAAGTAATCGAACAAAATTGTCTCGAGATTTGGCAGTTGTAAGAGGAATATGGACATTTTACAAAAAGTAATATTCCTTGAGGTGTTTTGAGATTTGCTCATTGACACGTTGATGCAAAAATAACTTTTGGCGGATGTGGCGACCACCAGAGTTAATTAACAAACTCAGAAACATCCACAAATATCGTATAAGAACATGGTACGAGACTGAATTGATTGCATTTATTTATGAAGTAACATTTTGGGTTCCATTCTTGAAATGGTGAGTAAGATTTAATGCCTAATAATGAATATCGTTTGCCTTCAAAGTACAATTTTCAATGCCACACTTAGTAACAACAGTAATCATTCAAAATTCGCGAAACCCTGTTTATGGATAATGAGACGTGAGGAAAGTGATTTGATATCCCATTACATGATATGATGAAAACAAATTATATTTGATGAGGTACATGATTATATAACAAAACAAATCGTTCATGTCCTAGGTATTTTTAATACTTCGTCTTGAATGTATGCATTTGGCGCGACAGCCCGTGAACGGGCTCACGCCTACCGGCAACTTCTCTGCCTCGCGGCCATGGCTTAAGGGGGTACGTGTGGTTAGCATAGATATCCCAACGCCGTATTCCGGCCTTCTCAACCTCAGAAGTGAATTTTCTCATCGTCATACAGCAACATATACCGCGACATTGCAAGGAAAACGCACACTATAGTCTTGGCTCTACCGGAAATCGATCCCGGGGCCGGGTAGAGGAAACCGAACACGCTGACCAAGAGTTAGCGAAGAGCAATACTTCGTTTTACTGTAGTGTAATTGCCCTAGATTAATTAGACTTTTGCTTTCCAGTGAAGGAAACGCAACACGCTAAACAAAGCAGTTCTTACAATAAGAAAAAACGTCATCCCTTGTTTTCACTCACCACAGTCACTATTGCAGCTAAACACTGAGTTTTCACATCTGACATTAATAAATAAAAAATATCTATTGCGTTTCGCATTTTGTTTCAAGTTTTATGAATATCTTTGATGAATGTTTTTTTTGTGTTGGGTACTTTCACCCTACTCTAAACAACTTCACACACGTTCGGAATAGTATTAGACGTCCGGGTAGACTGAGTTCCTTACTTAATGGACGTCTTTCGTTTTCTCCGTTTCACTAAAAATGAAACTAGAAAATATTTATGCGAGTAGACGTGCAGGAAACTGTGGTCCACGAACCCCAATCTTGAAGAAAATCAGTAGCCCAGGAGTTTTCTTCGCGTACGTTTTTACAGTCGCAAGGTTTTGACACGAATGCTCGTTTACCCCTACATGTAACGAAAAAACTGCAGTGAAGGCTGATACTTTTAATTCAGGAAAAAAATATGATCCTTAGCTCAGGTGGTCGCGGGGATGGGAATAAAGGAATCAGTCATCAAGTCTAATTTACCTATTAATGTGTCAGGCATAATTTAAATATCCTTTTTATTTACATTTAATAGGCAATATATAGGAAGTTTGTTTTTCACATACGCACTTAAATAACATGCATTCAAAATCATTCAATTACTCGTTTTACACGCCACTTTTGTTTTTTTATAATTCCTGGGCTTGATTTGCAGCTCGACCTGGAGCTGGGCATCACATCTAACAGAATTGTAGAGCTTTCATGAAAATATTTTTTTAAACAGAATAGTGGAGAAAAACGACTTCATGAATCTCAGTTCTAAAAAAATGACAATGCGACGGACCGCAGAAAAATACTAAATGAAGAGTATAATTGTAAAATTGAAATATGACTTCAAGAATGTGATATAAAAAGAATACCTGGTTCCGTAGGCAAATTATATTGCAAAATTTGGAGCTGTCTTTAAGAAAATGTATGAGCGTTTCTGAAATATCGCAATTTTTAGCTCATTTTCACAGAAAACTTTTTGAATGAACAGAACTTTTTTTGTTTCCGAGAAACACCATATGAAATCATTCGATGCACAAAATTCCCAAATGCATTAATATACATAAACGCTTGAAATGTATATGTCAGCGACGAGAGATAATATAATACATTTATGTATTTTTAATAATAATAAGAATGTATCAAAAGGCGTTTATGTCACGTAATTCAGTGCATTTCGCACTAACCGCATAAAATATTTGGGGACCTTTCTGAAAAAAAAAACGAAAAAAAACGCGTTTTTAAAATTGACCAGATATTGCTCAAAATTGTACGATTTGTATTATATGTGGAATGCTGAATGATTGTCAGGCTCCAGAAAATTAAAACCTATTGAAAACAAACAAATAATTGTCGATGGGCCTCCGATTATCCCCACGAAAATGCTAGGGCTAGGATATGCGAAATTTTGGGACGCGGCTCTCGTTGTTTGTTGCGATGACGCAGGCGGGTCATAAAAGACGTGCGACGCGAAAAGGGCGTCTCGGAGGCAGAATCCTTGAGAATCCCCACTTGCCTCGTTTGCGGCCTGCTCTCCAATTCCCTGAGCAAACTTACCGTGCAGGACTATCACTTGACTAGTAGAAACTGAAGAAGTGACATCGAGAGCATTGCAAGCTATAGAGGGACGAGAGCCACTTTGTGTGAAAGTATACACAAGCATTCGTGATGATATTTGTTGTCGAAACTAGCTCGCTCTGCTCCCGATTAATGCACATCCTTTGAGACCAAATGCTTTCTTAAATTCTATTACAGTGATTAAATATATTTCTTGTTTGTTTTCCCTACCATTTAGTATTTTAAATTAGATTATGTTCAAACTTGTAGAAACTAGTTTTATTTGCATAACCAAAAACCAACAATTAATGGCACATTTTATTTTTTTAAATGCTTGTGATACTACAAGCAGCAATTCGCTAGATAACTTGGAAAGTCTCTATATAACGGACGATAAACTTATTTTTCAAATTTGCAAAAATATTAAACATAAAAAATTATGTCCTCCATTAAATCCATTTCATAAGCTGATTGCACAATAGCGCAAGAAAATTACGTAGAATATTTTGTTGAGTATTTGATAAATAAAATTCAAAATCATCCATTACTTTCTCTAGAAACATACTACGAGTATTTTCAATGTTTGGAAGTTCACATCGTGTGTATGATTATATTAGAGTCAGGCTTTGTTGAGAGAATGAAATATGTTTACCACGTCTAAATAGTTTTTTAAAGACAATTTCATAATCCTGTTAAAAATGTTATGATATTTTGGTGTATTGCAGAATAACTAAATGTATTCTTTTTCTAGTCTTCCTTCGCATTTTCTTGCCATCTCTCATTTTAATGGAGTTTGCACTTAAAGTAGTGAAAATGCTACATCGTGCTTGGCCAATTATGCAATGTCTGAGAAAATTACTCGGTGTTCCTTCTACAACAGAAGGAATTTTTGTACACAACTTTTACAGGCGCATTCTCTTAAAATGTAAATAGTCTGCAGAAAATGTGTAGGTTCCACATTGCGCTCGGTTCATTAATGCTTCCTGGATATTAAGTTCCTAGAGTCACTCTCCACTATGGAAATAGTGCCAAGAAGTTCCGTGCAGAGATCGCTAAGAATGGAACACCTGAGTGAAATCATGAAAATGTCGACGCAAGCATATTAATGAAGTCCGTCTATCATTGAATGTGTACCTGCAAATAACTGACGGTATAAATACGCAAATGCTTGTAATTGTATAATGATGTACATTTATAAGATTTTAGGTATGAACTGGGAAAGTATATTTCCACAAATAACTACCACATTGTCTCCCAAAGTTATGCTGCAAAGTTTCAGTCCGTGAATAACGGGGCGGAAACACTTGTTTGATTTATGAAAGATGTTAAGAATCTCTATGGCGCTCTCTACTAAATATCTCAAGAATATTCTTTTCAGATTTTCCGTAATTGCGATGAACAAACAACAAAAATATTGTGGTTAAATCTAAAAATAATATATTCGAAACGATTTTGTTTGTTAAATGTCAGTGGTTAATAGTCAGAAAAATCATTTACACTTCTGAAACAAGTAGTAATTACTCATATTTCTCCAGATTAATTATTATCTTATGGAGAATGGAACAAATGAACTTTCACGGTGTTCAATTTGTTGGAGAGCATAGCACCGACCGAAGTATCCCAGTCCGGTATTGGCTTCCCTCCCCCCTCCTTTGCGCTCAATCTTCATCTGAGCAAGGGAATCTCGTTTCGTGTGGCTCTTAAACCTCAAATGATTATGCGGATGCCACTGACTACGCCTGCGTCTCCACCTGCGTCTCCACCTCTTTCTCCGCCGCCGTCTCCGCCGCATTTTCCGCTTGCGTCTCCGCATGTGGCTCCGCCTGCGTCTCCGCTGCCCTCTCCGCCGCCGACTCCGCCGCCGACTCCGCCGCCGACTCCGCCGCCGACTCCGCCGCCGACTCCGCCGCCGACTCCGTCGCCGTCACCGCCGTAGCCTCCGCTGTCGTCTTGCCCTCCGTCTGGGTTTTCCCCTCCACCCTCGTCTCCGCGGCAGCCACCGCCTCAGCCTCCGTCGCCACCATTGCATCTGCCACATCACGGAAGCGGAAGCGTGCCTCGTGCGCACGCGCGCGCGTTAAGTGGCGCATGCGCAGTGCGCTGTACATTTCGCCTCTGCATTTCTCGGAATGAAATGTCCCGAGCATATGCTCTGCTCTGCTTTGCTAATGCATTTCCCGTCAAACTCTCCAGAGAGGAAGTAGCGAAATGCATTTCTACTCCTCTTTCGTGAGTCGTGAAGAGGTGAATTATGAAGTAAAATAACTCCACATGTTTCTCGTAATATTAGCAATAAATAATTTGTTTACTATTTTGGTCTCAAGAGCGAAACTTGTCATAGAAAATGTTTGTTTGATTGTTTGTTTTTTGTAATTTATCGATATCCTCGCAGCCTGTACATCAACGCACCATGATGCGCAATTCCGAGACTCGAAGCCTCGGGAATGCATTAGTCTCGCTTGTTGAAAACGAATGTGTTAGAATTACATATTATGGTTCTGATGGCCTAAAATCGGGAGAGTTCGTAGAGGCGAGTAAGATTGAAAGCTGTCGTTATTTGCACCCCTGTTCCATCTATTCGTGTTTTCTTCTTTTCTATCCGAAAATATTCTTTGACACTACTTTGAACTATTCTGAAAACTTCGACTCCCTAAAAATACATCCTTATGGGCGGTGTAGTAGAGAAATAATCAAGAAAGTGCTGTGAAGAAACCCAGGGGAATTTCAAAGAAATGTCTTAGGAAGCATTTGTTCGTCTAACCAGAAAAAATACAATAATGTATTTTTTTACCATCTGAAATACGTCACCGTGTAGCATCTTTACGATAAATACGTCAATAAATTGCGGGCAATTGTACTGCACATGAGATGGAAATTGTTCAACATTCCAGTCAATTTCCTCTCCTGTTTTCTTCAATATAAATACGAAATTATGTACGCTGATAATAGTTCATACAAGACGTTTTCCGTATGGAGCGAATCACAAATTCTGGACCAGTTAAATTTCTGAATCTTCTCTCTGAGCAAAATTAGTTGTTACAGGAAATATTGCAATATGAAACTATTCGATAGTGGCTTGCTTAATACTGGGATATTGTCATATAATAAGGAAAATAGCGTCAGGGGGTAATAGGAACCACTTCACTACATTTCCGTATGATTAATAATTATCTAATGTGACTCTCAAAAAAATTCCCCAACAAGGTAAAAGACTCGGGAAACCCACTTCCCTTTTGCTGAATCATGCAGAAGTACCATGCATGCTCGAGGAGAATTAGTGATAGGAATTTTGTTAGAAAACTGCATATCCCATTAAGAGCAAGAGCATCCTGCTTGCGCAGGGAATTATTAATCTTTCTTTAATTAAGTGATAGGATGATGAAGGGTGATTGGACGATCACATAAACATCCATGCCGGAGGCGGGATTCGAACCCGTCATCCTTCGATCCTAGATCGCCACGACACTGCTGCCCTAGCGATCTCGGCTATCCAGATCGACATTATGGAGGGTAATGGTGTATATATCTGACGTATGATGAAACTTAGCACATTAGTAAACGTTATCTCTATATTCACGGAAACTTGTATTTCAGTGTTTTTAGTTCGTATTGTCAATAGGACGTACCAAAATAGGCTTTAATTAATGAGAACGTGATGAACCTAGTATAAATTATAAATACCACACACTGATTCTTCTTCGATAGGTTTCCCAAACGTTTGTGTTTACTGAAACGCTTCCTTCCCTCCGGATTGCTTCAACTTGTTATTGAAAAAAATAATTTGTTTCTTTTCTGAGGATTTGTTTGTGTAGTTTGTATATTTCTTGTACAATAATCCTTAACGTGCAATGATAATCTGGATTTTGTCCAACCAAAAAATATATAAGAAGTCTAATCGGCAGAAAGCTTGTCAACCATATGTATCTATAAATTTTTACCAAGGATTCTCTCACAAAAGAATAACTCTCTATTCAGTTTCGGGTAAGATCCAAAAAAACGTTCAATTTTTATCATATGTGGGTGCGGCTGCATCTGAATATGTAAATCTAACGTGGATTTAGTAACTCTTATAAAACGATATTACATATACTAAATCAGTAGGTTCCAGTTCTAAATTTTGCAGATCAACATTTTCCAATAATAATTTGCAGCTCAACCTGTTTATATCTTCGTTCAATGTCATAAATATTTCATGGAATAAAAAAGTAATATCTCATCTTATCCTGTGTTCAGGCAAGAGGACGATATTTTGACAACTTCTAAAGCACTTGAGCATCGTGGAAGACTGTACCTCTGAGAAATGTATTCGTCCGACTGTCAGAACAGCTGAGCGCACACTTTTCATATGTCAGTGCGTGAGTTTAGAGATTTGAGATAATTTCCATGGGTGATTTACATTGTTCACATATTGACACTAAAAGTATATTGTAAGAAGTGATACACATCATATCGAAAAGCAAATACGAATAATAAATATAAAAATAAAGTTTTACAGGTTTGCCGTTCTGACAGTCTAAAAGACTTAAATACATAATTAACATTTTCTAGTTGACAGAATAACAAATAACAGGCCAAACACAGTTTAGTCAAAGTTTGTGAACTGAAGGTCAATCGTGCGTACGTGTTACTCACTAGCCAATTTATCTCACCCCCAATTTGGCATAAACGAATGTCAATATCACCGATGACATGTAAACAAACGAATCTTCTTTCCCCAGAAGGAAATAAGTGTCCTCTCCACATAATTCAAAATGTTACCTCATAACTTTTGGGCCTTCTTTAATGATCACCCTCCATAGACATCATATTTCTCAAACGTGAACCAAACTAAAACTGTGTAGTGTTAATCAAACTGTAATTATATATCGACCAAAATGTACTGTCTGTAACTCATAAAATGCATCAAGCTTTACATCTTATCCAACTTCTAGACGTCTACTGACCAAGTATCAAAGAAAAAAATGATAACAGCATAACCATCGGCGAGCTGTACGCATCATTGGGTCTAATTCCAGTTAACTCAGATGTTTCCAAACTAAAGTTCGTATTACCAAGTTAATGAGAGCAACATCTGACTTTGTGTAAACGTTGGTTAATTATTGATTGATAGGTTAAACAAACGGAGCGTCAATTGAAGAGAAAACTGAGAGAAGATTGTTATTATGAACGGAGTTAAGAAAATGTAAAGTAATTACGAACTAAGATGTAAACGTTCCTACGTAATAGTGAGTTTGTGAAAGCGTAACTGAAGTGATAAAGAGATACAAACTGCAACAGGTACTGGATGTGTGTGTGTGTGTGTTTGTGTGAGTGCGTTTGTGTGTGTTTTTGTGTATGCGTTTTGGTCTGCGTTTTTGTGTATGTGTGTTTGTGATGTGTGTTTGTGGGCGGGTGTTTTTGTGTGAATGTGCGTGTGTGAGTGAGTGTGTCTGTGTGTTTTCAACCGAAGGTACGCATCGCGCCGAACGCGCCGCGGATCTCGAGTAGAGGCGCGGCGAAGGAGGCCGTGGCAGCTGCGCGGGAAAGCGCGTGGCTCCGCAAATTACGTGCAAGCTCGGCACTTGCTGAGCACTCGCGCGAAAGGTGCCCCTCCAATTGTAGGAGCCCCCCCCTTTACTCTTGAACTTGGGCAGCGATGGACGGCGCTGCCGCTGACCGCTTTCGCCACCTCTCGCAGCATTCGTAACTGCCGTCCTCTCCACACAATCTGCCTTACCAGCCCTCTCAGATCTCTCCGCCCCCTCGTCCCTCTTCGCTCTCTTCTCCATCTCCACAACCTCCAGCCCCACTCTCTTCGCCATATCCGTCCTCTCTGTACTCTTAGCACTGTCCGCCCTTTTCAACATTCCCCCTTTTCTACACCTTCTCCCTCGCCTCCCTCTTGACCTTTTTCCCCTCCTCATCCTCTTCACCCTCTCTGCTCTCTTCGTCCTTTTTACTTTTTGTCCATCTTCTTCCTCTCCTCACTCTTCGATATTTTCTCTCTCCTCTTCCTTATCGACCTCTTCGCCCTCGTCGCCTTCCTCACCCTCGTCACCTCTGCTAACATCGCTTCTCTAATTTCTCATCACTTCCTACCCCGTTATCTTCACTGCCACAGCAACAGCCACCGATAACAGCTCGAATAACTGTGCTGATGCTGTCGCATCGCCTTAATTATCTATTCATCTAGTCACTTTTCAATCATATTATCACTAGAATTGCGGCATCACCGACTCATGCAGCGCAGCCAGCGCGCTGACTTTCAGATGACGGTTCGAGCCTAGTAGTTTCTCGGCAATTACTGTTAGTACTGAACCTCCCTATTCTTCTTTCATTACAATACATACCATTAACCTCAGTCACGATACATCACCATTCACGTCTTCGTGATAGATCGCCCTCTCCATTGCAGGGAAGACGAAACAACATGCACAATGGTTGTAAGATGGCTTGTATATACCACGGTTATCGTATACTTCTGCGCATGCAAAGTTATAAGATAATTAACCAACAGAAATCTCTTTCTTTGTCGGCGGCGTCTTCCTAATGATTGCTGCAGGCGTTGGGGGTGCGGTGGGCCTCGGCCGCCGCGACGCCACCGCTTGCGAACCGGGTGAGGACGACATGAGGACGCGAGGGGGGCGTTCGGCCTCCTTTGGGCACGCGCCGGGGCAGGGGACGGGTGGGGAGGACGGGTGGGGGGACCACTTGCGAATCGCCCACGCGACGCGTGTACCAAGTGGAGCAGCTCACCTGCGCCACAGCGGGCTCTCCTTTTTCTTCCGGGAATTGTACTTTGCCTTTCCTTTCCTTTGATGATCACCTCTTTGGCTGCGTGGTTGAGAGGATAAATTTTAATAATACAGGGATGGCATTACACCGATTATGAAAACTACAGTAGTATAGTTACCTCATCCTCTGCTATTGTGAGTCTTCTATGGTCATCTACCTCTGCTATGAATTTTGATGTATTGATTGCTAATAAAGGTATTAGTTGATAATTAGAAAGCAGAAAACTGGTAAAAGAAAGATGCACGTCAACAATTATGAACTTGAATTATGAATCGGGAAATGTTAAGCAAAATGTTTGCAATAAAGCATTTTTTTAAATAATTAAATTATTTTAATGTTTAGTGTTTGAATAGGTTAGTTATTAATTAAAATTAACCAACTATACCTCGTAACTAGTAGTCTCTTGACATTTAATCAGCTATTGCTCAAATGAGGTCAAACTGACGTTAATGAGTAGATCATATATCACATGTGGTATATTGCAGGGAGGTGGTTACAAATTAATCTTATTTTCTGTCTGGCATGCATAGAATTCACCAAACAACGGAAAGCATTGAGAAGAAGGCGTCGATGTGGAACGACGGGCTCCGTCCTCGATCTCCCGCCAACGAAAGTCACAAGAAACCAGTTTGTGCAGATTCGCGTGCGGTTCTAGCACAAAGATTCACACTTCTCTTTTCACATAGCACTTTTATTCCCCCAACTTAACAACTTCCTCTAACAAGAAACTTTTGCAATAAAAGTAAATTCTCTGTGGAGCATAGAATTTGCAGAATGTAATCGTTTCCATATCATCAAATCAGAATTATTGTTATGTGATATGCATTTTGGCAACACAATTGTAGGAGTAATAGTGCGTTATATATTTTTTTCGAACATATTTTTACTTCATTTAATGCATCTAAAAAAGCGATTGTTTGACAAGAAACGGACATAAGAAATACTCTAAATTACAAAATTAATTTTGTTATGTTTTTGTTATAATCAGTACAGGGTTTAAACTCAACGAACAGTTTATTCACCTTTGTACATCCATGGACACCCTTTCCCAAAAGAACATATTAACTTCCCAAGTTACTCAGACACCACTCGCGGGTGCCTAAGAAACAGCTGCTGGGCTTCTCACTGGTACGCAGGCTCGCACCAGCAGGCCCTCTCCCTAGGGTGTGGCCGGCCGGCCGGGTTCCTCTCCTCACGACCGTAGCTCGCAGCACACTCGCTGACGTAGTCTCCGTAGTGCCGACTGTGTCGAACTTTGATGTCTGGAATGGTACTAATTTGTTGGTGCCGGCAGGCCCGTTTTATAACGGGCGCTGCTGTAGGCAGAGAATGGAACCTTGAATCGGCACGACCCGCCCCAACTGCTGCTTCCCACAGCCTCCGAGCGTGCGCTGCTCATGGCGCGCGCGAGTGGCAAGTTCAAATTCTTGCTGTACATGAGAAACTTTGCATTTTTGCTTGCGAAACCCTGGAATAACGCACTTCTTAGTAGTATAAAATGAATGGCACCTTATAGCAAGATCGCGTCTCAGTGGAAGTGCAATGTGGCGAGAGAAAGCAAGAAGGCGGCGTATTTGCCGGCCGAAAACATGTTCCCTTCGTGCATCCACTTCTCGCCACTAAGGAAAACAAAACATTGATATTTTCGAATATAGATATGAAAAATTAAAACATCATTGTTAAAAATGTACAATCATAAAGGTGATGATAATATAGGAAACTGTACCTAGCGTTGAAGACCATCATCAACGGCTAGAACTTCATTTCTTCATAGAAGGGGGAGCATAAGGGCGAAATCAAGGCAAAGCCTTCCATCTTCGTCCTCTGACCGTCATTCCTCGTTCAACATCTAAGGAAAGGCATAGAAAAAACTACGACATCGGGATCATCTCTCGAACGGGAGGTAGTCTGCAACATGTGTCTTCTAAGAACTGTTCGCGTCTTTCGGAAATATGAACTTAAAGTGGTATATACTGTTATTTCATATTTTAAAATTTATGAAAGTGATTAGCGAACTTTTTCATTAACAAACTATCGACAACGTAAAAATATCGAGCGCTAAACATGTTTATTAAGAAAACATCGGCTGTAAATCAACGATGTTTGCTTAGAAATGTTTTTCAAGGATTCCATAAAAACATCGATGTTCTATAAAAACATCGATATCGATGTCGCATCCCTCGTAGCCACCCACATCAGTTGTCCCACACAGCAGTCACTGGCGTACGGCAGAGCACGGTATGGCACGACACGGCACGGCACGGCACGGCACGCCGCTGCGCGATGTGGGTCGTCTTTGCGGACGCATGGACGCAAAGGAGAGGAGAGGGATTAAGAGCTGTGTGCCGCCACATCCACATCCCCAGCGCCTCGCACGCAAATCGCCTACGCACCGCCTACTTGCCCTCGCACGCGCCCACTTCCTGTCGCCCTCGCGTGCTCTCGCCTGCTTCATGGACGTCATTAGCTTATCTATCTAGCTCAGATATGTTTATTTATTTGTTCATTCTGATGCTCAGACTTTCTGCATTATCCCTGGTCCGAGCAGATGAGTTTTTCACCTGTGTTCGAACATCTCCGATATTCATACCGGATGAGATGGTTAAAACGCGCAATTCATTGCTCCTAAACCGCCGCAGATCTTGAGTTCGAGTCCCAACGGTGGTAGATTTTCGGCACTAGCGACTCAGCTAGAACACGTTATATCATGCACGTCAGTAAAACATCAGTCATTGCGTGAAAGCGACCGACTGCTTTGGCCTGTAGTTTCCTTTGGTTCTGATCCTGTCCTTCGATCAATACCACACGAATGCCGTAGCCCTTAACACGCAGCGTATTTCTCAAGATCTTTCGGTCCTCATCCTCGTTCCCTGCTCTTACACGCATTACACTGCCACGCATATCGGAAGAACTGTAACAGTGCATGGCTGTTTCACTGTTGCAGCCACCCGCCACATAGTTATACATTGGGATATATACAATGGTAGATATATGGGACGACGAGTAGCATTTCATTCATCAGTATCGATTTCGAAAATTTATTTCCTATCAAGTATGTCTCTTCAATGATTTCCTACAAGAAGAAACTTATGAATAATGGACAGTGTTAGATTCAGCTTTATACAATTTATCGTATTTTCTCTAATTTTCCTAATCTTTCACATTGTTATGAATGGTTACCCATATATTCACTGAATCATGGCAGATGTGCTAAAATAATCTTAAATTTTCCCCATTAATTTTAAGTATATTTGTAAGCGATTATTAAGATTGAGAATTCATTTGTGGCTCACAAAACACTAAAGCCAATTAATAGGAATAATTATGCAAGTTATGCAAAATAGTAATTCAAATCAATGCATTCTGAAAACATACATTTAAGTAGTAGCTAAGGTAACCTTTTAATTACAGATTTTTATATGTTTAATGACGTTTCTACTATTAATTTTTATTTCAAAATTACATTCATACTTGATTTGAATATAATTACATCTCGTCTACCATGCGGGATACTTATTATGCAAATATTATTTTCATAAACTGAACATTCACTGCTGCTTGGTTTGAAGATTTTTAGAATAAGTAGACCGTTTCTGAAGCAAAGTACCTACTCAACATTCTTTATTATTTCCTTTCTGTAGGTCAGGGCTTGTAGCTCTCTTCGCTCGATGCTTTGATCCATGACGAAATTATTCAAGGCGGATATTAACTTCACTGCCAACGAAAATACCTACGTACATACTTGGTAATAAGTAAGTACAAAATCATTATTTCATTCATTTCTTTTGTTAAGTGTCGGAACAAGAAAGTGTTGGATATTAAATTATGATTAATAGTAAAACGACAGAATTATACAAAACGTGAACAGTTAGTCTGACACTCATTCGAACTCTTGTGTTTTGGATACACAAAAAAATTATACTATCTTTGCACATCTTGATTGATGTATCTTCTTTTGCTTACTGCAAGCAACAGAGCGGAGAGAAAGGAATTAAATGGATTCAGGATGTAATTTACACATTTTTAAATGGAGAACTATTCCCTGGCGATGTTTCGTAGATACTGTTAACCACACTAACAACACACGCTGTAGCGGAACACACAACTCTCAACGAAGCCAACAGATCTCCGGAGATCAACGTAATGGTCCTGCGCAGAGAGCAGAGGCGAGCAGGCAGCGCGGGGCGAGCAGCGAGCTGAAAAGTCTGGCACACTCAAGAATGGTTTCTTCTACTGAGTTCAGAACTTGTGATCTATGATCTGTGTGATAAACAGGTCAGTGTACCGTTTTTCCTTTGAATTAAAAAAGTGTTACATCAACCACAGTTTCACTGGTTCTGGCAAATAATTGAGGAACGAATCAATTTGTTTCAATAAACTTGTTTTACCAAAATTAAATTAATTCTCGTGTAATAGAGCTAAATGTACAGATTATTATGAAATTTACAGAAAGTCTTCGTTAATGTTTATTCAAGAATGCAAATTATATTTAAACTTTTTTTCCTTCCATATATATTTTTAGTGTAAATAAGAGCACTTTATTTTATTTATTTTCTAAATTCAGACTTTTGAAAAAAGGATCGACTTGTTGGCAAGATATTGTGATTTCGTGAACCATTCATTCCAATTAACACTTCGTTCATTGGGAACGCTACACCAAAGATATGGTATCAAGCGGTCAAAATAACTGTTCATTAAATATATAATAGATTTTAATAATATGTTAGTATAATATTCGGTTAAATATTGTAAGTACTAATAAATAAGAATGACATATGGTTTGTGTTAGCGAAGATACCACTAGATGGTGCGACCTGCACCGTAAGAAGATAGCGACAGTGGCTCCGCCACCTTCTTCCTGTTGTGTTAACCACCGCGACCGCAGTTGCTGTCCACGCGTCGTTAAGCACTGATCGTGTTTCATTGTATTTGTTTCATATCGGTCAATAAAAGACCTTATTGTGTTATTTAGAAGTGCGTGTTTCATTTGATAGCCCTCCACAACTCTATCAGGTTATGGGCCCAGCCGTATAAATGGGCTATTCCACGACAAAAAGGACTTCTTTGTTCGATAGTGATTGCAAAATAGAAACGACCAAGTCGCAAGCATTGAGTATGCAACAAGTGCCAAATTGCAAGAATACGGCACGACTAGCGTGAACAAAAGTGGTGCATTACTTGTGTGAACAAACAAGCTGAGTCATTCGTTGACAAAAGCGTGACATCGGTCGTGATTCGAAAATCACCCGATTCCTTCGCGTCGGCGGCCATACTTGTTATTGATGTAAACAATTTTGGCGCGCACTGAAGTGACGTTCGCGATCGAATTGAACAGTTTTTCCTAGACGTTTGAATTGTTCAGAGTGTGCGATCGCGCGGTAACGCACCTCCAGACACTTTATTTGTTTTTTCGCGGACTTTAGTAATTTGTTTGCCGAAACGCGACAAAACCTGAAAGTGACAGTGCGACACGATGAGTTCGAACAGTGTTATTCGCATCGAGGTTCTTGGACGCGACAACTATGACACCTGGAAGCTGCAGATGCGGGCGTTACTCGTGAAGAACGATGCGTGGGACTATGTGAGTGGCGTTGCAGTGAAACCAGAACCGGGAAACGACAACGCTAACGCCATTAGAGAGTGGAAAACAAAGGATGAAAAGGCTTTATCAGACCTGATCCTGTCAATTAGCGCAAGTCAACTGAATTTGGTAAAGAACTGCACGACATCACGTGAGTTATGGCTAAAATTAGAAAATACATTTCAATCTAAAGGGCCTGCGCGAAAGGCAACCCTACTCAAAAGTCTCACTTTACACAAAATGAGTGAGGGGGCAGATGTTCGTGAGCACCTTCAGGGTTTCTTTGATTCAGTTGACAAGTTAGCAGATATGGACGTGAATATTAATCCGGATCAATTGGCGATAATGATGTTATATAGTTTACCATCAAGCTATGAAAATTTCAGAGTCGCTATCGAGAGTCGAGATGAACTGCCTACGCCTGAAAATCTACGCACCAAAATCATCGAAGAGTACGAGGCCAGGAGAAACGGAGCAACTTCAAGTTCATCGCAAGGGGCTATGTACGTCAACAAGAAGAAGATGAAGAAACCGAAGGAAAACAAGAAGGACAAAGAAGAATATAAAAAGGAAGGGTCGTTTAAATACAAATGCTACAAGTGCCACGAGAAAGGTCACAAAGCCGCAGATTGCCCAAAAGACAGACAGGAGGTAAAAAGAAGTCGAATCTCTCTTTCTTAGCAGTCGAAGAAGATACCGGGAGTTGTCAAGCTGTGAGCGGAAATGCAAGAGATGTTTGGTGCCTAGACAGCGGGTGCACTTCGCACCTTTGTAAAGACGTTAATGTTTTTAAAAGTATTCAGGAACAAAAAACTAGCGGATTGAGGTTAGCCAACAACGCATCGACCAACATAAAGGGCAAAGGTGTTGCTGAAATCGTGACCTGGCAAGACGATGAAAAATGTAACGTGACCCTGAATAACGCACTCCATGTACCAGAACTTAGGATGAACTTGTTGTCGGTATCGAAAATCACGGACAGTGGTTACAGAGTAATTTTCGAGAAGGAGAAGGCTATGGTAACAGATACAGAAGGCGCAACGAAGCTGATCGCCAATCGAGTTGACAATCTATATTTCGTGAAGGGCGAACCATCGGAGGACTGCAATTCCGTAAAACCTGTCGGTGAGGATAGAGAAGCTCCTAGGGCATCGAGTTCAGCCCAGGTTTGGCATCAACGAATGGGCCACGTCAATTACCATGACCTTCTTAGCGCATCGAAAAACAGAGCAGTTCGAGGAATGGCCTTCGAACACGTGCCTGAAGATAAGAACTGCGAAGTTTGTCTTCAGGGGAAGATGACCAGGCTTCCATTTCCAAAAGAATCGACCAGAACCACGACCAAATTAGAATTAATTCACACCGACATTTGTGGCCCGATGCGCACCCAGTCAAACGGAGGATCTACGTATTTCATCACGTTTATCGACGATCACACACGTTGGACAGAGGTGAGATTTCTGAAATCGAAGGGACAAGCTCTCGAAGAGTTTAAAAGCTTCAAGACATTCGTAGAAAAGCAACACGGCGTAAAAATTAAGAGTATTCAATCCGACAATGGTCGGGAATATGTCAATAAAGAATTCGATGACTTTCTGAAGGCAGAGGGGATTCAGCGCCGATTGACGACTTCATACACACTGGAGCAGAACGGGATAGCGGAAAGGAAAAATAGATCCTTGGTGGAAACGGCCCGTTGCCTCATGTTCCAGTCCGGTTTGAAGCAATCGTTTTGGGCTGAGGCGATTTCTACAGCAAATCACATACGGAATCGATGTCCAACGAAAAGGTTAAAGGGCCGAACCCCGTATGAAGCCTGGCTCGGTAAGGTACCATCGGTCAAGCACTTCAAGGTGTTCGGATGTCGTGTATTTTGCTTGAACAAAAATCCGACGAAGGGAAAGTTCCAGGTACGTAGTCAAGAAGGAATATTCATGGGGTACTCTGAAGAATCCAAGGCGTACAGAGTATGGATGCCTAGCTCTCGAACCGTTGAAGTGACCAGAGATGTGAAGTTTCTGGAAGACAGCGTCAAGGCACCGGAAACAGCTTCCCAAGAACCTGATCGGTCGAACGAACATCATGGCCAGGAGTGGGTTGATATTGAGATCAACACTGAAGATATCTCGGAACAGCCCAACAGAGAAAACGACGATTTCGAGACGCCTGCAGAATCCCCTTTCATGACACCTGTTGATTCTGAGGATGAAGGTGGATTCAGAGGATTCCCAGAACGTGCTGAAAACGATGAAGATGAAATCGAAGAGCATGTAGAACCGGTGCAGCGTCGAAAACGTGGACGTCCTTCTATTATCCGGACAGGAAAACCCGGAAGACCACGAAAAGGGTACGTCGAAGACGAGATTGAAGAGACTGAGTTCGCTTGCACGGCCGAGATTTCCTTGACCAAAGCTGTTTCAGGTCCGCATTCTATGGCTTGGAAGGAAGCCATGGCGTCTGAGGTCAGGTCGCTGATCAAGAATAACACTTGGGAGTTGGTGAGGCGACCTAAGCATTCGAAGGTCATTGGAAGCAGATTCGTTCTGCGCAACAAATATAAACCTGACGGAAGCATCGAAAAACCAAAGGCACGCGTCGTGGCACGTGGGTTCTCACAGGTTCCTGGGATCGATTTCCACGACACATTTGCCCCTGTGGCAAGATTGAGTTCGGTACGAGCTGCCGTAGCTGTTGCTGTCGAGAAGGACTTGAAGATCAGGCAGCTTGACATCACAACAGCATATCTGAACGGGAACGTCGAAGAGGACATCTATATGGAGATGCCTGACCATTTGAAGGAGATCCTGGAGCTCATCGTCGAGACTGAGAAGGAAAATCAATTCGTGAGAAGAGAAGCCGAGAAGATGTTGAGTCGTCTTCGTAAGTTCGATGCAGTATGCCATCTCAACAAAGCCATCTACGGACTACGTCAAGCTGGGCGAGCGTGGCATAAACGGCTAAATGAGGAACTTCGTGCACTTGGGGCGACGCCTTCGGAGGCAGATCCTTGTGTTTATCGCGTCGGACAGGATGATCGTACATGCTACGTGATCGTATACGTCGATGATATCTTGGTGATGTCTTCGAGTGATACCGAAATCGATCAAATCATCAAACGACTTGGGACGAAATTCGATGTTAAGGACCTGGGTGACCTCAGATATTGTTTGGGGCTGCAATTCTCCAGAGGCAAGAACCACATGGCAGTTTGTCAGACAAAATATATCGATGACCTACTTGAAAGGTTTAATATGATCGATTGCAACCGTGTTTCTACTCCCTTGGATCCTGCCGTCAAACTCGTGAGAGAAGAGAGTCATTGTCAGTCGGATGCTCCTTATAGAAGTTTAGTAGGGGCTTTGATGTACTTGTCTGTAGGGACGAGGCCGGACATAGCGCACGCTGTGAGTCACTTGAGTCAGTTCAACGAGTGCCACGGGGATTCGCATTGGAAGGCCGCCAAAAGGGTGCTTCGTTATTTGAAAGGGACTAGAAATATTGGACTCGTTTATCATCGATCAAGAGGACCTCCGGAGATGTACACTGATGCTGATTGGGGCAACTGTGTTGTCGACCGTAAATCATACACAGGCTACGTTTTTATGGTCAGTGGGGGGGGCGTAAGTTGGGAGTCCAAGAAGCAGCAAACAGTGGCCTTATCGTCTACCGAGGCCGAATACATGGCACTCTCAGAAGCTACGACAGAGGCCTTGTATATGAAGCAGCTGATGAGGGATTTTGGAGTAGATCTGACTACGGTAATCATAAAAACGACAACAATGGTGCAAAGCTGTTGGCTGAGAATCCGGTGTTCCATGCTCGTACAAAGCATGTAGATCTGAGACACCATTTTGTTCGAGATGCTGTTGGAAGAAAATTGGTTCAAGTTCAGCACGTTCCGCCCGAAAGAATGACCGCAGACATATTGACAAAGGGTCTCTCTAACACAAACCACAAGAAATGTATGAAGATGCTTGGTTTGGAACATTTTCACGTTCTGGGAGCGGATCTTACATTGCAGTTCGAGGGGAAGTGTTAGCGAAGATACCACTAGACCGTACCGTACCACTAGACTGCACCGTAAGAAGATAGCGACAGTGGCTCCGCCACCTTCCTGTTGTGTTAACCACCGCGACCGCAGTTGCTGTTCACGCGTCGTTAAGCACTGATCGTGTTTCATTGTATTTGTTTCATATCGGTCAATAAAAGACCTTATTGTGTTATTTAGAAGTGCGTGTTTCATTTGATAGCCCTCCACAACTCTATCAGTTTGTGTGTGAGAGATGAGTTTATGATAACACTTATTTTGTTCAGTCTTAACGGACAATTAGATTTATGAGAATTTTCAATTTTGTTCATAGTTAACTCTCTTTTTTCAAAAGGTGTTTTTTGTTTGTTACTTGTTAAGATGTTTGTGAAATAATGAGTACAAAATTGAACACTGTAACTTACTCATACCTGCCGAAATCGGAAATAACTATTGTCATCAATTGAAACGAAAGTAAATATGCATTATATCGTTTATACCAGATATACTACTTTTAAATATTTACTCTGCACTTTTTTCAGTTGATATTGAATAATGCTGTTTCAGTGTACGGGTCGTTCAATCAAGGATAGCATTCAATGGTCGTTCAATCATTTGGCTTTAGATTAGAACACTGAGAACTGTATATTTGTGTTTGCAAGAATAGGATCGTTTTAATTTCATACACACGTAAAGTGACGTAAACCGTTTTATCAGCGAGCAGGCAATTGGGGCAAATAGGATTACTTATCTTATATCTGAAATGTGCTGGACCGGCAGAATATAGCTTCTGAGCGTGAAAATGTGACTCTTTTTTAGGAGTAAAAATGTATTAAATTTATTGACTAATTTATTATTAATAATTTATAAATTAAAATTAAAATTTGTTTCACAATTTGCCTAAAATATGATGACCAAATTTTGTAATTAAATTGTGATCGTGAAGTTGGCAATGAAAATATTGTGCTATGGGAAGAGAGCACCATCTTTTGTGATCTAATTGCTTTATTTTCGTAATCATCACTCTTCTCAAATCCCACCTTTTTCAGCCACACTCCTTGCGATAAATGTTAATTACGGTTTTTGGAGGAGTTCTCTTTATGTATATTTCTTCCTTTGTTAAACGATAAAACTTAATAGCTGTTTGACAAAACTTAAGAAACGCATGTTTTAACCTATCCTTTGAAGACTTCAGTGTTTTTAGACAGGTGAATATAGACTGGTGCTTGAAATTAAAAAGTCCCTTCTCAGCTTCCGAAGAAGGTATGCTCTTAAAAACAGAGAAAAGCTTAGAAATAATCGAGTAAGAATGTATCACACTAACATTTGTAACTATTCTTTCCAAAACATGAACTCTTATTTGCAATGATTTTCAATTTTTTCTTTCATGATTTTCAAAGATTCAAAAATTAGTTTATGTAAAGTGCCAGTCATGTTTTAATTATTCTGGGAATAATTATTAATAATTAAGTGTATATTTTTAAAGGAACTTATTCCTCATTAATGTTATGTTCTTGTGTACAATGTTGCAGGAGGTGAAGAACGTACGTTACGGGCGAGAGATTTCTAGGATAGATGTAGAGATACGTAGGAGACCTGAATATATGTTCAAAACTTAGGACTACAAGAGGTCGAGTTCGTTTTAAATCTTTTGAATCTGCGACTGTCTCACTAAATCAGTCTGTTACGCCAGCAAAAGTCATGTCACGTGTCTAAACAGCATAGTACCGGTAGTGCAGCGAACCTCAACCCACGAGAGATCCAGTGATTCATCAGCCGCTGGATACGTCTAGGACAGGGCTCCCTGGCAAGTGAGAATGCGAGCAAGCAAGCGTACGAGCGAATAAACGAGTGTGCGAGCAAACAAAAGAACGAGCACGTTAGCGAGTGAACACACTGGCAAGCCAGCGAGTGAACGAACGAACTTATCAGCGAGTAAACCAACGAATAAACAAACGAACAAGTTGTCGAATGAGCCACCGAGCTTACGAGGAAGCGAGCATACGAACAAGCACACAAGTGCGCAGGTAAGCGACGGGCCAGATGCGCGGTGTGCCGAGTGGGTAAGCAAACAAGCGGAGGAGAGCAGCGCTTCATGGCACGGCGCGGGGCGTCTCGCCGGCGAGCGTGCGGACAGACGGGCGGCCGCACAAGGGGGCAGGCGAGTGGGCGGGCGAACATGTAGGCGAGTGCGCGGGTGGCAAGCGGGTAGGCGTGCGGGGGGGGCAGGCGAGTGGGTGGAAGGGCGGGTGAATGCTAGGGCGGAAGGCCGGCGAGCGGGCGAGGAGCGGGCGAGGAGCGGGCGAGGAGCGCAGGCGGAGAGCGAGCGAGCGAGCAGCGCCGTGCGAACGGGACCGCGCGTGAGCTGCGCACGCCACGCACCGGAGAGTGAAACTGCTCCGGAAACACACTTGCGGCCGCAGCCCCATTTGCATGCCGCCCGGGCCGCGACGCGCATTGTTGGGCTGAGCTACGGGGGGTGGGGGTGGCGGCGCACGGGGAGGCCGAGTGGTTGCGTCACTCGAGTGCAGCGGCGTCGCGGCGACAGCTGAGTCAGTCGCAAGGTCAGTCGTGACAGTTGCAAGGCGGCAGCCGAGCGAGCCGAGCCGACTCCTTTATGACTCCTGTGACGATGCCCTCGTTCGGACGGAATGGGTGAAATTTCGTTGTGGTGTTCATTTTGTTATTTTTAGCCATTGTACACGTGGTGTCTATTTCTTCTTCTTCGTTTTCTCAAGATACCGTTAAGTGATTGTATAAATTGTTTAGTTAGTTCAGTTATGTTAGAGGAAATGTGAATTTGTAGTGAGTAAATGTGTAGTATGTATTCGTGAACGCTGCCAAATACAATCGTTCTCTGTTGTCAGAGTACTTAACATGGTACATTTTCTCTATCTCACATTCCCTCGAGGTCACCAGAATACTTAGTAGTATCAAACATTTTCATGTTTTTGTTGCTAAGAAACGCAATGGTTCCAGATCACGAACGCAAGTGGTGGAAAATAGGATGTTTCTACAAACGATAAGGAACAACAAAATCGTGCGAGAAATGTTTGGAAATTATTTAAAAATTTTACGAAGGGTTATGTCGTACTTTAGAATTTTTGTTAGTGTCCCTGTATTGGCGTGGGAAAAATAAAGAGTAATACAGCAATTCCGTACACCCGCATGACATCTTCAGAATGACTGCCGGAAACTAACTCGTATTAAAAATAGATGTTGTTGAGATATAGTAAAATTTTCTAAACATTTCTCTGAAATTGCATCAGCATGATGGCCGTATGGCTGATATAGTTTACTTAATTGTGTATTTTACCACATGCTAGATGTAAAACAGAAGACCCAGGATTGATTTTCTGTTGAGGTGACTACTAAAACTTTAAACAATTGGAATCGCAAAATGTTCTTGCAAATATTTCATAATGCAACGGATAACAATCGTAAATATTCACATCGTTATTCAAAGAAGTTTTGTGAAACCTGCATGCCGTAATTTTTTTTTTTAGAAAACTCAACCAGTTTGCTACTTTTGGGGTCGCATTTCAAACTATTCTGCCCTGCACTGATACATAACATTGAATTTGAGTGGTTTAGAAGACGGGTGAAGTGACCTCATGCAAGTTAAGCACAACGTCAAGGCACAATTTTGCTGGTTCCAATGGCGCAAGTTTACTTCCTCCTCAAGCTGTCGAGGATGCCGCTTCTTGGCCCAGACTAATTGCTGTCGATCTCACCCCTCTCTTCTTTTCCTCAACGCACGCAGCTGGCAACGCGTGTACGGCGCAGAAAAATTCAAATGTGAAGCTGAAAGAAGCCGAGACGTAAGTTTCTCGAAAACGAAAGTGTTCGACAGAAACTTGGTTATACAAAACTTAAAGTAACAATAAGAGTCTAAATTGATTTTATGAGTAAAATTAAGTGCCGTTTTTTATAGGTATATACAAAGCTAAAAATTACTCATTCATACCTGGTGTGAGAAATTCTGAATTATCCTTTTAAATTAAAAAATCTCATTGGCAGGTTTCACCATTTTATCCTCTCGTTGTGCATTCTCATTTAAAACGTTTACGGATACAGTTATCAACTCGTAGACAATGTATCGAGGAGTTTTGCACATATTTTTACAATCTGTCATTTATTCTGTGTCTTTTCAATGTGTAACGACCTCAAACGACAAATTGAGGCTCAGCGGACCCTAGATTCGAAAGTTTGCGAATCCTGAGACTGTAGAGTGTAGTCGCGAGTACCATTTGATTGACACTTAGCTCTGCGCTTTCGACCGAGCAACATCGCTTCACATAACGTTTCGCATAGCGTTTCGTACTGCTAGTACTATCAGTATTAAGTAGACGGGTGTGCGGTTTAGTTTTAGTGCACAATATTTCTCTGACAATGATCTTCTCAGCAAGGGCATTTAGTTTCTCAAGCCGTAGAATCAGTTTACAATCCTGAATATCCAACCAATATGGCGGTCGCAGGAAGCAGTCTGAACAACAGCAGTTCGAGGACAGCACGTCGCAGCCTCAACAACACTCATTTAACAGTTCTTATACGACGGATCATCGTCGGCGCCTATTGAATCTGGGCAAGTACCATCACAACAACAAACAATCGGATCAACCCATTCAGTGCCGCAACAGTACAAGGTAATGCAAGGCAAGCGAAACCGCAAGGACGGAGGCGATGTCAGTGACAGAGAAGCCAAACGCTTGATCTCGACAGAACTTTCCTCAGAACTGAACACTGACAACAACTTGCAAAAACACTATATTATAGTTGTGTCAAATAGATTGAGGTTTTTAAATTAAGAGTTACCTGAAGAACCAGTAGAAGTAAAACAATCTCCCGAATCCATTTAACAGGAATTAGCAATCGAACCGGATTTATAAAGGAAGTCAAATCTAAGTTAACAGAAAACTTTACCATTCAACACAAGAACAATAAAATTTAAATACACGACAATACCCGACTTCAGAGCTGCAGTTATAAATTCTTTAAAAGATACTTTATAAATTCTTATAAACAAATCCATACGTACTTAGATCCCAGTGTAAAGAAATATTCAATCGTGATAAAAAAATTCATCCCACAATTCCGGAAAACGAAATTTTGGAAGACATTGCATCTCAATTTCCATCAGTTACAAAGGTCACGAGACTAAACAAGAACTGTGCCCCCATCCCAGTACTTGCAGTAAAATTCAACATCACACCAGAAAATCAATATCACACCAGATTAACTTCAGAAAACCTCCATATTTATTTAAATAATAACTTACTGAATGAAAAAATAAACCAATAGTCTCTCTCCTCTACTAAAATTGTTATTAGACACTACTCCCACACCGCACTTCCCCTGGGCGGCAAGAAGACAGTGCACCGCACCCAGGCCATTGCCCTCCTCCAACCCACGGTCGGGTACTTAAGCCCCTTGGCTCGCCAGAGCCCGCGTAGTGAGAAACCGCGTAGTGAGAAAACATTTTCGTGTTTTTTGTTTCAAATTTTACATGTTCAAATTCAATTTCAATCACTTTTCTTGTAGTATTAAACGACTTAACATCCCCTTTCTTTCTTTCAGTTCTTAAAATGTTAAATATATTTTCTAAAAATTTAAATTATTATTAATCTTTTTATTATAATTTTGTTTTCAAATAAAAATTACGTTTTAATGTATTTTGTTTTTTTCTTGTACTAGAAAACTGACGATGTTTTCTAAGTCATCGAAAGCTGCTTTGTAATAAACAATATTGGCAATGACGACTTATAATTATTTGATTGTAAATGCCAACGAAAACTCACCACAATACCAATATTTGTTCCATAAGACAGAGTTTATACTTCGTCTCACGTTTCTCCCCAACCTTATTCGTCTCTCTATATCTTCTTGGCTATTTCCCTTATTGTTATAAAGTACACCCAACTATTTATATTTGTGTACACCTTTCATTTTTCCTCCATTTTCCAGAAGACGATCTTCTATCTCATTGTTACCAACTGCCAGGTATTCAGATTTGTAATTGTCAATATTAAGTCTTGCTTTTAAAAAGTGTTCATTGAGTTTACGGATCATGAAACTCAAATCGTCCGCATCTTCTGTAATTACTACCAGGTCATCGGCAAAATATTTTTTTAAATTTTATTTCTTATCCGTTCGGCCCTTCGGCCTTTCGGAAGTTATTATTTACAATGCATACATTACATGAACTTAACATCCATCTCTTCCAGTTACATCCGGGCACAAGTATACTTACTTGAGCTTATTTTTCAATTTATATAAAGTTTCTGTTTACTTTTAATACAAAAATATTCAGAAACATACAAAAATATACCTTAATATGCACTGAGGAAAATACTACACTTGTGAATAACACATGCATACCGAGATCACAATCCCATATATTGTTTAAAACCTTAGTACCAGCAATTTATGGTGGCTTTAAGCGATCTTATGGAAAGCGTGACAATATCCTGGACGGTGCATAGGCTGTACGGTCAAGGTTGAAATTTCTTTTGTTAGGACAAGCTTCAAGCCTTAAATCAATTTTTTTCGATAGATTTGTCGATTTTCACTTCGCTCTGCGCTCTCGACCGAGCAACATCGCTCCGAACGTTCCGCAGAACAGTGGTGAAACATTTATTTCAGTGTTTGTACGAATCAGTATTAAGTTGACGGAAGTGCGTGTTTAGTGTTAGTGCACGATACTGATGTCAAAAAACGATCTTCTCAGCACAGGGCATTTAGTTTCTCAAGCCCTAGAATCAATTTACAACCCAGAATATTCAACCAACATGGCGGTCGCAGAAAGCAGCCTGAACTTTACGGGCAGCAGCATGGAGTACATCGAGGACAATACGTCCCAGCCTCAACAACATTCTCTCAACAGTTCTCATGTGACTGGATCATCGTCGGCTCCTGTCGAATCTCGGCAAGTAGCATCACAGCAACAAATAACCGGATCAACCCATTCATTGACGCAACAAAACAAGGTAATGCAAGGCAAGCGAATCCGCGAGGACAAAGGCGACGCCAGTGACAGAGACGCCAAACGCATGACCTCGACAGAACTTTCCTCAGAACTGAACCCCGATAACAACTTGCAAAAACACTATAACGTAGATGTGTCAAATAGATTCAGTTTTTTAAACGAAGAGTTACCTGAAGTACCAGTAGAAGTTAAAAAAATCCCCCCTATCTATTTAACAGGAATTAACAATCATACTGAACTTATAAAGGAAATCAAATCTAAGTTAACCGAAAACTTTACCACCCAACTCAAGAACAATAAAATCAAAGTACAATTCACGACTATATCCGACTTCAGATCTGCAGTTAAATACTTTATCAATTCTAATAAACAATTCCATACCTACTCAGACCCCAGTGTAAAGAAATATTCAATTGTGATAAAGAACATTCATCCCACAATTCCGGAAAACGAAATTTTTGAAGACATCGCATCTCAATTTCCATCAGTTACAAAGGTCACGAGACTAAACAAGAACAATATCCCGATCCCAGTAGTCGCAGTAGAATTCAACGGCACCGAAAAAATCGAAAGTGTTCTGGAATTAAAATACATTTGCAACTCCGTAGTTAAGCCGGAAAGAAGAAGGAAAACTGTAGGTCCAATTCAATGCTACCGTTGCCTAGACTATGGACACTGTAGAAATAATTGTAACTACGAAGTTTCGTGTGTGTTCTGTGCAAAAAACCACCTTTCAGCAAACTGTCCATCAAAAAAATCAACTCCTACTTGTAAGAATTGCATGGGGAAACACAGGGCTGACCTCAGGTCTAATGAATGTCCATATTATAAGAACATTGTGGAAACTAACAGCAAAAATGTAAATTCCAGTCCCGATCTCGACAACCGCGCACGCCACCACCCAATCATGACACAACGAACTTTCCATTCTTGCCTACAACTAACAATATTCCTAATTTCTCGCAAAGAATTAATAATCGCTATCAACCAATAAATGCAAATAATGTTCACCAACAATATCACAATCAACAAACAAACAATCAATTTAACCAACACGACAACAATAACTCCTTCATAACCAACATCACACAATTTATCACCAATCACATAGTTAACCTCATCAACTCGCTAATCCCAACAATAATACAAAGTATTCAGAACTCCATCACCTCCACATTTAGTAACAGCTATGGCAGATTCACATCATAAAGCATTAACCATTCTTAATTGGAATGCTAATGGCATAATAAGCAAAAAAAACGAACTAGAACATTTCCTACAGGCAAAAAAGATAGACATCGCATGTATCACAGAGACGCATTTAAACCCAAGCAAAGCATTCACCATACCAGGATTCAAAATTATTAGAGCCGACAGAAACGAAAACTATGGAGGTGGTGTCTTAATATTGATAAAGTTTAGTATCCAACACCACCAAATAACCTTGCCACGCACTCCAGGCATTGAAAAAATCGGGATAAATGTAACATATAACAACAATCAAACACTAACTGTAGTCACGACGTATAAACCACCTAACATAAATATAAAAACTACCTCTATCAATAAATTACTACAATTGCCCAACTCTTTCATCATAGTAGGAGATCTAAACTCAAAGCATTCTGCCTGGGGATGTCGGACCACAAACACTGCCGGTGAATATTTAAATAGAATACAAAACACAATGCAGCTTAAAATACTTACGCCCACAGAACCAACCCATTTCCCATATGATCCCAATAAAAACCCAGATATATTAGATATAGCAATAACAAATCTCAAAGACCCATTATATTCCACAGCTCATCATGAATTAGACTCAGACCACATTCCTGTTATTATAACAACTAAATTAATAAAATCTCCATCCCCCCCTCCACCCACACTGAATACTTACAATATAAATTGGAATTATTTCAAAAATTCTGTTGAAAAATTAATACCAAAATTTCAAATCCTCAACTGTCCAACTGAAATTAATCAAGCAATCACTAAATTAAATAATATAATAATCAAAACAATCAATGACTTTCATTATAAAACACTAGACACCAGAAGAAATCTTAAAAAACCATTGCCTCCCAGTATTACTGAACTAATAAAAATTAAAAACAAAACCAGAAGGCTATGGAACACCCTAAAAATCCCAGAACTGAAAAAAGAATTAAATCACCTAACAAAAATCTGCAAAAAGGCAATCAGTAAACACAACCAAGAAAAATATAATCAATTTATCGAGGGACTAAATACCAAAACTAATTCTCTTTGGCAACTCACAAAGAAAATTTTAAAGAAAAGGAACAGCATTCCCCCACTTTCAACTGAAAATGGGAAAAAATACTCGCCTATGGAGAAAGCAGAGATTTTAGCAGCCCATTTTGCTAACACATTCACTCCTAATGACTCCATAAAAAATTCCAAGCATGATGAAATATTAACATTTTCAAACGCTCCTCTATACAACGTTCCTCACAAAATTAAATTCATCTCTCCCTATGAAGTTAAACAAATAATCAAAAAAATGCCTAATAAAAAATCCCCAGGTCACGACCGAATTAATACTATCATTCTCAAAAGATTACCAAACAATGCCATCGCATTTTTAAACAATATATACAACTCCATACTAAGAACAGGTTATTATCCCCAGTCATGGAAACATTCAATAATACATCCAATAGCAAAACCAAATAAAAACCATTCACATGCAGAAAATTACAGACCAATCAGTCTTTTACCCACCATGTCAAAAATTTTAGAAAAATTAATTCTCACCAGACTAAACAAACATATAAATAAAACCAACTCAATTCCACCTCATCAATTCGGCTTCATCTCTCAACACTCAACGACGCACCAGCTATTGAGACTAACTGAACATATCCACTCTGCTTTCCAAAAGGGATTCCACACCACCACTGTATTTCTAGATGTGTCACAAGCATTCGACAGAATATGGCATCCAGCCCTATACTTCAAATTAGTCAAAATCGGTACGCCAAATTATTTAATTCAAATAATCAAAAATTTTTTATCTAACAGAACCTTCTCAGTAACAATAGATGGTCACTGTTCTAACCCCAAACCAATTACCGCAGGGGTCCCCCAAGGTTCGCCGCTATCCCCAACTCTCTTTAACCTATACACTGCAGACATCCCTACTTCTCATCAAATAAATACCGCCCAATTTGCCGACGACACTGCTTTATTTATCTCCGGCAACTCATTACAAACTCACCAATTCCAGCTCCAACAGCACCTAAATCTCATAACAAACTGGGCAAATAATTGGAAAATTAAATTAAATCCATCAAAATCAGCAGCTAAAATCTTCTCATTAAAACCATTTGCACATCCACCCCCGCTACTTATAAATAATAATCCTATAAACTGGACCCCAATTACTAAACCAATAAAATATCTCGGATTGAATTTAGATACCAAACTCAACTGGAAACAACACATTGAAATAAAAGTACAACAGGCAAAAATCAAACTCATCCAATTAAGACCATTACTAAACTCATACAACCACCTCTCACTCACAAATGCACTAACACTATACAAATCAATCATCCGCCCAATATTATTATATGCATGCCCGATCTGGACCAATGCCGCAAAAACCAACCTCAACAAATTCCAAGTGATTGAGAACAAATACCTAAGATCAATAACAAGAGCACCATGGTTCATTAGTAACAAACAACTTCACAACGACCTAAACATAAAAGAAATAAATCACCATATAGCATTCCTATCCAACAACTTCTACACAAACTTATCATTCATAAAGGCATCAACCCACTACAGACTCGGCAAAGATCCCAATCACAAAACCAGAATCAAGAACAGATTCCCGCTTCATTCTTTCCTACAGATATTTGCAAATCTTGAATAATTCTCCTGAGGTGCTTTTTGTTTCCTCTCCCTAGATTAAGATTAAGTACAATTTTAACCTAGATTAAGGAAATTAGATTAAGCCACCAAACAATTGAAAAAGTTTTTATCTGTAAACTGATCATTGTAATTCAACAAACGATAAAATAAATAAAAAAAAAAGATTTGTCGATTTATATACACTTTAATGCAGCTAACGTGTAATTCTCTTTGGATTTGTGCATTACTAACAAACTAGGGGGCTTTGGTGACCAGTCTTAGATATTTGTTTTGGATTATTTCCAATTTAGTAATATGCGTCTGTGCAGCGACTCCCCATGCTGAGCACGCATAAGTGAGCGACGGACGAATTATAGATTTAAAAATTGTTAATCCGTTTTCTATTCTTAATGAAGAGTTATTATTTATTAATCGGTAAAGTTTGGCCATTTTTGCATAGGTTTTGTTAGCAATGTCAGTTATGTGGTTCTTCCATGTTAATCTTCTATCTAATTAAACCCCTAAGTATTTCATGGGTTGGTTATTGTTTAGCAGAGAACAGGATTGTTACTAATTGTTAACAGTGGAGGAATTATGAATCTTTTAAGCGAGAAAAAATTAGCTTGTGATTGTTTGGGTTTATCTAGATTCTCCATTTATCAGTCCAGTTACAGTTAATTAAGGTATTTAAATCATTTTGTAGATTTTCAGGGCAATAACCAGATTTTCATGTTGTGAGGGGATGGCAGTGCCATCTGCGAATAAGGCTATTTCGGTTTCTATTAATTCCGAAAACTCGGCAAGGTAAATTTTGAATAAAGTCGGTGAGAGTGAGGAACCTTGTGGAACTCCAGCTGAGATTCTGTATTTATCCGACGTAGTGTCATACATTTTAATATTCAATGATCTGTTTAGCAAGAAACTTCCAATTATATCTTGAAGATATTTGGGAATGACTAGATTTTTTGCGGAATTTGTATTTCAGTCCTGTGTGCCAGACACGGTCGTACGCTTTAGTAACTTCTAAAAACAGCTGCCGTGTACTTTTTTAAGTGAAAACCCTTTGCAATCAAATCCCTAACTCTTAAAATTTGGTGTTCAGTCGACTGATTTGCACTAAAGCCGAATTGGGAATCAGGTATGACGTTTGTAGCGTGTACGAATTTATTTAACCTGGCTCAAATCAGTCTATCAAACACTTTAGCTAATGAAGGTAATAGGCTAATAGGCCTATAGTTATCTAGTAATTGTGGACATTTATTTGGTTTGTTTATTGGAATAATTATTGTGTTTCCCCAATTGCTTGGGTAATAACCTAGTCTTAAAGCTGCATTTAATATTGCTGCAATTTCTGCAATTGCGGAGTTCGGTAATTTTTTTAATAAGTGACTAGTTATTACGTCATGCCCAACCGCTTTTCTGTTTTTGAGTACGTTGATTGTGCTTTTAAGTTCTGTGGGGGGTATGAATTTTGTTCATACATCTGCGGAGTATATAGGTTGCTTCACACTGTTAAAAATTCATTAAACACATGTTTTACTATTGGGTTGAGTTTAAAAATATTTGAAAAGTGAACCGCAAACGCCTCTGCTTTTAATTCATCTGTATAGAAAATGCCAGTGCCTGATTGTAATGGTGGTATTCTAGATTGTTCTCTGGTAACCTTTTTGATATTGGTCCATAAAGAAGGGTAGCCGGGGCTAATTTGCGCTAAAAATTGCTTAAATGAACTATATCTTTGTTCGTCGATTAGAAATTTTACTTTTTTGCATAAGGAATTCTATTTCCTTTTTAAGTGTGGCCTTCTATACAATTGCCAGTCTTCTAATTCTGTGTTTGTCTTTTATAAAGTCCACGATGTGTTTCGGTAACCAGTAAGATGAATGTTTTTTTCATTGCACTGGTTGACATGATTCTTTAACCGCGATGCTTATTACTTCTATTCGATTAATAATTTGAAGATCAATATCAGTTCCGTTTTTGAGATCTTTTGGGACCGAAAATTGCGTGGCTATTTTTAGTCTAAAGATATTCCAGTTTACTTTACCATTTATTAGTTTTCTTATATTGTTAACTTGGGCGGTACTCTAAAATGATACTATGGGGTTATGATCCGAATCGAGATCAGGTATTACCGAGTGAAAAAAAGGGAGAATTTATGTTTGTGGATAGACTTATGTCAAGAATTCCGGGGCGCCTTTTTATTAAATGGATACCATGTGGGTGCAAGGGGGGCATGGATTAATATATTATGAGTTTGGGCGAACTGTAAAAGTTTACGACATGCTTCTGTTGAAATTCTGCAGTTCCATGCTTTATTTTTACTATTTAAGTCGCCTATGACAATTATTTTCTTATTATTATTGTACGCACTGTTATTATTCGAGTTAAATATTTTATCTAAGGTCTTTTCTGGGAATTTCTTATTAGGTGGTTTGTATGCGGTTATTATTATTTCTGAATCCGCTGTTTTTAGATTTATTACTACCGTCTCCAGGCAATCAGAAGTGGGACATTCAATTTGAGAGTGGCGAAGCTCTTTATGGGTTGTTATCGCGATATATATATATATATATATATATATATATATATATATATATATATATATATATATATATATAGCAACCCCATAACGCCACCGTCTAGCACCTGAGAACACCCACAAGCAGCGAGGATAGCATACGCGGCGTAGCAGGGGCTCTTAAACGCACAACCTGTTATCCGTTGATCGTACGAGAGCGCTCGAACTAGCGAGCAACGTTTTTCCCGTGGAGGGTTGAAAGAGGAGAAGCAACCCCACTCTTGAAATTTCCTCCGGCGTCGAGCCATAAATACGATAACACGCTTCGGCAGCGCTTGCATCACAGTAAGGTCAGCGGACAGGTCTTCTCGAGCTAGAGTAGTAGTCTATTTAAATACGTGTGGAGCTAGAGGAGTAGAAATTAGAATACCGAAGTGATAGGAGAAAGTGGTGTAAATTTTGGAATCGGCAATAAGTCTAATATTGCCTAGATTCGCGCAGAAGGACTCTGAATAATTCCAGTAGAATAATATTGCTCCTTATTGCTGCACAAACCGAAAGTGTAGTAGTTATGCCGCGCACGCAAACGAAAGTGGCGCAGTAAATTAGATAAAACTGGAAGCGCGAATTAATTTCGACGAGGCGTACAACGAGGCGTGTGAAGATTGAAAAAGAAGGCATCTCCAAGAAGGCTCAAGTGTACGTGCAATAGATAAGGTCTTGGCAGGGCGTGTAGATGCGAAGGATTTGGGTTCAGCGTGGGACTTCGAACGGTCGACGCAGCAAGTGAAGAATTCGGCGAAACGTAGCAGCGGCAACAACCATGAATCGGCGACGTCGTCTGGCAGCGAGCAACGCAGCGTCGATGAGCTACGCGCGTTTGTACTACAGCAGTTTCGTTAGAAAAAAAGCGATCGCAGCAACGCGACAGTTCACTAAAATCACTCACAGTGGGAAACATTTGTCTTGTTATGCATGGTAGTAGAGCAAGTGTAATCCCGCATTACTTATACATTTGAAAAATGAGAGCCATACCTTGTACTGTTTTGCGTGAAAGGTGATTGAATTGTTGTACAGTTTTTTTGTAATTTGTGGGGAGTTAGAATTGTGTATTGTACGGTTTCTATTTTTGTTTTATTTATTCTCTGTAAAAGTGTGTTCATTTTTTTCTGTTTGGTAATTGTGCCACCGAATTTTCTGGTGAAATTATACGATCGTTTGTTCACAATCTTTTGTGCAATTTATTGTGTCGAGGGTTCAGACCTTTCTTGTATCCGAAAGATCCTGCTTCCTGAGAATTTCAAGCTCGCTTCACGAGCATTCTTGATAAACTTACTGCACATACGTGCTGCTGCTGGAGGGGGTCCGTTGGGTGGGAGGCGTGTTTGTATATATATATATATATATATATATATATATATATATATATATATATATATTGAAACAAATAATGTGTTTCATTACACTAATTAAACATTAGTGTAAGTAATCAATAGATATTTTGGACTGCGCGGTACGTACGCCAAGCGCTGCGAACAACGACGGGAGCTAGCAACGGTCGCTACCGCCACCGGTGCCACCGCCGGGAGGCCAGCGTGAGAACGTCGGTTGCAAACTGGGCAGCGAGCACGTGCGAGCAGTCGTTAGGAGAATTGCGAAGAGGACAGACGTTAGCGGAGCGGCGAAGAGTTCGGACGTGTGGCGAAAATCTCGCCGGTAGTGCATGGACAAAGAGAACATGCGGTATAGTTAATGAACTATTAGCGACTGGAATATAGTAGACACGTGAATGAGACATTGAAAGTATCAGTAGAATAAAAGATTCGCGTTGATAGAACAATCGATCGCGTTCGTGTTAATTAGCGTAGTGGAAACCTTACCGAAACCGTGTGGTACGGAACTAGGACCAGCCCGCATTATAGGTGCAGGTTGAGTAATTAAATCCATCGACGGAAGGTGATTCGAGAGAAGTGCAACGCCGCGGTATCAAGATCCGAGTCGGGGAGGAGCCGCAAGGTCACCAGCCCAGGACGACCGCCACGCCATCAGCCGCCGACGGCCCACAGCTGCTGTAGAGGTCGGCAACCCTGTCGATACGAGCTGTTCTACGAGCATCAAAGGTATTTGGTCGGGGCCCCGAAGGTATAATAAATGCATATTACAACTAATCTTGGTACCAAGGCAAAGTGTGTAAGCGTTGTCAGATCATGTAATTAACCTATTTGATTTGCAAATAAATCTTGTTCATGATTGTATTTCCATTTCTAATCAAATTTCCCAGTATTATACCAACTTATCCAGGGACCCATTCACGGAAAAGATACCCTCCTTTAGTGTTATATTGCAGTGAAATACCCGGCATCACCAGGTACGTCACAATATATATATATATATATGAAGAGCGTTTCTGTATTAAGAAATATTAAAAGCGATACATTCTGAATTAAACAAAATACATCTTGATCAGCGCAGTATAGCCGCCGCCGGCGCCGCCAACAGAAAAATCGAAGGATCCGGTGAGGCGAGCAACGGTCAGGCAGTGCGGGGAGGCGTTCGACGGGGAAAGGATGGGCTGTGACGCGCCCGATGAACTATCATCAATTCAACAATGCAGTATAGAATAAATCAGGTTCCGGGGTGAAACCAAGTGTATTAATGACTCGTAGAAAGTTGGATGGTTCGTAGAATTAAGATTAAGTGCTAAAACTGAGATAGATCGATACAAAAAGTGAATCGCGTGACCGGTTGTGGTTAGGGAAGTGATCCTGTGTTTAAATAAACGTAGAGAAGTGAACAGAACCGAACTGATTAATTGCGAAGCCAAGGAGGATTACAGAAAAGAGCAGGAAAGGCACACGGGCATCAATCTCGGGGTGTTTCTCCTCCATTTTTGTATCATCTTCGTGGCGGCTGGGACGGAGTCTGGCGAAGTCTTTAACCGTCGCGCAGAGCTTGAGAGGCAGGTCGCCGAGGGAAGGGCGAATCTCCGACGGGCTCCGAGGTGAGCCGAAGTCTGCCGCCGCCGCCGCCGCCGTTGCTGCCACCGCCCGAGGAAACGTGAGGAGGGAACAGCTGACTCTTGAAGACCGAGGTATCATATACATATGAGCTCATTTGCATGTTTTGATACAAAAACGAAGGTTTAATTGATTGTAAACATTATTTCCAATTTGTGTTATCTGATCAATAAAACGTTTGGTTGTTTAAAAATCTATAACGGAGTTATCTTTCAATGCCATGCCAAAATCCTAGAGGCCCATTCACGAGTAAAACACCTGTACCCGTAAAATTAATTGTCGTGAATAGTACCGCTTCCCAGGTACGTCACAATATATATATATATATATATATATATATATATATATATATATATATATATATATATATATATTGTGACGTCTCTTCAATTCGATGCGATCCAATATATTTATTTTTAGCAGGGACAGGTGGTTTCGTTCGTGAATGGGCCTCTGAAGGTTTGACGGAAACATTGGAAAAACTCAATCATTCTTTTACACAAACAAACACTTTATTACCAAAATCACAAATTTCGTACATCAGTTCCGATTTGATCAATCCCCGTTTTGGTACCAAAACTATACATATGAGCTCAGATTACACAATACCTTGAATGCAATAAACCATTAGTTTCTTCTCGGATGCTCCCCAGCGGCCGGGTCGATCGGCGGCATTCGGCGCGATTCGGCGCCCTTTGGACGGTTGACCTTCGCTGGAAAACCATAGGCCCCAGCCTTATACAACATTCACAAAACGACAACTGTATTTCGGGTCGGGCATGTCCTAACACCGATATTAATGTCCATTTATCCTTCGTTGGTCGTATCAGTTCTCCCTTGCCTCACATCCTATCAGTTCTGTTTCGAGTACCTTCTAACATTCACGTATACACGTGGCAACTTTTCACTGTCGTTACCGGCCACGTGGTCTGTAGTTTTTCACCTTGCCACAGCAACCCTCGAAACTTCCCCGACTTCAAACTTTCACTACTTATAAACTGCCACAATCACACTTAATCCACTCTCTAATAGTTTCTCTTTTGTTATTTAACTTCACTTCTTTTCCTTTACTCGCCGCGCGCATCATCAACGGCTCCGCTCTCCTCCGTGTCTTGTTACTCACTAACCGCCGTCGTCTCGCCCGGTCTCGCCGCCTTCTCGCAACTGACCCGTTCACTGATTTCGTCAGCTACTCGCCACCGTTACCGCGCAATTCAAAATACATGTATTTGAAGGAACGAACCGCGTTTCTCTCTCTCTATACATAATATATATATATACTAGCTGACCCGGCAGATTTCGTACTGCCTCAACGATAAAGAAAAGTCCTAAACTTTTGTATAAAATGATTTTAAAACAAACAAATCGAATCCCTATTTAATAAAAAATCATTTTTTGAATAAAGCATGAAGTTTTATTATTATTTTCGACACATCATGTTGACTACTTACAAAACAGAGTTTTTCTAAAATACTGGCTATTTATAAGGTTTAAATTTTATATTTACAGACACACACTGTTATGATACAGTCTGTTAATCAATTTAAAGCTTTCTCATAAACTATATTTTTTATTTTGTTTTGTGGTGCGTAAATAAACAAAGACGGCTTTCCGACGCACGAACACGCGACAAATAATTGTCCATGCGCGAAACAGGGAAACTCTAAGTTGATTCCAAAAACCTCTAACGACTGTCCTTGCGATTTATTTATGGTCATCGCAAAGACCAGACATACTGGAAATTGTAAGCGTTTAAAATCGAATGGTAAGTCCGTTGGAATCATCGGTATCCGCGGCATCAAGACATCATGTATTTTCCTTTTATGATTGTTGCCTCAATGATGTTATTCATCAGCTTTTTCACAGCCAGTCTTGTTCCATTGCATAGTCGAGGTTGATTAATGTTACGCAACATGATGACAACTGATCCTACTTTTAACTGCAAATTGTGAGGTGGTAATCCAGGCAATTCCAGTGAATTTAAAAACTCCGTGGGATAGTTGACTACGTCATCCTAGTTCATAACGATGTCGACTGATTTGAAGGAAACCAACTGTCCTGGAAGAAAATTCTGAATGGTCGCATTGAGATCCTCCACATTTTTATTTTTCGTCGCCAATATTGCCCGTTCACCCAGCCAATTATGGTTATTGAACGTTTGCGCTACATCTGGGAAAACACGCTGAATAAGCTCCTCTTTTGAGTCTGTAATAGAACAAAAATCTGTGGGTAATGCGAAGAATCCGGTCGAGGTGTCAACTGCAACTTTATTATTTCCAATGTCTAACAACTGCTTAGCAAACACATTTGCAGTTTCATCTTGTTGCGAAAATACTCGCATGTTAGTTGTTAAGTGGAGTGTTTTTACGTACTGCCACAAATTCGATGATTTTGGCATGCATTTAGTTCATCAGCAACAGTAATCGGGGAATAACTGGAAGAGTCTGACGAAAATCACCTGACAAAAGAATCATGGCCCCACCAAAAATATTTTGGTTGTCACGATGATATTTCAACGTTCTGTCCAGTGCCTTCAGTGATCTCTTATGGTGCATTGTGCATTCATCCCAAACAATCAATTTGCATACCTGTAGGATCTTGGCCATTGCGTTATTTTTGGCGATGTTGCAAATTGGTGTTTCGGTGATTTGCATGTTTAATGGTAATTTCAAGGAAGAATGTGCAGTTCGCCCGCCTTCTAGCAGAGTCGCTGTTATTCCATATGAAGCCAACGCTAGAGCAATATCACTTCGCGATCTAATCCTCGACAAAAGCAATGAAATTAAAAATGTTTTTCCGGTTCCTCCGAGAGCATCAAGGAAATACATTCCACCAGATCCACTGTTCACAGCTTCTATCAAAGTGTCGTACGCAATTCTTTGTTGTTGATTTAATTGTGGAACATTTGTACGAACTGTTTCGGCCAATGCTTCAATGTCGTACTGCTGTTCTAAGTGCAACTCGTGGTTTAATGCTTCGTGCATATGACGATTGGGTGCTGTCATTCCCAAACACGACAATACTTTATTTGCCATCAATAAACACATATCTTCTATCATGATCAATGTCTCATTGTAAATTTCTTCAGTCATTTGTTGTATAGGATTCAAAGTTTGACGGCGCACACGATGCAAAACATTCTCAGACATGTCATCTCTATACTTAACCTACAAATATTTTGGATTCGAAAGGAAACATATTGATATGATAATCGCAAACAATGTACGAATTTGATTTGGCGATGAAGATATTACTGAATCCTTGAGCGTATCATCCCAGTGCGAATCGTTCTCAAGTAAATATAATAGTTGACATGCCTCACGGTAAGTCGCACACAGCTGTCCATTAACTGTTCTCAGTGGTTTAAACGATGTCGGACCACGAACATTCACCAACAACAACCGCAAATAATAACATTCATCGTTATTTGGATGTACTGTGTAGATGCGATCCAGAGCGTCTAAAATACATTTGGATGTCTTTCAACTTGTGTTCCTTGTTTCCGACGCTGAAGCGATTTCGATGATGCGTTCCATGTGTAATAGCATGGTATGTCAGCGTACAGCAAAGTGCGAGCAAAATCATCAGATTGACAGACTGGGAAGAAACTTGTTACTGTTGTCGACGGTGGTCTGCCGCGTTAGATTCATTAAAATAAACTCGTTGACCATTTTCTAAATGGACTGCCAAATAGACTACTGTAGGGTGTCTTTCATGGATCGCAAATGAAAAGATACGCCAAATTGCTTCGTTGCTACTTACATAGCGAGCCATCTGGTACTGTGATATTTCATAATTTGCATTGGTTACACCGAAGACAGCCACATCACTACCTTTGTTTACATATTTACATATGTATTTTATCGACTTCACAGAGTTACAATATTCCACATTGACGTGAGTCTCAAAAGTTTTGGACAATATGGCACAATCCAACGATCCAAGTATGGCACAATCCAACGATTGTCTACATCAACATTTTGTCCTCATACCTTCAAAACTACTGATCGCCCATTGTTCGCAACTGATCGCCGACGATACAATGGGTATCCATCCCGTTATGGTTTCAGCAAGCAGGTCTCATGGGTATCGCTTGGAGCACTTGCCGTCGACCACACAGGGTGAATTATAGTTGAAAAGTTCGCAAGGTCCATGTATCATGTGTTTGGTAACTACTGCATCCAATTTTGGGTCCACTCTTTCAGCTGAAATTATGGAATCAATCTCATCTGGCCTTATTTTGTCCACTAACCAGACTAAAATGTGCGCATGTGGCAATCCACGCTTTTGCCATTCTACAGAGTACATCCAACAACGTACTCGGCCATACACACAATGCTTTATTAAGAAATTCATGAGAGATTTTAATTTTTGTTTTAAAACTCTGGCAGTCTATCAACTGGTATTTGGCTATGTAGTAATTCCCTCTGGATTTCGGACCATTTTGGGTTACATTGAAATGTAACAAATAGGTCTGGGCGGCCATAATGCCTAACATATGATATAGCATCCTGAGCATATTAATGCATGTGGCGTGGGCTTCCTACATAAGTGGCTGGCAAAATTGTCATTCTTCCTACATTATTCACATTGCCATCGGCATTTATAGAATCGCGGAGATGAATGTATTCCTCTGATCGTAGCCGTCGTTGGTTCAAACGGTATGTCAATCGTTCAGTCGCAAGTTTGACATACATGTCAACTGCAAACTGATGAAAAAGTCGTTGACACATCAAAATATAATTTACTTCACCTTGACGGATCATGAGTCTGTATGAATAGAAATTCATAGCAATAAGTTTTTTGTTGGTTTCAGCACCTGCAATCAACAATGAGAAATGTTTAAATTGTTGATGAATTGAATTTAAAATATTATTTAATGTTGTTCAATTTATTTACGAGTTACTTGATTTACCATTTAATATTAAAATGATATCCATCTTTCCCCTGGTAGAAAATCAAAGGATATTGTAGTGCATCATAACTCCTGTGTGTTTCTGATACACGTTTTAAATCACTATTCCGACGATGAAGCACAATATCTCTAGATTGTAAATTTTCTCCCACAATGACAACAGCCACTTCATCAATGGTAGGTGAATTAAACCTCCTTGTGTGTTCACCGGTAGGTGTTTTGTCAGCTCGAAAGATAATATTATGTCTATCAGATATCATCTGATCCAATGCTATTTTGAACATGTTTACTAAATTCTTATTCTGATGAAGGAACATTTGTAATTCTTGGACAATGGTTCTCTTCACTGATGGATTGTGAGCACAACAATTATCAATTTCCGCATCTGATTTGCCCATAAAATAAATTTGTAAAATTGATGATCTGCATCAGGTAGTTGTAACAGTGTTCCCAGTAAGTGATAAATTTGTCCTTGTATCTGTAATTTTTAAAAATTTGTTCCTTAATTATTTCCGATATATATTGTAAACAAACCTAATGTGAGCGGGGGAGGGCGCCAGGTTCAGCTCCTGAAATGTGACTGGATGGAAGTGTTGGGAGGTCATGAATTAGCACAGAGTCATTTGTAACAAATAACAGTTTATTCCTGGCACCAAGAGCTGCCAGGGAAGTTACATGTCGCAAAGGGCGACGTAAGTTTTTTACTAAATCTACTCTGTGAGCTGGTTATCTTAATTACTAGTTGTTAATTCCCTTAAGGCTAACATATTAGGCTTACTCTTTGATGAAACGTGCTATTCATCATTTAAGGTCTGCAGGGCGTGAGCGCGGCCACTTGCAATTTCTCGCCGTTACGATTGTTCTGCGAGACGGCTTCGTCTCGTAGTTTTTCACCAGTGGCTGCGTTGTCTCCGCGGGCGGGCCGGGCGGCAGCCTCGAAGCATGGGCGGCGGCAGTCCCGGGTCGCTGACCTTCTGCGGCGCGTCCCCTCTCGGCAGGCAGCGGCAATCCCAGGTCGCCGGCTCGAGCAGGCTCAGTGGGGCGAGTGGCCACGGGCGTTGACGTAACGCGGTGGGCTGTCAATGGGCCCGACGCGGGAGGCGGCAAAGGCTGGCGGGCCGTTGCGGAAACGGCGCGGGATCCAGTAGTCTCCCGCCCGAGTTTCCTCCGCGACAAGTCCACTAGTCGCGTCCTAACTAATTCGACTCTGGGAAAGTCTTTCCCAAACTCGCGTCCCGATCGTAAGTAACTGAGTAATCAAGCAAATTTAGCAACCAAGAAGTATCTTGGAATTCTCTCGAAGTATCTTAGAAGTATCTCGAAGTAACAAAAAATTAGCTCTCAAAAAAAATCTTAGTAGCGTTTCAAAAAAATCTTAGAAGTGTCGCCGAAAAAATCTTAGAAGTGTCCTGATTTCCACTGTGCATCACGTTTTTAAAAGAACTCCCTTTCCCCTTCCCAAAATGTTTCTAGCTCTGAATTTCTCCCTTCCCTCATGGCGAAGCTTCCCATTGGCTGAGGGTGGCTGTGTCGCAGAATTCTGATTAACCAATCATGTGGCAATTTTCCCGTATTTTTCCGTAGATTGTTCTCTGTCTGACACCGGCTTCTCTCTCTCGCTCGCTTCCCTTTGTCAACGGTTCCAGAAACTTTTGGCAGCTGTCTGGACACGTGTTCGAGCAGGAGCGCATTTTCACGGGCCCTCGACGGTCGGCATGGGCTAATCGACAGCCTACTGTATTTAGTTTGTAAACAGCCCCTGCGGGAATTCGGGTGCCTAGCCCAGGCGCGTTCCAAAACGGGTGCGGGGGCGGGCATTGTTTGAAAAGGGATCGGTTGAGGGCCGAGAAAGGTCTCGTTCACGACGTGTTGTAAATGCGTCGTCATCTTAATTGACACCCGGCCAACCCCTTTGGGGGGCTCCGCCTTCCTTCCAGGGTGGTGGCAAAGAAAGGGGCGCGAGGGCGTGCATTGTCCGACCGGACTCCGGCCAGGGAGCCAGAATGGATTTTATGAGGGGGGCAATAAACGGGTCGCCTCTGAAAAAAGGCCTGAATGCGGTCGGGGCGAGCCCGGCTGCGTGACGAAAGGGCCTCCGCGGCACAGGCTGCGTCCCTCGACCCACTTCTGCCGCGACGGGAGCTATCGTTAGATGTAGAAATTATATTGCTATTGGCGATGCCACAATAAAATTATACTAATTAATTGGTGACGCCACAATATTTTAGTACAAACTTGAATATTATAAAAAAATATTCTCGAATAATACCTTGAAAGTAGGCATGAAATTGTCCTGTATAATATGTGTAGCGCCAAATGATGTCATCTGGAAACAGGTGTTATATTTCTGAATGTTGGCCAAGAAGTGCTTAGAATCATTTCCAATCCCAGAAACTAAAAAGCGTAAAGGATCTGGTGGTGGGACCAATTGTGGCAATTTTACTTTGCCTGCAGCACAACATAATCCAGTAGATTCACCAGTGTATTTTAACGCCTTATAATATTTACAAATTATTTTCATTTCCCCAATTGTTACCGATTTGTCGGCACAATAATCAATTGCCAGATCATAGTGGAATGCAGGTCGTTCAAGAATCACAGGAGTACTGCTACTGCGGATTCGCTCAATTTCATTATGTCTAGCTTGCTGTTGTTGTGTTTGTTGTGCACGAACTCGTTGCATTCTAAGCCTATCTACTACATTGTCACTCACTAAAGAACGCAATTCTGACTTAGCAATGCGACTATTTTCTTGATCTGCCTCTCTCTGCTCATCAGTGCGGTTAGCACGTGAAGTAGCTCTTCGCACATTTGATTGACTGCGACGACCTAAGTCAGGTCGTCTTCTCCTCGGCATCGTAAATTGAGAAAAAATCTCGCTCATTTAGCAGTAAAGTGTCACTATCACAAAATATCACACACACACATTAGATCCTCCAACGCGCACGCGAATTTGAACTTTATGCATTTCAAAACGAACATTTCAAAACCCAGATAAGATAAATCCGTTCAGCCGTTCTCGAGTATCGATAGTCGAGTTCTCGATAATCTGACAGATTAACCTTTTAAATACGAATGGGAAAGAGGTTTCCCAGAGCATTTCAACCCAGCCGTACGAACGGGATACTTTTGGCTTGACCTCCAGAGGCGCGCGTCGACTCTTATCTATCGCTTGCTGACGGATGGCAAGCCGCGGTTCTCCGATTCTCACGCATCGGAGCTCCGGCCTACGCTATCAGGACGGGATGTGTTGATGGAGTACGGTCTTGCGGCAGGAAGAGCGAGCGTGGGCTCCTCTGATATTTCTTGCTTTTACAGTGCGCCCCAGCTCGTAAGAAAAGGGATGTTTTGAGGCTTTTCCCGGCAATTATTCGCATTTTTCTAAACTTTTAAACCTTCCCTAGACCTCCACGAACATTTCAAAACCCAGATAAGATAAATCCGTTCAGCCGTTCTCGAGTTTTGGCGAGACTAACGAACAGCAATATATATATATATATATATATATATATATATATATATATATATATATATATATATATATATATTGAAACGCGGAGCGTTTCTATATGCAAATTGTATTTAACATTGAGCATAATCACTGCAGCTCATTTTGAACTGCGCGGCATAAGCGGCAGGAGTGAACGACCGGAGACGCGAGGGGACTGTCCGCCGCCGCCGCCGCGAGCACATCGTGGGAACGAGAATTTGGCCGTTACGAGCCGAGCGTCAGTTAGAGAGTTGGGCAGTTGGAGAGAAGTCGGTTGGCTGCGAGCGGGGTAAGACATTGCCGCTGCGCAGGAAATGAAACAGTGCAAGATTATAGTAAAGTTGATCATAAGCCGATAAACGGGAACTTGGGAGAGGTTGGTTTGTAGAAAACTATTGATCGTGTATATGCCATCAAGCACAGTGAAAGGAACAATAAAACTGTGCGTAGTGTAATCGATGCCGGTGCGAGTAGTGACCACGTGCGCCACAGTTACGATAGGAAAGTGAATAGTAATCAAGAAACAGTGCGGAAACATAATTCGAGCACTCCGCTGGAACGATATGGACATCACCAAGATGCCGTGTGTGCGTGAGTGAACTGCACGCGGAAACACCAAGGGCTGGAGCCGAGGAACTCTCGTCGCCGCCATCGCAGGCCGACGAGGCACGTGCTTGCAACATCAACCGCCCGGGGGGGCGCCGGGCTGCGGTGAAGGCCGCCGGCCGCTGTCGCCGTAGGCGAGCAGCGACTACAAAGAGGTATTCATAGGGGCCCCACATATGATAAAATCAGATGGTAAATAGATCCTTGGTACCAAGGCAGGGAACATTTGTGTATTTGATCAGGTGTATATTACATTAGTTCATGAAAAAATTGTATTTGTGCTGATTCAAACTGATTACCTTGATTATCCAATGCATTATCGATTCCTTCAGGAGACCCATTCACGAGCAAGACACCGGTCCTTTGTAATCTTTAATTTGCAGTGGAAAGTACCGACAACCAGGTACGTCACAATATATATATATATATATATATATATATATATATATATATATATATATATATATATATATACACACTTTATTGCTTGGATATCACAAATTAGAAAAATATTTACAACCAAGTGATCCCTCGTTTTGGTACCAAAACATGCAAATGAGCTCAAATTTACGCAATACGTTAATCTTCAAGAATCGGTTTTCCTTCTTGATGTTCCCCCCGGCGGAGGCGGCAGCGGCGGCGGCGGTGTCGGAAGCCTTCGGTTCGCCTCGGAGGCTGTCGGATGGTCACCTCGGATAGCCCCTCGGAGGCCTGCCTTTCCCCAGCTCTGCGCGACGGTTAACGAAGGCGCCTAGGCTCCAGCCCCTGTCGTTATGAGAATAATACAAAACGGGTGCGAAATACCCAATATCGCTGCCCGTCGGTCTTTTGTTCTTTATTCGAGTTTTCCTAGACTTGGCGACTACTCAGTTCAGCTTTGTCCACTATCACACAGTCGCTTACGCACGTGGTCACCAAATCTTACCAGTTCATTAGTTTCATTAAACTATCACAATTTCTAGCACTTATCTTATTTCCACAATTCCTACAATTGCCTGCAAGTCATTAGCACTCTTGGTTTCACTCCTAAATCTTATTTATTCTATAATATAATGTCAATTTGCTACTTGTTCGTCGAGCGCGTCACAGCCTTTCGTCGAGCGCGTCACCTTCGAGCGTCTCCCCGCACTGACTGACCGTTGCTCGCCTCACCGGTTCTCTGATTTTTCCGTTGGCGGCGGCGTCACTACGCTAACCAAGATGTAGTTTTTAAACCAAAATGTATTGCGTTTTGATGTTTTTTATATAGAAACGCTCTTCGTTTCAATATATATATATATATATATATATATATATATATATATATATATATATATATATATATATTGTAACACCTCCACGCTTCTAGACAATACGCGGTTAGCGGCCCGGTTGTAGCTCAGTCGGTGATGGAAGGAATTGTTAATTAGATACAATGGACATTCGAAATAAACACTTTGATTACTGGTGAAAAAACTACTTTTATTCCTGGACAAAGTTGTACCAGGGAAGTTACATTTATAAAATAAAGAAAGGAGAGATTGAATGAAAAGAAAAAATAAAGATCAAATTAACAGGAAAGCTTACATCTATGGAAGAGTACAAAATTATTATAACTAAAATTACAATAATAAAAAAATGACCATTCGTTGTGCCTTGGCGCGGCACCGCGTTGACAAAATTCTACAGAGGTGAATAGCCCCCAGTTACATTGCCTGAGAGCTTCGTGTTAAAAGTTCAATGTGCCTGGACACGGGCGCGGCGAAGCTTGTGGGGGCGGCGTGGCCTTCGCTGGAATGTTATGGCCTGCACCCTCTCGGGCACGCCCTCCGCCAGGTCGGCTCGCAGCGGCTCGCGGCGTCTGCGGCAGTCTTGCGGCGTCTGGTGACGTCAGCAGGGGGCGGCTGTCTGGCAGCGCCTGGCGGCGTCTCCGGCGGAGCTTGTAGGTAGCCGGGGATATTGCTCACGATCGCAGGTGCGGATCACACAACAATGTGTTCCTCCGATTCTCATGAGAATTGTTCTCAGGCACAAATTCAGAAAGTTGCGAAATCCTTCCACTCGCCTCTTTCCGCGACTGGCTACCACCCCAGAGACGTTTCTCAACCAAGTTAAAATTTTACAAGTGCCTTCAGAGGCGCACTTGCCTCTCCCCGCGAATGGCTCCCACCCCTAGAGAAGTCTCTCTCGAACTGTAATTTTGTAAGTCAAAAACGCATGAGGTTAACTTTTACCCCCACCCTTTTTCCCCATATGCTCCTGCTCCCTACAATGATCGCGTCGCTATTGGCTAAAGGTGATGGCGTTGTACACTATATTCGGCCAATAGTGACGGGGGGAGCAAAGGAATTTTCCACTCTCTGTGTTTCTGTCGGAATACAGTGTCCCATTGTTCCGTCTCGAAAATAGGCCATGTCTGTGAAGGGGCCCCTGGCTACAGAATTGTCGTTTTGGGTTTCCCCGTTCACGACGACAGGCGTTCCAAAGATTTTCCAGATGTGGTTGCGTCTGGACGGTTTTCAATTAGCCCTTTGCCCTCATAAAAATCCGAAATGGGCCGGGGGATCTTGGCTGTTATTAGAAGGGGGGCTGCGCGCGTGACGCCGTATGTTTTTTCTCTCAGTAAAAATTCCTTAGGTCTGGTTTACTTAACTTAATTTGTCTCAAGAATTCTGTACCGCTACAATATATATATATATATATATATATATATATATATATATATATATATATATATATATATATATCTTCTTCTGCACTTCATGGATTAGTGAGCCTGTTCCGTCTTGGCAAGTTTTTCTTTCATCGTTTTTAGGGGTCTTCCCACGTCTCTCTTTCCAAGCGATTGGTAGAGTAAAGCTAATTTAAGTAGTCTTGAGTCATCCATCCGTTGCGTGTGTTGATACCAGTTATCTCGATATTTATTTATTTTGCTTCCAATATCTTTAGCATCTAATTTTTCTCTTATCCTCTTATTACGTATATGATCTTCGTTCGTGCAGCGTAGCGTTCTCCTCAAAAACTTCATTTCAGCGACCTGGATTCTGCTTAAATTTTTTTTGTTGGTACCCAGCTTTCGATTCTGTATAGAAGAGTTGGAAGAGCCATAATCTTATAAAACTTTATTATTTTGTCTTGTCTTGTTATGTATAGTACCACAAATCCTTTGAAACTTTGCCAATTTAATGTTGATATGTTGATTATTGGTATCTTGATCGACTTGACAACCTAAGTAATTGAATTTGGAAAATTGCTCTAAGATTTTTTTGTCCAAAATAGTTTTTGATCTTATTAAATGTTTTCCCGAAAATGCCATCACCTTTGTTTTTTCTTTCGATATTTCAACACCGTAATTTTTACATAAATGATTTAAGTGGAATAATGCATATCGTAAATCATCTTCTGTTTCCTGGAATATTAATGCATCGTCTGCGTATAGTCAGATATTTAAAATATTTTCTTTTGATATCTTAATACCTTTGTAAATCATTTTCTTCCAATTTTGGATAATGTCATCGAAATAAATATTAAAAAGTGTCGGTGATATTGGGCAGTCTTGGCGTACTCCTCTATCAATATTTTATCAGTTTCATTTGTTCCTACTTTTATAACAATGGTAGAATCTGTATACAAGCTCTTTATTGCTTCTACTAACTTTTGAGGATATCCATTATTTTTCATTATAGACCAGAGTTTCACTCTATTTACGTTATCGAACGCTTTTACCAAATCTATGAAAGCTATGTGTGTTTGTTGGTTGAACTTCTTTCTTTTTTCTATTATTTGTTGCAGTATCAATATAATGTCTGTAGTCGATCATCTCCCTTTTCTAAAACCATTCTGTTCTTCACCAATAAGAATGTCTGAGTTACATTTTAATCTTTTATTTAGTATTCTAGCGTACAGCTTGTATACTGCTTTTATGATACTGATTCCTCTATAATTATTACAATCTTTTCGATCTCGTTTTTTTAAATATGGGTATTACTTTAGCAGTTTTCCATGATTCTGCTATGTTATTAGTTTCCAACAGTAATTTACAATGTGCAGTAGTCGCCAATGGAGCATCATCTCGCCATATTTTAATAATTCTCCGTTTAGATTGTCTGTTTCAGTTGATTTCCTATTTTTAACTTCCTAAAAAGCCTATTGGATCTTAATTATTGTTATGGGATCAACTTCACTGCATACCACTTCACATGTTTCATGTTGTGCTTCATTTTCGTTATACCATAAATTTCTATAGTGCTTAATCCAGTCTTTCTTATCAATTACAACTATTCTCGCTGTATCTTTTTCTTCTTTGTTAAGTTGTTTAAGAATTTAAATCCAAAATTCTGTCTTCCGTGTATATCACTTTCTATTTGGCTTATAAATGCATCCCATGCTTGGTGTTGAGCTTGTCGAATACAATTTTTTGCTAGGTTGCGCCTTTCCTTGTATCTTTCTTTACTCTCTTCAGTATTTTATTGTAGGTGCTAAAGATAAGCTTTTTGTTTGTTTCTTACTAGGTTTTCAATCTCACTATTCCAAATTTTCAGACCTTTTTTACATCTTATTTTCTTCTTTCTGCCTATTGCTTCTCTTGCCGCCCTTTCAATGCAGTTTTGCACATTATTCCATTATATTTCTATATCATTCTCAGTTGGAGTTTCTAATAAGTAATTCTGCAGTCTGGTTCGATACAACAATTTTATACTTTCTTCTTGCAGAAGATGTACTTTGTTTACTTCTTCTGAATTGTTTCTCTGTCGTTTTGTAGTCCTACATCTTTTCCAGAGATTGAATTTGCTAATTAATATAAAGTGATCAGAGCCTATATCACATCCCCGAAACACTTGGACTTTTATTTGTGTTTTTAATTTTTCATTTATTAAGGAAAAATCAATTATTGTTTTGTATCCTCTAGCACCAAGTATATTTATTTACATCCCGTTTTCTGAAAAAAGTGTTAGAGATCTGTAAACTGTTTGTGCTAGCAAAATGAATAAGTTCGTTTCCATTATTGTTTAGGGTATTTTTTCCAAATGTCCCAAGTATTCCCGGTGTAGGTGTTTTACCTACTCTCGCATTAAAGTCTCTTCCTATAATAAGATGGTCGATTTATTTGTTTTGTCAAAAATGTTTCTGCAGTAGCTTATATAGGTCATGGGTTTCCTCCTTTTTGCCTTCTTCTGGGGCATACAGTCCTAATATTGTCAGATGGCTTCTGGAAATCTTAAATCTTAAAGATATCACTCTCTCATGAATTTTCGTGCTTTCGAATGTCCGCGAAGCACACAAGACATTATTATTACATCAAGCGCTAGAAGGCAATGCAAAAGCGTGGTTAGAAACGTTATGCCCATTGCCAAATTCATTTGACGAATTCGTAATTAGGTTCCTAGACCGTTACTGGGGAAAGGAACAGCAGATGAATTTTAGAATTTCGTTAATGAGCGGGTATTACCGTACTTCTAGCGGAACCATGCGAGACTACGCGGCACGAAAAATTGCAGCTTTGAAAATGTGCTCTCCTCCCGTGTCGGATGAAGAAATAATTTGCATTCTCACGAGACATTTCCCGCTAAGCATCCAGAATTTGTTACGCAGCGTTGATGTAAAAGATGTGGAAAAATTTCAAATTTTGTTAGGCAATTATGATTTGGCGTTTGAAAATATGAACCAAACACCGAAGGCGACAAAATCAAATATCAACGCTATGCAAGTAATTCAAGATACGGCAGTTCCATCGTCGAAGAAAGGAGGGAGCAAAAATCAAAGTGGATTCAGACAGCATAGGCCGGACGGAGCGCAGAGAAATGGCGAGTCAGCAGGCGGGGAGGTGCGCGGCCAAGGTCACGACGACGAGCGAGCAGGTACGAGCAGAAACGTGAACAGCTTGCAGCGGGCGAGGTCACGGAGTCCGCGAAATGAAATCGGTACGAGAAATCGAACGGGACCGGGAAACACGCCAAGTTCGAGTTGAAGAGGGGTCCCAAATCGAACAAATATTATGACAAACACGCGATCCCTATAACTGCAAACCGAATTATGAATAATGGAGAAAATTTATGGGAGAATTGGAAACCGAGAAAAGGGGAGAAATGTCCCGTAATTGAAATTAGTTGCGCTGGTGTGCATAGTAAGGCATTGGTAGACACCGGATCAATTAAATCTGTGATATCGGAAGAGTTATATGAAGAACTAGTAAGCAAGAAAATAAACGTCTTGGAATTACCAACCAATAACACTCGAATGGTGGATGCATGGGGGCGGAAATCTCATCCAGTGAGGAAACAAGTATTAGTGGAAGTAACAATTAGAGGAAAAATGTTCGATATAATTTGTTTGGTGGTGAAGAAATTAATTTACCCATTAATTATCGGAGTGGATTTTTTGGCAAAACATGGCGCTGTTATCGACATAGGAGAAAAGCAAGTTTTGATCAACGGAGAAAATGTTTGGGAGGAAGATGAAAATGAAGAGGCGCGAAATGCACATGTAGATGAGGGAGACGAATCAGAAGAATTCGCAGAAATCGAAATGTGTAGCGTAGAAATGGAGGAGAATGAAATAGAGGAAGAAATAAGGAAGAAAATAATGGAGCAAGATAAATTGAGGGTTGATCAGAAAAATGCGTTGTTCGAAATGTTGATAAGCGTCAAGGATGTTTTTAAAAATCATAACGAACCGGTAAAAGGGTATGAGTTTCGAATCGAGCTAACAGATTCGCGACCATTTAAAGCGAAGAATTATCCTATCCCCGTGGCCTACCGTGACGAAGTAAGAAAACTGATAAACGAGATGATCCAAGAGGGAGTTATTAGTAAAGCGATTACGGTGTACATCAACCCAATTCTGGTAGAAGAAGTAAGAAAAGCGGTAAAAGAAGCAAGGAAAGCGGTAGAAGAAGTAAGGGCAGCAGGAGTAGGGAAAGCGGTAGAAGCAAGGAAAGCGGTAGAAGAAGTAAGGAAAACGGCAGAAGAAGTAAGAAAAGCGGAAGTAGTGACGAAAGCGGAAGAAGTAGGGAAAGCAGCAGAAGTAAGGAAAGCGGCAGAAGCAACTTAAGATTTTATTTCGACGCCGAAAAAAATCTTAAGAAGAGAAGGAGGGGGCAATGTGCCGTTATGGGATTATACAACCCCATAACACCACCGTTTCATCGGCATGAACGCTCACAGGCAGCGAGAAGAGCAGCCAAAAACTAGAGTAGCAAAACGCGCAGCCTGGTATCCGTTGCTCGTACTAGTCGCCACGAACTATCAAGCAGCGTTCTACTGGTGGAGGGTTGAAGGAGGAGAAATCATCCCCCCCGCTACGGTGAATTTCCCCAGGCAACGCCAATAAATAGGCGAGCGCACAGGCGGAAGCCCTCTTTTTCCTATCAGCGTTCGCCGAAGAAGCAGCTCTCCTGGTAATCACCGCTCGGCAAGTAAGCAGATTTTCGTCAACGCTCGTCAGGTCAGATAGTATTCGCCGCCGTAACGACTTTTTAGATAGGAGTTTCCGGCGTTGCAAAGACGTCTAGTTAGTCGTCCGCGCAGTAGTGAGGAATAGTAAAGTATTCTTTTATTAACGAGTACGGGAAGTGAAAGTTGCCCGTTGTCAGGAAAGCTCGGAAAGTTCTTGATTAACAGAATAAAAGTTAGGAACGAGCGAAGTACTTGCACTAGCAGTCAGGGAAGTGCAAGGGACATTTTCTACAAATTGGGCGTAATCGAAGGCGGTAGCAGCCGTGGGAGGAGAAGAAACCGATTAGTGGAGACGGAAGAATACGCGAGTCGACCGGGAGAAGACGCCGTTCAGGAAGATAGAAGAAAACGCAAGAGGACAGCGCAGGCAACGCAGATCTTCGGAATCGAGCAACGCGGTGCGGAACCCAGCACGCGACTTCAAGGTTGAAAAGTGAACAGTTTCGAGGTAACCTGTAGAACTACGAAATTAGGTCAAGTTCACGTCGGCAGGGAAAGAATAGTTCCAGAAGTATTAGAAAATTGAGGACACGGGTGTTAATAATTTGCAGCTTTGCAGTGGGAGATTTGGATGCGTAATTGCTTGCCTTTAACCATTCTATTGGAGCAGTCATTATTCTGTTATTAGCAGATAAAATTGAGAGTAGTGCACTTGCCCACATATTATTCATTGTATGTTATATTTTTAAAGAAAGGCAAGAGATTGTAAATTAGGTTTAATTTCACGTGCAATTGTAACTAGTATAATTTAAATTTAGGCGTATTGAGTTTTCAAAGGGAATTCCCAGTACTGGTTAGAGAAATTGTTTCAGAAAATTAGTTCTGAAGAAAATTAAGAGATCATTTCATTAAATAGGCTGTAAAAATTTCTTTTGTGTTTATTTGAATATTTTTGAAAAGTGTGATTTTGGTTTTTGATTTGTTTTCCTTTGTTATCAACTCATGCCACAGAGTTTTGAGTGAATTATATGCTCGTTTATGTGTGATTTGTGTGTCTTTTATTGTGTCGAGGGTTCAGACCTTTCTCGTACCCGAAAGATCCTGCTTCCTGAGATTCTAAGCTCGCTTCACGAGCATAATATCTTAACAACCTGCTTACAGTGCATGCGGCTGTGTGTGCAGAAGGTACAAGTTGTGTGGTGTAGGTAAGGCGGTTAGATATTATATATTGTGACGTACCTGGTAAGCGGTACTATTCACGACAATTAATTTTAAAGGGTACAGGTGTTTTGTTCGTGAATGGGCCTCTAGGGTTTTGGCATAACATGGAAAGATAATTCCGTTATAGATTTTTAAATAACCAAAAGTTTTATTAATCAGATAACACAAATTAGAAACAGTGTTTACAATCACTTAAACCTTCCTTTTGGTACCAAAACATGCAAATGAGCTCATATGTTTATGATACCTCGGTCTTCAAGAGTCAGCTGTTCCTTCCTGACGTTTCCTCAGGCGGCGGTAGCAACGGCGGAAGCGGCGGCGGCGGCGTCGGCAGACTTCGGCTCACCTCGGAGCCCGTCGGAAATTCACCCTTCCCTCGGCGACCTGCCTCTCAAGCTCTACGCGACGGTTGATGATTTCGTCAGGGCTCCGTCCCAGCCGTTATGAAGATGACACAAATTTGGGGGACGAAATACGCAAGATCGATGCCCGATGGTCCTTCCGTTCTTTTCTGTAATCCTCCTTGACTTCGCAATTAATCAGTTCGGTTCTGTTCACTACTCTACGTTTACGTAAGCACGGGGTCACTTCCCTAACCACAACCGTCCACGCGATTCACTATTTTCATTGATCTATCTCAGTTTTAGAACTTAATCGTAATTCCACAAACGATCCAACTTCCTACGAGTCATTAATGCACTTGGTTTTACCCCCGAACCTCACTTATTGTATACTGCATTGTCGAATTGCTGCTAGTTCATAGGTCGCGTCACAGCCCATCCGTTCCCCGTCGAGCGCCTCCTCGCACCTCATGATCTTTGCTCGCCTCACCGGTTCCCTCGATTTTTCCGTTGGCGGCGGCGACGTTACTGCGCTGATCAAAATGTATTTTGTTTAAGGCTAAATGCACCGAAAAATACTTTTAGGAAAATTCAATAGATCGCAGCACTATCACAGGGGAATTTACTTCACTGATTACGTCTGAACCAATGGTCCGATTTTTGATCTGTAAACGGGATTTGACGCCTTTTTAAAATAGAATTCACGCTACGATGACATTTTTCCAAAAATCTAGCAAAAACGCGAATTTGAAATTAGTTCTCCAACTTCCGAGAACAAATTAAAAAATGTGGGCTTATAGCGCGATGGCGACATGCTTCCTGAATCCAACACCGTGACAATCATACAAATCGGACGAATAGGAGCGTCGTAAAGAGAAATTTACGAAAACACCTCCCTCCCCCTTCCCCTTCTGCGCCGTTGCGCCATCCGCCCCACTGTTGTGGACCTCTGTCGGCGCGGCGACACGGCCAGGCCAGGCGGCGTGGGCCAGCCTCGGCGGAGCAGGAGGACTTGAGGGATTCGCAAGCCAGACAGTCGGTTTATGCGTTCGTCACTTTGCATCTCAATCTTTTTTTCCACATATATCAAACTAGAGGTGCTATACTACTATCTTTTTCACATAGTTCCGTCTTCCTTCGAATAGTATCTTAAAATTGTTTGAGGCATTACTCAAAATATCGTGTCTGATTTGGAACTGTTTTTAAAAAAATGAACTAATTGTGTAAATATCACCATTATTCCATCTTCCCACATCTTATTTTAGATACATTTTACTTCTAAGGTCATCTGTTATTACTCCACCTTGCTCTAAGATCTTCCGTTGTCAAATACCGGAAAAACTGAGTGGAGTATACGCATGAGCTCTTTTATCCACTCGACTTTTGATCTTAAAATGACGTTTATCTGCTTTAAAGAGTTCATCTGGCGAATCTCTTTTCCCAAGTAAAATAGCCGAATCTAATTTTAAAAATGTTTTCGTACTTTCGGACAAATTTAAAAAAATGCATGATCTTGGCTGTCCGGGTGACGTCGCGTCGAAGGATGTTTTGCCGTCGTTTTGACCATCTTGTTGTGGTCTTCCTCAGGGCCTCATACCAGCCCTGCGGAAGACCACGACAAGATGGTCGAAACGTCGGCAACACAATCTTCGACGCGGCGTCACCCGGACAGCCAAGATCATGCTCAGGACTGCCGCGGAAGCCCCCCGCAGGGGGGGATCGAACTGGCGTAGGTCGGGGAGATCTCTGGTGGTGTTGGACGCGACCACCCGGACCCTGAGTGTCTCGGCGAACTAACGTCGTTAGCCTAGTGTGGCAGTTAGTAGTGCGTAAGCCAAGCTCCGGTTCGGCGGTTCAACCCTCCGTTCCACCAGTTGGGCCCCTGGCGCGCCGACCTTTGGGCAGGATTGGGTGAACAGCGGGCTCTGGCGCAGACGGCTGCGCTATCCTGACTCGGAATCCACATATAAAAGTCCGACGGAAATTACCCCCCGTCAGGTTGCCTTGGTAAACGGCGCCACTCACGTCGTTAGCCTGAAAGTGCAGGCAGTGAGGAGATGTCCCTATCTATCCCGTAAGGGGGGGTCGAACCGGCTTAGGTCGGTGAGATCTCTGGTGGTGTAGATGCGACCACCCGGACCCTGAGTGTCTCGGCGAACTCACGTCGTTAGCCCAGTGGGGCAGTGAGTAGTGCGTAAGCCAAGCTCCGGTTCGGCGGCTCAACCCTCCGTTCCACCAGTTGGGCCCCTGGCGCGCCGACCTTTAGGCAGGATTGGGAGAACAGCGGGCTCTGGCGTGGTCTTCGGATGCGCTATCCTGACTCGGAATCCACATATAAAAGTCCGGCGGAAATTACCCCCCGTCAGGTTGCCTTGGTAAACGGCGGTACCCACGTCGTTAGCCTGAAAGTGCAGGCAGTGGGGAGACGGGAAGAGGGCCTCGAGCCTCCCAGGCCTTAGTCTGGGCGGCCCTCGTGGGCACTTGGATTCGTCGTGGCAGTGGCCCAGACTCTGGGTATGAGTAGAAACTCGGTGTTTCGGCGTACGTGAGTAACGTGTTGCCAATACTGGCAATATTGACTCCGGTACCAGTCTGGATAACTGGTAGCTCTGAGCTGGCAGGGCGGCCTCACCTAGGCATTGTTTAGAAAGGTTACCGTGAGGGTTAACTTGAGCCGTATCGGACTGCATTCCGATATCGGTCCGCAAATTACCCATGTGTGGTTTGTGGGGGGTGAGATTAGACGCTAAAGCGCAAGATGTCCACCCTGGGGGCTTCGGCCTCCCCGAAACATGACAGTGTGATATAGTAGCACACGCCATATACATGCCGCGGAAGCCTAAGACTTCAAATTTAAAAAAAGGTTGTAAAATAGTGGGCTGGCGAGCTGCATCCTGACTCCAACGCATCGAAATAAGATAGTATGAATCATGTCTTATCCCAGTTTACTTGGTAAGTTATTTTGATATAAACTTAATATGTTATATTTGTATAATTTTGAAAGGAATAAATAATTCCTGGTGAGTCGTTTCATACAGACTATGTAAATGAATAAAGGGTAATGATGCAATTGGATAATTCCTAGATGTTTGCTTGCATTTGGAACGTGTTTTCCCTTACATTTTCTTTGTTTTATAAAAATTGGATTTTCTAGAAAAAAGTTATCTGTAGAAATTGCAGTATGCAAAACCAGTTAACGTGACTTTTTCGTGACATATCGACCACAATGATATAAATAATATGGAACATTCAAACGAGTTTAAAAACGAAGGAAATCTTTTTCTGTGAGAATGATCTTAGGATATGCTTTACGCTAACGCTTATGCGACGTAATGTAATCTACACAACTTTTCAGAGGAGATAGAAAATGAGGTTTCTTTCAATGTGAATTGTTTTTGAAAATCTTAAGAAAGTATATGCTTACATCAACAACATTTTTAAAATCATTGTTGTTTTTTTTTGTTTTGTTTTTCTTCTGAGGGATGACTTTTGCAGATTGACTGAATCACACGGTATTCATGCAATTGTGTTGTTATTTGCAGAATCTCGGCTGTCCCCTTTCTTTGATAATGGAGTAATTATAGTGCGTTGCAAATCTGTTGGTCACTCTTTTCTTTTCCAGATCACATTGCATAATTGTGTTAGTTTCGCCAAGATTTCTTCCCCTGTATCTTTGAATAGTTCGATTGGAATATTATCTACAGCCGAGGACTTCCCATTTTTCAGTTGTTTTGTCGCCCAATTCATTTCTTCGATCTCAGGTTCTTATTCGTAATCATCTATATTTATCCACTACTCTATTTGTAAGTCCTTATCATATAACTTCTTCGTGTATTCTTCCCATATTTTTTGTGATCTCTTCTTTTGTTGTATTTATATTGTCGTTCTCGTTCTTAACATTCGCCATTGTTGGTTTACGCTCCGTGGTCATATTTCGGATGACCTGAAAAATTTATTAATATCTCCATTTGTTGTTATGTTCTTCCACTTCTTCGCTTTTTTTCTTGAATAAACTTTTCTTTATCTTGCCTTGGTCTGGGCTGGAATCCCCGTAGAGTTTTCTGACTTTCGTCTGGTCATTTGCTTTCTTTGCAGAGAAATATAATGTTTGAAAAGAAAGAAATACAAGGACTCCGTTATACATAATAATAATAATAATAATAATAATAATAATAATAATAATAATAGGCACGCGTTTGGAGTAAAAACCAAAGTATGTACACTATAGTATTGCTTATATCGTACTATATAATACATCGAATCTTCACTTCGATGTCTGTGTTTCCAAGATTTTGTGAAACTTCTTTATATTTCACGGAAAAAATCTTGAATTTTCTCTGAGGGTCTAATTCAGCCTGTCGATTGTGAAAACTATTGAGGAGGTTGTTGCTCCGAATGCATCGGGCGGTTGGTCTTTCATCGCCACCTGCCGCAAAGGATTAGGTCAGGGACTAGGGCACGAACGAGCCTGGACTCGCGTAAAGTGGCCGTGGGGGAGGGGGCCCGGGATTTCAAGTCCGATATGGCACTGGGACAGTGGTTCGCAAATAGACAACGTGGAGAATGCTCACACCAAGTTCACTGATCGGCTCGCTTACTCGGTTCTTTTTCTCCGCTTTACACTTCCTGCTCCACGTCCACGTGTCTACTGCGTGTCTGTTCATCCCCAAGCCACCTCATTCTTTTAGTTGGGAGCTGACTCGATTGCGAGACTGAGGAAGTTCTTGGAAGCTTCCTTCCCCCCCGCCTAATTTGCAACTACAAGCTGTCCCAAATACATTACGCCAAGTATCCATAGGCAAGAATTAAAACATCATACGAGAATAAGGAAAACAAATAAGCAATAAGTGGATGTTATCAATGTAGATTTTTTTATCTTCACAATATGGCCTTTTCTTACCGGGAGTACTCAAGGCAGCCACGCCGGCTTCAAATCCTTCTTTTTTAATTGATGTCACAGTTCGAACAGATACTTTAATATAGTTTACTACCCGAAAATTTCTGTAATGCAGCGTGTGTTGAAGAACGCCCGAATTCTTTTCTTTGTCACATTTCTTAATAACGAGACGTATATTTTCCATAGCTGTGTATTGTTTGGCCTTTTCTACGAACAGAAGCCATACCGTTCCACCAAAAGTCACAAACCAAATTAAAATTAATACGCTATACACTTGTGTTACGAACAAGAAGCAATCAACATGTCACTCATTGAGTTCATGTCTTCTCAGAACAAGAAACATTCTAAATTAGATGAAGTGATATTGAACCTCATACAATGTTGTCAAAGCAGATATACTATTTCCTCGACTGCTCGCGTAGGCGGAAAATTGCAAAACACGTCAATATGCTGAATACTTACACTGTAGGTCTTCGGCGAATTCTTTAGTTCTACCTCGTATGTACGACAGGTGACAGTAATATTTAAATATGTGGTTTCGTAAAGTTTGGAAACATATTTATTTGTGCAATGTAATTGAATTTCCCTCACTATTCAAGAGAGATTGTTGTCAAATTGCCGCCTTGCGAAAGATGAGGCGTCAAAAATCGTTACACTAGTGTGAACACTTTTCAGGTTTTCAACGTCAAAAGTAATTTGTTGAGACCGCAAAGTGTGAAAGTGGCTTTTAGATTGTACTATCTCAGGTACTAAAAACTTCGATTTATAGAGGAGTATACTGCACTATAATTCATGTACAAAATGGCCAATGAATTGAGTGTTTGTAAACATTTCTTTCAATAATATTTTAGATCCTCCAATAATCACTACGAAAATCAGAATTCCAACGTTTCTTTTGCATCAGAATCGCTTACAACACTACCAACAAAAAAATCGCTGCCATCATCTCGAAAAACGAAAAGGAGATTGTTGCCTTCTAATCTCATGATTTGAAAAATGGAAAACAAGAGACGGTGAGTGATCCATCAAAAACAAAATTCGAAAACTGCAGAACTCGTCAGTGCAATAAGTCGCAGAGACAACCACTCATTTTTCATAATTTATTTTTTCATGTTACAAACATAAGATGTACAAACTTTTAGAATTTCGTTGGTCAGTCACAAAAGCTTTGTGTTCTCTCTCTTGTATCTGCCTGTTAGTCTGTACAACAGAGATTGTGAAAGTATTGCATGTCTGTCCTACCGACTCCGATCTCACAGGTCTACCCTTGATTTCGGTACTTTTGAATAAATGTAAATAGAAATAATAATAATTATTATAATAATAATTACACTATAGATAACTGCGGCTACATGCATAAAAAGTACCAAGAAATTCAAAATTATAATTTACTTTTAGTTTACGTGATAAAACTTTCCCCAATGTTACCAGTAATTGTACCTCGCGGCATGAAAATTCGTCATCCTCTCATCGTTTCGCCTCTCTCCCTAAAGCGTTGCCGTGGGAGACGCCAGAAGTGTGCAGGATCTGCGGTCGCTTCCGATGACATACGAGGGTCTATGTTATTGCCTTCCGCTTACGGAGTTAGTAGAGGTGTCACAGCAGGAGCGGATCCAGCCAATTATTTTTCGGGAGGTGGAGGTATATTTTTGTATACATATATTTTTGTAAATAATAAATGTATTTGTTATTATATTGTATATTATTTAGAGATTCACCAAATGAACCCTTTAAAGCAGGTACGCGTCGTTTTCAGATCAAAAATAGAGTTGTAGGATAAAAGAGCTCGTGCTCCGTTCATTTCTCGGTATTTGACAGCGGAAGATCTTAGAGCAAGGTTGTGTGATAACAGAAAATCTTAGAAGTAAAATATATCTAAAATAAGATGTGAGGAGATGGAATAATGCTGATATTTGAGCGCTATACTCCGCTCAATTTTTTCAGTATTTGACAACGGAAGATCTTAGAGCAAGGTTGTGTGATAACAGAAGACCTTAGAAGTAAAATGTATCTTAAATAAGATGTGAGGAGATGAAATAATGCTGATATTTACACAATGAGTTCCTTTTTTTAAAAAAAAATAGTTCCAAATCGGAATCGATGTTTTGAGAAATGCCTCAAACAATTTTAAGATGGCATTCGAAGGAAGACAGAAATATGTGAAAAAGATAGTTATGTACTACTATTACAGACCGTTTACCTCGGTCTATAATAGTAGTATAAAATCTCTAGTTTGATATCCGTGGAAAAATAGATTGAGATGCAAAGTGACGAACGCATAAACCGACTGTCTGGCTTCCGTGTCCCGCAAGTCTCGCCTCCTCCGTCGAGGCTGGCCGTATGCCGCCGGGCCTGGCCGCGCTGCCGCGCTGACAGAGGGCCCACAACAAACGGGTGGGTGACGCAACAGCGCAGAAGGGGAAGGGGGGCGAGGTGTTTTCGTAAATTTCTCTTTACGACGCTCCTATTCGTCCGATTTGCATGATTGTCACGGCGTTGGATTCAGGAAGCATGTCGCCATCGCGCTATAAGCCCACATTTTTTAATTTGTTCTCGGAAGTTGGAGAACTAATTTCAAATTCGCGTTTTTGCTAGATTTTTGGAAAAAAGCCATCGTAGCGTAAATTCTATTTTAAAAAGGCGTCAAATGCCGTTTACAGATCGAAAATCGGACCATTGGTTCAGACGTTATCAGTGAAGTAAATTTTACTTATTTTGGTGCTGCCACGTGGTGGCCACAAATTGTACTAGTGTCGGTACATTTAGCCTTAATTCAGAATGTATCGCTTTTGGTATTTCCTAATACAGAAACGCCCTTCGCTTCAATATATATATATATATATATATATATATATATATATATATATATATTCTAACACCCCCTTTACCACACACAAACTGTACCTTTTGCACACGCACCTCGTGCACTGTAAGCGGGTTGTTAAGATATTATGCTCGTGAAGCGAGCTTAGAATCTCAGGAAGCAGGATCTTTGGGGTACGAGAAAGGTCTGAACCCTTGACACAATAAAAGTCACACAAATCACACATAAACGAGCATATAATTCACTCAAAATTCTGTGGCATGAGTTGATAACAACGAAAAAAACAAATCAAACATAGAACTACACTTTCAAAAATGATCAAATAATTACAAATAAGCAACCTTTACAGCCTATTCAATAAATGAACACTTAATTTTGTTCAGAACTAAATTTCTGAAGCAATTTCTCTAACCAGTACTGGGAATTCCCTTTGAAAATTCAATACGCCAAAATTTAAGTTATTCTAGTTACAATTGCACGTGAAATTAAACTTAATTTACAATCTCTTGCCTTTCTTTAAAATATTACATACAATAAATGATATGTGGGCAAGCGCACTACTCTCAATTTATCTTTTAATCATAACTGCTAATAACAGAATAATGACTGCTCCAATAGAATGGTTTAAGGCAAGCAATAACGCATTAAATCTCCCACTACAAAGCTGCAAATTATTACCACCCGTGTCCTCAGTTTCTAACACTTCTGGAACTAGTCTTTTCCCTGCCGACGTGAACTTGACCTAATTTCACAGTTCTACAGGTTACCTCGAAACCGTCCACTTTCCAACCTTGAAGTCACGTGCTGCGTTCCGCCCCGCGTTGCTCGATTCCGAAGTTCTGCGTCGCCTGCGCTGTTCTCTTGCGTCTTTTTCTATCTTCCTGAACGGCGTCTTCTCCCCGGTCGACTCGCGTATTCTTCCGTCTCCACTAATCGGCTTCTTCTCCTCCCACGGCTGCTACCGCCTTCGATTACTCCCAATTTGTAGAAAATGTCCCTTGCACTTCCCTGACTGCTAGTGCAAGTACCTCGCTCGTTCCTAACTTTTATTCTGTTAATCAAGAACTTTCAGAGCTTTCCTCACAACGGGCAACTTTTTACTTCCCGCATTAGTTAATAGAAGAATACTTCACTAATTCCTCACTACTTCGCGGACGACTAGCTAGACGTCTTTGCAACGCCGTAAACTCCTATCTAAACAGTCGTTGCGGCGGCAATTACTACCTAATCTGACGAGCGCTGATGAAAATCTGCTTACTTGCCGAGCGGTGACTTACTAGAAGAACTGCTGACCCGACGCGTGCTGGCGGAAGAGAGATGTTGACTCGACGCGTGATGGCTAGGAAAAGAGATCTTCCGCTTGCACGTCCGCGTATTTATTGGCGTTGCCTGGGGAAATTCTCTGTGGCTGGGGTAACTTCTCCTCCTTCAACCCTTCACCAGTAAAAACGTGGCTTGATAGTTCGTGGTGACTAGTACGAGCAACGGATACCAGGCTGCGCGTTTTGCTACTCTGGTTTTCGGCTGCTCTTCTCGCTGCCTGTGAGCGTTCATGCCGATGAAACGGTGGTGTTATGGTGTTGTATAATCCCATAACGGCACTATATATATATATATATATATATATATATATATATATATATATATTGTGACGTACCTGGTGATGCCGGGTATTTCACTGCAATATAACACTAAAGGAGGGTATCTTTTCCGTGAATGGGTCCCTGGATAAGTTGGTATAATATTGGGAATGTTAATCAGAAATAGAAATACAATCATGAACAAGATTTATTTGCAAATCAAATTTGTTAATTACATGATCTGACAACCTTTATACACTCTGCCTTGGTACCAAGATTAGGTGTAATATGCATTTATCATACCTTCGGGGCCCCGACCAAATACCTTCGATGCTCGTAGAACAGCTCGTATCGACAGGGTTGCCGACCTCTGCAGCAGCTGTGGGCCGTCGGCGGCTGATGGCGTGGCGGTCGTCCTGGGCTGGTGACCTTGCGACTCCTCCCCGACTCGGATCTTGATACCACGGCGTTGCCTCTCTCTCGAATCACCTTCCGTCGATGGATTTAATTACTCAACCCGCGCCTATCACGCGTGCTGGTCCCAGTTCCGTACCACACAGTTTCGGTAAAGTTTCCACTACACTAATTACTACAAGCGCGATCGATTGTTCTATCAACACGAATCTTTTATTCTAATGATAATCTCATTGTCTACTTCACGTATTTGCTGCTTCACAATTGCTATTGCTTTACGAACACATCGCATGTTCCCTTTTGTCCATGCGCTAACGGCGAGCTTTTCGCCACACGTCCGAACTCTTCGCCGCTCCGCTAACGTCTGTCCTCTTCGCAATTCTCCTAACGACTGCCCGCACGTGCTCGCTGCCCAGTTTGTAACCGACATTCTCACGCTGGCCTCCCGGCGGTGGCACCGGTGGCGGTAGCGACCGTTGCTAGCTCCCGTCGTTGTTCGCAGCGCTTGGCGTACGTACCGCGCAGTCCAAAATATCTATTGATTACTTACACTAATGTTTTAATTAGTGTAAGGGAACACATTCTGTGTTTCATCACCCCCCTCCTTTCTTTTTTTGGATTTTTCCCGCCTCCGGAAAAATTCACTTTAGTATCATCGTCTCTGCCGATGGTGCACTATCTTGTATATTACATGAACCCTATATACACTTATACCCTAAAATCGAATTAACACGTGATTGTTTAGATTAACACTAAGATTACACTTATTTACACTTCACTATTTTCCATACCTATGGGACAGGGTCTTAGGTTATGGAAATTGTAGTGTCCCACCACTTCTTGTTTGTCATTTAGTAACTTAGCCACATTTTTATCCGTAACTTTATCTATCACATATGGTGTAACCTTGTTCTGCAGCTTTCCTTGCAAAATCTTGTCCACGCATTGAATCAACGCAGCTCCGCTATTGCGTAACCCGAATGGCACTCTACAAAACACATAACATATTCCCTCAAATGCGAATCCTGTATACTGCTGGTCCTCTTCCGCCACTTGCATTTGCCAATAAGCTTTACTAAAATCAGTACTAGAGAAAATGATGTTCCTTCCAAACCTCTGCAATGCTTCTTCCACCGCTAACGGAGCATCCCTGTATGGTTGTGTTACTGCATTTAGTCTTCGTGCATCTAGGCATAATCGTATTCCTCCATCTTTCTTTTTGACGATCACGATTGGGTTAGTGTAGGATGTCTGTGCCTTTCTTATGATTCCATCATTTGTCATTGATGCTAATAGTTCAGAAACATCTTGCTTCAGCGCTGCTGGTATCGGATAGTTACGCTGTCGAAATGGTGTTGTATCTGTAAGTTGGATTCGAAATGTGAATCCCTTTATTGGGGCGCGATTCTTCTGGAATACTTCTTTATTCTCCATCAACAACTGCAACAGTTGCTCCTTGTGACGCGTATTTAGTATCTCCATCTTCTCCGTCTGCTGCCTCAGCTGTTCTTCTAATGATTCTTCGGCCACTGCGCCCGTGCATACTTCGTATCCTTCGTCTATCCCCAAGTCGAATCCTATCGCCTGGCTCCCCAATTCCACCACTTGCCGTTCTAGATCAATAATTGCTCTGTGATCGACCAGAAAATCCGTCCCTATGATTATCGGGTGTAATAACTTTTTGACTACCAGGGCCACTATCTCGTATACTTGGTCGCCAATCATGGCTCGAAACATTATTTGTTTTGTGATGGGGCTTGACTTCTTCTGAGTAGCTCCAATCACATACGCCCTATTCATAGGCAAACACATTATTTCTTTTCCTTTTGCTTTTAATTCCTCGTACATTTCCTCCGACACTACTGTAGTCGTGCACCCTGTGTCTATTAACGCTTCTTTAACTACTCCCTCACATTCCATCGTAATCGTGGGACATTTCCTGATTCTGATCGCTGAGCTCTTACTTCTCTGCCACGGTTGGGCATCGTGGGTTACTGGCTGTATAGTATTTATGGAGACCACGTTAACTTTCACAATTTCCGCGTCCGTAATGGGGCCACCTTTCACCACGGACTTTATTGGTTTAAATAGTGCTCTTGTTCTCTACTTGTGCTAGGCTGTGCTGGTTGGTCCGATGCGCTTCCGCCCCCGCCTCTTGACTCCGTGCGGTTTGGGTTGGGTCCGCTCCAGGCCGGTCTCTGGATCCTCGGCTCTGGTCTCCATCCATCTCCCCCTCTTCCGCGTTGATTTCCCTGGTAATTAGTGCTCCTGTCACTCCCTTGCCCCTGATTCCGTTCTGTTCTTATCATATTAATGTTCCCCTCATTCCTGTTTTTTGGTGCGCCTGCAAAAGTTAGGTCGTACCCTCCTAACACATTCTGGAATCTCTCCAAGTTAGTGTGCTGCACACTACGTAATAGATTCTGCACCGTAACTGGGAATTGTCTCGTTAGTACACATATAATTTCTTGATCGCTCATCGGTGGGGATAACGTTTTGTATTCCATGATACGCCTTGTTGCGTATTCCCGCAAGCTTCCCATTGACTGGTTATAGTGATTATTCATCAAGCTGATTTTAAAATTAATTTGAATCTCCTCATTCCAGTACCGCTCAAAGAACCGATCTTTAAATACCTTCACTGATTCGGGAAACTCATCAAATGTATCGGCCCATGTCCTTGCGTTCCCTTCCAGCATTAAATATAACAATTGTATCTTACACCTTTCCGAGGTATTGATGACAGCTAAATGTCGTTCTGCCGCCCTCATGAATATGCACGGATTTTCTTTGCCGTCTCCTGAAAATTTTAGTGATCTTGGAGGGGTGAATGGTACCGTCCCGCTTGCTGCAATTGGGGATGCCTTGCATTCTTTTATTTGTTCGATCTCTGTTCGTAGTGACACAACCTTCTCTTCATATTCCCGCTTATTTTCCTGCATTTCTTCCTTGACTACCAACTGCATCCTTTCAATTTTCTCGTCCTGCTTAGCGGTTTTAGCATCTAGTTGTTGGAATAATTTATTCTTCAAATCCCCCCCCCCAGACTAATTACTTGAGATTCGAGCTCTTTTTTCTGTTTCCCTAATTCTTCGGCAGTCCATTGCTCATGAATTTCCACCCGCTCCGCGATTTTGGTCATCTCATTCTTCGTTAACTCAATTTGTTCTTCAGCGCGTCCTATTCGCCCCCCTATTGCATCTAATTTCCTATTCTGTTCTTCTGCCAGCTTCCTAATCTGTTCCTCTGTGAATAATTTCTGTTCGTCTAATTTCCTACTCTGTTCTTCTGCCAACTTCCTAATCTGCTCCTCTGTGAATATTTTCTGTTCATCTAATTTCCTATTCTGTTCTTCAATCAACTTCTTCTGATCTTCTAATTTCCTATTCTGTTCTTCAGCCGACCTCTTACTCCGTTCCTCTGCTTTCCTATCCGTTTCATCTAATTTTGTCATGATTATCTGCATGAAATCTATAAGGGTATTTCCCCCCCCCCAAACTTGGATTTCTTGTTGCCTGGATCATCGGTGTTGATGTAACTTCTACTTCTTTATTAAAGCTATCCCCTGACGTATCATCCAACCGGCTCCCAATTCCACTGTCCCTGCTTTCCGATGAAATGCTATTATCGATTCCTACATCTATCTCCCTTACTTCATCCGCCTTCTCCTCCCGGTCCAGCACTACATTTTGCGCCTCCATTCTGTTGCTTTGAGCTATCCGTTCGATCCTCACTTCGCTAAAATACTCGCACAAATTTTCCTTTTGCCTCACCTAACAACGGTACAACAGTTATCCTATGGATTTACTATGCCCGCCACGGCACTGTATACTCTTTATAACTGTTATAATGCACTAATATCTCAGATGCAGATTAATGATGAACACGCCCTCACTCACCACAAAAACACAATAAACATATTCTCTATAATCAGTAATATTATTGCCACTTGACTACATATATGCCGCTGACAAACTTATTAACATTATTACAAAAATACTCTCAAATTTTAATACATCCACTATTAATTTAGAATTACTTCTCAACACAATTATTGCTATATTATGTACACAATAATCACTCACAATTACATGTCATATCTTCTCCATAAACTTCCCTCAATAGTACCGTATGAATATTAAAAATATACATTCACAATGCTACTATACATTCCCCAACCTAGTATCCTTTCCATTGAATTCCACAAACTTTACCATTACCAATGGACAATGCGCTGCTGAATAAACATTCCCAGCAAGTAATGTGCACAATTTATACAATAATATTAACCACCCTTATATTTCCACAAGAATTATTATTACTTCCCAATTCTTTAATTTCCATGTTATTAAAAACTACCAAGCAATTCAAACATTATTAACATGTTTTACAAAATTTGAAATTCTATTACATTATATCATTTACAATATGTACATGTGTGGCTTTCATAAACTCAGTAACTGCAGTAGTAACTTTATACTGGTTACTCTCAAATAATTTCCTATATCTGCCCACAATTAATTTCACAACAAAATTTCTATAATTATCAAATATTCATTATGCTTACATGACTTATGCATGCTTTGTTAATACATGTACTGTTACTTTTTGTTCCCTATAATAATAAACTTTACATTGCCTGCCTATTATCTTTAATCTGCTTTACTATACATCCAATACATGCACAGTGCTTTCCAATATTTTACCAGCTTTCCTAAGGCCACATTTCTTAATTACACGCTTTCCAGACTTGTTCGGGCGCCAGCTGTGACGTACCTGGTGATGCCGGGTATTTCACTGCAATATAACACTAAAGGAGGGTATCTTTTCCGTGAATGGGTCCCTGGATAAGTTGGTATAATATTGGGAAAGTTAATCAGAAATAGAAATACAATCATGAACAAGATTTATTTGCAAATCAAATTTGTTAATTACATGATCTGACAACCTTTATACACTCTGCCTTGGTACCAAGATTAGGTGTAATATGCATTTATCATACCTTCGGGGCCCCGACCAAATACCTTCGATGCTCGTAGAACAGCTCGTATCGACAGGGTTGCCGACCTCTGCAGCAGCTGTGGGCCGTCGGCGGCTGATGGCGTGGCGGTCGTCCTGGGCTGGTGACCTTGCGACTCCTCCCCGACTCGGATCTTGATACCACGGCGTTGCACCTCTCTCGAATCACCTTCCGTCGATGGATTTAATTACTCAACCCGCGCCTATCACGCGTGCTGGTCCCAGTTCCGTACCACACAATTTCGGTAAAGTTTCCACTACACTAATTACTACAAGCGCGATCGATTGTTCTATCAACACGAATCTTTTATTCTAATGATAATCGCATTGTCTACTTCACGTATTTGCTGCTTCACAATTGCTATTGCTTTACGAACACATCGCATGTTCCCTTTTGTCCATGCGCTAACGGCGAGCTTTTCGCCACACGTCCGAACTCTTCGCCGCTCCGCTAACGTCTGTCCTCTTCGCAATTCTCCTAACGACTGCCCGCACGTGCTCGCTGCCCAGTTTGTAACCGACATTCTCACGCTGGCCTCCCGGCGGTGGCACCGGTGGCGGTAGCGACCGTTGCTAGCTCCCGTCGTTGTTCGCAGCGCTTGGCGTACGTACCGCGCAGTCCAAAATATCTATTGATTACTTACACTAATGTTTTAATTAGTGTAAGGGAACACATTCTGTGTTTCATCATATATATATATAACCCGGTATCTTGAATTTATCAGCTGGGTGGAAATGTGCTTCCGTAACACAAGCTATTTGTATTTCGTGGAAGAACAAAACGTTTCTAAATATATTCTCTTGGTTACTTAAACCATTTGCGTTCCAATTTAATAGTTTTAAATCCGTGAGCTGGCTACGCTTCATTTTCGTAATGTGACCTGAATCATATTTTGGATTTGTGGTAATACAAAATTCATATTTTGCGTTTTCACAGAACTTGTGAATGATTGGATTAATCTATTCCTATCAATGCCTTGATTCGAGTACGGCATCGTATTTCTAATGTTCTCTTGAGAGTTATTTAAAGGTGTTGTCCAAGGGCTTGGTCTTTCGGGTACGGGAGGGAATTGGGCATTTTTAAAGACTGGAGGTTGGCTGCATCTGGCCTGCCTGCTTTCATAACTTATCTCTTGATCTACACCTTGCGAACTATTCAGTACCTTGGCCTGTCCTGCGTTATATCTCGATCCAGTTTCAGATTTATTAAGTTTCTTGTTTAATTCTGCCTTGTAAAAAGAGCAACTACGATAATTCGCCGTGTGATTTGGCTTGCAATTAGTACAAGAGGGCTTAACCCCCGATTTAGGGAGTGTTCATTCAGAGGAATGATGGTCATTAAGACATTTAACACATCTAGGATTGTTGAAACAGTTAGCTTGCGTATGCCCAAAGCGTTGGCACTTTGTACATTGGATAGGAAGCTTAGTTTTTAGGCGCACAAAAACTCTAAGAATACAGTTGTCTAACTTATTAGTTTTAGAATTGATCTACCAGCAACATTGTTCTCTACATCCACAGCAACTATCACAGGTTTTCTGTTTTACCAAAAAATCTTACTTTTATTACAGGGAATTTATCATTACGTTCTTTTTGATATCATTGACATCTACACACTCCGGTACATCTTTTATTATAACTTCAAATGCCCTTACAGATGGGTCTTTAAAATAGTAGAACTCTATCTCGTTATTTTCGCAAAATTTTCTTAATTTCCAGAAGTCTTCAATGTTACTAAATTACACTCAAAATTTATTGTTACTGTATTTGACTTCAAAATTTTTAATTTAATTTTTCACAATATCCTCTTTAAGCAGTTTATAGTTTAGCAATTCATTTTCTCTTTTATTGTAATTTTGAATAATAATTGTGGGGAATTAGAGTGCTTTGAATTAACTATCATCATTTTCCTCTACGTTATCTAAAGTTTCAAATGTGTTGTTGTCTAGGCTATCCAGAACGAGCTGCGTCACTGACATGGCGGCTAACGTTTCGGTTAGCGTATTGTGGCCTTCTTCAGAGCGTACTGCTCAAGAAGGTCACAATACGCTGGCCAATTAGCCACCATGTCAGTGACGCGGTTCGTCCCGTTTAGCCTAGAAAACATAAACTCCGGCCGCGGAAGCCTACGCAACCATTCAAATGTGTTTTACAGGTACGTTATAAAGAATTTGATTTACCTGTGTTTGCGAAAAATTTTGTCTTTTATCACATAACACCTTACTAGAATCACTGTTTCTTTTTAATATATATCTACTTTTTTTGGTTGAGGTGTTGGAAGTACATTGATTTGCGCCCTGTCCGAGCTGCTCCAAGTACTTTTTGGCGTTTAGGGACTTCTCGTCAAGGATTTGTAGTTTCGAAGGAGGTAGCAGATGCCCGACAGTGCCATGATGTATTTGCTGCGGTTGAACTGTTTCTGGCTGTGTTAAACCTTGCTGTTGAGTTTGCATCATATTTTGCATTATACCCTGCTGTGTCAAGTTAACACTCATTTGCGACTGGACTGGAATGTACCCAGCCTGATATTGCGGCAACAATTGACCATTTTGAAATTCGAACATACTGTTATATTCCATTGAGCTCATGTGAGATGTGTCTCCAATGATTGCGACTTCACCGTTTGTTGCGTCCATTGCCATTTTTATATGCTGCCCCGTACCGGGACAGCCATTTTCACACATTACACTGACTTAGTGTTAAAGACTTGTTAAATACATTTTTTAAAATAAATAAATAAATAAATGAAATAACAAGAAAAACCTACACCTGGTTTTACTAGTAGAACACTTCCACGATTACTATCAGCGCGTCAAACAGTAACCTCACTGGTAGTAGTAATAGTAAGCTTGTCGCCAGAAGCGACTCTCGCAGAGGTCTTATCCCGACGGGAGCCGAGCTCGAACTATCGGCAAAATATAATGTATACAATTTATCCTCTTCGATCGCCATTCCCATTACTCTGCATTGTTTCTCCCACTGCTGTAAAATTTGATGCAGATATATTTTAAACAGTGTTGTGTAAAGACAGCAACTCTAACGAAGACGTTTACTGACTGGCAATGGATCCGATTGCCTGCTGTAGATCTTAAATCTGAGAGGTGTTGTTCTTGTATAGATTCTGTGTGGTTCTAAGTAAGTTTTCACCGATTTTAAGTCCATGCAGTACTTTCCATACTCTAGCAACCGGTACTTTGTCATACGCCTTTCGAAGATCAAGGAAACCCAGACGAACATCTCTTCTTATTTTCTTTTCTATAAGTTGTTTCAATGAAAATATGTCTATGACCGATCTACCCTCAGTAAAACCACATTGTTTCTCTCCAAGTTTTACTTTTATTTCTTCTTCTATTTTATTTTGCATTATTTTACAATACTGTCTGCCTATATATCCAATAACTGCTATTCCTTTGTAGTTTGTTGCATTGTCTCTAGATCCTTCCTTATGGATGGGTGTTAGATAAGACGTTTGCCAGTCTGAAGAGGATCCTCTCCATTCATGCACGTTGAAAACATGTTTGAGTATTTGGTGCAGTTTATAGGCACCGTGTTTCAGTAATTCTGACGGTATATCTCCCAGACCTTAGACCCCAGGTGACTAGATTTCATGGTCTTAAGTGCTTTTCCTAGATATTTAATTGATAATCTACCCTTTGCTCAAATTTCACTCCCTTGTTTGACAGAAAGTTTCTGTTTTCTAGCAGCAGTCTTCCGAAAAGAGACTAAATACTAAAAGAACTTCCCTTTGGCAATTCACAAATAAATTTCTGAGGAAACAACAGCATTCCCCCACTATCAACTGATACTGGAAAAGATGTATTTGCAGATGAAGAAAGCCGATTTAGCAGCCCATTTTGCTACCACATTCACTCCTAATGACTCCATAAAAATGCCAAACATAACGAAATTTTAAAATTTTAACACTCCTGTATACATTCCTTACAGAATTAAATACGTTTCTCCCTAAGGAGTAAAACAAATATTTTTTTAAAAAAAATGCCGAATAAAAAATCTCCAGGACATGACCGAATAAATACTGCTATCCTCAAAGGAGTACCAAACAATGCCATCGCATTTTTAAATAATATATACAATCCACACTAAGAACAGGTTGTTTTCCCCAATCATGGAAACACTCAATAATACATTCAATAGCAAAAGCAAATAAAAATCAATCACATGCAGAAAATTAGGAACAAATTAGTATTTCACTCATGTCAAAAATTAATTATCGTCAGAATAAACAAAACTAACTCAATTCCACCTCATCAATTGGGTTTCATATCCCAACACTCAACGACGCACCAGCTATTGAGGCTAACTGAACACATCTACTGTGCTTTCCAAAATGGATTTCTCACCACCGCTGTATTTCTAGAGGTATTTCTAGAAGCATTTGACAGAATATGGCATCCAGCCCTCTACTTCAAATTACTTCAAATTAGTACGTCAAATTATTTAAATTAAATCATCAAAAATTTCATATCTAACAGAACATTCTTAGTAACAATAGATGGTCAATGTTCTAACTCCCAACAAATTGCCGCTTTCCCCCACGCGGCAAGGTTCGCCGCTATCCCCCACTCTCTTTAATCTCTACACTGCACACTTTCCTACTTGCCATCAAATAAATAGCGCTCAATTTGCCGATGACACTGCATTATGTATCTCCGTCAAATAATTACAAACTCACCAATTACAGCTCCAACAGCATATAAATATAATAACAAATTGGGCAAATAACTGGAAAATTAAATTAAATCTCTCAAAATCAGCAGCAAAAGTCTTCTCATTAAAACCTTTTGCATATCCACCCCCGCTACTAATAAATAATAATTCTATAAATTGGACCCCAATCATGAAAACAATAAAATATTTGGGATTGCATTTAGGTACTCAACTTAACTGAAAACAACACATTGAGATAAAAGCACAACAGGCAAAAATCAAACGCATTCAATTAAGACCTCTACTAAACTCATACAACCACCTCTCACTGTCAAATGCACTAACGCTATGCAAATCACCCATTCGCATAACACTGTTAAACCTATGCTCGATCTGAATCATTGCCGCCAAAACCAATCTCAACAAATTGCAAGTATTTCAAATCAAATATTTAAGATTAATATCAAGAGCGCCATGATTCATTAGTAATAAACAATTAAATCAAGATCTAAACATAAATGAAATTCCACACCTAATAGCATTTCTATCAAACAACTTTTACACAAACTTATCTTTCATAAAGACATCAACTCACTACAGACTGGGCAAAAATCCCAGATACAAAACCATATTAGGACAGATTCCCGCTCCATTTTTTCCTTCAGATACTTGCAATTATTGAATAATTCTCCTGAGTGTTTCTTGTTTCGTCTTCCTCTGTTAAGATTAGTTAAGTACAATTTTAACCAAATTAAGTTAATTAGATTAAGTCATCGCAAAATTGCAAACTTTTTCAAGTAAACTGAACATTGTAACTTCAACAAAGAATTAAATAAATAAATAAACATTTAGTTGTAGAGGATGGGCCGGAAATGATTTGTAAAGCTGAAGTAAATATATTCTAAAGACAGGAAGAGTCTATGACCCTTCGTTTTCTCAAATCATATAATTCTGTTAGACCTTCTTCCTCAGCCATTCATCTACGAAGTATCCACGCATGTTTCTGCCTTCCTGCTATCGAAGACCATATGTACACAACTAATGGTAGCGTCTAATTAGTGGTTAGTTGATTATACTAGCTGAAGTACTAGGCATGAGTTATGATCGGTATATTCGCCATGATTTGATCTGAATAATAGTATTCTATCAATAGTAATTATACGACACAAACGATATTACCAAGGAATGTCTGGGTAGTAGACCGTCATTCTGATTTCGTAAACAATATTTAGCTGAAAAAACTTTAATGTAGGGCTTGAAAAGAAACGGACGCTAAGGATAAATGAACGTGTCTCCACACTCCTGAAAGGAATGAATACGGACAAGAACCCCATCTCTTCTTTTATTTTAGCAACGTAAAATTTTCAAGCTAACATTAGCAAATCAAATAGCAATATCGTTATTGTTAAACAGAACTAAGGATATAAATCTTGTAGAGAAACAGCGAAAACTGCAAGCCGATGTTGGAATCGTATTGCTTTCTGTAGAGCTTCAAGAGGAATTCCTTGCCCTCGCGTGCTCTCTGAGCTTTTGCAAATGGCAGTTACATCAACCTTGCACAGAGGCTAATGAGCAACAGACTGGCTTTCAATGCTCTCTGCAGCGCGTGCTTGAAACAACTATCAATCTTGACTGATGAAAAGCTTAGTAATGTGTAAGTATCCGGACATGGTATGGGACACGCAATAAAAGAAATTGCTAGCACATTCTTGAGAATGACAACTGGATTATAAATTGAACAACAACACACAATGATTGCGGTTTGCATGATCTTTTTGGTTAAAAGTTAACCGCTGCAAACGTCTGAGATGAGCGAAAAAATGTTTGGTTTCGCAGATCATAACCATGCGGAGCAAAAATCACAGAACTCACCAGCTTAAATATTTTTTTAGATTTCGATTTAACTACAATAACGCGCACAACTGTTAGATTTATTTTATAAAAATAACAAGGATAAAATAGTACTGATAAGACTGATAAAAAAAATATTGGCGTATATTAGATGTGACACGAGTTCATGACAATACATTCAATCAGCAAATTTTAATACAAATACTAAGAAATTACGGTAGCATATAACATAAATGTTTTGTATTTTTTTCATTAAAATATTTAAGCAAATAATTAAAAAGAAGTAAATTAATCGTTAATTATTTTTCTTAAGATTTAAAAGAACAAACTTAGTTCGTAAACCATCAATACAGGATTTCTGATCTGCATTCTCCTAGGCTATTGTACGAATGAAATCATAAATGAATTATGACTGAGTGAAAAAATAATAAAAGTTTGGTTAATAACAAAGCCAATTTTGGGACGCGAAGTATAGTGACACATTCAGATGGACACTCTGACAAGAATGTAATGACAAAGATAAATGTTCCAATAAAAAAGGATGCGACATACCTGAAGTAGAAGTGATGGAAACCCTTCTCACCATTTAGATTACGTCTATTTTCTCATACCTCTAAGGACGACGAAAGAAAAAAGTAAATTTTCTTGGAAGTGAAAAACGGCAACACTATGTCGCAATTGCTTCCTACCACATCAGTTTCTTCTAGCTTGTAGATGAATGTGTGCACGTACCCCAGCACTTGGAAGAAACGCTGTTGCACAACGTGAAACGTCCAGTTCATGATTCCGTGTTGACCTACGACACTTCATCTGCCAGGGTTTTCTAATAAAAATAGCTATCTCAATACACAACCACAGTCACAGCCTACTGCTTGGACCTCCAGTATTACTGCTAAGGAAAAAAAACAATACTCAGTGTTTCGAATTTAGAGATGGACTATCTAAAAGTTTTGAAATCAAAACAGGAGTTTGCCAAGGGGATGGTCTTTCACTACTGCCCTTCAACTGTGTCGTGAAAAACGTTACTAAAGAATGGAGGGACACAGGAGAAGAACATCATGTCTACTGCAGAATACGATACGGTTATAATAGAGACAAGCCAGTAGTGGACCATTTCGCAGATAATTTAGGAGTATTGTCACACTCGGTAGAAACAGCTATTCAGCAAGTTGCATTTTTGAATGAACATGTCATGACAGTCGGCCAAGAAATTTCTTTTGACAAAACCAAATTTCAAATATATTAATATATCCCCTGCAAAGATGAAGACAAAATATGGTATAATATTCAGAACAACAAATTCAAAAATTCAAGCTATTGAGGTAGATATCTCGGAGAAAGAAACCATTAAACCTAGAATTAACAAATTGAAATTAGCTGGAAACTTAATTAAAGTTGTTTATAATAAGAAATCAATTTCCATCAAAGCAAAACTTCGGCATTAATCAGCTGTAGTTAGACCAGAAACATTGAATGCAGCGTAATGTCTAACCCTAAATAAGAAAATGTTGTTAGAGGAACTGGAAATTACTGAACGCAAAATTCTCAGAAAAATGTTGGGCCCAATTAAAATTAGAGATCTGTATCAGCGACGTCATAACAAGGAACTATGCAAAATTGTTGAAAATATTAGGGACACGATGAGAAAAAAAAAGAATTATATTCTATGGACATCTTTACAAATTACATTCGCAAAACGTAACTGGAAGACTCTTTCATTATTTCATAAAATTAAAGATGAACAATACGTGGTATAAAAAAGTTGAAAAGGACTTGGAGGAGCCCAAAATTACACCAGATATTACTGAGCGGTCTTCAATGAGGACCAAACTCAAGAAATTCCCAGAATTTGAGGACAAGCCAAAAAAGAAGACGAAGGCCATTTGGGCTGAAGAGAGGAAAGAGAAACATCGCGCCAGAAAGAAAGAGATATGGAAGCAAAGAGAAGAAGAAAGAGGCAGATAGTGATTAAGCGTAAACCATAGTGGGTCATAGATACACGAGACGATAAAGAAATATTTTACTCGATTATTTTTTCACATACATTTTTTATACCCGAGAATGGACGAGCCAGGCAAATAAAATATGACAATAATTTATTTTTATTACTATGCATTATTGCAAATCACCAAAAATAATTAAAAGGAAAATACCTTATTTTTAGTTTGTGAATTGAGTATTACCAATTTGAACATATGCGTGTAGCTAATGATGTTCGAGCGAGAAACGTGAAACAAGCAAGAACATTTATGATTTAAATTTTTATGGAAGATTGTTTAATTTGTTTTGTTAACAATCATGTCATTACACACACACACACACGAGTTAAACCCCACGTCAATGTGCGAATGAAATGTAAACCCTCCATGTCCATTGTGAGTAGTGTCCTGCTTCCGCGGCTGAGCCAAGGCGTAACGGCCTCGTTTGCATTTCGGTTGGCGCCGCTCATGTGGAACGCCGCTCCGAAGCTGCATCGCCCGACGGCCTTCTGCACCGGCGCGTCGCCACCCGCCGCCTCCGCGCCTCCGCCCCTCCCTCCGACGGCACACTTCACAATGCTACGTTATAGAAAACTGGGCCACTTCTGAAAGGTTTGACTGCGGGAAAAATTATTGCAACAAGTAAAATGCCGATGCTCATGTAGATGTTGAAACCAAAGCTCTGGGTTCATTAAAATACTCCTCTTATTGTAATTCTATAAAATTAGAAATAATTGTCAAGGATATTAGCGAGTTTGCTAACAATCATCATGATAGTCTTCTTCACAACTCTAATAATGAAGCAATCCAATTGCTGAATAAGTCAACTAGAGCGTAATCTCAAAAGTAGTAAACTTCTTGAGTTAGTGATTTTTCAAACAAAATCTTCAGGGGTGTAAACGTTGTTGTCAGAAGTTGTTTTCGATATAGGTGTCATAAAATGTGTAGTTATTGAACGATATGACGTCCGTTCGTATCTACAGATGTACACATCTGCGTCTCCAGTCCACGGTAATAAGCGCTGGCAACGACCATCAACGGCTCGCTTCACAATGCTACGTTATAGAAAATAGCCCCTTCTGGTAGGGTCGACCGCGATGAAATTAGTGCGTCCACAGCAAACCCCTGTTGCACATGTATTTACGATGCTACACTTCTCCTCATAGTACGTCACACAGTTTTAACTATTTTAGGTATTAAATTAATAAACTGATACTGAAACCGAACTACGGCTTACGTTTACCCGTGGGGTTCATTAAACGTACGTGTCTTCTTAGAGTCCCAGAAATATGGAAATATTCGTCATATAAATTGCAAATTTACTATCGAGCATCAGTAGCGACTTCGTATGTTCGCCCCGTGTCTCCATATCTTCTGGCTGTGCGCAAGACTGATTTGTATAAAATCGTTCTACTTCTTAAAGGTTTACCAACGACGAAAATTGTTCGTACACTGTAAAATGGTGTTGAAATGGAAGATAATGAAACCAATTTTCAACTCTCGGTTTTTCCAAGTGGGTTCATTAAAACACTCTTCATATAATCGTACAAAATTTGAAAATAATATCATGAAAATTGACAAGTTAGCTATCAAGCAACAACAAAGGCTTCTTCAAAGCTTTAGTAAATGAAACAATCCAACTGCTGAATAGCAGTGAAGTAGAGCGTAGTTTGAAAAGAAGTCAAATGTTTGAGCTTGTTATTTTAGGAAACAAATCTATCTTATTCTGTGTAAACGCTGTTAACAGTAGTGATTTTTCATGAAAGAGGTGTCATAAAATGTAGTCATTGGACGATACATTTTTTTTCTTTAGCTATTGTAACCGTTGCCTATCTGTGATTAAGATGACAACGCTACATTTGAATAAGTAAACCTTTTAGATAGACGTTTTGAATTGGGGTGTCCGTGCCCGACGTTAGAGAGGTTGTGGAAACGAGTGAAGAAGTGAGTTGTACAACGTACGCCAGACAAGACGAGGACCTTGAAACTCTCCATCAAAACCGGGGACAAAGCTCGAGGGTGTTACTATAGAAGGCACTAGTGTCGCTGGGTGCACCTGCAGGTTAGGCTCGCCAACTTTTGCCCATAAAAATTGGCTAATTTGTGAGAAATACGAAAAGTGTCTTTTAAATGATCAATTATTAATAACACATGCATATAGGAAATTTCTAAAGAAAGCGCGGACATCGACGCTATCTTTTGTATCATTACGCACCTTCTTGCGACTCGCGAACCCCACAAGCAGCCACGCACGTTTTAAGTATAGTTGGTAGGAGTTCGTGTTTTAGTTCCTGTAAAGAACGTGATGCAGCAAAGCTCGCGACCGTAATGGTTCCCACCACGTTATACGGGAGTTATAGGGCCCTGGACAAGACGGTGCGTGGAGAAGATTAGCGAGAGCTAGGCATGGAAGTGCACGCAGTAGCTAAAAGATCTTATGGGAATTGAATCGTGCCTGAAGCAGTACGTCAGAGCTCCGGCTTTTAACGGCCACTTTTGCGACGCCGTTGCGAAGCCGCCAACACGTGGGCCAGGAGAGGCGACACGACATCACGGAGAAGGACGACTCCGATCCACAAGATCTCGATAAGTACTCCCTCGAACGATTATTTTGTAATAACATTGCCCGCGTAGATTGAATAGGGCGTTAATGAAATGCTAAAAAAACGGAACTTCTAAAATGTTTCTATGAAAATTCGAAGTTTGAATAGAATGAATTGAGGGAAGATTGAAGGGAGATTGAATTGATTTGAGGGAATTTAAATCAAAATATTTATGGCAATGGTTTACGAATAAAACTATAATTGGGCGTGGAACAATATTCAGTTCAGGGATGTTAAGGAACATGCCAGAGAGCATAAATTTGCAATTTATTTGTGCAGTGAAGGTTTAAGGTTGCTTTCAAGAGAGAGATTGTACTGATTTAAGTGTTTTTTGTTGTATAATATATTGGACTATATTGAAGGGGTGTATTGTGTAATTTTACATGAAATACTCATCTAAAATTTTTGAGAGGGTAAATTTATTTTATCTTCTACTGATGTTATTCAAATTAATGTTTGTAACCTTGGCAAGAACTTTGCAAACTCTGCTTGATTAACTCTATCATGGTCAAAGTGTTACAAAGACAGTATAATTGTAAATGAATTTGTTAAATTTCGTTGTTTTGTTCTAGATGAGAGGAGACATGTGTGAAGTGATTTTTGTTATTGTAGAAAGGGCAATTGTTGTTTTTTTGTTACAATAAATGTATTGACGTTTGGAAATTTTCTGGATAAACACTTCCCTTTCTAATAGTACAAAGGAAGATCCACGATCCTTAAAAAATATATTTTTCGAAATTATTTTTTTTACTAATGATTGAAAACAGATCACTGTTATGAACCCTCCTAACAATAATTGAAAGTAAGGAGGTTTCACTATATTGTTGGCATTCTTGAATATTTTAGTCATATAAAGCTAATGATGTCTTATTAGTTTGAAATAAAACCCGCTACTATTACGAAGTTCACATTCGTTCATTACAAAATATAAAAGTATTGTCAATGATATCAAGTTGATACGACCGTTTATTTCTTCTAACACTGCCCTAGATTTTACAAAATAAACCTTTGAAAAAATAAAAGAGAGTAATATCAGGAGACTTAGAAGTAGTAAAATATTTGAAAAATTCACTTGTTTGAATTCTATGCGGAACACATTAAAATATTTTTCTCAATGGCGACGTTTTGGAAGAAATAATTTATGAACAATAATACTTTAACAGCCAGGAATTCTTTTATTGTATAGGGCTGATGAATGAATGAATAAATAAGTGGAAGTTTGTAGAATGAATAGATGCTAGACATTATAACGAAGAAATTGTTTCTTGTATTAGATATTGTTTAAGGAGCACCTCGAGGCATATGTAAACTTGTCAAATCTAACTTTTGCAACCTTGGGCCGATTGTTCGACTTTACCAAATAGCTAATAGTGTGTGAGCCTAGTTTACATCTAACGCTTGGGGGGTAAGGGAAACGTGTCAAACATGGCGTATTCCCTTCAATGCCACAAGCCAACTCCGTCTATCTGAGCATTTAGAGTTTTTGTTCGTCAGACAGCTCGTCGTACAGGATAGAAACTGAGACGATTTTAAAGGAAAGCTACAACTCTATTTTTGCCTCCACCGGGAATGAAACCCGAAACCACATCTCGGGAATCTAGTGCATTGCCCATGAGCCATCCTGAGGCTCGTGGGCAATGTACAATACAATTGTTAATTTAAATAATGTGCGCTGCTGTACATCGCTACTAGTTTCTGACTACTAATTTGTATGAAGAAAGCTGCGTCTGCCGGCCCGTGCAATGCAGCCTGTGTGTGTCTGGCGCACCTGGCGTCTCGCGAGCCGACTACTCCGCATGCCATCGCCCCCGCCCCCTCCTGCGCTACCCCCTCCCCCGTTGGCGCGGCCGCAGCGATGAAATGTGAACTCCGGGGCGCTTCGTCACACTCTATTTATCGGCGGGTCGTGAATACGATTAAATTAGTTGTTCTGCCGGTACCTCTCTCCACATTACGGCGAAGGTCCTACCCCTTTTCCCCCTCTCCTCGTCCGGGACTGCGTGTCCGGGAAAACGAATTCCCCTCCCGAAAAGAGAGGGCGCTTTTTTCGCCTGGCCTTACGCAGCGGAGCGTGCGGGACCCGTCCGATAGTGATTGTATCAACAGCGTAATGCACGAACGCATTCAATCTACGTCGGTAATGGGGACCTAGAAGCAGGTGTGCCGCGGGGTCGGCCGCCGCCTCCTGGTCTCACCAACCCAACTACCCACTTACTTCTTTTCTCTCTTTAAGGCATATGAAACGACAAGTAAGCAAATCATCTGTATTTCAGAAATGTGAAAAACTAAAGTTACTAATAATAAAAATGTCACCTGACAATGTGTTGCGATATTTCTTGACCGAAAAACACATCTACAAATAAAGTGATTTACCTTATAGTTGATTTACTTTCTAATTAAGTATCGCTGGAAGATGATCTTCGGTTTCAATAAATTTGAACAAATAATTAAGAAAAGTTATTTATTAAGTTGAAAAAGGTTATAAATTGTTCCGTTAAAATTGAGCATTTATGTGTGGTAGTTCTCTTTTAATGTTCATAATAATGAACAAGGTATACTAGTCTCTTTCTAAATTTAGTCACTTACTTTAATAATTAGAACTAATATTATAATGTTCAATTAACCAAGTAAAGTTTCAAAGCATTATTAGAATTTCTTGGCGCACAATTTAACAAAACCACTATTCACAAGTTACTTTACAAAGATTTAGACATATTAATTTCGTAGTCCGAAAAGGTAAGGAAAGCAGCTCAGAACAATTAAAACCGTATCGAAGCTGAACTGTTGACTGTATGTTAAAGACAGTAGCAAAGAAAAGGCAATAATCTATCCAAAGCTAATAGCACTATGCTTTCTAATGAATTTTAATAGATGAACTTTCTGAGAATTTTAATAGTTGACTTTGGTCTGAAAGTGAGACAAAAACATTACTGTTTTGAGTTGAAGAAACTTAATATATTCGTATTGAGGTTAAATAAATTGACCCACTACTCAAATATCCTAGGGTATTAACTCATCAGTTCTTGAAAATACAATGACTCCACCAACCCTTAAAAGGTAACTCAGTAATCCTTCAAAGGCGGAAGTAATTAAGTTAAAATGTACTTAATCTTTATTTATTCTAACGAGAAAGTTTATGGGTTTCTCAAGTAAAAGCAGTTACGGTTTCAGAATGATTTACTAAAACGACCTGGTCACAAAGTCTGATTATAAATACGAATTTACTTGATATGCCTTTCTCTGATATGGTATTCTTTGAATTTCAGGGCGTCAATGCTTCAAATCCACAAAAGAGAATATTTCATCACTAATGAAAATCTTCTTAAACTTCAACTTGCAGTGAAAGGGTAAAATAGAAAGTAAAAAACTTTTCTTTCTAGTTTAAGATTTCATTATGTTACATTTCGATAATATTGAAATGAAAATATACCTTTCTTCACATAATAATTTTCAATGTGAAAAGGAAAAACATCTCGTCTCCAGAAATAGGTATAATTTATAACTTGTTGAGGGAATTTCTAAACGCCTTTCCTTCTTGTTTTGTTCAGGGATATCATGCATCTCGATGTAATAGAGACACATTAACACGAAAATGGTTTCCTTTTAAGTTTTCCTTCAAACAAAAGAAACAAAATGTTTATATATTAAGTAAATATTCGAGAAAAAATGTTTTCAGATTCGCAAATATCTACAAAGATTTAGAGGTCTTTGTTTAATACAAAGGATTTTGTTCTGAAATATGACTAATTACAGGATTTTCATAGGTCCTGAGTAGATATTAATACTAGAATGCGAATGCAGGATTGTTCGCTTAATTTAGACTTATCCCTACCGCAGAAATGTCAGCCAGATTATTAAAAAACGATTTACTCTTTAATAATACAAGTTTTTCAAATTGTAATAAAGAACTTTCCCAAAAGAAAGATCATTGATATTTTTTCTATCCTGGAATTCATGGATACTATTATGGGTCCAAATGAGGACCATCAAAAAGGGTTATAGAAGAATATATATATATATATATATATATATATATATATATATATATATATATATAATATCTAATAATATATTATTGTATATATTAATAATAAATAGAAAAGGGGAATATCAAGAAATAACCAGCATAATGTGTGCGTGAAGTAATAGTCAATGGGAAGGAGCATGTATACTCGACGGTTGAAGATGATGCGTAGCAGTTAGCAAAGAGTCATGGAATTGAGACTATCTATCGGTCAGTAGACAGTTGAAAGGTGGGCATTATGACGTGCGAGGAAGAACGTGCTTGGCGACGGTAGAGTTCGGATCTGGAGCCGGCAGCGCTGTTCATGTTGCGGAATAATTCGTGGTCATTATAGTTAACTGACGGAAAGAGGATCGGGAAGGAGTACTCAAGTACGGGAATTATTAAATAGTTCTGCGAATGTATTTTTATCGGACGCATTCTGACTGCCGTCTGGACGGCAGTTTTCGTTGTTAGAAAATCAGATTTAGATTAAAAATAGGAACGTGTCGAACCAACAAAATGGTGTGGAATAACGGATTCAGAAGATTACCACGTGTTTTCGTCAGGTGAGAATGCAATGGAAGCCAAAAGGAAAGTTTACAAACATTTAAATGATTCATGTAGGAAGACCAAGTCGTGTTACATTTAGATATAAGATCATTCATAAGAAACAATCGAAAGGTCGCTTGGCCATGGGTAAACTATAGATATTGTGTAAATGTATGTTGTAAATATTGAATGAAAGTTGTGATTTTTATTGTATACGTTGATATTTGTTATTGTTTTTATTCGAAGTGACAAAAACGGAGTTGCAAAATTGAGGTAAAATGAGCCATAATCCAAAGTTATAATTTGGAACGATGAGCGTGTTTTTCATTCAAATACTTCAAAATTAGATAATAAAAAAATTCAAAGTACGTTTTCGTAGCTTGGAATTCCGTATGGGCAAGTTTGTTGACTCATGTAATATTTTTTTAAGAGTCGTGAGCGATTCCGTTCTGAAACTTAATGAGAGTAAGCATAAATTGAATAATAGTAGTAAACAATGAGTCAAGCCGGGTTAGGTGAAAATAAATAGTCGTATTTTTAAATAAATTAGTGAAGTTAGGAGTAAGAAAGAAATCGTTGGGTCGCAATACGGATTAACTTACTGTCTTTATATTTTAAATTGTATTCAAAAATTGAATTAATGAAACCAAACTCCAAAGACGGAACGTTATGAACTTATGTTTTCTTCAAATATTAATTTACATTATTTGTATTTGTTTGCTGTCTTTTGTTTTGCTACATCTATAGCAAATGTTTTCAATAGAAAAAGGAAAAATAAAAATCAGTTCTATCATTAATGGTAACTGCGATGTAATAATATAGAACTTCAAATAAATGAACAGAATGTGACCTGAGAAACTTAACTATTAATATTCAATTATTTTGATTTCTTTTCCAATTTGCGTTTGTTTGTTTGTTTGTTAGTCTTTATTAGTGTTTATGTACGTTATATTCATAATAACATACAATAGGTGGCGCTTAAGTTTTATTTTTTTTTTGGCAACGCTCCTTTCGCATTGTTTAGGAACTGCGCTCCTTCGTGAGCACCCGCCGTACCTTACGCACGTTCAACTGCTTTCCTGATCGTTATCTCTTCCCTAATTATTCCTAAGTGTTACGATGCTGTTTCACTCCCCACTCGGAAATGAGGCACTCGTGCCAGCGCTTTTCTGGTGTTTGGGATTTCGCTACACTTTAGAAAGGAGAATTGCAATGAAAAGGATCAAAATTCTAATAATATTAAAGATTGAAACTAGATAAGATATTTGATCACAAGGGGACCACCGAATAAGATGGTGAAAAGTTCCATTAAACCAAATCACACATGAGTAGTTACACTATAACTTTAACAAAAAATAATATTATTGAAAGGTTTCTTAGCCTCTGTACCAACACCCATACCCCTCTACAGCCCCAATCTTTTTTAATTTTAATTTTTCTGTCAACTTAACACTGTTTTATCTGATTAAAAAATATAAAAAAATAAAATAATTCATACTATCAGAAAAACATTTCTTCATATTTTCTCAGCGCCAAATGCAAATCCAAAAAAATATTTTTTAAAAAATAACAAATAATATGTTTTTGTGTCTTAGAACCCGAGAACAGACTCGAAATAATTATTAAAAGTTCCTTTCAAAACACAAATTGTTGAGGATTTATTTTAGATTTGTTCGACTGCTGGGCTGCAGTTAAAAAAATAAGAAAACATTTTTAGCAATTTCCCTTCTTTAAATCTCCCTGACCTTTTGCACTCGCTTTTTTCTGGAAATGTTAATGAGTCAGTTTTGATGAAACGTTTATGTTAAATATTGTTTGAAGATCTGATGTGCGATGGGTTATAATATATGAGCGTAAAAATCAATGTATTCACAAAATAAAACTTTTCCGAAATTTTTGCGCCTACCGGTACAGAATCAGAAATTTATCGATGCGAGTTTAACTGCTTACTACCAAAGGGTGACACCTGATGTGAAATCTAAGACTAAATTATTTTAATTGCAATGCAATACGAAGGATGGCTAGCCGGTTGTAGTCGACGAGGTGAGGTGAGAATAATAAGAAGACAGAGCGAAGCGAACCTAGGAGAGACTGAACAGAAAGGGGAGTTTCGCCATGTGGATGCAAAGAATATTATTTTCAAATATTTTTCAGTCTCTTTTTGTATTTTAAGACAATTACATTCAAATAAGTCCTAATTTATTTTATAATTTTCTTGAATGAAGGTTTATGAAATAATTTTGGATTTATTTAAATTTAGTTGTGCGAAATTGAAAAAAAAGACTGAAAAATATTTGAAAATAATATTCATTGCATCCACTTTAATAAAACTTTCCGTTTATACTGCACATAGAACTAACTATTTTCCTTCTATGATAAGAGTATGTTATTGTGATACATAAAAACACGTGAAACGCTGAGTACTGCAACAAGTTATAAGACTAAACACACACATCTAATGGTTGAAACTAGGGGTGGAATGAAAATATATTTTCCCTCCCTCTATTAACCTTTTCAGACCTAGTGGCAACAATTGTGTTCATGGTTTTCTTTAAGCCGTAGCTGGAGACTTAACTTCGTAACAACAAATTAAGACACTTCGTTTAGTTTATATGGTTTATTGTTTTGTGGTATTTATTATTAATGCTGTCTTGTTAGTCATTGCTGCATGTTATAACTACGTTACACTGATGATTGCGCACGTCTCGTACTAGCATTGATCGAAATATTCATACTTTTATGTAATTCATTATCTTTTAATTGTCAGATTATAGATACTGTATGTGTTCAAGGAGGTGTCTTCGAACGAACTTTATAAAATATTTCGAGAAAGACAGTTTAGTATAATTGCTAATTGTGCATAAAGTTAATGTGCATAACTGTAACCGCCAGGTATCAAAACAAGTAAGATTAATATTTGTGTTAGTTTCATTTAAAGTCAAATAGCCTATTGCTCCTTGAAATTTAAAGTGTAGCGTTTTGCGTTTTTTTGATATTTTTAATTATAGAATAATTTCAGAATTTTGCCTTTTGCACTAAAATGTGGGATAATGACATTTTTCATACAGAAAATGATTGTTCACAAATTTCGAAACTTCTTATGAACGGAAATGTCTGTTTTGGATTAGTGTTCTGAAGATGAATATTATGATAATGGGGGTTGATTTATTTGATTCATCATAATAAATCAACCCCCATTTAATGGGTGTTGATTTATTTGATCTGCTAATCAGGGGCGGATTAATATTTTTGCCGCCTGTAGGCACATCAAATTTGCCGCCCCCTGTTTAAAATTAATCTTAAATTTCAAATTGTAACGCTTCAGTAACAATTCCTCATTAACTTGAACGTTTTAACTTTAAAAGTAACATTACATTTTGCACATTGTTTTCATAAATTAAATAATTTTTTTGGATTAGCTAATTTTGGATATAAACTGTATCGTCATAGCAAGTAACGTTCAACATTATTAACGTTTCAACACTGAAACGTTAACATATAAAGGATACTAAAACATGACAACTAGAACTGCAATATGTTTTCTTTCGTCAACGGGCTTTACTTTCAGATTCATATACTTCTGAAATCATAAGGTATACTCTAATGAAGTAGACAAATAAATAACTTGTATTAAATATTAATATGAGAGATTTTTATTTACAACAACTGAACGATTAGAATATTACGACTTTGTAACAGTATTTATAGTTTTCGGTTTATAATTATAAACAAGGAATAAAACATTTAACTTTTTGGATGGTTTTGTTTTATACAGTGCAAATAACGTTTTATTAATTATAGCTAATTTGTCTATTGTAAAATTTTGCTACGTGCCTTTTGGTGAGCAAATTCATCAATAATTATAGTACAATCTAAAAAGCTGAAATAATTTTCTTCGATACACAATAACGCTAAGGAGTTCAGTCAATACTCTTTCATTGTAGATCGCAAATAATTTTTAATCCTTTTTAAACAAGAGAATTAACGTTCTGCTGTGCAATTGGCCGCCGGAATACATAAAAAGATTCGAAGTGCAATGTCAACGTTAGGATAAATATATTCTAATTATTCTTTCCGTAACCATTTTAAAAAAGCCGCATGTTTCGTTGGCTTAACATCTTCGTCAAGGATTTTTAAATACGAACTTAAATGTATAAGCTCAGAAACAAGCGATTCTTCAAGATCTTGGGGAAATTGTGAACCTAAAAATATCGCTGCTTTTTCCAAATCTATCAAAGATAATTTTTCTATTTCAATGACAGCCTTAAATTTGTCATATACATCTTTATACGCTTCAAGTCTCTTATTCAATTCTGCAAGTAATTTATCAACATTAACCAAATGAGTGTCGGTTTTAAACTTGTCTCGTGCGGTCAGTACTGCTGCATTCTCGTTAGTTTTCCTTTTTCTTTTGTTTTCCGATTAGTACGTTTCAGTATTTGACAGCTTCTTACCCTTCTCTTCAAAAAATTCAAAATTGTCTCTGCTCGTTTTTAAAAGTTTTACAAGCGAAGTGTAAATACCAACCACGGAACTTAAATCGATATCGACTTTTTGCAGTTGTTTGTTCGACGCGTTTAAGCGGTCTAAAATGAATCCTCAAACCTCGGTGGTCATAATAGCAGTTTCAAGTCGATTTAAAGCAACAATAAGACCTTTAGCTTCTGCACGCGCTGACGGTTTTTGCGTAGAATCATCAGATATAATTTGAAGGGCATCTAAAACATTTTGCCAACGATGATTTAGAGCCTGACATGCATCATGTCGAGCTCACCAGCGCGTAATTGAAAGACTTTTCAAAGAGGATGTACTGGATCCTTCATCTACTAAATTTTAAAGTATGTTCCACTTTGATTTAAATGCACTAAAGAAATTATATAAATTTTGTAGAAGTAGAAAATAAGTACATGCTTCAGTGCATGATTCAGCTGCATTTGTACCAACTAAATTTAAAGAATGAGCAGAACAGGGGATGAATTCAATTAGGGCATTTACATCTTTCATACGGGCTTGAAGACCTGTGTAAAGACTGGACATATTTGACGCGCTGTCGTAGGATTGACCACGACAATTATTAATGACCAGTTCGTTAATCTCCATAAAATTACATACAGCGTCGAACATCTCCTTTGATTTATGTGGAAGGAATTCCAAAAATGTGTTTGGAAGGAATTCCAAAAATGACTCTTTGGGTGTACCATCTGTTGGCGTTTGGTGTTTCCCACATGTCTAATAACTATAGCGAGTTGATCCATGTGTGCTATGTCTGGTATAGAGTCCACAATTATGGAAAAATACTTGGCACTTTGAATGTTTCGGAGTATCTCATCTTTAACTGCTTTAGCTAATATACCTATTAGTTCTTCAACCGTCGTGGTGGATAAATGCGATGTATTTCCTTTTCCGCGGTTACCAAATTTTTGTATGTGATCTGCTAAGAAATGTTCATATTTCGAAATTAACTCAACATCATGTAATTACCATTTTGATTATTTCCAAACTTTTCGACATGTTCTCTCAAAAGAAACCCTCTTGAAACACGAGTTTTTATTACTAAAATGGCACGCTCAAGAACATTCCTCCAATAAGTTGCCCCGGTTTCAACTTGTTCAAGCAGCTGCTTATTCACTTGGTTTTCAGCCCGCTATCTATTTTTTAATGCGGACATACAGTTTCTATGATATGAAGAATTCTCATGTTCTTTTAATTTGGTATGCGCATTTTTCCAATCATTGAATCCCTCAGATGATAATTTTGTTCTAACTTCTAAATTGCTTGAAAACAATAGACAAACACCGCAGAAAAGAGTTCCATTGCTCTCAGAGTAAACAAGCCACTTGCGAGGCATTTTTTCTTTACTGATATGCGTGTACTCAAACATATTCGACGTTAAGTAACGAACTTTGCCATCATTGTACGCTTGGCAACATAATCACGGGTATCTTCATTAATAGACCACAAAGCTGGATCGCTTTTCCAACAAAAACGATCAGTCGAAGTTATGGTTTTATAAATTTTATGTTCTCGCAGTTGTATACATTCGGTAGAAATCCTATTTAATTAAAAAAGAAAATAATAAATTATTATAATAATGAATTGTAATATAATAAACAAATATGTTAGAAAGATTTTATATATATATATATATATATATATATATATATATATATATATATAGAGAGAGATGGCCGAGATCGCTAAGGCAGAAGTGCCGGAAGATCGCGGGTTCGAGTCCCGCCTCGGGCATGGGTGTATTTGTGTGTGTTTGTATGAGTGTGTCGTCCTTTCACCCCTCATTATCATCATCATTTCATCTTTCATACCCCCAGGACTAACAACCCTGGGGGATAAAAATCGGATCCAGCTTAAATGCTGGTCCCTCCAAAGAAGTGTTCGCAAGCACCTGCCACCGTGATATGAAAATGAAAAACTGAGGCACGGTAAATGCAGGTTGCTTGCCCTGCGTGGTCCTAGTCGGCTGAAACGAAAATAATAATAATAGTATATATATATATATATATATATATATATATATATATATAAAGCTTTAAATAATTATACAAAAAATGCTTAAACTATTTACATCGGTTGAATCGTCGACTCATAATCAATCGCAGTTATATTTTCAATTACTTGAGAAACCATTTCATTTTTAGCTGTTTGGAACTTTGCAGTCTCATCATTAGATTCAGTGATAACCTTTAAAAAATAAAAGAGTCCAAATATTATATGTATTATTACATATTATATAAAATAAAGTTTAGTAACATAATTATATTAACATATTTTATGCTAATTTATTTAAATATATTAAGATATAGTTCATTTTAACGAAAGAGAGTCAAGAATATTTAATTTCTAATCATTGTACTAAACATTTTTTGCATTTTGAGATTACTTTGGCAACCAAACTGTGCATTAAAATATATTAATGTTAACATTTATTTATCACAAGTTATTAGTACATGGAAAAAATATACATGCTGAAAACTAAATATATTATCTAATCTATATGTTTATACTAACTCAGTAATAGAATTGTCGAATGAACTGCAGCAGTGATCAGTTCCACATATAGGTTTAAAGAATTCATATTTTTTTGTCTTATCAATTTCATTTTGACATTTCTCTTCCTTTTCTTTTCGGATTTTTGCATATTGACTTCCGCTGAGCCTTTTTTGATAACCACTCATTTTAAAACTTCAAAATATCATTTTTACTCAGCAGGCTCTTACAATAAACGATACACAACAATAGTAACAAAAGAAAAAAAGGAATATTTCCAGATCCGTCTTCTAGAACTAACTCAAGAAATAATAGATGTCGCTACTTTCTATATAGCGCAATATGAATGCATGGCGAAATCCGTCAGCGATTTCTGATTGGCTAATTCAAACTCCTTACTCTAAGAATGTAATTCTTTCTGCTCAAGCAACCAATCAGAAGTCGTCGGCGAATTCTTTTCATGTATTCTGTAACATTGAAAATGTCCCCATTTGAAATTCAAACTTAAGTTATAAATCAAAGGTTTAGGGGGCGGCTTTAGACTTGTTTAAATCATTTTTAAAATAAAAATATGATTTATGCTGTTATAGTTTGTAGAGAACCGAAATTTGTTTTAGAAAATATCAAGAAAATTTTTCCTTTGAAAATTTGCCGCCCTTGGAAAATTTGCCGCCGTAGGCACGTGCCTACTGTGCCTACGCGTAAATCCACCTCTGCTGCTAATTAGTTACTACAGGGTTTTCATTCAATCTAAATAATGGACACTAGGAATGATATTTCAGGCAGTGGATTTTGCAATTACACAGATTTGGACAGGAAAGACTCCGAGAAATCACGGTGTAAGATGTATAGGTCAGTTAACTTGCCGCCTTTTGGCTAAATTTTCTGAAGCCAGTTCCACGATCAGTTTGGGTATTTATGATGTGGTTTTGGTGCATTCAGTATTTTCTAGTGTTTTCTTTGCAAGAAAGGGATATTGGTAACTGGACACACCTGATACACATAGTGATCGGAGAGATTCTACAGTAAATGTATTGGATTCTTTTAAGACGTATTATAAAGTCTCACAGAGGTGTTCAATTTAATGTGTTCTACCAAGAGCCATGCATATTTGCAACTATTGTGTATGAATCATGTAATACCAAAGGTTGGTGATTTCCATTAAAAAACAGGATTTGAAGTTATAACTGCAACAAAAAACCAATAGGGATTACAGTTACGAAAATCACTTCACCAGTCAATAGCTTTGTTACTCATAACAGTATGTACATCACTGCCCCTCACTGAAAATCAATTTCATTTATAATTTTTTAGAAGAAATAATTATTTGCATTATGTTTTGCAAACAGATTATCTTATAAATTGAATTTTGTCTCGTTACTGATGCTTATGTACACATTTTGCAAATAAATTATACGAACTAAAATAATGCATGGGTTTTGTGTCACAGATGTAGTCTACATTAAGAACAAACACTACACATCTTTGGGGACATTACATGAAATGAAGATCTGGTCTGACTCCGTTAAAGAAATGTTTCACCAACAGCAATAGCAACATCAACCAGCCAGGAGATTATCTCTTTGCATACAACACAAGAATTCAAAACTAAATATGATAACTAAATTCCCATTCCAATGAACTTCAGCACAAGACTTATTAAAAGAATTAGTTAAACCATGTTCTTACTACAATATTTATATACAAAACATCTATGCCTATATTGAAATAATATCAGTTGCCTTTTTATAATCACTTCTTGACAACATTATGTGCAAAAAAACATATGTTCTGGTTCACATTTCACAATCATGTCCTATGATTTTCAATGAAGACTATCAATTTTTTTATTCTCGGATATATTTTCAAACATTAACAAGTTTGTCTTGACACCCTTTAAATAGATTCAATGAATCTTCTCTAGAATTACAGTTGCTTTGCTCAACATTTTTTCATCTTCTGAAAATTTAATAGGTTTAAAATATATTTTTAATTACTAGATAGTAACTTATACTTTATGAAGCTTGTAATTCCCGATAATTAGAAAAAATATAATTAATATTAATTAAAAAAAATAGTACACAATATAAGGAACATAAACATTTACCGTACCAATATGTACAGACCTCAGTTAGATGTTAGATGAATGGGCATGGTGTTCCAATGACAGGCTCTGTGTCTGTGGCGCTATCAATACCCTCTGTAATTTCAACAAAATTAAACGACAATGAAAAATAAGATACATAAATACTTTATTTCATTTATTAATCTTAAGAATTACGGTTTTAATTATACGAAATTCTATCTTAAAGTGTGGCCTGCAAATCATATCCTCTACAAGTTAACCTATTTATTTTTTAATACTATTGAAAACGCATATCAAATGCATGATTATCATTGCAAACATTCCTAAAAAACATAACATGCTAATCTGCTTGGATTAGGTTTCATTTTCAGTTTTTTTCGTGCTAATTCTGCAAACATTGCACTAATTTAGTACAAAGTGTTCATTTATATTCTTTGATTACACAATTCAACTCCTGGAGTTTTTTCCAATTGTTGTATAATTATTGAATAATACCGAGAAGAAACTGAAAATGCATTTTTTTAATATTTGCAGAAGTACATAGCTCAGTAATTATAACTATACGTATGCATTAAAAGACTTACTATACTTAAATGTAAACTTACATACTATTATAAGGGTTAGTTCCCGTTAAGAGGGCCTCAGTCAGGATCTAAATTTGCAACTTTCTTTTCAGGAATATGTGGTATGGATATTTGTTTTTTATTCTTGATTGGAACATGAGGTTTTCGGCCAGTTTGCAGGGGAAAGAGCTGGGATTTGAGGTAGTTTATAACAAAAGTTAGAAGCCAGGTACGAGTGTTGTTCTATAGGTTCCAGGTTAAATCGATTATCGTGTTGGTTGTTGGTTATATACCAAGGGGCATGAGCCCCTTATATTCTTAAGAGTTTATTTTGCAAAACTTGTAGTTTGTGAATGTAAGTTTTGGCAGAGTTGATCCAAATTGGGTTCTCGTGTAGCATTAGCGGTCTTAAGATTGTTTTGTAAATTGCTATGGATGATTTATAGTATACTGGTAGTTTCTGTAGGTCTTAGCTTCTAAAGGTCGTAGTTGTGACAGTTTTATTTTGGCTTGCGTCGCTTTGGCATTTATGTTTTCCCCAATTTAACTTGGCATCTAGGTGTAAACCGAAGTGAGTTTATTAGGGGGTACGAATCGATTGTATAGTTATTTAGTCTGAGGGGAAGAGGGTGAGAGGAAGGTTTTAATGTAAATATTTTTGCAGTCGTTTTTCTAGGGGTTAATTGAATATTAAGTTTGGCGGCTCATCTGTCTATCATGTTTAAATAAAGTTGGATATGAGTTCTCATCTCTCGGTGTTTTATGAAGACTTTCTTTACACACTTAATCTGTTTCGATATCACTTATCCATTGCGCTACTGATACAATCACCCAGGTCCACAATGCTATTGTAGCACTCCTTCCACTTACTTATGCTACATTTCTATAATATTTCCTATTTGGTCTCTCTTGATCCCTTGTTATATCTTCGACCCCGACGCTATTAGGTTTCGAGGGCTAGGGTGTCATTCATTTCTTAATCTACTCTGTTCTTGACTTTTAATTCTTTTTCTTCTCCTCTTCTCTACAATTTATCTGTTTCTTCTCCTTAATTCTCCTGGGGTAGTATCCCTACCCAGCACAGGGTATGTGTAAAGACTACAACGGTCCAAGAGGCAATGTGGATCCAGACGAATATCACAGTGGCTTGAGGAGCGGAAGTAGCAGCCCTCTCTGCAGGGGTTTATACGCAGAGAAGCTGGGATAGAAGCTTTAAGATGGCAGCCCCATTACTATCCTTACCCTGCGCAGCGCCTGCAACGCGGCCAGGGGACATCACTCCGCTAAATTTCTCAAAGATTCATGCCGGACAGATTCCTCTATGCCAACATATGCAAAGAAAAAGGAAACGAATAAACGACCACTATCGGAAATATTAAAGCTGGGAATATGGAATGTTAGAGCTCTCTCAAATAAAGAAGCTGAATTAGAACAGGAATTAGATAAAGCTGGGATTGATATTGCTGCAATTACTGAAACCAAAAAAAAAAGTTACAGGGCTCATCAGAATTACAAAAGTATATAATGATATACAGTGGAGTACCCCAAAAACAGAGGGCATCGGCTGGGGTATCTATTTGGATCAGAAAAACATTGAAAAACAGAATAATATCGTATACTTTCATAAACGAAAGAATAATAACAATGAGATTTAAAGTAGATAGAGGTTACGTTTCAGTCTTTGCCTTGTACGCACCAGAAGAGGGGAGAACCCAAGATGCGATAAAATTCTACGAACAACTGCAGACAGCAATAAATAAGATTAATAAAAATGACTATCTTCTTATATTAGGTGATTTAAATGCAAGAGTAGGGAATACCCCTATAAAAGATATAGTAGGCACAGAAGGTGAATACACACTTAACAATAATGGGAAGAAATTAATAGAATTTGCCACATACAATGAGCTGAGAATTACTAACACTTTCTTTAAACACCGAAATATTCACAAATTCACATGGACAGCACGTGGATCCGCCTCTATAATTGATTACGTCCTTGCAAACAATAAGACTTGGATAAATATCAAGGATGTAAGAGTATTTAGAAGTTTTGATGTGTCATCTGACCATTTCTTAGTTAGATGCCACATAATGTTCCCAAAGAGATGGAAGAAAACCATCTTAAAACCCAAACCAGAAATAGAAACATTTAAAGTTCACCTTTTACAAGATTATAGCATAAGACTTTTATACCAGAGTAGACTCAACCAGAAAAATCTTATTAACCCTGTAAGTAACAATATAAATGAAGAATGGGCAAACATTAAAGAAATTATAACACAGGCAGCAGCAGAAGCAATAGGGTGAAGGAAAAATAAATTCTCAAAACGAGGGCTAAGGTTTTGGAATGATAATATCAAACAACTAATTGAAGAAAAAAAAGAAGCGTATTTAAAGACTCTCTCATCCTCTGGGAATATGAATCATAGAATAGAATATAAAAGAAAATCTGCTTTAGTTAAAAGAGAAGTCCGTAAGCTTAAACGAGAAAGTTGGAAAAGATATGTTAGCGAAATTGAACATGACCTATTTGGAAACCAAAGTAAGGCATATAAAATTATAAAATATTTAAATAATCAAGAAAGAGATAAAGTTCAATTAAATATAATTTCAGAAAGTAAATGGTTAAATTACTTTAAATCGCTATGGACCTCTGAAGACGAAGAAGAAGAGAGAGGAATTAAAATTGATATATGTAATTCTATTGATCTGATCTCTATGGATGAGTTGAAAACAGCCATTAACACAACCAAAAATAAAAAGTCACCTGGTACTGATAATATAAACATGGAATTGATCAGATATGCATCAAATGAATTTACGCAGAGACTTCTTAACTTTATTAATATCTGCTGGTCCACTGGATATGTGCCAGAAGAATAGAATGAAGCCCTAATTTACCCACTATATAAAAAAGGCGACAAATCTGAATGTTCAAATTATAGAGGTATAAGTCTTCTAAATTCCTGTTATAAAATCTATGCAAAAATTATCAATCAAAGATTAGTGCCTATTGTTGAAACTTAAATAACTGAAACACAACATGGTTTCAGAAAAGGTAGATCATGCTCAGACTGTATTTTTGTACTGACACAACTTACCGAAAAGCGAAGGGAATTTAAACTACCGACATACTATGTCTTCATTGACTACGTAAAAGCATTTGATAGCCTGAAAAGAAGATTATTATGGGAAACACTGAAAAATATTGGACTCCCTTCCCATCTTATTACAGCAATTCAATCCCTATACAGAAATAATAATATCATGATCCGAATGCTAAGAAATGGAACAGAATCAGCATATATAAACCAGGGAGTAAGACAGGGATGCCCGCTCTCGCCAACGCTTTTTAATATATATATATATATATATATATATATATATATATATATATATATATATATATATATATATATGGACGTGATCATTAAAAAATGGTTGAAGACTTTAAATGTTTTTAAGATTAATAATGTCGAGATCCCAACATTACTTTTTGCCGACGACCAGCTTATCATAGGAAAATCTGAATATGAAATTCAAATAGCAGTCCACAAGTTAAGTCAGGTTGCTAATGAGTATGGTATGAAAATCTCACCCAGTAAAACAAAAGTGATGGCATTTAAAGGACTTGAACCTTTAAGAGCAAAGATAGTTATATATGACCAAATAATTGAACAAGTAAATGAATTTAAATATCTTGGGTATCATTTTAATTATATAAAATCAAAGGATATGGAAATAAAGCTGAACAACTTCACATATTTCTGTGGAACGTTACAGCGAACTCTACATCATAATGCGCAAAAGGAAACTCTTCTCAGATTTTACAAAATTATTGCTTTGCCATTACTACTTTATGGAAGTGAGAGCTGGACATTAACATCAGATCAGCTGCGCCGAATTGAATCTGCAGAAATGAGATTTCTTCGTTTTGTGGCAGGATATTCACTATTAGACCACAAAAAAAGTGTAGATATCAGAAAAGAACTAAATGTTGAACCGGTTATAGATACCATAAAGACATATCGAGAAAACTGGAAAGGTCATGTCCTGAGAATATAGAATAAGTAAAACTATTCTTCAATATGTACCTAAAGGAAAAAGAAGTGTAGGACGTCCCTTGAAGAGATGGCATGAACAATTCTGAGACGGAACGGACCAAGAGGTCTAATCCTTGCTGTCGATGATGATGATGATACAATCACCGTTGTCATTTCGTAATATATTAACTCGTGTAAAGAACAAAAATATCACATACATAGAGAGAAATAACACAGTGTTACGTGACATGGCATAGTGATGTTAATAACCAAAAATGTGAGATGCTGGGAAGATTTTTCTAATAATCACAATATATTACTTCACTGTATAATATATAATTACATATCATAGTTTTCTAAATATCATTTTTATGTTTGTGTCTAAAGGATAAAGAAAGCAATGGCTATGTGTTGAAACAAAGTGGAAAGTAGAAATTAAAGAATACACTCGTATGAGGCTAATTATCATTATCGATTATTACTATCAAATGGGCATTGATAGAGTAGTAAGCATTGTTTTATAATTGTGAAAACAAAATAAAACATTTTTAATACAGTTTGTTTAATTTTAAAAGGCTACTTAATTAATAAGTTATTTACTCTTTGTCTCATATTGTGAATTTTGCACGGTCCTTCAGTCAATACTGTTCACAACACGTTGAAAAGTTTCGAACTCGTGTTAGTAGAAATAACGGAATATTAATAGTAAAAGGAGTAATTAAATTTCATGAAATCTCGGAAGCAATATAATGTCATGTACTACCGTCTGATATTCAGATACAGAAAGTCGCCAGACATTTCAGGTCAACATTTATAATGCTAGCCTTACACTAGCAATCAGTTTCCGCAAAGATTTCAGAAATTTGTTTCTGCTTCTTGCGATCATCTGTACATTAGCAAGAGCAAGACGGGGCAATATGTTGCCAGAAGGATCTGAGCAACATATTTCCGACAAAATATTGCCGATCGTTTTCACTACGACTTTTCGTTGCCGTGTTTGGTGACGTCACGAGGTAAATGCGCGCGAACTATACATAGTGAGGTTAGAGCTCACATTCCGATCCGACATGCCGAGCAGAAGGCAAAAGATACGAATCGCAGCTGCACTTGTACAAAATGAAGAATAGAAGAAATTCCGATGATCTTTGTGGACGCGTTACTGGATATTCAGAAGAAAGGACAAGGGCGATTTTGCCAATTTGATCCAGGAGTTGATTGCAGAAGACCCACCGGGTTTCCAAACTTACTGTCGACTCAGCGTGTCAGAATGTGAGACGCTGTTGATTTTAATTGGCCCACAAATCAGCAAAAGCAACACAAAATTTAGGGAATCTATATCGGCTAAAGAACTTTTGATTGACACCCTTCGTTTTCTGGCAACAGGTGAACATTTTTAAAATTATGTATTTTCATTTGATTATCAAATAAGCTATAAGTACAAAATTTGAACAACAAAAAATTAGCGAGTCTTTCACATTGTTTCATTTTGCTAAATATATTTTGTGTATTACTTTATATCAGGATTATTAATCCACACAATTCCTACTCTATTCCTCGATTGATCTTTTAATCAGGTAGATCAAACGTATGCTTTTGCTGTAAAAACATTCATGCTACATTCATGCATCGCTTTTGATTCCAGAAGTGTGCAAAGCTATTGCTGGACACAGGAATCAATTCATAAAGGTGAGCTGCTCCCGTAAGAAGTTAAGCATCTTGAAACTACGCTATTGTATGGTAATTAAATGCGGTTTCAATACATACATTGACACAAATAGATCACAATTTCTACAGTTGTAGGTTGGCATACCTTCACGTTTCATTTACATGAAAGATAGATACCAAACCTTCACCTGCAGCAGATAGCACTTAATGTATTAAAATTGGTATTGGGAACTAATTCAGGAATGGAAACTCGTACGATCAAGGAATGATTTTTTGTTAAAATAATTACAATTAGACTTCATTTTAATAATTTATTACAAAAAAATATTTGTCTGACAGCACTGCCAAGACCTCCTGGTCAGGCTCAATTATCAGGTTTTCACAGAACCTGGAAGAACCTAAAACAAAGTGGAATGAGTTATTTGTGGAATTAAAAACAATTACTATGCATTTCAAAACATAAGTAGATGGAGGCTAAGAAACAAATTTTACCTAGTTCCGAATCCTTTTTTTGGAGTTCCTGAACTTCCAAAAAGTTGACAAGGACCCTCCGCTTTAATTCAGTTTTGTGGTGTTCGTTAAACTTCCTTAACTTCATTGCTACATAATCACCAAAAATTTGGCACTCATCGTTTTCAGAATTCAAAATATCGTGTGACTTTTTCAGCATTTCATTAATTGGTCCCTTCTTCCTTTCAGCTGTAGGGGTAGAGGCGGCGGTGGCGGTGGGGGTTAGGATTAGGGTTGGGGGGTCCGGGGTCTCTGCACTATCATTTGCATTTACCTGTAAAGAAAAACAAAAAGTATGTAATTTAGCTGCAAACATGTGTGTACAGTAAAAAATTACTTCTTTCTTTTTCAGCTGCCTCATTTACACCTGAAGAATGGAAGATTGTAGCTGATGATTTCAGCAAACTATGAAATTTTCCTCATTGTATAGGTGCTCTCGATGGCAAGCATATAGTTATGCAAGTCCCTTCCAATAGTGAAAGTTTTTATTTTAATTATAAGCACACGCACAGCATAGTGCTGATGGCACTTGTAGATTCAAATTACAGAGTCATCTATGCAGTTGTGGGTGCTAATGGCAGAATCTCAGATGAAGGAGCCTTCAGTGTTCACTTCATGAACAAATAGAAAATGAAAATTTCAATCTTCCAAGGGCTTCACCACTAGCAGGGCGAGAAAAAAACACCCCATTTGTAATGGTGGTAGACGATGCATTTGCATTGAGCGAAACCTTATTAAACCCATATCCAGCAACTGGTGTGTCTGGTGCTTATCGAATTTTCAACTACAGAATTAGTCGAGCACGCCGTATAGTCGAAAACTTTTTTGGGCACATAGCGCCAAGGTTTAGGGTTTTGAGGAAACCGCTAATGGTGGGTCTGCACAATGCTGATTATATTGTAACTGCGATCAATGTTTTCCACAATTTTTTGCGAAACAAGAATTCAAACATATGTGATTTTGACTCAGAAGATGGCAAAACTCACGAATTAAGAGGTGGTTGGTGGAGAAGTGAGGCGGCTATTGAAAATACATATTTTCCTCTCCACAGGGGGCAAAATAATAGTAGTGCCAGAACTCCAAGACAGATCAGGGGTGAATACGAAGACATATCAATTCTAGTGAAGGGGAAGTGTTTCGGCAGTATAAATTTATGTGAAATATTTGTATTTTTTGTAATCTAGATTAATATAAATTAAAAATTATTCTCAAATGATTATTTTTTTGATAGCCTGAACCACTTGGTCCAGGCTTCTGCATCCTTTTGAGCTCTTGGCTGAACTGGGTCCGCAGATTTTTCAATTTTCTAACAATTTCAGGTGAGGATACCTAAATTTTTTTAGCTTCAATATTACATGCATTGGTACGCATTAATTAATTTTTATAGTCTGGGTAATTCACGTCCCACAGGCATCTCTTCCCCTCCACTTCAGCAATGAAGTCGAGAATCCGGCTCGTACTCCAATTCTCCATCTGTAATATACAATTTCACTACATGAATACCGATGTTCACTTTACTAAATTTTTATAATATCAACTTCCATACACTCAAACATTTTTTAAATGCCTTTATTATTAAATTCTTTCCACAATAACATTCTCAACTAATTAAAGTAAGAACAGAAAATGTGATTCAATTGCCAATAAGGTAAAAATATCATTTGTGAAATTTACAAAAGCAACATAAAAATATGAAAGGGCATTTCCAATTTAGTTTTAAGAACAAATGAATAATCAATTTTGCAGTAGTTAATGAACTATTTAAATATTTCCTTATCAGCACTTACAGTACACTATATAAACAATTAGTACATAATATGATTATTATATTAAGCACTTGTATTTATAAAAGGATTATATCATTATATTTAGCAGTTGTATTTACAAAAAGGATTATATTATTATATTCAGCACTTGTATTTACAAAAGTCACAATTGGAACATCAAAAAAATCGCATATAGACTCAATACCATGTCTACACATAGAATGCAATATTATCTCTCTAGTTTCTCAATAGTTTTATTGATACCTTTTATTTTAGCTGATGTACTTGAAGGGGCAGACACATTACTCTGTGATATGTTGTACTTAATAATACTTTTTGTAAATACTGGTGCATACCATAATAAACCAAATGCTGCCCGTCTACAATAAATAATTAAAGGCTACAATAACGTATACCTCAACCAAAATTAGAACCATTTGATAATCAAATACAGAGGGTTTAGAATATTTCCTACTACTTTTATTGCATAATCTTTTCCACACATCCATTTTATTATGAACACAACGCCATTTCAATTCAAATTAATGTCTATGTCCATTTTCAAAATAATGTCTATGTATTTACCTTATTTGAACTTCCTGTTCACGTGGGAGTCGTCATCGTCTTCGTATTTCCGCAATATCTTGCCCAGACTCCAATTCGTTCCAAGTCGCAGCAACAACTGGCAATGTCTTTCCGACGACGGAAACACACGCGTTTACACTACGCCCGGAACAAGCAAAAAGTATTGCGTATTGCCAACACCAGCAATATTTATTGTCGCAAAGTTTACATTGGCAACTTCTCTTGCGAAATAATATTGCTCGCCATTTTCTTGCTAGTGTAAAGCCAGCTTAAGATACAACGTTCGCAATAAGGTGAAAATTAGACATTCTGCAGTTTTAATAAAAACAAAAATCGAGTCTTTGTACAATACCGCAACTTTCATACCACTAACCAATAAACAAATAAATCAGCAGTAGCAATAGGGGCATTGCTCCACATTGTTCTATGCCGTTCCCACTATGGCATTTGAGAATGAAATATCTTTGTTCACCCTCACCGTCACCCCGCGCCTACTGCGAACTGTACCAATTTTTTTAAACTTCTGTTTGACTTCAATTGATTGAATATTTAGGGTTTTCGGGCTAGTTAACTATTTTGATCATGTGATCTCTTCTTCTTGTTGCCGGTTTCCTTACCGCTACTTCGGTCTTCCTGCGCCTATAATCTTCTTCTCCAGTCTTCTCTGTTCTTCCAGAAATCAGGAGGTAATTTCCACTTTCACACATATTGTTGTTCCCAAGTAATTTCTATCTTCTGTTGTTCTTATTATTTGTCCAGTTTTCACAGTCAATACGTCACGTGTACTGCCTAGAGTCCAGTATACTATTTTTTCTAGGTTGAGGCTTAGTCCCCATTTCTCATAATCAACCGAGTCATATATGTTCTTGCGCCATCAGCAAATTGTAGTGTCTTGAGTCTTGTATTATCATCAAGTGGTATTCCCATCTCAGCACATTTCCTTTTCCACAGTTGTAACACCGCATTAACATACATTTTAAAGAGGGTAGGTGACGAACAGCATGCTTGCCATAGTTCTTTTGATATCGGAAATGTTTGAGTCATCTGTTTTCCAACTTTCATACTTCCCTTTTAATATATATATATATATATATATATATATATATATATATATATATATATATATATTGTGACGTACCTGGTGGTGCCGGGTATCTTCACTGCAATATAACACTAAGAGAGGGTGTCTTTTACGTGAATGGGTCCTAGGATAAGTCGGTGCAACGTTGGGGAAGTTATTCATACATAGAAATACAATTATGACAAGATTTATTTTAAATCAAAGTTACTATTTACATAATCAGACACCGTTTTTATACTCCGCCTTGGTACCAAGATTAAGAGTAAAATACAACTTTCATACCTTCGGGGCCCCGTTTGAATACCTATGAGGTTCGTCGAGCCGCTCGTGCCGACAGGGTTGTCGACCTCTGCTACTGCTGCGGACCGTCGGCAGCAGATGGCGTGGTGATCATCCACGGCTGATGCTCCAACAATTCTTCCCCCCGATTTGGATCTTGATACCTCGGCTGCGCACCTTCCTCGAATCACTGTCCATTAGTGGGTTTAATTACACGACCCCCGCCTACTCCGTATACTGGTCACAGTTCTGTACCGCACGCTTTCAAGAATGTTCCTTCCGCACCAACTAATAACAGCGACGTCAATTATTTTACCAACACTAATCTTTTACTATACTGATACTTCTAATGTTCTGTTTACATGTCCATTACTTTGCGATTCCTAATCACATAACTATGTCGCGTATTACATGCGTCCATTCACTAGCGGAGAGCCCTCGCTACACGTCCGCACTGGTCGCCGCTCTGCTAACCTCTCCTTCGCCGGCCGCACGTCGGCACATCCTTCGGCGGCGGCCGCCTCAATCCAACTAACGAACTTTTTGCACGTGCGCGCTGCCACGCTTGTACCCGCCGTTCTCACGCTCGCCTCCCGGCGGGCACCGGTGGCGGCGGCGACCGTTGCCGGCTGCCCGCTGCTCGCAGCGCCCGGCGCTCGCACCGCGCAGTCCAGAATAGCTATTGAATTCTTACACTAATGATTTAATTAGTGTAATGAAACACATAATCTGGGTTTCATCACCCCCCCCTTTCTTTTTTTGAATTTTTCCCGCTTCTGGACAAAATTCACGCTAGTAACATCGTCACTGCCGATGGTTGCACTGTCTTGCATGTTGCCCAACATCCTATATGCACTTATAACCTAGAATCGACTTAACATGTGATTACTTATATTAACACTAATATTACAGTTATTTACACTTCACTATTTTCCATCCATGTTGAACCAGGTTTCCGATTTGAAGCTTGTGATGTCCTACTATGTCTTGTCTCTTGTGCGACGGTTCATCCCCATTTTGCTGACATTGATTTCCCAAGTCACAGTTGTAGGACATAGCTTCCAGCGTGTTGAACACATCTTGATAAGTATCATCCCATTTCCAGCTGCGACCTCTTCTACGTTTGTACCACTGGTTGACCATACCATCACTCTTCCCTCGCCCCTGACTTCGCTCCAATCTTGACCTGCCTACATCTCCTTCACTCCCATTCGTTGGGGCGTCTGCAGACATCAAGTTGTACTCCTCCAATATCTTCCAACCCTTTCCTAAATCGGTATGATCTGCTCTGCTCAGTAGGCTTTGCACGGTGACAGGATACTGTCGCGTTGACATGCAACTAATTCCTTGATATTTTATAGGAGCAAATATTGTTGTTGGTTCCATAATGCTCTTCGTTCTGTATTCACTACGACTTCCCGTGATGTAGTTGTGATGGCTATTCCTCTGGTCGCTCTTGATGTTTATTTGGGTTTCTTCATTCCGCTTTCGTACAGAAATCTTGTTTTCAAATTCTTTCAAAAATTTCGGAAATATGCCAAAATTCTCTGCCCATGTCTTGGCGTTCTCTTCTAACATTGGGTGTAATAACTGGATCTTGTATCCTTCCAATATGTTGTTTGATGCTAGGTGCCGTTCTTCTGCTCGCATAGCTACCTTAGGGTTTTCCGTCCCATCTCCCAGAGATTTCATCGACTTTGGAGGCATAATTGGTGTCACCCCATACTTGACACTTGGCGGCATTTTCTCGTCTTCTTCCTGTTTGACCTCTTCGTGTACTATTTTCTCTTCGCACCCTCGTGTATTTTCCACGATTTCTTCTTCTATTATACGCTCCATTTCTTCTATTTTCATGTCCACTTCTTCATCCATTATTAACTTCAACTCTTCCGTTTTCACTTTCACTTCATAAACATCCTCCTCGGCCTCGATTTGGACCTCCACCGTTTTGCCCTCCGCTGTCTTGACTTCTTTATGGATTTGGTTCGTCATCCCCTCGTTTCTGTCTGCTGCCGCTACCCTAGCATCTACTTGATGGTATAATTGAAATTTTAGCACCTCATCTTTCCTATCCAGTTCCTCCGCTTTCCCATACGGTTTTTCGCATATTCCGATGAGCTTCCTATTCCGTTCTTCTGTAATTCTTCTCATTTCTTCCCCATGCTTATCCAGTCTTTCCATCGACTTCCTATGCCATTCGTCAATTATCTTGCTTCGTTTTTCTAATGAATTGTCAGCCACTACACCCGTACATGCTTCGTGTTCTTCGTCCATCCCCAAGTCAAATCCTACCGCCTGGCTCCCCAGTTCTACCACCTGCCGTTCTAGATCTATATTTACTCTGTGATCGACCAGAAAATCCATCCCTATGATTACCGAATACAATAATTTTTTGACTACCAGGGCCACCATCTCATATACTTGGTTGCCAATCCTGGCTTGAAACATGATTTGTTTTGTGATGGGGCTTGACTTCTTCTGAGTTGCCCCAATCACATACGCCCTATTCATAGGCAAACACATTACTTCTTTTCCTGTTGCTTTTAACTCCTCATACATTTCTTCTGATACTACTGTAGTCGTGCACCCTGTATCCACTAAAGCTTCTTTAATTATGCCTTCACATTCTATCGATATCGTGGGACATTTCCTGATTCTGACCGCTGAGTTCTTACATCTCCGCCACGGTTGGGTATCGTAGGTTACCGGCTGCATAGCGTTTATGGAGACCGCGTTTACGTCATCGATTTCCGCGTCCGCAATGGGGCCACCTATCACCGCGGACTCTATTAGTTTAAATAGTGTCCTTGATCACTACTTGTGCTAGGCTGTGCTAATCGGTCGGGTGCATTCCCGCCCCCACCTCGCGTCTCCGTACGGTTTGAATTAGATCTATTCCAGTCCGGTCTCTGGTTCCCCGGCTCTGGTCTCCATCCGTCTCCCCCTCTTCCGCGTTGGTTTCTCTGGTAATCATTGCTCCTATCATTCCCTTGCCCCTGGTTACGTTCCGATCTAACCATATTAACATTCCCTTCATTTCTGTTCTTTGGTACGCCTGCGAACGTCAAGTCGTACCCTCCTAACACATTCTGGAATCTTTCCAGGTCGGTGTGCTGCACACTACGTAAAAGATTCTGCACTGTGACTGGGAACTGTCTCGTCAATACACATATTATTTCCTGATCGCTCATCGGTGGGGATAGCGTTTTGTATTCCATAATACGCCTTGTTGCGTATTCCCGCAAACTTCCCATGGACTGGTTGTAATGATTATTCATCAGGCTAATTTTAAAATTAATTTGAATTTCCTCATTCCAGTACCGCTCAAGGAATCGATCTTTAAATGCCTTTACTGATTCGGGAAACTTATCAAATGTATCGGCCCATATCCTTGCGTTGCCTTCTAACATTAAATATAATAATTGTATTTTACACCTTTCCGAAGTATTGATAACATCTAAATGTCGTTCTGCTGCCTTCATAAATATGCATGGATTCTCTTTCCCGTCACCTGAAAACTTTAGTGATCTTGGAGGGGTAAATGGTACCGTCCCGCTTGCTGCGATTGGGGATGCCTTGCATTCTTTTATTTGTTCAATCTCTGTTCGTAATGACACAACCTTCTCCTCGCATTCCCTCTTATTCTCCAACATTTCTTCCTTGACTACCAATTGTATCCTTTCAATTTTCTCGTCCTGCATAGCGGTTCTATCATCTAATCGCTGATATAGCTTATTCTCTAATTCTCCCCCCAGATTGATTACTTGGGATTCTAACTCCTTTTTCTGTTTCCCTAATTCTTCGGCGGTCCATTGCTCGTGACTTGCTACCCGCTCCGCAATTTTAGTCATCTCATTCTTCGTTAACTCAATTTGTTCTTCGGCACGTCCTATTCTCCCACTTAATTCCTCTTGTAATTTGCTGATCCGTTCCTCGAATTTCCTATCCTGTTCATCTAATCTCCCATTCAATTCTTCAGCCAACTTCTTATTCTGTTCCTCTACTTTTCTATTTAATTCTTTAGCTAACTTCCTGTTCTGCTCCTCTGTGAATATTTTCTGCTCCTCAGCTGACTTCCTAATCTGCTCCACTGTGGATATGTTCTGTTCATCTAGTTTCCCATTTAGTTCTTCAATCAACCTCCTATTCTGTTCTTCAGCCAACTTCCTACTTCGTTCCTCCCACATCTCCATCATTTTCTGCATAACGCCTAAATTCATATCTTCTCCACCCCCCCGATTTGGAGTTCCTGCTACCTGGTTCATCGGTGTTGATGTGATTTCTACTTCTCTATTGAAGCTATCCCCTGACGTATCATCTAACCGGCTTCCAATGCCACTATCCCTGCTCTCCGATGACCTACTGTTATCGATTCCTCCATCTATTTCCCCTACTTCATCCGCCTTTTCTTCCCGGTCCAGCACTACCTTTTGCGCCTCCATTCTGTTGCCTTGAGCTGTCCGATCGATTCTCACTACACTAAAATACCGCACAAATTTTCCACTTGCCTCACCTACCAGCGATATCACAGTTATCCTATGAAATAACTATATCCGCCACAACACTGTATCCTTCGTGAATGGATTAATTCACACCTATTTCAATTGCTAACTAATGACGGACAACCCTCACTCACCACCAAAACACAATAGCACTAATTCAATAGCCATATAAATTTCCACTCACCTACCAATGCATAAACATAATCCTTACAATACATAATATTATTACCATTGAAACACATATACACTGCTAATAGACTCATTAATACTATTACACAAAAATGCTTTCAAATTATAATAAATCCCTTATTAATTGAAATTACTTTTCAACGCACTTATTGCTATATTATGTACATAATCATCATTCACATTTGCATGTCATATTTCCTCCCTGAATTTTCCTCAATAATATCATATAGATATTCACAACAAACATTCACACTGCTGGTATATATTTCCCAACCTGGTATCTTTTCTAATAAATTCCCCACACTTTACCATCACCAATAGATAATGCACTACTGATTGAATGTTCCCAGCAAAAACAATTTTGTGCATAATTTGTACTACACTATTAACCACCTTTATATTCTCATAAGAATTATTACTACTTCCCCATTTCTTTGATTTCCATGTTATAAAAAAATTGCCAAGCCATTCAAATCTTATTAATATGTCTTACAAAATTTGGAATTCTATTACATTATATTATTTGTAACATGTACATGTATAGCCTTCATAACCTCAGTAACTACAATATTAACTATATATTGGATGCTCACAAATAATTGCCTATGTCAGCCCGTAATTAATTATGCAACAACATTTTTGTAATTATCAACATTTCATTATGTTTACTTGGCTTATGCATATTTTGCTAACACATGTATTGTTATTTTTTGTTGTCTACAATAATACACTTCACTGCCTGCTTCTCATCTGTACCCTGCACTACTATACATCAATTACATGCACATTATTTTCCAACATTTCACCAACTTCCCTAAGGCCACATTTCTTAACTATACTTTATCCACTTGTTCGGGCGCCAGCTGTGACGTACCTGGTGGTGCCGGGTATCTTCACTGCAATATAACACTAAGAGAGGGTGTCTTTTACGTGAATGGGTCCTAGGATAAGTCGGTGCAACGTTGGGGAAGTTATTCATACATAGAAATACAATTATGACAAGATTTATTTTAAATCAAAGTTACTATTTACATAATCAGACACCGTTTTTATACTCCGCCTTGGTACCAAGATTAAGAGTAAAATACAACTTTCATACCTTCGGGGCCCCGTTTGAATACCTATGAGGTTCGTCGAGCCGCTCGTGCCGACAGGGTTGTCGACCTCTGCTACTGCTGCGGGCCGTCGGCAGCAGATGGCGTGGTGATCATCCACGGCTGATGCTCCAACAATTCTTCCCCCCGATTTGGATCTTGATACCTCGGCTGCGCACCTTCCTCGAATCACTGTCCATTAGTGGGTTTAATTACACGACCCCCGCCTACTCCGTATACTGGTCACAGTTCTGTACCGCACGCTTTCAAGAATGTTCCTTCCGCACCAACTAATAACAGCGACGTCAATTATTTTACCAACACTAATCTTTTACTATACTGATACTTCTAATGTTCTGTTTACATGTCCATTACTTTGCGATTCCTAATCACATAACTATGTCGCGTATTACATGCGTCCATTCACTAGCGGAGAGCCCTCGCTACACGTCCGCACTGGTCGCCGCTCTGCTAACCTCTCCTTCGCCGGCCGCACGTCGGCACATCCTTCGGCGGCGGCCGCCTCAATCCAACTAACGAACTTTTTGCACGTGCGCGCTGCCACGCTTGTACCCGCCGTTCTCACGCTCGCCTCCCGGCGGGCACCGGTGGCGGCGGCGACCGTTGCCGGCTGCCCGCTGCTCGCAGCGCCCGGCGCTCGCACCGCGCAGTCCAGAATAGCTATTGAATTCTTACACTAATGATTTAATTAGTGTAATGAAACACATAATCTGGGTTTCAATATATATATATATATATATATATATATATATATATATATATATATATATATATATATATATGGGTACGCCAACTCCACATTGCATCACACCAACCCATCTCAGATCGAAAAATTAAAGTTATTTTCTTATTTCTTATGCCAAGATAAGTCCAAATTTAAATTTTCAACCATTTCTGATGTAAATAGCGTTTGTGAGAACAATTATCGATTTTTCGCGATTTTCAAGCATTTTACAGCATCTTTTTATAATTATCCATTATTTCGATATTTTTTAATGAAAAAATATGTTTAAACTACTATTTTTATAGGAAATTTTCCGCAGAATTCGAATCTGTTAATGAAAATATTGAATTTTTCTTCTTAATATGACAAAAATTGAAATTTATGATTTTTATTACTTTATTTTCAAAAATTAATTTTAGTATTACAGTACAATTAAAAAGTTAGTTTCTTATGCTTAAAGTACGTGAAAATAAGTGTACATTACGGTACAGGAAAATTTTTTTTGGGAAATAGTGTTTAAAAGAGTTAAACGCAAGAAATACAATAAAATCTCTTTTCTAAATGTGTTTTATCATTTTTAAATAACCTGTTAGTATTTTCTACTACTTTTAGACTGTTTGGATGACTTCGGTGGTGTAAAACAGTTTTTAATAAAATGTGCGTCCTGAACTTTTTTGGGAAATACGTTTTACATGAGTTAAAATTTTAAAAAATCGTGAAAAATTAATCGATTTTTATCGTTATATCGGAAGAAAATACCTCTCTTCATGATACTGTACGAAATTGAAAGAAATACTCATTACGCCATAGAAAAAGTAAAAAAATGTTGGAGAATAGGGGTCTATGAACGTATTAAACATTTAAATTATACATGGCTATGTTCAGAATCTGGCGCGTGATCGCAAGATAATTTCAAATATAGGGGCCCTGAGCAGTGTTTCTAACTGCAGGAATGTGTACTGTGTGTGTCTCACTAATCTTAATCAAACCGAAGGAGACGTGAATGGAGGGGCGTTCCCGTAGTTAGAAACACTGGCCCTGAGCCCTGAGTGCTGTACTTGCCACTCTGCTGACAAAGAACATTTCCATGCCACAAGGAGGTTAAGCTTTAATAATAATTTCAAAATAAGTTCTGAGTAAAACATGATGTTTTAAAACATGATGTTCAAATTGTTCATATTTTTCAAAATAAAATTGTTAATTATATAAAGGAAAATATTCCAAACGTGCAAAAAATTAACTATTTCAGCGATGGATGTCCAGGACAATACAAAAATTGTTATAACTTATTACATCTCTGTAGACATACAAAATTGTATAGTATTGATGCTACCTGGACATTTTTTGCTACCTCTCATGGGAAAACGGAGAACGATGGAGTGGGTGCAACTGTTAAGAGAGAGGCAACAAAAGAAAGCTTGCGTAGACGTCGTCAAAATCAAATCACAGATATTGACAAATTATTAGAATTTTGTAAAGCACATATTAAAAACATCCATTGTGAAATTATTAGAAAAGCTGAAGTCGATGAATATCGGAATCGAAACAAAACTGAAAAAGTATTTACAATTCCGGGTACTCGCAATTTGCATGAATTTGTTCCTTACTCTGAGCATATTATTCAATGTAAAACAATAAGTACTCAAGAACACTGTTCTTTGGTGTTTGATTTAATTAATAACAAGAAAATGAAATAAGAAAATAAAAGATTAATTTTAATAATTTTATAAATAACAATGTTTTATTATTCAACTAAAAATTGTAATAAATGAAAACTTTTATCAAAAAGTTTTTAAGTGCCTATTTATAAATTTGTTTGTACTATTTATAATTTAATCTGCTTTAACAATAATAATCGATTAATTATTCACGATTTTTTAAAATTTTAACTCATGTAAAACGTATTTCCCAAAAAAGTTCAGGACGCACATTTTATTAAAAACTGTTTTACACCACCGAAGTCATCCAAACAGTCTAAAAGTAGTAGAAAATACTAACAGGTTATTTAAAAATGATAAAACACATTTAGAAAAGAGATTTTATTGTATTTCTTGCGTTTAACTCTTTTAAACACTATTTCCCCAAAAAAATTTTTCCTGTACCGTAATGTACACTTATTTTCACGTACTTTAAGCATAAGAAACTAACTTTTTAATTGTACTGTAATACTAAAATTAATTTTTGAAAATAAAGTAATAAAAATCATAAATTTCAATTTTTGTCATATTAAGAAAAAAAATTCAATATTTTCATTAACAGATTCGAATTCTGCGGAAAATTTCCTATAAAAATAGTAGTTTAAACATATTTTTTCATTAAAAAATATCGAAATAATGGATAATTATAAAAAGATGCTGTAAAATGCTTGAAAATCGCGAAAAATCGATAATTGTTCTCACAAACGCTATTTACATCAGAAATGGTTGAAAATTTAAATTTGGGCTTATCTTGGCATAAGAAATAAGAAAATAACTTTAATTTTTCGATCTGAGATGGGTTGGTGTGATGCAATGTGGAGTTGGCGTGGAATTACCCATATATATAAACAATCCCTTCACGGCATTTATTAAGATTTTATTTACATTTCTTTTATTCATAACTTCCCATAACTTTGACTGGCACAGTATCATACGCCTTTACTATATGAAGGAAGACCATTAGAATTTCTCTTCTTGTTTGCCCGCCCCAAAATCACTTTGTTCTTCTTCGTACTTCTTGTATCCATCTTCTATTAAGTCTCTTAATATTCTTCAGTATACCTTACTGAACGTGTTTGTCACTGCTATCCCTCTATAATTTTCACAAAGTCTTTCCTTTCTTTCTTATATATTGGTGTTATATAAGCCATTTTCCTGTACACTGGTACATACCTTTTATTTATACACCTATTCATTAACTTCGTCATCATCCTCACTAGCTTTGGAGCTCCATTCTTTATCAGTTCGCTTGGGATTTTTCCTGGACCTTACCGCCTTTCATTTTTTTATACATCTCTTAATTCTCTCTTTGGATACTGAAGTATCCCTGGCCGGGGATATCTTTTCCCATTGTGTAATACCAAGAAAATATGATCTTACTTCATTTAATAATTTTCTAAAGTACACTTCCCATTTGCTTACAGATATACTTTGTATGTGGACTTTTTCCATTTGGGGAGATTTTACCTCTTTTATGAACTTCCAAATCTCACTTCTTTTTGTACCACCTATGTACATTTCTACTTCTTGGCATTTACGCTCCCACAATTGTTTTCTTTTATCATGTTTCTAACGCTATTTCATTGGATTTTATATTATCCCTTGTTTCTACTTTCTTGGTACTCAACCAATTTTCATACAGTCTCTTCTTCTCCTCTATTTCCCGCTCCAGGTTGTCACCGATCTACCTCTGAGTTCCTATGTACTTAAGAAAGGTCAGATGACTCGAGTAATGCATAACTTCTTTAATGTTACTCGACTCGGTTAGACTTTTGGCTGAAAAAGTTCAATAACATTATTAAAATTCTTTCTAATATATATATATATATATATATATATATATATATATATATATATATTGTGACGTACCTGATTGTCGGTACTTTCCACTGCAAATCTAAAGGTTATGAAGGACGGGTGTCTTGCTCGTGAATGGGTTTTCTGAGGGACTCGATAATACATTGGTAAATCAAAATAGTAAATTAGTATAAACACAAATACAATTTATTCATGAATCAACGTCTAATACACCTGATTACATACATAAAACCTCGATGTCTTGGTACCAAGATTCTATCAACCATGTAATCTTATCATACCTTGGGGCCCCATTAATAATTCGACTGTTGTGGCTGCTCACCCACGGCGACGGCGACCGTTGACCTTCACCGCGGCTCGGCGTCCCCGGGCGGTCGATGACGCAGACACGTGCCTCGCTGGTCTGCAGAGGCGGCGACGAGAATCCCTCGGCCGCAACCTCGGATGTTTCCGCATTCGCTCCCACACGCGCAATCACAGCATCTCGTAGTTGTCCATTGCGTTCACACCATGCACTCGAATTATATTACTGCGCCCCTCCTCGGTTCTGTTCGGCTTCCCTCTCGCAATCGCTAGGCACGTGATTACACTTCGTACCGGCGTTCATTACACTATGCACTGTTCTATAAATTACCGGCTTCTGATCAGCGATTATATAACTCTAACACTGTTGAACGTTCTTCGTCTTTTGTAATGTCCTGCTTTGCTTACAGCTAACCGTCTTTTTCCGGCCACTTTCTTCTACTCGCTCTCAGCAACTGTCCTCTACGGCCGTCTCCACTCGGCGTCTCCTCGCAACTCTCGCCAACCGTCGCCTCGACTCCTAACGGCCGAAATCCCCCCCTCTCTCGCTAGGCCCCGGCGAAGGTAACGTCCACTCTTCCCCCTACCGTTTGTCCTCGCACCTGCCGCTATGCCGCGCAGTTCAAAATGAATAGTAATTATACTCCTGTACTTCTTGTCTTTAATTACGTATGGAAACGCTTCCGCGTTTCAATATATATATATATATATATATATATATATATATATATATATATATATATATATATATATATATATATCACATTGACACACAACAGTAATACGTTCCCCGCAGTGTGAAATTATACCCCTTTTCACTTTGCATAACAAAAAGAAAGAATATCAATTAACACACGCTCTGAAAACATAAACTCTCAAAAAATGTTTATACTATAATTAATTCAATGAGATTTATCTGAATCGTCATCGTGAATTTCCCAAATCAATGTTTAAAGTTGGCAGTTTACGTATAAACATCTCTCAAGTAAATTATTTGCTTTATCATCACAAATCGGATTCATGACTCAAGAACTTTCTCATCGAACCAAAATCAAATGAAAATTATTGATTCCTGTCTTTGCAATCGAATAAAACATAACACATTGAATTATTCTGAACTAGATGTGGTCCTTTCATTGAATTGCACTCCACACATAATAACAGGTAAAAATATTATACAACTTTAAATTTCGTAAAGACATCAGTATTAGATTTCGGACTGAATTCGGAATTGCAAAATTCACTTCAGAGAGATAATAAATTCAGATTACTTAGTCTAAATAAACCTGGAAATCATCTATTAAATTTCGAAGAATAACTGTTTTGTATGTAAATTTCTTTGACAGCCATGAATCAAGCTTAAATGAAAATCGGAACGACTCACAACACTTGTTCTTCGAAGATACCGCTGACCTTTGCAGACGTCGACAGTTCCACAGTTCAGGGTTGCGACTTGGCTGCACGAGGGGTTCGTAGGGCGAAGCTGGCACATATTTTTGCTGTCGAACACCGCGTTCGTACAGATGCGTTGACATATTTCCAATCTTCTTATTCTCGCCTTGAATTCTTCACTCCTTTCGGGGTTGACTCGCCAAGAATGTAGCCTTTTAAACATTTTAATAGCAAATATTAAAGAACTGTTTTCAAAATTTTAAATATTTGACTCGAGTCAGATCAACAAGGATTTCTTTAATTCGAAAAAAAATATGCATGGTTTAGGCGCTAGAAGTGTTTACAGACACCAGACGGACGGACAGATGGACTTTTGGAAAAAAACTTTTTCGGTATCAGGAGACTCCAAAACGTGTATTTCTGTTGAAATCTCGAAACCAATTTTCTACATCATTGCATAACTTTCCCTATTCTACGTATATTACTCTGTATATACGTACGTACACGAGAAAGTAAAAATCACTAAAATATTATCATTCTTTCAGTTTATTCGTAATATGACTCTAAACATTCCTTTTGCTGGGTTGCCTATTAAACATGGTTTAATATACAGAAATGACATCTAACTCGTAACTGAAGCAAATATAAAAGATGAATCTAGAGCGCTTGAATGCGCTTTCATAGATCATGTACCTACTGTGTACGAGTTGCGGCAAAAATGAAATTCAGAAAGCCATAAAGAATTGCAAATATTTAAACGAAAAAAATCAAATAAGACAGGAGTGATGATGTATCATAACGTATTTGATCCACTTAATGATTTAAATTCAAAATAGTTTAGTTATTACTTTCTCGTATACGTATACGGAGTAATAAACGTAGAATAATGTTTTGTAATGCTACGCGAAAAAACGGAAAATTTCCGGCGGAAAAAATTCATTGCCGGGTCCCGATAACGAAAAAGTGGACAAGTTCAGTTGCAAAATTAAGAAAATCCTTTAACACATGGTGTAGTCAGAAACCCTGTCTTGTGAATCCTATATCCAAAAATTGATTGACGGCAAAACTGTCTGGTGTATGTAAATAACACTAGCATCTAAACTATTGTAACGTCGTGGGTAGGAATATACGCCACAAAGAACACAGACTCGAGTGAGTATATATAAGTTTATTTACGTAAGTTTACATATATACAAAATCTCACTCTGAAGGCAGTTTGTTAGAGCTACCACTGCACCCCCCTCTCTCTACATGCGCCTTGCGGCGGCGCCTGCGACAGGCCAGCTAGGTCGCCTCGCGATTTGGCATCTGGTGTGCCCCGGCAGATCGATAATCTGCCTTAAAGGAACTTGCCTTCGAGGAACACTTCGCCTGGTCCTAACACATTTCGCAGTTAAGTAGAGAGTGCCTTATGCACGTTGCAAGGGAATTGGGGGGTAATGGCAACCGAAGATGACAGAATAGTAACGTTGCGCAACATTATATTAAATAGCAGTCCGTATGGTGAGGAATTCGTTAAGGCGTTGTACAAGGCTACGAAAAAACAAAAGAAAGAAAGCGAAAAATTAGAACGTGAAGAAACTAAAGAAAAATATAGACTAGTTCGCGAGTACTAGAGAAACTCCGTATAGCGAGTCAAACGCCGACGGGAAGCCAAGTGAAGCGAAGGGGCAAACACACGTGCGGTTGAATCACGTTATGGACCGATTTAAGGGAGATAACGATGACATCACCACTTACTTAAGAGTGTTTGAGCGACAAGCGAAACTGTTAGGTGAGCCTGAGAAAAATTGGGTTGTCAATCTTATAGGGCTTCTTCCCATCAAATCAATTCATGGCTTACATTAGAAGACGGGAAAGCACCGGGATCGACTATGCAGACGTCTAATTTGTTAGAAATGTACAAATTTAATACTGAAAAGTTTAGGCAGTTATTTGTAAGGCACATGAAGTCTGCGACCACTACGTGCAGTGTGTATGCACGCAAATTACACAACGATTGTAAGGAATGGGTTGCGAGGATCAGCATATCAACTTTCGAGGCTTAAAACGGCGGCGATGGTGTAATGGTTAGCGTATCCGACTATTATACCCAAGTTGGCGGGTTCAAACCCGTTGGATTTTAAAGGGCGAAAAAATCCTTCGTCCGCCTTCCTTCGGAGGGGAAGAAAACGACGTCTGTCCCATGTTAGTAGATTTAATTCCATGTAAAAGATCGTCAAGCCTAAATGACGCCTCTGAGCTAAATTCAAATCGCCTGTTTCGTCCCCAAGAAATACCGTCTTTCTCCGCTTGTTGCTGAAAGGAGCGTAGCGAAATTTGCGTTTCCAGACGGAAGAGCGGGATTGATGGCCCGTCTCTTGCTCCATAAAATAAGGCACCAATTCAATTCGAGCGATTGCTAAATCTGTTAGTGACCAAATGAAACGGCGAGATCCTGCTGAAATGAAGGAACTTCATCATTGAGTGGGGAGATGTCGCAATGCCACTTAAATTCGCGAAGAAACTCAACTATGAAAACAATAGGTTAGAATGGAAACGTTTCTCGAAACTTATTCAGAAAAAGGTCGGAGGCAGAAGCAGGTATCAGTCGCCGGGAAACCCTCATACAAAGGCCGTGACGTCAGGGAAGAACTCAGAGTGAGGAAAGTTTCAGTTTTGTGTGCCAAAGCATCTCGCATGTGACTGCCCGAGTAAGCGGGAGGCAGAGAAGGGCGAAAAGGTAGGCCACGTCGCTGAGAAAGCAGCGACGGTGCGTTTTCAGCCATTTATGTGTCACGGAGTCGACAATAATAGACAGGCGAGGATAGTGCGTGATTCTGGCGCGAGTTTCGAAGTAGTAAATGCACGGTTCATAGAAGACTCGGATTTAACAGGGGAAAGCGTTTGGGTATTTCAACCCTTGGATTCAAAACCGAGGAATATATCCGTGGCGCAGATTAGACTGCAAGGTCCATTCGGGAGTGACACCACTCGAGCGGCAGAAGTGAGTCGCAACTGTGATTTCGGCTACTATTTGCTCAGCAACCGCACAGTTCGAGAAGGCTTCATTGAGCCCCAAATTGTGAGCGCTGTTGTCTCGCGAGCAAAGGCAGCGACAGACGCCGAGGCAGGCGCGGCCAAGCACACGGCGGAGGAGGCGGAGGAAGCGTCAGAGACCGGATTTTTCGAGAATAGGGACGCGGAGGTCGGGGAGGTAAAGCCCCCCCCCCCCCTTGCTACGGCTGAGAGACAGGTAGAAGTAGGCGACGCCGAGAATGAAAATTCTATGCCGATAGATGCTCCTGTAAGAAAATTAATCCAAATCTCGACAGATGACTTTATCCCCCTGCAAACCAAGGACAGTACGCTCGCGGAAATGTATAAAGAATGCGAGAATCGAGTACCCGAGACGGGGAAAGAAATGTACTTACTACGTAATCGATTATTGCTTCGCACCCGAGTTAGTAAGAAAGGCGAGCGGTATGACATAGTTGTTGTTCCGTCTGTGTTTAGAAGGTACTAAAAGTGGGCCACGAGACCGCACGTAGGTGCCACTAAAAGTAAGAATATTTTGGCGAAGTATTTTCATTGCCCAACATGTTTCCAGGAAATGGAAACGTACGTCAGGTCATGTGACGTATGCCAGAAGGTAGGCAGATCGGGAGACAAAAAGAAGGCACCGTTAGTGATGGTACCACCTGTAGGGGAGATATTTTCGAGAATAAATATCGATGCATGCGGACCGTTTCAGGAAAGCGAATCAGGTAAGAAATTCATCCTTACTGTGATATATGGCTTCTAGATATCCAGAGGCGATTTCCATAAAGGATTTGCGATCGACGACTGTGATCAGCGCGCTCTTAGAGCTATTTATCAGGATAGGTATCCCGAAGGAACTACAGACAGATTAGGGCACCTGCTTCACGAGCGTTCTGACCACGGAATTCGCGCACAATTTCGGATCCGTCTGAAAACTTTTCCGTACTACCCACAATCTAATGCGATGGAAAGAATGCACCAAACAATTTTATTACTCGTTACCGTTTACCTTACGTTTTATTTTTATTTTTATTTTTATTTTTATTTTTATTTTTATTTTATTTATTTATTTTTTTGTTAGTTTGAAGGCTTGGCATCTAAGGCCTTTAGCCTTTTTACTGATTGATGTTATGATTAATCATATATTAAGTCTAAATTTTGAAGAAAGATTGGCTTCTTTCAAGAACTGTATTGTTTTGTCAGTTGCTGTCTTGTCGGTGCCGAGATCTATCTTCATGTTGCCTCTCATGCCGCATCTGTGTCTAAGTCTTGAGAGATCTACGCAGTCTGTCAGAATATGTTTCACTGTCAGTAGTCTTCCGCAGCTGCAGATGGGTTGTTCTTCATTTCTTAACATGTATGAAGAAGTCATTCTTGCATGGCCTATTCTTAGTCGGGTTATGCACACTTGTTCTCGTCGAGGGTAGCTGACATTTGGTGACTATTTACTGATATTTTGTTTAATGGGGTGTAGATTCGTGTGAAGACTGTTCCACGTGGTCTGCCATTCTGTGAGGATGTACTTCGAGACAGCATTTCTTGCATCCTGAGGTCGTATTTCATATCCATTTCTGATTGGATGTTCCCGGCATTTCGTGCTGCAGAATCGGCTTCTTCATTGCCTAGGATACCCACGTGTCCAGGGCACCAGATAAACGTAACTGATGCTCCTCGCTGTTCTAATTTATGGCATGCTATGAGAATCATAGTAGCAGGATCTACAGTTTGGCGCCTGTCTATTGCAGTGAGAAGACTTAGAGAGTCTGTGCAGATGACGAACCTTCCTGAATCGAGAGTTTCACAGTGTCGCAAAGACTGCAATACTGCATATAATTCGGCAGTGTACACACTTGCTTCAGGTGGAAGCGCCCAAGCCCTCGACAAGTTCTCAGTTTCAAATGCGCTTCCAACCTGATGTTTTGTTTTTGAACCATCTGTGTAGATTATGATGTGATTTGCCATGCATTCTTCGAGAACTGATTGAAATCTAACTTTTAAATCTATGGGAAGGCATTCTGTTTTCTTTACACTGGTAGTATCGAGTCTTACTTCTGGCATTTTCAACATCCAAACTGGAATTTCATATGGTTCGTATTTCAAGACTGGTGGTAGGACGATGTTGTAGCATTTTTCTATCTCGATTGCGCGGATGTTGGCTGGACGAGTAGCTGAAGGTCTTCGATCGTAAATATTTACTAGCTTAGGTCGAGTCATCAATGAGTGGTTTAAATGTTTCGGTAGAGACAGCAATTTTGATCTATAGTTGAGTAGCATTGTTTGTCGTCTGTGATGTAGCGACATGGTGCTGGTTTCACAGTAGAGGCTTGAGGAAGGACTAGTGCGGAACGCGCCAGATGCATATCTGAGGCCTGCATTGTGAACGGGGTCTAGTTTTCTTAAACTTGATTTTCTGGCTGAGGAGTACACTGCACATCCATAATTTATTTTGGACATCACCATGGATTTGTACAGGCGGAGTAAAATGTCTCTATCTGCTCCCCAATTTATATGGGAAATGCATCTTATTACATTCAGAGCTGTTTTGCATCTACGCAAGGTGTATTCTATATGCTGTTTCCATGTTAAATGCCTATCAAAAATCAAACCAAGGAATTTTGCCGTTTCATTGTATGCCAGTTGAACCCCATTCAGCGTCAGCTCTGGATCTCTGTAACTTTTTCTTTTCCTACTGAAGTGAACGCATTTCGTTTTGGCTGCTGTAAATGAGAAACCAATGTTTTTTGCGTTCTGTACTAATTTATTGATGGCATTTTGCATTTTGAATTTGACCATTCCCAGTGATTTGGCTGAGTAAAATATAGCAATGTCATCTACATACATGCATTTTCCTATTGACGCTTCTATGCCGTCAAACATCCTGTCAATCGCTATGATAAAGAGCGTGCCACTCAATGGAGAGCCTTGCGGTACACCGTTCTCTAGTACGTAGCTTTCTGAGATAGACTGCCCAACGCGAACTTTGAAAGATCTGGTACTAAGGAAGCTGGATATAAATTTTGGTAGATATCCTCTTATTTGCCAGTTATATAGTTGTCTCAGAATGTTATGTCGCCAGGTCTTATCGAAAGCTTTTTCCAGGTCAAAGAATACGGTAACCATATGTTTTCTTTTGATGAAGGTATTCTGAATTGCATTTTCTAGATGTATTAGCTGATCGATTGTAGAGTGATGTTGTCTGTATCCGCACTGGTGTATGTTTAGGAGGTTGTTTCTTTCGAGACACCATGTTAGCCGGGTGTTGACCATTTTTTCCAAGATTTTTCCTAGACAGCATGTCAGCGATACCGGGCGATAGTTTTCAGGATTTAATGGATCCTTGCCTGCCTTTAAAATCGGGATTACTATCACTTCTTTCCAGACTTTGGGGTAATTGCTTTGTGTCCAAATGTTATTGTATATATTTAGCAGAGTGGACAGTATTTTCTTCGGTAATCGACGTAGTATGCTGTAAGGGATATTGTCTGATCCTGCTGCGGTGTCTCCAGCTGCATTTATGGCGTCTTGCAATTCTCTCCATGTGAAAAGAGCGTTATATGGCTTATCTATATTGGTTGTAAAGTCAAGTACTTGTTCTTCTTCTTCTTTCTTTTTGTCGAGAAAGTCTTTAGGATAGCTATTTGTGCCACTGGCTTTGGAGTATTGGGTTGCTAATGCATTGGCTATTTCGTCAGGGTTGCATATTAGTTGTCCTTCGTGTTCAATGCATGTTATTGGACTGAAAACATTTTTCCCAGCTATTGACCTGATTTTCTGCCATATTTCCGTGACTTTGGTCGTCCGAGTTATGGTGGTTACGTACTTTTCCCAGCTTGATCGTTTTGCTCGATGTTAGTATTTTTCTGCGAGCGAGCGCACGCAGACGCTTGAAAGCAATAAGATTGTCTTGGGTTGGTGCACGTCTATATCTATTGAGGGCTTTTCTTTTCTCCCTTATTGCTTCTTTGGTCTCCGTATTCCACCATGGTACTGGAATCCTAGATGAGCGGCCACTGGTCTGTGGAATGTATTGTACAGCGGAAGATATGACAGTGTTGGTAAAGTCGGTAACGTCTTCCTCGGAGTTTCCACTGACATTTATTGGTGGTATATGTCTGGTGAAGCTGGACCAGTCTGCGCGGTTGGTACACCAACGTTTTGGTAAGTGAACTGTGTTCTTTGGCATGTTTGATGATATCAACAGAGGAAAGTGATCGCTCTGATGAAGATCTGGCAGTGGTTTCCACGTCAGCCGAGTTGCAAGATTTGGACTACATATTGAGAGATCTATGGCTGAGAATGATCCATTTCTAGCATTAAATGAGTGCTTGCTCCTGCGTTTAAAAGTACGTAGTCGTTGTTAAGTAGCAGGTCATCGATTCTGCGACCGGAGTCATTTGTCCTAGAACAGCCCCATGTGGTACTGTGAGCATTGAAGTCGCCTAAAATTAGAAATGGAGTCTGTAGTTGATCGATCAGGTCTTGTAGATCTTCATTTCGCCATGAGGCATCGGGTAAGTATATGCAACATACCGTCATCTTCAATGGCTTGTACAGGGTAACAGCTACTGCTTGTAGAGGTGTGTTGAGATCAAGACGACTAGCAGGATGAGTATTGCTGATCAATATGGCAACACCACCTCTAGCTCGTCTATCAGGTTCTACGTCACTGCGAAAGGTTTTATAGCCTCTAAAATTGAAACGGTCTTCTGGTTTAAAATGAGTTTCTTGTAAGCACACACACATTGGTGTGTGATTGGCCAGTAGCAATTTCAGCTCACAGTAATGCGAGATACAGCCGTTGATATTCCATTGAATTATATTTTCCATGGTTGGAATGGGGTTTTTCTGCTGTAGAATGCGTAGATCTTGCTTATTTTCTTGGTTTTCCTTTTGGCCATCCTTTCTTCTTTCTCTTCTTACGCGGGGTTTTGCATAGATCGATGGATTGGTAATCATTATGTTCAGCACTTACCATCGAACTTGTCTCAGAGCCAGTGGTCGTGTCTTGATCATTGGTCATTGATTTCATTTTTTGTTTGAGGAAGTTGTCCTCGGTGTGCTTAGGAGAACGAGGCGATCGACTTCGATAGCCTGTTGTCAACACTTCTTTGCTGGGTATGTCTGCAGGCGCAGCTACTGGATTTCTGTCTGCCTCATTTGGTGGGGGTCTTGAAGATTCTTTTTCATTTACCTTTTCACTTTGAGTGTTTGTGGTTAAGTCTTCTGTGTTGATTTTGTTATTGTGAATTTCGTTGAAGTACTTTTCTATGCATCGGGTTATTGCAGGCATTAGTTCTTTCACTACTAAAGAAGGTAAATTTGTGTTTTTAGTAACTGCTTCCACGTATGTAATATTTCCTTTATTTTCGGGACACACAAGTTTTTTTGCTTCAGGATAGCTGATCTTCTGTCTGGCTTTAACTTGTTGTATTGCTGCCTCCTGCTTATATACAGGGCAGTCTCTCGACCTCGATGAATGTTGTCCACTGCAATTAATGCATTTGATAGGATCTAGGCATGGATCATCACTATGAAATGGCTTACCACAATGGCATACTTTGATTCTCGCACATCTAGATGCTGGGTGTCCAAATCGTAAACATTGGAAACACTGCATTGGTTGAGGAATGAACATTCGTACGGTTAGACGATGAATGCCTGCTTTAATCTTCTCTGGTAACGTACAACGCTTGAACGTCAGGACATGGGACGCAGAAGGAATTATCTGCCCATCCCGCCTCATTGTTAGCCTACGAAGGCAATGACTCCTTGAGAAGCTAGTTGTTGAACTATTTCCTCTTCACTGCAGTTTAGTAAGTCACTACAAACTACAACACCTTTGCAGGTATTCAGTGTGCCGTGAGCACTTACTTCAACATCTATAGTGCCTATTTTCTTCAATTCTAGTAACTTTTTACCTTGATTGTCATTAACTGTTTCTACCAAGAGTCCAGATGAAGTTTTCTGTATATCTTTTACGGCAGATCCAGCGCAGGTGCTAATACTCCTCTCTATTATAAACGGGCTCACTTTATCAAAATTTCCTTCAGTTCTTTTTACTGTAAGGTACTTTAGTACCGCTGCGGTGTTCTTGAACAGGTCATCATAGTTTGTTGATTTTCCAACTTTCATTCTTTTAGCATTAAACTCCGGACTTTTTTCTGGACGAGGGTTTTTAAGGGTTCCCTCAACCCTAGGTTCGCAGACTTCCATACGAGTCCCGCGAAGCTTGCTATCACTCGTAGCACTATCTGCCAGCGGTGCCGAGTGATCCGCACCCCTGGCATTGCAGTCGCTGGGTGACGACGCCCGGTGGCCTGCTTGCGCACCACCGACCGCCGGTACTGGGGCTCCGATCCCCTGCACCGTAACTGTTGATCCTGACAGATCCTCCATCTTGGGTTTTTTCTTCAGGGTCACCTTCCCCTAGCGTTTTTGAGCTACCGCCAGCTTAAGGAAACGGAAGGAACAAGGGGGGACAGAGAAGACAGAGTTAGAATAGAAGGGTAGAATGGAAACGACTCCCTAGCCCTCGCACCCTAATATCGTCGGGGCGGAAACACAAGAGTTGGCCGATACAAGATTGGCCTACAGGACAGAAAACAGATGTGTGCCACAAGTAAGTGGAAGCAATGACACACAGAGTTAGTGGGAATGACGGGATGTTTAGGGGAGTGACAGCGGACAGCTGCTCCGATTAGTCGCCTTCTACGACAGGGGGAGGTCCCGTGGTGCTATTCTACTAAAATCCCCGACACCACACGGGGATATTTTTATTTTTATTTTTATTTTTATTTTTATTTTTATTTTTATTTTTATTATATTAACTACGGAGCATATAAAGGTACGTTGGGTATGAAGAACAATGTCACATTAAGTTTGGGAAAAAATTTTACAACTTTACAAAAGTACATATTCCTAAAGAGATTGAAAGAATTTTAACTTTTGGATCGAATTTTAGTTTTTTCCATTAACAGAAAATTAAAAGCAACCGACCGTTCTTCAATATATTAAAGAATTCGAAAATTCTTGGGTCGATTCTTGACACCATTCGAAATCAGATGCGTTTCACTCTTTCTAATATTCTTAACGAATTTTTGAGTAATCGGCTTAAACATAATAACAAAGAGCGACAAATCATCAGAGATTGTCAAGCTACACAGGACTTCCTACGAAGACATAAATACCTTATTATACAATGTGATAAAGGAGGGGCTGTTGCGGCCATCAGTAAAGCCAGGTATAATGACAAACTTAGCCAAGTTTTCGATCAAGATTCCAAGTATGAGATTCTTAAGAAATATAACTCTGATTCTGTTCTACGTGATACTCAGGAAATTGTTAAACTGTGGAAGAACCATAAAAATATTGAAAACAACACATAATACGAAATATACCCTTCCTCCCCGAATTGTTGCTTAGCTTATGGCTTTGTGAAGGCACACAAAGTTAATTTTCCCATGAGTCCTGTTATTAGTTCTGTTACTTCCCTTTTTTACAAGTCAAGTAAATTCTTAAATCAGATATTAAAACCTTTACTACTTCAAGATTATGAATATGTTGTGAAAACTAGTTTTCGGTTTGTTGAAGATCTCGTTCAAATTAATATCGAACCCCATGATCAGATGATATCATTAGACGTTAAATCCATGTTTCCATCACTTCCTAGAGAACTTATTATCCAGGAACTCGAAGATTTGTTAGAGAAAAGCCTACGAAAATGTCATATCCCTAATCAGGAAATAATTATCGCGGTAAAGTTTATACTAACTAATACGGTTTTTAAATTTGACAAAAAAATCTATAGACGAAAAGACGGCACCTCGATAGGAGGAGTTCTCAGTTGCTTGATTTTTGAGCTTGTCATGCGCAGAGTAGAAACCTGAGTAGAAGTAAATTGTTTATTTACGATGTTTAATCAATTTCATCCGAATTTGGAATTTACGATTGAAAAATAACAGAACAAACAGCTTAATTTTCTGGATGTAACAGTGTATTAAAAACAATGATTCGCTAATAACCAAATGGTTTAGGAAAGAAGCCTATGCTGCCCAGGTTCTTAATTTTACGTCCCTACCCCCCAGAAAAACCCAAACTGGAATAGTGTATAATCTCATTGACAGGGATATCAAATTATCTGACAAGACGTTCCATCAGGAAAATTTACAAATTGTTAAAGCAATACTTACTCGGAACAATTATCCTGACAAGTTTATTCAAAAATGTATGAAAAGGAGAAACAAGCTTTTAGAAATACAATCACATAATCCAAACAAATCCAAGGAAGAAAGTGGTAAACTATCTGTAGTGATACCATTTGTACCGGCAATCAATAGTAAACTTCACCGGATTCTAAATGGGAAATATGGCTGCTCGGTTATAACTAAGGCGATAAATATGAAAAAAATTATCACGAATATTAAAGAACATGTGCCATCTTTAGATAGACTTAATGTAGTGTACTCTATTAAGTGTAACAATTGACCAAAAGTGTATATAGGTCAGAGCAGCAGGAAGCTTTCTGTGCGAATGAAGGAACACAATAGGAATGTGAATGAGTCTACTTGGAGACAAAATTCGGTTTCTAAACATCGAATCGATTTTAACCATTCTTTTGATTTCCTAAATCCAACAATTCTTGATGTGGAAACACGGAGGTATTCGCGTCTGGTATCTGAAACCTTACAAATTAAAACCCATGACTATCAATTCTGTCTTTAAAAGCAATTTTACCAAAATCTACACAGTGCATTCAAAAAGTTCCGGGACTATTTTTTAAAACAGAGAAAAAACGAGATAATCAAAAGATATTTATTAGTTTTCTACATATAGGCCTTCTCTTTCCACACAAATTTTTGAACGTTCGTAGAGTTGCCGGAAGGCGCGTTGAAACTGCTCAGCCGGTATGGAGTTCATAATACGCGTCACATTTCGTTGAATGTCTGGAACATCGTCAAAACGGTCTCCTTTCATAGCGTTCTGTAGCTTGGGAAACAGGAAAAAGTCTGCCGGGGCGAGGTCCGGAGAATAGGGAAGATGGGTGATGACAGTCACCTTCCGGTTGGCTAGAAACTGCGCTACCAAAATCGCGGTGTGTGCGGGCGCATTGTCATGAAGCAAGAACCATTCTCCGGATTTGTACTGGTTGGGCCGCACGCGCCGTATCCGTTCCAATAATCGTTCAAGGACACTTTTGTAGAAGACCGCATTCACTTTTTGCCCTGGAGGCACAAATTCTCTATGGATAATGCCCTGAGAGTCAAAAAACGTGATCAACATGGTCTTGATTTTCGATTTCACCGCGCGAATTTTGGTCGGCCTCCCATCGCCGCGACCCCTCCACTCCATCGACTGTCGTTTGGTTGAAGGATCGTACTGAAAACACCATGATTCGTCACCTGTGATAATTTTATCCAAAAAATTTGGGTCCGAATCCGCAATTTCGATGAGAGTTTCCGATGCTTCCACTCGACGAATTTTTTGCTCTGGTGTTAAAAAATGAGGAACGAACTTCGCGCAGATCTTGCTCTTACCCAGTTTTTCGGTTAGAATGGTGTGAACACTTCCCTCGCTGATGTGTAACTCGGCGGCCAACATTTTAACAGTAGCACGTGGATTGGAGACAACAGCAACGCGCACTCGCTCGATGTTCGCATCAGTGGTGGAAGTGGAGGGACGCCCCTCTCGCGGATCGTCTGCCAGTGACTCCCGACCGGCCTTGAAACGCGCATACCACTCGAACACTTTACTACGACTAAGACATTCATTTCCATACGCGGCTTGTAACAATTCGAGGGTTTCACTTGGAGTTTTCTTCAATTTAAAACAAAATTTGATGGCGGCTCTCTGCTCCATAATTAAAATTGTGACGCGACAAAAAATCACAGCTTTACTCTATCAGCCAAAACTCGCTACTGAATCGAGATGGCAGTTTGAAATTTGAACAGTAGCTAGCCAGAAGTCGGCGGAAAGTAGTTCGCGCGTTGGAGAAGAGATAGCGCCACTTCCCGATTTTAGCGCGCGGTAGTCCCGGAACTTTTTAAATGCACTGTGTATGATGCTTTATTACACCGATGCAAGACTTGCACTGAAACTTAGGTTGTTTTTCTGATATTGCCAATCAACAATTTTCACATTTTGTTTCCTCTCCTTGTTGTCCTCCATTGTTTATCTTTAATCGACATAAACGAACCTTTATGGTTAGAAAAAAAATGTTTAATGTACTAAAGAAGATTTTTAATAATCTGACGTGTGTACTAATGTAGCCTACTGTAGTTTAACCTTTCAAACTGTATTATTTTCTTCCTTTTTTCTTTTTAGCCTGAGGATGGGGAAAATATGTCCCCGAAACTGTTGCGCAATCGAGAACATAGAGATGTAATAAAACTAAATTGAGAAGAGTTGTGTCTGTCTATAAATCATCTTGGGACTCCTTTTCTTCAATCTCAAATTTACAAGAGACAGGCTTATTTCTACCTTTGTAACAAAGAACAGTATTTCCTTCATTGTTTGTTTATTTCGGAATTTCTCAATAAGAAAGATTTTCTCGTGTTGATTCAATCTCTTGAAGATGATGATCATGATGAACTGGTTGCCTACGTCGACAGCAGACTCTTGTAGTATTCCAGCCTTCCTTTTTCTCTTTCGCTCCAGTCACCATCTCCGTATTTTAGATCGCCTTTCTAATTTACATAATTTTCCATCGTCTTGTAACACTTTTTTCCGTCTTACTGTTTTCCTTCTCTGAATTGGTATTTAACTACAAGCTTGTTCAAAACATATCATTATCTTAACCAAGACTATGTCTTTGACATCTTCGACACTTTGTGCCTCTTTAACACAATTATTTAAATCATCGCTTTATTTATGTTATATATTTTTGTTCTAATGATCTACAGTTTACCTCAACAAAATACTGTTAAATTACCTCTTTGTTACTCTGGCTTTTCCTATTTTACATAATATTTCTTCTTACAAGTCCTTCTTTTCTTGGTACTCTCACCCCGTAAAAAGTGGAACGATTTTGTATGGTTAATTTACTTATCTTTGAGGATGAAATATTTTCCCACTCCCCGACTGTAGATGTAGATTTTATTTCTTGATGGTATAGTTTATGAAATGAAGGGCTCAGTAGAACCAGGGTTTATCTGGCATTGATGATAAGTGATGAGTTATTGAGGGCTGTACTTGAATTTTTATAATATAAGCTACTTTTAAACACTGTAGACTTAAGCATATAAATCATTTCTGGATTTAAATAATATATTACATTAAAATAATAATATTTGAAGTTTTATTTAATGCTAATAACTAGTGAGGAAACATTCAAAACGTGACACTATTAGTACACTCTTTTCCAATAAAAACGAAAAATAGAGATCAAATTTAATACTATTCAACGCCGTTTTTAACTCAACGAATAGAGTAATATTTAATGTATTTTCACGCTTTCTGTGGAATACAATTCTAGGTAAAAACGACAGAACTCAATTTTTTCCGATTGGACATGCCCCCTGTTTGCTTCTCATGAAATTGAGGAACAAATGAATGAGGACATGCCCCCTGTTTGCCCCTCATGAAATTGAGGAACAAATGAAGAGGACATGAAATTGTGTTACACAATTTGACAAAAATGTGGGATATCCTCCTGTTCTACTGAGCCCTTCAGTTATTCCGCTCCCTCTGCCCCTTGCTCTGTTCCCCTCGCTGGCCCTCTCCGTCCGCGGCCGCGCGTGGGCTGGGGAAAGGGGGCCGGGCGCCTCTTGTCGCTTATTTACTCGGCTTCTTGCGCCTCACCGTGAGTCCTTGCAACTAATTCTCCCAATGGAATGCCACGCCTGGCGCTCGACACCGCGACAATTGCTCCGTTTCCTTACGCCGATGTCGTGCGCCAGCCGCCTGGTCGTCGCTCGCGTGCGTTGATACACAAGGTGTCCACTTAACGCCCCGGACTTTTACAGCCACGTTGGTCCCGATGCGAATTTAACGAGTTAGTTTTTCCTTTGGAGCAAATGGAATGATAGCGCTGTTCAGGAATGAGGGGTACTTCAAAGAGAATGTTTAGTTTACACCGATAAATATTATGTGACACAAAAATCAATCCAATCAACCAAATCTTTCTCAGTATCAGCTCTCATTTGTGCGCTAAAATTGTGTTTGATGAATTAATTACTTTCCATTTCATATTTGCGAAATGCATTTACTTTATATTAAAAGTGTGGAGACAGTTTTTCTAAACGTTTGTTAGTATTGTATCTCCAAAGATCTAAATTCATTTTTACAGAATAAAAATTAACATCCCACACAAAGTTTCCCCAACTCATGAAATTGTTCGCAGCTCAACTTCCACATCAGAACTGAGCAGAACACGATCGAGTCTGCGATTCTGGCGTGAAATTTTGAAAGCAGCCGCCCGAGTTCAGAAGTTCAGGCAAGCGCACCATGGGTTTAAGGAAATGAAGAGAAAATATTCAGAACTAAGTCGGTTATCAAGCGCAAAGTAGCGAAGTAGGAAACAGCGCATTAAAAAGTTACGGTATTGAATGAGTAATGGCATTTACTTCCCCTCGCAGCCGAGATGCGAGTCCAAAGCTTGTCCAAAGAGTGTTATCTGAGAAACAAAACAAAAATCGAATGATAAACCGTTCTGTCAAAAATATAACTTGCCGAATGTTTATAATGTCTGAATAAATAATGTATACAAAACCTTTGAAGATGTCAAGGTGAAATTAAGAATATCAAACATTTTACGAATTATGCAGTACGAATTGAAACCTTAAATTGATTTTAGTAATTTTTCAGTGACAAATATCTCGATTAAATAAGCGGATTTTAATATTATATTGTTTTCTTGTCTTTATTTCTTTCTCTGAAAAAAATCTAATGCTGGAAATTCTCTGTATATTTAAAAATCCTGCCTGACCTCATTTCCATTTAAAACAATATCTTGAGTAGGTACTCCATTGATTATTCCATTGAAATAGCATCTATTACGTGTATAATCCTCATTTAAAACGATAATGCCACGGAGGCCCGTTATAATACTTCTGGAAGTGATTTAGCGATTAATTAAGTACTGTGAATTAATTTATGTCATTACTTTCCAGGAATATGTAAGAATCATCGAAAGCACTGGAAGTATGTTGAGGGGTTTCTGAGAAGAAAAAATTAGGGCCGTGCATTTAAATTCTGTTATTCGAAGAAAGATTTTAAAAGCCTATAAAATGCTCATCAAATACATTGAATAGAAAATGAGAACAATTGATTGGAAAAGGAATATTATATACCTGATTTTGAGAAGGTTTTCTTATTGAGATTCGTAGTAATTACACACAGCGTGTTGGGTTTCAAGATGTGTCGGGTAGGGACGGACAATCTGGTGAGGTGCTGGGATGTAGCATGTACATTTGTGAGAGGGGTGAAAGGTGATGAACGGCTAAATCAAATAAGAGTCAGGAATGGGGAACAAGGTCCACAGAATTGCGGAAAGTCTATTTGGAATAAGAGAGAGACGGCGGGAAGCAAAAGAGTTAAAAGGCGACGGGCTTGTCGTAGTAGAGGACGGCTTAGGATGTGGACGTGAGTAGTATATATCAATAACGAACGGAAGATGTAGCGGAGCATTGGCGGGGTGCAATTGGTTATAATGTTCTCTGCCGTTAAGCCCTATCCCAGTTGTAGATTTAGTTCGAAATTTTGTTTTTCCCAACTACATCAGACAAAATCAATGTGTTCTGCTGTATCTTTGGCCTAGGTTTAGCGGCATAGGTCATATAGAGTTTTGCCAATTCTAAGGGTGTGTACTCCTAAGTTACCGTATTCTGTTAGAAATTGTGTTGTATGGTATTTTAGGTGGCCATTTTTTCGTGTCATCCAGAGCTGGATCTGTTTGATCAAACGTCGTGTCCATGTCGCGTTGGGCGTGTGGTCCCATTCTTTCGTAGTGCTCTGCGATTATATGAAAGATCGTTCCCAGGTCTCCTTTTTTGTTGTGCCTTCCTCTCTAGCTTCATGTAATGCCTTCCTTTACTGGGCCAGAATATGTATTGGCATAAGTCCTGCTAGAACCAATGCTGCTTCTGCGGAAATTGTTCTGTTGGCACATTCGTAGCGCCATTTTCCTTTGCGTCCTGATGAATTTTGTCTTATTATATTTGCTCTGTGCTGTATCTGCTCATCTAGCTGCAGCATAGAGTAATACACTGTGCATTACAGACCTCAGTATTATTCTCTTTCTCTGTCTGGGGCCTCCTATATTTGGCATCAGTCTGCTGAGTGCGCCAATTGTCCTTTCTGCCTTTTCAGTTACCATATTAAAGTGGTGTTCAAAAGTGAATCTCTCATCTATTACCACCTCTAGATAATTAACAGCCTTCACCGTTTACACTACAGTGCCTTGGATCATGAAAAGAATAGGTTTGGCTCGTTTCCCTGGCAAAAGAACGGCCTCCGTTTTGTGGTGTGCCAGGGTTAGCGAGTTTTGTCTCAGCCATGTGTTTACTACACGCAGGGTTGCATTTCCATTGAACGTGAGTTCTTCTGTCGTCTTTTTGGTGACTACGATTGCCAGATCATCTGAGAACGCGATGAGTGTCGTCCCTTCGGGTGTTGTTTGTCGGAGGAGTCCATCATTTAGTATGATCCGCAGGGTTGGTCCCAAAACTAAACCCTGTGGGACCCCTGCTGTCATTTCTAGTTCCTTGCCCTTTCCAACAGTAATTGCTCTTTGGGATAAGTATGCACCAATTATATTAAGAAGGTAACGTGCTGTACCTCTTTCCTCCAACTCCCTCATTATTGCAGACCAAGACCAAGGCCTTTGGCGTCAGCCTTCTTCGCTGTACTTAGAACACTATCGATAGCTCCATACGTCTATTTGTGCTATCTGAAGCCATACTGCCTGTCACTTTGGTTTCGTGTTCTATTAATTTCTTCTTTTAGTCTCCCTAATATCACGTGATCGAACAGTTTGTCCAGAGTATCAAGCAGGCATATGGGTCTATAGCTTTTGGGCCCAGGTTTACGTATTAGTAGTACTCTGACATTTTTCCAGGTACGTGGGAAGGTATCTCGCTTTAATAATGTTTCTAAGGTACGCTTTGTGTTCTCCAAGTCCACGTGAACCAGCATTTTTACTGCTTTCGGCGGTATTCCGTCTGGTCCTAGTGCTTTGCCTTCTTATTAATTTCATTGCGGCGTGTCGGAGCTCGCTTTGTCCTGCTGCTGCTGGTACTGCTTTGCTCCTGATGCTGCAACTGCCCCTGCTCCTGCTGATGCTGTTGAGCTGCTGTACTGCTGCTGCGCTGCTGCTGCACTGCTGTTGAGCTGCTGCTGAGCTGCTGCTGCGCTGCTGTACTGCTGCTGCACTGCTGCTGCGCTGCTGCTGCGCTGCTGCTGTGCTGCTGCTGAGCTGCTGCTGCTATTACTATTACTATAATTATAACTATATAAGTATATAACTAAATAACTATATAACAATATAACTATAACTGTATAACTATATAACTGTATAACTGTATGACTGTATAACTCTATAATTATATAACTATTTAACTATATAACTAAACGATATAATTATATAACTATATAACTAAACTATATTCCATAGGAACATTATTATAATACATTAGCTCATTTAGTCAAGTTGTGTACCACTAGCGCTCCTGACTTAAGTTCCTGACTACAGTTCCAGTGGATTGATTGATTGACTAGTATTTCTGTGCGCGATACATTCTATGATTATTATTCCCAGAAGTGAAGTGCGAAAATGTTTTTACTGTGGGAGGTGGGCGTGATTTTCCCCAGCCATATGGCTATATCTGACGCCGAATTACACGGCGGATTGTGGGGTTTTCCTCTCCCAGGAATCTTCCACCAACGGGGTATACCAGCTCCTGCCAGACAAGCTCGAAGCTCCCGACTGGTATCCAATGTGTGTGACATTGTATTGAGTGTAAGTGTGAGAGTATGCAAGTAAGGGGTGAGGGTATAACAAGGAAGAGCGAGCAAAGATCGCTCGCTATTCGTGACTCTTTTGTGAGGTATTCGGTACGGAGAGAAGTTCCAAAGAGAGTTAACAGCCCCGCAGAGAATGCATGAGGAACCAACGGCAACGGAACGAGACGGAGAGTGTTGGGGTGCGTGGGCATCGTTCGCGGTGTCCTCCTCGTTAGGCGCTCAACAAGCCGCGTGCGTTATTAGACGTGTCCGTGCATCGTTGCGTAAGCCGTGCGTGTGAGCACGAGCGCGCGCAGGGGCGGCCGTGGCCTGGATGTGGCGCTGGCGAGGGGGGTTCGGGGGAGGGGGACGGAGCGTCGCGCGCCTGTTGGCCCTTCGCCGCCGTCTCGTCACGCGGCGCCGCGGTCGCGCGGAAATAGACGCGCGGCTGCCGCGACACTCGGAGCTGCCTTTTTCCGCCTTTTGTGGGTTTCGGTGGGTGACGTTCCGATAGTGTTCGGGGAAACATGCGAAACCACGATGCTTTTGATATTTGTGCTTTTTTAAGTAATTAATTTCTTCTTGTTCACCATCTTGTTCCCTTTCGATGTATTGAATATTACATGTTCATGAACATTTAAAAATGTCACATCACGTAATAATACATTATTCCATAAATATTAATACAAAGTTAAAAATTATGACTGATAACAATAAACAAATTTCAGGCTTTTCGAGAATCATCTAATAAAATACAATTTTTGAAAACTTTGTTTCCTTGCATTTTAATAATGTATGATATGTGATTTGGATTTTAATAATTTATCATTTGAATTTCATTCAGTACCTACATTTTTCTGCTCTTTTTCAGCTGTTTATTGTCTTCCGTAAGTTTTGCATTCGCAACTCAGGTTTCTAAAGTCAATTACTCTTTTTTTTTCACTTTTTTTCTCGTATTTTTGTCTGATGTTCAATGTGTTTTTAATCATTTGAGATAGATTTGGGTAGAGTTAGGGCGTTGGTTGGTTTCTAAACACCCACTACATTGAAAATATCTCGCAGGATGACAACTGAACGGTCATTTCGTACAATCATAAAATTTACGGAAATGTTCTCATAGTTTTATGAATTTTCCCTATCATTTACGTATATTTTTAATTTTTGTGTACATACATATATTTTGCTCAAGTTGGAGTACAGAATTCGATAATTATCATCATATGAACGATGAAAATCTAACACAAACGACGTTGGTGCGTTAGACCATTTTAAGCAGGGTGATCTTAAAGATGAGCTTGTAATAAATCCATTGCTAGCTTTTGGTGCTACTAACTTTATAAGTCTATAAATGACATAATTATTAAATGAACGATGATTTTCCTTTATTCTGAATTGAACATTGCAGTCTTCTCATACACGCAGATCAACATCTTTCAACCGCAACTGCTCACATGTCCGCTTGTTTATACTACGTTGATGCATTATCACTTCATTATCTCTTCAAACTTTCATTTATATACCAACAAAGTCATCAGTTTCTGTCATTCTTGTTTATTTCAAACATGAAAAGCGTTTTGGTACGCCCACATTGATATGTGTATGGACTATTAGCGAACTGAATGCGTGAAGTGATGAAGTGAAGGTATTCAAACCCGTAGACACAGTAAGCGTGCACGCGCGCGCGAAGGAAAATTAATGAATTTCTCTTCTTGTAGTGCTGTCTTCGATTCACAAGTAGCGCGAGGACCCACATTATCACCAACCCGAGATTCATGGGCTGTCAGGCCGCAGCAGTGACCTTGGGGACGCGACGTACGCAATTCGTAAGCCAGAGGCCAACCTTTCGACCGGCTCCACTGCTCTCAGTCCTCCGTCCCTTCTTCAGGACCCGGCATCCATCTCCGTCAGCAGACACGCTGCGTCGCCAACAGTGCCAGGCCTTCAGGTTCGTCCCGCCCTTGCCTCCTCCGCCAGCGTCGCCCCGCTCTTGAAATCCACTCCCGCACATGACACCGGCATCAACTGATGTCACTCCAGTGCTTCTGAGTGGGTGACAGGATTTTCGACTCGGGCTATGTAGCTAGATCGAATTCAGCACTTGCCTGGAGGAGAATTCTAACGGTCGGGTGCGCTGATCGGTAGTTTACAGTGGTTTTTCCGATCAACACCAAGCGCATACAAGGCAGTACCTCAACAAAAGGGCCGCGTGCCACACGCGATCTTCACTTTCTCTTTCTTGTCTTATCCTCACATAACACTAACACACACACTTACATGCACTAAAGTATCACACTTGTTGGGAGACCAGTCGGGAGCTTAGAGCTTTTCTCGGATAGGGCGGTGCCCCGCTGCTGGAAGATACCTGGTTGGGGAAAATCCTCGCAAGCCGACGTAGAGCGGCACCGTATCTAGCCAGCCAGCGGGGGAATATCACCGCCACCTCCTGGGTTGAAAACCTGCACTAGTTACGGGACTAGGCCTTAGCAGTTGGCGTGCCCGGAATCACTAATCAATCCGCATCCTGACGATCACATTCCTCGTCGACGGGCCACCACCTCATGACGGTCCCTGATCTCGCCCCCTCTTCTGCCTTTGACCCTGCTGCTAGGCAACGCTACAACTCGAAATATCGGCCTTAAAAGGAAAGAACGTCTCTATCGGGAAGAAGGAAATTCGTATTTCATATTCGCGGGCGAAATGGAAGCAGGAGTTGGAATATCGATTTTTTGTACTGATTCCGTGCTATAATTCCTTTTATTCTTCATAATAATGTGAATATTTATTGTAATACTTAATAACGTGTACCTTTAGAATAGTTGAAACTTTTCCAAATTCTTTTTCCAAATTACACTGTTCCTGAACGAATGCGACGGAATTCTTGAAATGACATGTAGAGCATTTGAAAAAACAGATTTACTGTAGCGTTAAAAAATACACACAGATATTAATTCAGTTATTACTCAGAAATAACTCATTTACCGTTGTGGAACAATTTTCTACTTTTAAACCCGGGAAAATAATATATTTTGGAATAATGAATAATATTATTTTGAAATAATAATAAATTTCGTGAGACCAACATGTGGATAACAAGGGTGTCGATAGTCTTCGTATATTTACAACCTTAAATTATTTAAAAATAGTAATTTACTACTTTTATTTTATCAAGAAAGTTGCATATATTTTTCGCACAAACATTTAAATTGTAAACATACATTCAAATATTCCACATATGAAAGATTTCAGTCATCTTTGTACAAGACGAGTTTTTTAAAATATAACATTGCAATGAATATTAATTATCAAATATTACATGATTATATATATATATATATATATATATATATATATATATATATATATATATATAAAATTGAGGTCAAGAAACTTACAATAAAACAAACATGTATCATTCTGAAGCTGCTACCTATAGCGGACCACAAAAAACTACATGCCATCCGTTAATACTAATTAATTACTCATTAATTATCACAATTTTAAATTAATTACGCCAGCCATTTTTAAAAAAAATTGAGGGTCATCTCGCTTGAACCTGAAGCTAGCTAGCCTCAAAACCAAATACATCAGAAATTATCAGAAAAATTAAACAAGCAAAAATAAATTAATTACTATTTAATTACTCTATTTTACCATTATTATAAAACGTAGTAACAATATGGTGTTATTAATTTCGGGGTTCGCCGGTAAAAAGTGATTTTATGAATTTTATAAAATTTTTGTGAGTAATGACTTTGGTGGTATTTTTGAAGAATTGCTTGTTGGACCTATTTGTGGAATCTTATGGTACAAATTTATATATTTAGTTCACATGTAATTAGCATACGGAAATCTTTGTTTCGCCAGGAAGGATGCATTTTGCAATTTGTTCCATAAATTTTGTTTTTGTAGATATTTTTAAATTTTTTAAACAATTACGTTTAATAATAACGGTAAAATTAAGTAATTAAATAGTATTTAATTTATTTTTGCTTGTTAAATTTTTCTGATAATTTCTTATGTATTTGGATTTGTGGTTAGCTAGCTTCAGGTTGAAGCGAGATGACCCTCAATTTTTTTAAAAAAATGGCTGGCGTAATTAATTTAAAATTATGATAATTAATGAGTAATTAATTAGTATTAAACAATGGCATGTAGTTTTTTGTGGCCCGCTGTAGGTGGCTAGCTAGCTTCAGTGAGGTCATAGTAATATAATATACAGTTTTAATTTGCTTAATTTTTATTAAAGAAAATTCCAGCATATTCATAATTTAACCCGTGATTCAAAAAATATTGTAGACGACAGCGAAGGTACAGGAGTTAAGAAACGTGAAACATCGGAAGCAAGCACCGCCGAGTTCTCGGAGCACGCCTTATCGCGAATTGGGCTTCCGGGAAGGTCGCGCGTGTGGGAGGCAGCCGCGCACAGCCTTCCAGTGAACCCTTGGTGGCCCTTGCCCCACTTCCACCACGCAATCACCCTCCCCACATGCGTCTCTCCCACGTCCGTTTGCGCTTTCTCTCCATCTCCGACTCAATATCCATCTCCGTCTTGCCGCCACCGCCATTCCCTCCGTGTCCGTCATCGCCTCCCCGTCGCCTATGCCCTTAACCCGTCTCCGCCTACGTCCTCGCCTGCGCCCTCACCTCTGCCATCGCCTCCGCCTCTACCCTTGCCACCACCCTCACCTCCGCCCTCGTCGTCGCGCTTGTCTTCACCCTCGCTTCCGACCACCGACCTCCGTGAAACGATGGCTACTTCAGTTAGTAAAACATAATTAAACATGAAATGAATACTATGCGATTTACACAATACTCTTATGCTTGTCTATATTTATTTTATTGATAAATATGAATGCCAATACTTTTTTGCAAACGCTATGATATATTCCGTTTGAAGAATTAACATTTAACTTGGGAAATATATTTTTACGAGTTTTTATAAACTTCTCGATGTTGTCGAATCGTTAAATTATCAGTAAAATTGAAAAATCGCACAAATTGCCACTCAAATAAAAGCCATATTTTTATCATTCTTTACATAATAAAAATCAAACAGCTACATGAATTTTTCTCGAACTATTTCCACCGCTGTACGCCACTTCCTTTGTAATTTCCGAGGTTTCCGAATTTGCCTGCAAATTCCGTTTCTTTTTCCTCTTAAGGCGGCAACTTCAAAGCAACGATGATATAACTACCAGATGCTGCTCTCGGTCGATTTTAATTTAAAATAAACGCTCACTGTAATTTAAAAATGGATTTCTAAAACACGAGAATGTTTTTGGGCAATCATGATGAAAACGGTGCTTTTGAGCAAAAATTTGCGATGAATATCTGAGTTCATCTGCTTTGCACAGGCTGTGCAAATTCTTGAGATTTTTGAACGTAGATGCTAGATTGCTCATCTAAGCACACACTCAACTAAAAACGTCAACGTTAATAGTACTTTGTACTATATAAGGTTTCAATTTAATAAAATAATGGGCGGTTTTTAAGAAAAAATTGCCTATATTTGACACAAAATTTGGCAAAAAAATGATACGAAAATTGAGCAAAAAAATTTTAATTTAATATGGAATCATGGAACATGACCTTATTTAAACATTTGATTTTCATGAACACATTTCATTAACAAAAAAATAGATCTTCATAATTGTAGCTGTAGGAAGACGCCACAATTTTGATTTTTCTTCAATTTTCGAAAAATCAGAGTTATCCACCAACATGAGACCTTTACCATTTTCTTAAACGACCTTCAGACTATCCAAAACCAAATATCGTCAAAAACGATGGAGCTGTTTTTGAGAAAATAATTGTTTAAACAATATTTAAAATATCTATATTTTACGGAAATTAATTATGATCAATCAATTTTTCGATATCAAAGAGCCACAAAACTTTGATTTTTGCTACATACGTTAGAGGATTTTTTTATCAAATTATCAACTGAATTTATCCCCTTTTCCGTTACCAGGGCACTGTAATATGATATATATATATATATATATATATATATATATATATATATATAGTGGCGTCACCGATTAATTAAATATAATTTTATTATGGCATCGCCAATAACCAATAATTCCTACAGTTGGAAATAGCTCGCGCCGCGGCACAGAAGTGGGTCAAGAGGCGCCGCCCGCGCAGCAAAGGTTCCTTTAGTTCCGCATCGGGCCAGCCCCAAACGCACTCAGCCTGTCTTCAGAGGCGGAATGTTTATTGCCCCCTCATAAATAGACATAATGGCCCAGGCCGAAGCCCATTCTAGTTTTCGGAGCCGTTCGCCGGCCCTCTCCTGGGACAGAGCGCGCCCCCGCGTCCTTTCTCCAGCCGCGCGACCGGGGGGTGCAAACCCCAAAGAAAGGATTGGCCGGGTGTCAATTAAAGACGACGACGCATTTACGACACGTCGTAAGCGAGAACCTTTCTCGGCCTCTTCCAAACAATGCTTGCTGCAAGTGGCACGCGTCTGGGCAGAAGTCTCGCAGGAGCAGTTTCTCCCTAAATACAGTAGGCAGTCAATTAGCCCATGACGGGCGGGAATCCGGGAATCGGAAATCCGTGAAATGCGCTTTGACGCGCGCACGTGTCCAGACAGCTGCGATCAGCTCCCGGAGTAACTGACAAAGGGAAGCGAGCGAGAGAGAGAAGCCAGCGACAGACAGAGAACATTTACGGAAAAATACAGAAAAATCGACACGAGATTGGTTAATCAGAATCCTGCGACGCAGCCACCCTCGGCCAATGGAAAGCTTCGCCATGAGGGAAGGGAGAAATTTGGTGTCAGGAATATTTTGGGGAAGGGGAAAGGGAGCTCTTTTATAAACGTGATGCACAGTGGAAAGACACTTCTTAGATTTTTTTGGCGGACACTTCTAAAATTTCTTCGGCTGGACACTTCGAAATTTTTGTTACTTGAGAAAACTTCACTCCTAAAAGTTTTTCGGGACACAGCTGCTAAGATTTTCGAGACTACTTGTAAATTTTTGTTACTACGGGAGAATTCCAAGATACTTCTTGGTAGCTAAATGTGCCTAATTATTCAGTCACTCACGATCGGGACGCGAGTTTGGGAAAAGACTTTCCCACAGCCGAATTAGTCAGGACGCGACTCGTAGACTTGTTGCGGAGAAAACTCGGGCGGGAGAATACCGGACCCCGCGCCGGTCCCGCATCAGCCCGCCAGCCTTGCCGTCTACCGTCCCGGGCCCAGTGACAGGCCTCTCCGTTACGTCAGCGCCCGTGGACACTCGCCCCTCTGAGCTTGTTCGAGCCGGCGACCGACGCGCTGTTACCTGCCGTGAGAGGGCGCGCCGCAGAAGGTCAGCAACCCGGAGCCGCCGCCGCCTCTGTCGGAGGCTGCCGCCTCGGCCCGCCCACGAAGACCAGCAGCCATTGGTGAAAACTATGAGACGATGCCGTCTCACTGAACAATTGTAACGGCGAAAAAACTGCAAGTGGCCGCGCTCAGGCCCAGCAGAATTAACCACTTGCAATTAAGTCACAGAGTAGTTTTAGTGAAAAACTTGCGTCGCCCATTGCGACATTGTAATTTCCCTGGCAGCTTTTTGGTGCCAGGAATAAACAGTTGTTTGTCACAAATGACTCAATTGCTCATTCTTGACCTCCCAACTCTTCCATTCAGTTACATTTCAGGAGCTGAACCTGGCGCCCTCCCCCGTGCACATTAGGTTTGTTTACATTTGGCTGGTCCCTAGTCGGGCTAGTTTAGGCGATTTGATCGCTATTATTACAATATATATATATATATATATATATATATATATATATATATATATATATATATATATATATACTAGCTGACCCGGCCACGCGTTGCTGTGGCTAAAGTTTTTGTTATATTACATTATAGTAAACAATCTAAGAGGAACAATAAGAGAACATCAGTCACGGAGTCCACTATGCTTTTTCACACAGATGGTATTTGTAAAAAAATATGGTGATCTCCTTATTTGACTTTCTACTACTATAACCCTTTAGTACAATGAAATTATTTACCAATAAAGACGAAAATATTGATGTTGGTATACAAATTCACTGGATTGAGATTTGAAGGGGAAGTACGTTGAACACAATTAATTAAAATGTTCTTACACTTGATATTAAGCAGAAATCAATAGGTACAAAATAAAAATTTATCAGATTTATTATTTCCATTTAATTTGTATAACAAATATAAGTACTATTCAATTATAAATACTTTCAAATTCAATTTAATTTAACACCAATCGGTGCACAATGTTTTTGGTTAACCTGTCTTTAGCTAACACAAATATATTAGACGGTTTCCCAACACGTGAACACGCAACATATAGTTGCCCATGAGAAAAACATGGATTTTCCAAATCTAAACCACAAATGGACATTGTTTGACCTTGAGATTTATTTATAGAAATGGCGAAAGCTAAACGAATTGGAAACTGTAGCCTTTTGAAGGGTATGGTAGAATCTGATGGTATCATCGGAATACGTGGCAGCAGGACCACTTTTCCTTTAAACTTCCCAGCCAAAATGGTTGCTTCAAGAATGTTTCCGGTGATCTTTTTGATGACCAAACGCGTACCGTTACATAATTGAGGTGGATTCAAATTACGGAGGAGAATAATAGTGGAACCAATCTTTAATCGAAGATTATGTGGTGGCATTCCAGGGATATCTAATGAATTTAAAAATTCAATCGGAAAATTTACACTTTCATTTTCATCAACAACAGTATCGATTGATTTAAAAGACATCATATCGCCTGGTAATAACTGTAGTATCTGGAAGTTAATTTCGTCAACATCAACGTTTTTGGCTGCCAAAATCGCCCGTTGACTAAGCCATTCATGATTCAAATAATTATTCTGTATATCCGGGAAAATACTCTGAATCAATTCATTTTTATCCTGAACAACAGTGCAAAAATTGTCTGGTAGTTTAATGCATTGCGTATTTGGTTGCAGTTCTATTTTACCGTTCCCAATATCTAGTAGTTGTTCGGAAAATATTTGTGCTGATGGATCATTTTGCAATTGTACTCGCATATTTATGGTCAATCGAAGTGTTTCAACACTTCGCCATAAGAATGATTGTTTCAAACATGCATTAATCTCATCCGCGAAAGTAGAGCGAGGTATAACCGGTAAGGTCTGCCGGAAGTCACCAGACAAAAGTAAGATAGCACCACCGAAAAGTTTATTATTGCTGTTTAAATCTTGCATAGTTCTGTTTAATGCTTCAAGTGAATATTTGTGTGCCATTGTGCACTCATCCCAAATTATTATAGAACTCTTCCGCAACACTGCAGCTATTCCACTATTCTTTTTGATGTTACACATTGCATCTGGTTTATTATGAACGTCCAATGGCAGCTTGAATGTTGAATGTGCTGTTCGCCCACCATCCAGTAAAGTAGCCGCAATGCCTGACGATACTACTGCTAATGCGATTTTTTGTTGCGACCGTATTTTGGCAAGAATCAACGATATTAAAAATGTCTTACCGGTTCCACCGGGTGCATCCAAGAAAAAAAAACCGCCTTGTTCAGCAGCAACAGCCAGCATAATCCGATCATAAATAATTTTTTGTTCTGCTGTCAGTAATGGTTCACTGTTCATGATAATTGTTGCTAAACTTTCATGGTCATATTGATTTTCTCGTTGTAAATCGGTATTGACTAAGTAGGTGGCTGGACGATTAGGTGATGGCATACCATAATGATTAAGTGGTAAATTTGAAATAAGAACACATAAATCCTCGATCAAGACCAATGCTTCATTGTACATCTCTGGTGTATAATCTATGTTTTGGCATTGATTTGTTTGTCTAATTCGGTGCAATATGTCTTCTGTCATACAATTTTTATATTTTTCCCACAAAGTTTGTGCTTGCGAGGGATAACATGTCGTCAAAATAATTGCAAACAACTGACGAATGTTATTCGGTGTTGATGTCAACGCAGCATCAGCAAGCGTTAAGTCCCAATGGTTATCGTCTTCTAGCAATGCATGCATCCTGGTATGTATTGAATACTCGACCATTAACTGTTCGTAAAAATTCAAAAGACGTTGGTCCGGGAACATTCACCAATAACAAACGTAAATAGAAGCACTCACGTTGCTTTGGATGTACCGTGTAAAGTCTCCCCAATGTCTTAGCTTTGAATATGCCTGTAATGGAAGGATGTGGTTTTCCTTGTTTCTGTGGCTCCCATTTTTTACTGGATTTGTTCCATGTGAAATAACGTGGAACATCACCAAACACCAATGTCTTCGCGAATTGGCCAAAAACATCAGGTTTTTGACACAATGTAAAAAATTCAGTTAGAGTCGTTTTCGGAGCTTCGAACGCTCTTTGGAGAACATTTTTTTCAGTGAAGTATACACGTTGACCGTTTTCAAGATGTATTGCCAGATGTTGGACAGCAGGATCTCTTTCGTGGATGGGAAAGCTGAGAATATGCCAAATAGCTTCATTGCTGCTAATGTATCTGCCCATTTGGTATCGTGCTATTTCGTCATTTTTATTTATGTTTTGTACTTCAAATATGGCCAAATCACTGCCTTTGTTTACATATTTACAAATATACTTAATTGATTTAACAGAACTGCAAAGCTCAACATTGATATGAGCTTTGTAAGTTTTTGAAAGTAGTGGTGAGTATGGTACCACCCACTGATTATCAAACTCAACTTGATTTGGAAAGTTCGGCAGTCGCATTGTAAATGTGTGGCCACCATTCTCAGTACTTCTGCGGCGATACATTGGATAACCATCAATATCCGTGATCGTGTCATTCGTATACGGCTTTGGGAATTTTTTTTTACATTTTCCATTTTCCATGCACGGTGACGTCATGTTGAAAGCACCGCATGGCCCATGGATCATGTGTTTGGTGACAATATCAAATAATTCTTGATCAATTAATGGGTCTGGAATTTCGGCTGAAATTATTTGATCGATTTCTTCAGGACGGATTCTATCTTTAAGCCAAACCAAAATGTGGGCATGAGGCAAACCTCGCTTTTGCCACTCTATCGTATACAGCCAACAACGTGTGATACCAAAAATTGAATATTTAACAATAAAATCAATTAAGGATTTCAATTTTTGTTTAAACACACGTGCAGTTAAATCATGACGATGAATGGCTTGTTGTTCTGGCAATAGTAAAGTTTGTATCTCTTCCCAATTCGGATTACATGTGAATGTAATAAATAAATCCGGTCGGCCGTAATGACGTACGTAAGTCATCGCATCTTGTATGTATTCCTGCATGTTCCGTGGACTGCCGATGTAGCTTGAAGGTAAAATGAAAGCATTACCGATGTCAATGGGATTTAAATTTCCATCGATGTTTCCAGCAACAGCATCTCGTAAGTGAATATATTCTTCCGATCGTAGTTTTGCCTGGTTGAATCGAAGGAATCGCAAGCGTTCGCTTTCGACCTTAGCATACATATCAACAATGTATTGATGGAACAGCTGACGATATTGAAGGATATAATTGTCTTGATGTTGTCTAACCATTATTCGGTGTGCGTAGTAGTTCATTGAGCTAACTTTATTATTTCTGTAATCACCTAAAAAAATAAAAAATTAAATGCAATACGAAATTAAAATCTATACATACAGTAAGAAAGTAAATAGATAATTGTAAAATTTACCGGTATTTGGATCATACTGTTTGATATTAAGGTGATATTCATCTTGTCCTTGCCAAAATATCAATGGATATTGTAGTGCGTCATATGAACGGTGTAGATCCGAAATTGTACTGACAGTGTTGTCTCGCCGTGTAATTTTTATAGATCTTTTGTCAACTGGATCACCAACCATGATAACAGCAACCTCATCAACAGTTGGAGCGTTGAATCTACCAGCATGTTCACCTAATGGTACTTTGTCGGCTTTTATGACGATTTGATAATTGTCATTTTGCAGTCGTGGCGAAACTCTTTTGATCAATTGAATTAGTTGATTGTGATCTTCTAAAAAATTTTCCAATAATATCACAATTGCTCTTTCCTCTGCTTGTTCAATAAAATTATACAGGCACCGAGTCGTCACGCGCTCTTCACAATCGCCCATAAAATAAATTTGAAGAAATTTCGGATTGTTATCAGGCATTGGCATCAGTGATCCGATTTTATGGTACACCTGGCCTTGAATTTTGAATGTAGTTTCAAAATTACGTCCATCGGATGCACGATCGCAAATTTTAGTTGCCCCAAATGACGTCATTTGGAAGCAAGAATTAAATTTGCGTATCTTACGCAAAAATAATTTGGAATCATCTGAATTGCCAGTAAGAAGGGATAATAAAGGCTCCGGCGGAGCGGGTAGAGGTGACAGCACAACTTTTCCTGATGCGCAGCACATGCCGGCTGCTTCATTCCGAAATTTCAATGCCTGACAATATTGACATACTTTATCCATTCCACCGATAGCAATTTTTGAATGCGCCGAGTAGTTAATATCTGGTGCATATTCATAGGCAAGCCGAACGAATGATGCACGTGTTAATGAGCGGCTGATCCGTTGCCTTTGTCGATCTAATCCTCGTATTGTAGCTATGTTTCGTTCTCGTGCCGCTCTTGTTCTCGTAATATTCTGTTGCAGACGTTCGTCACGCTGTTCTTGAGATTCTTGTGTACGACTTTCTGCAGTCCTGATTCTTTGAGCTGCATTTCTTGTTTCGATTTGTTCTGGTAATTGCTGAGCTCTTTCAACACGTTTGCGTCGTGACCCTTTGCTGCTCGCGTTGTTGAGGTTAGATTTTTTCGGTGGCATTTGACTGAAAATAATAATAATAATAATAATAATAATAATAATATTAATAATAATAATAATAATAATAGTTTAAATATTAGAAAGAGGAACTGAAAAACATGTTATCATAGCACATTGAAATAATAAGTGCAAAATAATTTTAAATGGAGGTAAAATAATCTTAATATATATAAATCCGTTGCCTTTGTCGATCTAGTCCTCGTATTGTAGCTATGTTTCGTTCTCGTGCCGCTCTTGTTCTCGTAATATTCTGTTGCAGACGTTCGTCACGCTGTTCTTGAGATTCTTGTGTACGACTTTCTGCAGTCATGATTCTTTGAGCTGCATTTCTTGTTTCGATTTGTTCTGGTAATTGCTGAGCTCTTTCAACACGTTTGCGTCGTGACCCTTTGCTGCTCGCGTTGTTGAGGTTAGATTTTTTCGGTGGCATTTGACTGAAAATAATAATAATAGTTTAAATATTAGAAAGAGGAACTGAAAAACATGTTATCATAGCACATTGAAATAATAAGTGCAAAATAATTTTAAATGGAGGTTAAATAATCTTAATATATATAAATCTCGTGTCACAGTGTTCTTATGATATTCTCTTGAATACGTTCGTTACACTGTTATTGAGATTCTTGTGCATGACCTTCTGCTGTCCTGATTCTTGGAGCTGATTTTTTACCATAGCAGCGCCATCTATTGATTACTTACTCAACCCAGTCGAAAGGTGTCGACATCTGTTAGAATCATTTGGAGTTAACAGATAATTGCTTCATTGTACATCTCTGGTGTATAATCTATGTTTTGGCATTGATTTGTTTGTCTAATTCGGTGCAATATGTCTTCTGTCATACAATTTTTATATTTTTCCCACAAAGTTTGTGCTTGCGAAAGTTTGTGCTTGAAATTATTTACCAATAAAGACGAAAATATTGATGTTGGTATACAAATTCACTGGATTGAGATTTGAAGGGGAAGTACGTTGAACACAATTAATTAAAATGTTCTTACACTTGATATTAAGCAGAAATCAATAGGTACAAAATAAAAATTTATCAGATTTATTATTTCCATTTAATTTGTATAACAAATATAAGTACTATTCAATTATAAATACTTTCAAATTCAATTTAATTTAACACCAATCGGTGCACAATGTTTTTGGTTAACCTGTCTTTAGCTAACACAAATAGATTAGACGGTTTCCCAACACGTGAACACGCAACATATAGTTGCCCATGAGAAAAACATGGATTTTCCAAATCTAAACCACAAGTGGACATTGTTTGACCTTGAGATTTATTTATAGAAATGGCGAAAGCTAAACGAATTGGAAACTGTAGCCTTTTGAAGGGTATGGTAGAATCTGATGGTATCATCGGAATACGTGGCAGCAGGACCACTTTTCCTTTAAACTTCCCAGCCAAAATGGTTGCTTCAAGAATGTTTCCGGTGATCTTTTTGATGACCAAACGCGTACCGTTACATAATTGAGGTGGATTCAAATTACGGAGGAGAATAATAGTGGAACCAATCTTTAATCGAAGATTATGTGGTGGCATTCCAGGGATATCTAATGAATTTAAAAATTCAATCGGAAAATTTACACTTTCATTTTCATCAACAACAGTATCGATTGATTTAAAAGACATCATATCGCCTGGTAATAACTGTAGTATCTGGAAGTTAATTTCGTCAACATCAACGTTTTTGGCTGCCAAAATCGCCCGTTGACTAAGCCATTCATGATTCAAATAATTATTCTGTATATCCGGGAAAATACTCTGAATCAATTCATTTTTATCCTGAACAACAGTGCAAAAATTGTCTGGTAGTTTAATGCATTGCGTATTTGGTTGCAGTTCTATTTTACCGTTCCCAATATCTAGTAGTTGTTCGGAAAATATTTGTGCTGATGGATCATTTTGCAATTGTACTCGCATATTTATGGTCAATCGAAGTGTTTCAACACTTCGCCATAAGAATGATTGTTTCAAACATGCATTAATATCATCCGCGAAAGTAGAGCGAGGTATAACCGGTAAGGTCTGCCGGAAGTCACCAGACAAAAGTAAGATAGCACCACCGAAAAGTTTATTATTGCTGTTTAAATCTTGCATAGTTCTGTTTAATGCTTCAAGTGAATATTTGTGTGCCATTGTGCACTCATCCCAAATTATTATAGAACTCTTCCGCAACACTGCAGCTATTGCACTATTCTTTTTGATGTTACACATTGCATCTGGTTTATTATGAACGTCCAATGGCAGCTTGAATGGTGAATGTGCTGTTCGCCCACCATCCAGTAAAGTAGCCGCAATGCCTGACGATGCTACTGCTAATGCGATTTTTTGTTGCGACCGTATTTTGGCAAGAATCAACGATATTAAAAATGTCTTACCTGTTCCACCGGGTGCATCCAAGAAAAAAAAAACGCCTTGTTCAGCAGCAACAGCCAGCGTAATCCGATCATAAATAATTTTTTGTTCTGCTGTCAGTAATGGTTCACTGTTCATGATAATTGTTGCTAAACTTTCATGGTCATATTGATTTTCTCGTTGTAAATCGGTATTGACTAAGTAGGTGGCTGGACGATTAGGTGATGGCATACCATAATGATTAATTGGTAAATTTGAAATAAGAACACATAAATCCTCGATCAAGACCAATGCTTCATTGTACATCTCTGGTGTATAATCTATGTTTTGCCATTGATTTGTTTGTCTAATTCGGTGCAATATGTCTTCTGTCATACAATTTTTATATTTTTCCCACAAAGTTTGTGCTTGCGAGGGATAACATGTCGTCAAAATAATTGCAAACAACTGACGAATGTTATTCGGTGTTGATGTCAACGCAGCATCAGCAAGCGTTAAGTCCCAATGGTTATCGTCTTCTAGCAATGCATGCATCCTGGTATGTATTGAATACTCGACCATTAACTGTTCGTAAAAATTCAAAAGACGTTGGTCCGGGAACATTCACCAATAACAAACGTAAATAGAAGTACTCACGTTGCTTTGGATGTACCGTGTAAAGTCTCCCCAATGTCTTAGCTTTGAATATGCCTGTAATGGAAGGATGTGGTTTTCCTTGTTTCCGTGGCAGCACAACGCGTGCAACGCGTGGCCGGGTCAGCTAGCTGATTGTTGTATTCTTAATATATATAAATCTCGTCTCGTGTCACAATTTTTGTCCTCAATGGACTCCTAAACCACTTAACCGATTATAATAAAATTCGCACACCATGTGCAGTTCGATCCAACTTGAAAGATAGGATAGTTTAAATCTCAAATTATAGTCGCAATTTTAATTTATTGCTAATTATTTGTCTGTTATTATTTGACAGTCACAATTATCTACAATTATTACAACAATCAAATTTGTAATAAATTAACAATAAATTAAAATTGCGACTATATTTTGAGATTTAAACTATCCTATCTTTCAAGTTGGATCGAACTGCACATGGTGTGCGAATTTTATTATAATCGGTTAAGTGGTTTAGGAGTTCTTTGAGGACAAACATTGTGACACGAGATTTATATATATATATATATATATATATATATATATATATATATATATATATATATATATATTGTGACATACCTGGTGGTGCCGGGTATTTTCACTGCAATACAACACTAAGAGAGGGTATCTTTTACGTGAATGGGTCCCTGGATAAGTTGGTGCAACGTTGGGGTGGTTAATCATAAATTGAAATACAATTATAAACAAGATTTATTTTAAATCAAATTTGTTATTTACATCATTAGACAACGTTTTTACACTCTGCCTTGGTACCAAGATTAAGAGTGAAATGCATTTCTCATACCTGCGGGGCCCCGATCGAATACCTATGATGCTCGTAGAGCCGTTCGTGCCGACAGGATTGTCGACCTCTGCTACTGCTGCGGGCCGTCAGCGCCGGATGGCGTGGCAATCGCCCACGGCCGATGCTCCAGCAATTCTTCCCCGATCAGAATCTTGACACCTCGGCTTCGCACCTTCCTCGAATCACTGTCCGTCAGTGGGTTTAATTACACAACCCGCGCCTACTCTGTATACTGGTCACAGTTCTGTACCGCGCAATTTCAAGAATGTTTCCACCGCGCCAACTAATAAAAACAACATCAATTATTCTACCAACACTAATCTTTCACTATACTGATACTTCTAATGTTCTATTTACACATCAATTACTTTGCGGTTCCTAATAATACATAAAATACGTCGCAATGTTATATGCGTCCATACACCGGCGGAGAACTCTCGCCGCACGTCCGCACTCGTCGCCGCTCTACTAGCGTCTCTCTCGTCAGCGCTCTGCCAACGGCTCTCGTCCGCGATTCTCGTAACGAACTTTTTCCTGACCGGGAGCACGCCGGCCACGTCCAGCATCGACGGGCGGCACGGCTCGGCTGCCCCAAACGGCTGCTTACACGTGCTCGCTCCCCGCTTCTAACCGAAATTCTCACGCTGCTCGCGATGGTGGCACCGGAGGCGGTGGCAACCGTCGCTGGCTGCCCGCTGCTCGCAGCGCCCGGCGCGCCACGCTCGGCGCGCTCACCGCGCAGTCCAAAATAGCTATTGATTTCTTACACTAATGATTTAATTAGTGTAATGAAACACATATTATAGGTTTCATCACCCCCCCTTTTCTTTTTTTGAATTTTTCCCGCTTCTGGAAAAATTCACACTAGTAACATCGTCACTGCCGATGGTTGCACTCTCTTGCATATTGCCCGACGCCCTATATGCACTTATAACTAAAATCGAATTAACATGTGATTGCTTATTATTAACCCTAACATTACACTTATTTACACTTCACTATTTTCCATCCATGTTGAACCAGGTTTCCGATTTGAAGCTTGTAATGTCCTACTATGTCTTGTCTCTTGTGCGGCAGTTCATCCCCATTTTGCTGACAGTGATTTCCTAACTCACAGTTGTAGGACCTAGCTTCCAGCGTGTTGAACACATCTTGATAGGTATCATCCCATTTCCAGCTACGACCTCTTCTACGTTTGTACCAGTGGTTGACCATACCATCACTCTTCCCTCGCCCCTGACTTCGCTCCATTCTTGACCTGCCTACATCTCCTTCACTCCCATTCGTTGGGGCTTCTGCAAACATAAAGTTGTACCCCTCCAATATCTTCAAACCCTTTCCTAAATCGGTATGATCTGCTCTGCTCAGTAGGCTTTGCACGGTGACAGAATACTGTCGCGTTGACATGCAAATAATTCCTTGATATTTTATAGGAGCAGATAATGTTTTTGGCTCCATAACGCTCTTCGTTCTGTATTCACTACAACTCCCGTGATGTAGTTGTGATGGCTATTCCTCTGGTCGCTCTTGATGTTTATTTGGGTTTCTTCATTCCGCTTTCGTACAGAAATCTTGTTTTCAAATTCCTTCAAAAATTTCGGAAATATACCAAAATTCTCTGCCCATGTCCTGGCGTTCTCTACTAACATTGGGTGTAATAACTGGATCTTGTATCCTTCCAATATGTTGTTTGATGCTAGGTGCCGTTCTTCTGCTCGCAGAACTACCTTAGGTTTTTCCGTCCCATCTCCCAGAGATTTCATCGACTTTGGAGGCATAATTGGTGTCACCCCATACTTGACACTTGGCGACATTTTCCCGTCTTCTTCCTGTTTAAACTCTTCTTGTACTCTTTTCTCTTCGCACCCTTGTATATTTTCCACGATTTCTTCTTCTACTATACGCTCCATTTCTTCTATTTTCATTTCCATTTCTTCTTCCATTATTAACTTCAATTCTTCCGTTTTCACTTTCACTTTATAAACATCCTCCTCGGTCTCGATTTGGACCTCCACCGTTTTGCCCTCCGCTGTCTTGACTTCCTCATGGATTTGGTTCGTCATTCCCTCGTTTCTATCTGTTACCGCTACCCTAGCATCTACTTGATGGCATGATTGAAATTTTAACACCTCATCTTTCCTATCCAGTTCCTCCGCTTTCCCATACGGTTTTTCGCATATTTCGATGAGCTTCCTATTCCGTTCTTCTGTGATTCTTCCCATTTCTTCTGCCGGCTTCTTAATCTGTTCTTCAACCACCTTCCCGTTCTGTTCTTCTATTAGTTTTCTATTCCGTTCCTCCGCCTTCCTATTCTGTTCCTCCTCGGATCTTTTCTGTTTACCTAATTCTTTGCTCTGTTCTTCCGCAAACTTCTCAATCTGCTTCTCCGTTTGCTGCCTCAGCTGTTCTTCTAATGAATCTTCTGCCATTACGCCCGTACACGCTTCGTATTCTTCGTCCATCCCCAAGTCAAATCCTACCGCCTGGCTCCCCAGTTCTACCACCTGCCGTTCTAGATCTATATTTGCTCTGTGATCGACCAGAAAATCCGTCCCTATGATTACCGAATACAATAATTTTTTGACTACCAGGGCCATCATCTCATATACTTGGTTGCCAATCCTGGCTTGAAACATGATTTGTTTTGTGATGGGGCTTGATTTCTTCTGAGTTGCCCCAATCACATACGCCCTATTCATAGGCAAACACATTACTTCTTTTCCTGTTGCTTTTAACTCCTCATACATTTCTTCTGATACTACTGTAGTCGTGCACCCTGTATCCACTAAAGCTTCTTTAATTATACCTTCACATTCTATCGATATCGTGGGACATTTCCTGATTCTGACCGCTGAGTTCTTACATCTCCGCCTCGGTTGGGTATCGTAGGTTACCGGCTGCATAGCGTTTATGGAGACCGCGTTTACGTCATCGATTTCCGCGTCCGCAATGGGGCCACCTATCACCGCGGACTCTATTAGTTTAAATAGTGTCCTTGATCACTACTTGTGCTAGGCTGTGCTACTCGGTCGGGTGCATTCCCGCCCCCGCCTCGCGTCTCCGTACGGTTTGAATTAGATCTGTTCCAGTCCGGTCTCTGGTTCCCCGGCTCTGGTCTCCATCCGTCTCCCCCTCTTCCGCGTTGGTTTCTCTGGTAATCGTTGCTCCTATCATTCCCTTGCCCCTGGTTACGTTCCGATCTAACCATATTAACATTCCCTTCATTTCTGTTCTTTGGTACGCCTGCAAATGTCAAGTCGTACCCTCCTAGCACATTCTGGAATCTTTCCAGGTCGGTGTGCTGCACACTACGTAAAAGATTCTGCACCGTAACTGGGAACTGTCTTGTCAGTACACATATTATTTCCTGATCGCTCATCGGTGGGTATAGCGTTTTGTATTCCATAATACGCCTTGTTGCGTATTCCCGCAAACTTCCCATTGACTGGTTGTAATGATTATTCATTAAGCTGATTTTAAAATTAATTTGAATTTCCTCATTCCAATACCGCTCAAGGAATCGATCTTTAAATGCCTTTACTGATTCGGGAAACTTATCAAATGTATCGGCCCATATCCTTGCGTTGCCTTCTAACATTAAATATAATAATTGTATTTTACACCTTTCCGAAGTATTGATAACATCTAGATGTCGTTCTGCTGCCTTCATAAATATACATGGATTTTCTTTCCCGTCTCCTGAAAATTTTAGTGATCTTGGAGGGGTAAATGGTACCGTCCCGCTTGCTGCAATTGGGGATGCCTTGCATTCTTTTATTTGTTCAATCTCTGTTCGTAGTAACACAACCTTCTCTTCGCATTCCCGCTTATTCTCCTGCATTTCTTCCTTGACTACTAACTGCATCCTTTCAATTTTCTCGTCCTGCTTAGCGGTTTTAGCATCTAATTGCTGGCATAACTTATTCTCTAATTCTCCCCCCAGACTGATTACTTGGGATTCTAACTCCTTTTTCTGTTTCCCTAGTTCATCGGCGGTCCATTGCTCATGAATTTCTACCCGCTCCGTGATTTTGGTCATCTCATTCTTCGTTAACTCCATTTGTTCTTCAGCGCGTCCCATTCGCCCCCCTATTGCATCTAATTTTCTATTCTGTTCTTCTGCCAGCTTCCTAATCTGTTCCTCTGTGAATAATTTCTGTTCGTCTAATTTCCTGCTCTGCTCTTCTGCCAACTTCCCAATCTGTTCCTCTACTTTCCTATTCAGTTCTTCAGCTAACTTCCTGTTCTGCTCCTCTGTGAATATTTTCTGTTCATCCAGTTTCCCATTCAGTTGTTCGAACATCTTCCTATTCCGTTCATCTGCCTTCCTATCCCGTTCTTCTGCTTTCCTACTCTGTTCTTCTGCTTTGCTCTGTCCCTCCAATATCTTCCCATTGAGTTGTTCGAACATCTTCATCATCATCTGCATAGCGCCTAAATTAACATCTTCTCCACCCCCCCGATCTAAATTTCCTGCTGCCTGAATCATTGGTGTTGACGTAACTTGTACATCTTTATTGAAGCTATCTCCTGACGTGTCGTCTAACCGACTGCCGATGCCACTATCCCTGCTTTCTGATGGTATGCTATTGTCGATTCCTACATCTATCTCCCCTACCTCATCCACCTTCTCTTCCCGGTCCAGCGCTATATTTTGCGCCTCCATTCTGTTGCTTTGAGCTGTCCGATCGATTCTCACTACACTAAAATACCGCACAAATTTTCCACTTGCCTCACCTACCAACGATATCACAATTATCCTATGAAGTAACTATATCCGCCACAACACTGTATCCTTCGTGAATGGATTAATTCACACCTATTTCAATTGCTAACTAATGACGGACAACCCTCACTCACCACCAAAACACAATAACACTAATTCAATAGCCATATAAATTTCCACTCACCCACCAATGCATAAACATAATCCTTACAATACATAATATTATTACCATTGAAACACATATACACTGCTAATAGACTCATTAATACTATTACACAAAAATGCTTTCAAATTATAATAAATCCCTTATTAATTGACATTACTTTTCAACGCACTTATTGCTATATTATGTACATAATCATCATTCACATTTGCATGTCATATCTCCTCCCTGAATTTTCCTCAATAATATCATATAGATATTCACAACAAACATTCACACTGCTGGTATATATTTCCCAACCTGGTATCTTTTCTACTAAATTCCCCACACTTTACCATCACCAATAGATAATGCACTACTGAGTGAATGTTCCCAGCAAAAACAATTTTGTGCATAATTTGTACAACACTATTAACCACCTTTATATTCTCATAAGAATTATTATTACTTCCCCATTTCTTTGATTTCCATGTTATAAAAAAAATTGCCAAGCAGTTCAAATATTATTAATATGTCTTACAAAATTTGGAATTCTATTACATTATATTATTTGTAACATGTACATGTATAACCTTCATAACCTCAGTAACTACAATATTAACTATATATTGGATGCTCACAAATAATTGCCTATGTCAGCCCGCAATTAATTACGCAACAACATTTTTGTAATTATCAACATTTCATTATGCTTACTTGACTTGTGCATGTTTTTGCTAACACATGTATTGTTATTTTTTTTTGTACTCTATAATAATACACTTTGCACTGCCTGCTTCTCATCTGTACCCTGCATTACTATACATCAATTACATGCACATTATTTTCCAACATTTCACCAACTTTCCGAAGGCCACATTTCTTAACTATACGTTTTCCACTTGTTCGGGCGCCAGCTGTGACATACCTGGTGGTGCCGGGTATTTTCACTGCAATACAACACTAAGAGAGGGTATCTTTTACGTGAATGGGTCCCTGGATAAGTTGGTGCAACGTTGGGGTGGTTAATCATAAATTGAAATACAATTATAAACAAGATTTATTTTAAATCAAATTTGTTATTTACATCATTAGACAACGTTTTTACACTCTGCCTTGGTACCAAGATTAAGAGTGAAATGCATTTCTCATACCTGCGGGGCCCCGATCGAATACCTATGATGCTCGTAGAGCCGTTCGTGCCGACAGGATTGTCGACCTCTGCTACTGCTGCGGGCCGTCAGCGCCGGATGGCGTGGCAATCGCCCACGGCCGATGCTCCAGCAATTCTTCCCCGATCAGAATCTTGACACCTCGGCTTCGCACCTTCCTCGAATCACTGTCCGTCAGTGGGTTTAATTACACAACCCGCGCCTACTCTGTATACTGGTCACAGTTCTGTACCGCGCAATTTCAAGAATGTTTCCACCGCGCCAACTAATAAAAACAACATCAATTATTCTACCAACACTAATCTTTCACTATACTGATACTTCTAATGTTCTATTTACACATCAATTACTTTGCGGTTCCTAATAATACATAAAATACGTCGCAATGTTATATGCGTCCATACACCGGCGGAGAACTCTCGCCGCACGTCCGCACTCGTCGCCGCTCTACTAGCGTCTCTCTCGTCAGCGCTCTGCCAACGGCTCTCGTCCGCGATTCTCGTAACGAACTTTTTCCTGACCGGGAGCACGCCGGCCACGTCCAGCATCGACGGGCGGCACGGCTCGGCTGCCCCAAACGGCTGCTTACACGTGCTCGCTCCCCGCTTCTAACCGAAATTCTCACGCTGCTCGCGATGGTGGCACCGGAGGCGGTGGCAACCGTCGCTGGCTGCCCGCTGCTCGCAGCGCCCGGCGCGCCACGCTCGGCGCGCTCACCGCGCAGTCCAAAATAGCTATTGATTTCTTACACTAATGATTTAATTAGTGTAATGAAACACATATTATGGGTTTCAATATATATATATATATATATATATATATATATATATATATATATATATGCGTGTGTGCAGTGTAAACAGTGAGACAATGTACTAAATATGTAAAATATAATATAATATGTAATATTAAAATACACAAGTTATAACAAAAATTAACCTAATTCGAACTTACTTTATAAACATTTCCTAAACAAATTTTACAAATAATACATTTGCTTCATCTAGTGCTATACCGTAGTTTAGCAGTCAGACTGGACACAATAGGAACCCTCGTATAAACTGGCGATATCTACGACCAGCAAACAATCACTGCAGCGTGCAGCATTCTCATCGAATTGATACATATCGGCGATCGCTTAAGTTCCTCGAAAATTGAGGATAAAGATCGCAAACCGAAACCTCGATGATACTTGGTGAAAATGATATCAGTCGCTAACACGTATTTTCCGCCACTGAGATAACCAAATCACGCGCCGGACTGTAAAAATATTCGAGCACGTCTTAGCGAAGCGCATCTCGATTCGATGGTACATGGACACCAGATCTATTATTTGAGTTAGTGTCGAACTCTTGTGGAAAGGAAATAGTGTTGGCTTGAGTATAACAGAGTTTATATTTTTCATTTAGATAAACTTAAGAAGTAAATTTTGATATATTTAATTGTGGTTGCCCAAAATTTAAAAAGGGATATATTAAAACAATATTAAAAAATATAAATTGTAATAAGGGACAATCATATAAAAATTTGTATGTTGTAATAGAGTTTACAGAAATGAGTTTAACTTATGGATTATTGAAGAATGCTACGGACTGAAGTTGCGTATACGAATACGAAGTTACGTATTTCGAAGAGAATCTTATGTTGCTGCTTTAGAACAAAATTTAATATAATTATTAAATAAAATCTTATTCCCTCATTACTAGATTCCTTAACACTTTTCGTCTTTCAATGTTTTTCTCCTATTTTTTTTTCACCTTACTGTGATTATAGACAGTAGAAATCCGGTCATCCGATCTATTGAATGCCAAGGAGGAATGTTGTGGGCAGTAATCATCACCCAAAAGATAAGATCATTTACGGAATTTACGATACTTATCACAGAATTTAACTGGAAATTTGTTAAATTAAATAACAGTTTGAATCACAATTTATAAAATTTATTCATTGGTAATCCTTATTAACTATTTTCATTTATTTGTGTGAAAATTTAATGATTTGTTACAGATCCTACGTAATATATATCGAGAGACGACAAAATGATCTTAATTCAATTATCCTAGTAGATTAAACAGGCGAAAAATAACTGCCAAAACAAACTCTCTTACGAAAGAAACATTTTTAGTTGTGCAATTGAGGTGGAAATTCTAAAAAGGTATTCTATCCTTTATTAAAGTGTCTTTTTTCTTTAATATTATTTTAATTGCATATTTTACCTCGCCATTCTACATTTTGTTTCACTGCTAACTAGTCAAAATTTATTTTTTGGTAGAAAATTTTTCATCAAAGAATGTTGTCCGGTGTAATTGTAGGTTGAAAGAACGCTATACAGAAGACGAGAAGTCCTGCCATCTGTATGCGAGTTGCAGAAGTTCATTCCATCAGCAGAATGTCTGGTGCCACCTGTTGGAAGACAGAGCAACTACAGCGGCCACCATATCGTATGTGTTTTTTTTCTGCTGGCACTGTTGCTTTTCCGGAACGTATAAAATGAGCTGCTGTCGTAATTGAAATGCTACTTCTCTTTTTGTTGCTCTTCAATTTAATGGGTCCACATATGTCATTATTTCCTTCTAAGTGTAATAATGCAGAACTCTGTCTCCGGTCTCTCTGAACGAAAGCTAATTGAGTAATTTCTCATTCATTGAATTTGCAGGCTCAGCGTACCTTTGTTTATTCAAGCACCGTTCAAATGATAACATTTATTTTCCTATTGCATTTTAATTTTCCCATTCTTTCTCTTAGAAAATTCACACTATTTTCCAATTGTAACTCCTTAACCCTCGAACATAGTAAATGGAAATCGCCAAAATCCTACTTATTCATACTCTTCCTTGTTTTCTACGCCGACGAGGCACTGCTTCAACCAATTTTCGCTTGATTCCCTTTTCAGTGGCATTATTCTATTTTGTTATTCACAATAGCAATGAAGAGTAAAATAGTTGTAGTTCAATTTTGGGTTTAAATTTTAGCGTTGTTTTTTTGTTAATTTATTGGCTGATGGCTACAGAAATAAATGCTCTCTGCTCTGAATGCTGAATAATTCTGAACATGATTTTTATTAAAACCTATTTTGGTTCGTAGATATTAATTTTATATTACTACGTTTCTAAGAAATTATTCATTATATAACAGTCGACAAGTCAAATTTATCACAAAGTTCAGTGCATTTTTGTACACACACACACAAAAAGACCACAAATTTACACTATGCTGTCTCCGGTCATGTAAGACGTGTCTATGATTTCATTAAATACTTAAGAACTCTGAAAAATTCCTATGCTCCTATGCTATGCGAAAAAAGCTATGAATCAGTTTAGATTTTGGCTGCAAAATGAACATATTTAATTGTTTTATTCTGTCTTTTCTCCTACTGCATTTATCGAATGAATTCTAACACTGCGTGCACCATTTCTTTCTACACATTGACGTCATGCGGCAGAAAGGTTTCGAGGAATAGGCCGCCCGCCACTATGTACGTGTTGCGTTTGGGACCAGCTTTGGTATTCGTAGTGAACTGCTTTTTTCATTTCTTAAATTAAACCAAAACTAAAGAACTTCTGTGTTGTATTATTGTTATAATACTATGTGTTATTATAGTAATTAACACAAACTAGTGTATAAAGAGGGATATAATTGCATGAATGGTATGTTCAAGAAAACGAGCGACGATAGAAGCGAGTTTCCTTGTACAAGTACCATGAGTGCAATTACACCCCTTTATCCACGTGTTTCGTTTCCATTAAGAAATAATTTGAATTTTGAAAAATTCAATCATATCCTTACCATTAGAGGTATGTTATACCGTCACATCGATTCTGAACACTTTAGTACGCATTGCAGTGTATATTTATGATCACCTTAGTGTCTTAGAGAATAATTGTGTTTGATAATTATGTTTGAAAATGGAAAATATTTAACGTATTTCAGTTGAAATATTGGAAGAAGCTGACAAAGACATGAAAACATTACTTTGTACGAAAAGTGTAAAGGAGAATATCGATATTTTAAATTACAAACAATTTACTTGATTTCCAAAAAAAACTAAGGAGTTTTGACAAGTCAACCGTTCTCTCTGCGCCGACACGTTCAAATAGGTAAAGTAAATATATCTATGCAATACAAAATGATTTCTGGGTTACTATGATTGATGCCAAGTATATGTAATTGATGATACAAGTATAAGTAGGGTAATAGTTTCTAATTTAACTTATTGTACTACAAATATTAACATGATTGTCTAAGAAGTAGTAATAATTTTCGTTTATAATTTTGTTTCATTTGTTCATTGATTATATGTTTTTGATGATCGTAATATGCGATGCACATTTTTGTCCATGTTTCATGGTCTTCTGGAAACGTGTGTATTATAGATACATAATTAAACGATTTCGATCAGTTCTCGTAGTTATGATTGTAGACTTTTAATTGCACGATTAAGTTTTAATTGTATGCATGCCATAAACGTAGTGATAATTAGCTATTTATCACTGAATTAATATATATTTAGTTAACTGAACGAAAAATATTGTAAATGATCGAAGAGTAACAACCTTATTATAAAAATACAGTGACTTTGCTGATACAAACCTATGGAGTTTCTCTTGCTCAGATCAGAATGGTACGCCCTTCTGCCCTACGCCCAGAATGGTACGCCCTTCATATCAGTAACTAGTACACATTTTATTCGTTTACATGCCAATAAGTATTAATTATTTTTGTAGAGTAAATATTGATGCGTAAAGCTCCATTGTACTGAAACATCAGTACCTTAGGTACGTAAAGATGTGTTGTACTGTGTTTATATTCTTCTATGTGTTTGCAGTACTCGTGGGTATTGTTTTTGTCAAATTTTGATTTTATTGCATTGCTGTATGCGTGTGTTTTATTTGCTATTCTGGATTGAGCTGTGTGACTTTGCTTAACAGTAATTTTTTCTGCTGCAGGCCACTATTTACTTTATTTCATAATTATACATAATTATGTAAATCTTTAAATTTTATCGTATTTTGTTCCCTTTTCGAAGGCAACAGAGTACTGTTTGCGGCTTCTGCTTCCTGAAAAATATCGTCCAGCACAAATTAATAATTACACAAGTACAGAAAATGTGTCTTTGGCGCATTACGAATTAAACTTTTACGGAGGACACGACGATAGAAGACAAGCCCGGTATTTTGAAATGAGCATACCTAAAACCCTTTCGAACGATTTGGTACATTATTTTTAGTACGAATTCTTGGAATATATAAGTAGATTGTGTAGACACGGGATCATTCTCTACATATGAGACGGCAGCCATGCAGTTTTCTTACCTTTGCGGTACCGTACACGTCGCAAAAAATTGTCATACAAGTACCACTGGTTTTGCTAATCCAGCAACATAGAAGTAAAGAGCTTATTGCTTGAATTAATGTTCAGAATAAAATTTTCTATCGCAGTTTCATCAAATTTCCTGAGTTTGTAGACAATGACCTAGAAACGCAATGATATGTTTGACCATAATCAATTAAGGAAACGTACACAGACAGTTAAATTACATTTTATGTCCAGATGCAAAAGAAAGAGTCATCTGAGAATTTGCCAAAAGGATCAAGGACACGACGAAAAATAAGGATATTCAATCTTAATTACACTAGTAATAAAACTCTTAGTTGGCAAGGAAGTGTTTGTGAAATGGAAAAGAAATCAGAATATCGAGCTGACATGGGTATCGTGAGAGAAAAACTGTGACTGAACTCACGATGGGAGTATAAAATAATAAAATTATTTAAATGTAGCGACAGACTTTAACCATATCTTTCTCGTGGTTACAGAACATTATTTTCTCTCTCCTAAACTCGGAACTATTTATTTTTAATTTTGTGAATTGAATCCCAAGCTAACGACGGTATAGGAATATCTCTTTATGAATATTTGTAAATTCAGCTTCATATGTCGAAATGAAATATTGAAGAGGTACTGGTATTACTAAATTATAGATTTTCTCAATCCGAAATGAAGGAATTCAAATATTAAGTAATAAAACTTAACTTGTCTTGTGAAAGAGACGAAGAACTATAAAACGAAGATGACAATATGAACCCTCTTCGTCCTCTATTCTTCTTATTACGAAATTATTCTTATTACGAGTAATATAACGAAATACTCCTTATTACGAGTAATTCTTATTACGAAAATAAACTACTTTTTTTCTGCACCACAATTTTTGTCTATAAGAACTTTTTGATTATTTAATATTTTTTATAGTAACAATGATGTTTCTAAATAAAACAATATTATTCGAGTCGTAATATCAATGTGACAAACGGATTTCTGATTTCCAAGATATTATCTCGATTCATTTTATTTCTTCTTGAAACCATATCATCAACGATATTCAAAAATAACGATTTGTTTAACATACATAAGAACGTTACTGAATCTCTGCACGTCCTCACCTTATGAGCCGCAGTATCCCATGGTCACTCTTATCCACCTGATTTCTGCATTCTGTATAGCTGTTTGCGTGATGTGTTAGAATTATTTAGAATAAGAGCAGTCTCCGTTTAATCGATCTTCTAGTGCGAAACGAGATCGCGTGGGGGTGAATCCTCATGCAATATTCAGGGGTGGCGCTGGCCCTCGGCTCCGCCCCGGTCCCGATCCCCGCCCTAGCCCCTACCCCGATCCCTGCGTCGCCCCTGCTCCGCCCCTGCCCCGCCTCTGTCCCGTCCCTGCCTCGGCACCTCGCCAATCTCCAGCCCCCCACCCCGGTCCCCGCCCCTGGCCCGCCCCTGCCACGCTAAGGCCCCAGACTCCGACCCCGGCCCCCGCCCCGTCCCTCGCCCCAGCACCCGTTTCCGCCCCGCCCCGTCCCCGCCTCAGCACCGGCTATCACACGTCCTCGACCCCGCTCTGCTCCACCCCCGCGTCGCGCCTCCGCCCTCGCCCGCCGCCAACGCCGCCGCCGGCGCCAGACAGCAGACGAATGGAGAAGCGCGGGCGGCTCCAGAGATTTTTCCTAATTTTCAACGCAATCACCTAAGCTGCCCCCAGAGCCCTGCTGACACACGATACATCGCGTACAGCTACTTCCACTCGCACTGTGGTACCGCGGGCTCTATTTACCTTTCTCTTAGAGTGGTTTGCCGGGAGAATTCATTTTTTACGAATTGCTCAACTAATAATTTATATTTTTAGGAGAATCAGGAGAATCTAAATTGTAGCTCTTAGTGCATTGTACAAATTTACGTCAAATATATAGTTTTAATGGAAACCTCTAAAGTTTTGAATAAAATGTAATACTTTTGACGAGAAAAGGAGGCATTTTTTCGAAGTACTCTGCTCTATAGAATTGTTAGTCATTGGTTTATTAGACTAGACATTTTGCACCAGCGTATTTTACCACGCATCTTTTCTTTTTACTTTTTACTTAATTTACTTATTTGTTCATAATCACCAATTCACGAAAATGTTACGAAATTATAAAGAGCTCTTCCTTGTATACAAGAAGTTACGATATAAAATATGAACTTCCAGGAAGTATATCACGTTGACACCAAACTGAAAAATATTTTCTTACAAAACTATTTAAATTAGTTTTGAATTTTTGTAGTAATTACTTCTAAAATATTACAATATGCTTGATAATAAACAAGGGTGGGAAAGGATGGTAATACGTTTGGATGTGTAGTAGAAGAGCACTGAGCATTTTTTAACCTTTTAGGTTTCAAATTTTTTTTTTTTCGATGCACGTTTTGATGTATTATTTGGGTTACTATAACACTATATTATTTAGGTACTATAATATTTCATACTATTATTCATAAATTCTGTATTAACCTTTTACTAATAAAAGGTTAATACAGAATTTATGAATAATAATATGAGAATCAGCGAGAACATGATTTAGCTCAAAATAAACTAACTATAATCTGCCTTATCTATTTAAAAATATATAGAATTGGAGCCAATGATGAATTTGAAATCTTTCATAAACAATTATATGTACGCACTTTTTTTACCGATCGTACCATTTAAAGAGTTAAACAACGTAAAAATAAATTGTGGGGCGTTTGAAGTCTCTCATTAGTGTTGAACTGGAGAAGTTAATAGAGAAGAAATATTAATTTACGAATACTGAGGTACTTGCAACTTTAACAACTGCTTGTGCAACGCCAGGAGGGGAAGCGGCTGAGGTGGCTCAGGGAATGGATTCATGTCACTGTCGAGAGGCCGAGAGGCCCTAGGATTCCAGTTGCGGCAGTGGCAGCATCTGGACTTCCCGACGTTCCTAGGTCCCAACGAACGCCAGCTGAAATTCAGCCGCCATCTGGAGAAAAATTCTAGCTACCAACCGAACTGATCAGCAGATTTCAGTGGTTTCCATAACCTCCAGGCGAATGTACTTTTAGTACTACCATACATGTCTGAACGTAGAGTTTGTTACGGCTGAGACAGTGCTCCACTGGTGAGAGATAGCTGTTGGGGAAAAACTTCGAAAGTGTACTTGGCCGCCGGACCTCACCATCCAACGGGGGAAGATCACCGCGACTTCCCGACACAAAAACATGCCCTACATTTACGGGAATGAATACTGTAGGAGTTGACGCGCCCTCGTACGAAATAATCTCTACGACGGACACATCTCAATAAGCAGTCTACGCGACGCCCCGATCGTGGTTTGCCCTGGCGGAGCGTGGGCTTATCTGCAGCGCCAGCGACTGTACCTGGCGCGTCGGCCGCCCGCCATTACGGCGCCGCTTCGCTACGTGGGCCTCGCCTGCGGCCGGATGAGCTCGGGACGACGCTCGCGTCGCGATGGGACGCGAAGCCAATGAAGTCGCCCACGCCGCTCGCCCTCGCCCACTTCGCTGGAATCACTTCCGCGCACTAGGCCGCCCGTTGCGCTGCCTTGCGATTCAGATACAATGAACATGTTAACGTCGATGTGAGAGCGGAAATTCGTGGCTTTAACCAAAACATGTTCTTGACATTAATTCGCAATGGCCAAAAACGTTTAAGTGAAAATGAACACTAACATCTATAAACACTTTTGGATACAATCATTGAAAATAAATATTGTTCCTTTTTATCGATAATTGAAGGAGTTCAGCGTTGAGGGAGAGCAATTGATGCTCGTTCAATTAGCATTGTATTCTATCGAGCGGGAATTCTACTATTTTGTTGCTTGTACCTGCGTTAGAAGATTGTGCGTTGTTGTCACCACATGGCAACTTGAAAGTAAGACGTTCCTGAACATCCTCTGTTGAGGCGGGGAAATACTCGAAGAAAAAGTTGAGAGAGCAATTAGTAGAAGCTGCAACGAAACATCGCCTCTTCTATCAGTTGTTTTATGTCAGACGAGAGTGTTCTGGAAAAGAGACGACACACAATTGACAAAGATTGTTACTTGGAAATAGAATTAACGAGTATTGAACAAATTGTCACAGTTACCTCTGTCCAAACGAAATTAAACTTTTCTTTACGAATTTTGTCGTTTTTACTTCATGTTACAACTGCATCCAGTGCCTGGCACACCCTGAATCGAACCTTGAAGGCGCTCAAAACGTTTTTACTAAGCTTTCTGCACTTCGCCTCTGATGACAATGCCAGCTCGTCGCGTCTAACATGGAAAAGCGCGGTATTCTCAAAATGTTGACAATGCTCCACATGGTTTGAACGAGGAGCTGCCCAGGAGCCGACGCGATCTTTCGGTGTCGCTCCGAACTAACAGGAAGCAGCTGACAATATACGTCAAGGAACTTTGTACGAAAGAAATAAGTATTTGGTCAACAGAGAAGAAATTCGCGCAGCTTTTTGAGAAAAATTACGACTCCGAAGCGCCATATTTGAAATGTATAATATTTTCCCCTTCAAAGAACATCAAAAATGCCCTATTAAATATCAAGGCGCCAAATTTGAAGCAATGTGGCGGTCAATGCGAACATTCTCTTTCATGTCTTATTCTAAAATTCACTTGTACCTAAATGACGAACAAATTAAATGGTTTTATCGAATAGCATGCCATTCAGGTTCGTTCATGTTACGTTTAGTTTTATCAAGAATGTGATTTTATGGCTACTTCAATTTTCTTACCTCAAACTTGTGTGCACAGATTGCCCTTATGCACATATTATATCAACCACAGTTTTTGCATTACATTAAATAAATTTAAAAAATGTCAACTTCTGCAATTCGTCACATACACTACTACTCCAGTGTACTATCAGACAGGACCACTCTGATAAATTAACATCTTAACGTCACCTTTTAAATTTCTGTGTTCCAACGTTTTATCTACAAACCGATCAAGTCTCAGAATACGAGATCGATTCCGACCGAGGTTTGTATATTTACAAAGGTAGAAATATCTATTTTGGACAGAAATTAGGTATTATTCGTAAATATGTATGTGACAGACCGTCATTTGTTCCGTTTTTGAAAGATCGCATGGGAATCAAAAGTTGTAAGTAACATTCTACTCTTAGAACAGTGCTAAGTAAGGAATTTGGACGGAAGGGTGCCAGTGGATGCACTTCCAAAATTCATGGCATTATGAACATCAAACTTCAACATCCTACTGTACATTTAGACTTTGTAGCATATGACATAGCCCAACATATTCAAAATATGAATGACATGTTGAAATTTCCGGCAATTCCTCTTTGAGAAAGAGCAATACATTAAATGTAACAGCACGATAGTAAAGATTTGTCTTTAGGCTTTACGCATCACAAAAATATACCGTTTTAACATCATCAGAATGCGGAGAGAACTTCGACATAGAGATGTTAAATGCAATAAATGCTACTTTAGCGTAATGTCTCATTTTCAGAAGGCCGTGAAATTTCAATAGTTGCTGACTGTGACTTTAGTCTCTACTTCAAAAAAGGCACTGATACGTTAGAAATGGAAAGGAATTCATATCCCTTTACAAATGAGTGATTGCATTCAATTTAATAAAAAACATGTTTACCAGTTTCATCTTAATTGATGTAAAACGTATTAAACATCCTACTATTGTTCCTCTCATCACCCACAAACGTTTGTCACGAATTATATACGGCGCGTCACAATCGAATACAACTATTTTTTAAATCAATTTGGTCTCCGAAAATGTGGGTATATCCCCATCAGTGGGCCTTTTTTACACCTCATATCTAACTCCTATTGCCAACCGCCAGTCTCCAAATTCAAAGGGCGTCTGTGTCTTTTGCTGGGAGCGTCTCAGCAGTTTCCCGACCGCCACGCCCACTTCCAACTCCTCTCCCGCCCCCCTCGGCGCGAGCGTCTTTCCTCCCTCTCAGCCGCATTCATTTGCGTCGCCGCGCCGCCCCCTCGCGCCCGCAAGCAGCCACCCCTGCGCCTGTGCCGCCGGCGCCGCCGGGCCGTATAAAAAGCGCCACCGCCGCAGACGGCCGTCAGTGTGGCAAGATGTTCAACGCAGCAACCACCACCCGCCTGCTGGTGCTCCTGCACCTGGGCGCCGCCGTGCTGACGGCGGTGCAAGCCGCAGGTTCGACGGCAGCTGCGAGCGCCCGGGCGCCCGCTCCACCCGCTAAACGCGCGGCCGGTGTGGCCCCGGCCGACGCTCCCTCGAGGACGCCACGCGTTGACGCGACCGTCGACGCTGAGGACACCGGAGATGCCGCCGACGCGGACGGCGACGACACCCAGCTGCCCGCCCCTTCCCGCGCCGACGTCCTGCTTCTGCTGGATCGCGACGCCGAGAAGTCCCCGGTGAAACGCGATGGTGCTTCCGCTGCCGGCGGCATGTGGTTTGGTCCTCGAATGGGGCGCGCCAGCGACGACCAGAACGTCTCTCCGGGCATGTGGTTCGGGCCTAGGATGGGCCGCGCGGCCGGTGAAGACCGCAACCAGGCGTCTTCGGGCATGTGGTTCGGGCCGCGCATGGGCCGCGCGACCTCCGCCGAAGAGCAGCCGTTTTCTCCGGGGATGTGGTTCGGGCCGCGGATGGGACGATCTACGGCGACCGACGAGCAGAACCGCCAGCTGGCCGCGGGCATGTGGTTCGGGCCGCGCATGGGGCGGTCCGGGCGGGCGACCGCTGGAGCGGGCGACGCGGCGAGGCGGGAGCACGACCTGTCCTCCGGCATGTGGTTCGGGCCGCGCATGGGCCGGTCCGCCGCGGCGTCCGGCGAGGCGCAGGGTGGTCGGCGCGGGGCTGACGACGTGTTGCTGGTGTTCCGGCGGAGGCAGCCCGCCGACCAGGCGCCCGGCGCGGGGCCGCAGCGCCCGCAGGAATTGGCGTCCGGCATGTGGTTCGGCCCGCGCATGGGCCGCCGGCGCGACGCTGATTGGGCGGGCAAACGAGGACCCGACTCACCCGAGGGCATGTGGTTTGGACCCCGACTCGGCTAAACCATTGAGCCAGATCCGCACGACCCGCCCGCATGCCATCAAGTGCCATGACATTGTATTGCACGTTGACGACTGTGAAATGCGATTGTAAAATATTTGTAACATATTATTACCAAATACAAGCAACTTCATAAATCTTTTCTTCTACACAGTTGTTCCTTGACTTAATACCCGAATAATCAATGAAACCTTAGCAGAAAAAATTTACTCCATACCTTGAAAGAGATTGAGATAAAATAATCGTCATTTATTATAGCGAAATATGCTGAGTACTATAATAAGAAAACTATGTACTACTGACAAAAATTTTAAAAATAATGCACAAATGAATACAACGATGAGATGACAAAATCATTTAATATAATGTCGATTATTTCCCCTCAAGCTATAACAAACTTTAATATGATATCAAACTAATAGCATACATGGATTCTTGAAAATTATTATAATGCATTTCCTTAAAAATAACGCAGTTTCAGACTCTTTATAATGCCTCCTTGAATGCAAGATTAGCACGGGATTACTTTCAGCACCGTTTAGTGTGACATGTTTCAAACTATCCATCCTGCAACTTCCTTCTTTTGGAGATACTCAAGCAATTAGATAAATTTAGGGCATTTAAATATATGTATTTCTACCTCTACTGATTTTGATATTTCATTTTTTCAAATCGATAATAGGTATTCTAGGGGTAAGTGAATTTACAATAGAAGTTTGGAAAATAAAAGAACTTTTTGCATTATTCGTACTTGCAATTTTACCTGCATCTTAAAGGTAAACGTAAATCTTCATAAAAAATATTATGAGACGATGTCTTACATCGATTACATAATAAATTACTTGAATGAAATGCATTCTAAGGTTATTCTAAGAAACAGAAAAGTATTTTACTACGCATTCTGTATTACTAAACACCCTTTCGTATTCAATGAACTCAATATTTTAATTATTAATCATTTTCCAGGATAATACATTTCACTATTTATATTATATTTCCACAAGAAAAATTCATCATACCATTTGAATTTCATTCAACGAAATGTCAGCATCAGCTTTTAATTACGACGCAAAATTTGTTAATGAGGAGTATAACATGTATATGTTACAATAGTCCTTAACTCCTCCTTACTTCGTCGTTCTGAGTCATACTACTGTTTCATGTAAGCGTACTTAGGGAACCTTTAATTTCACACAGGAAAAATTTGTAAATCCATTTCATCTTTGTACGAAAACTCATATTGTAAATGAGACTCGATGTACCTTCCAAACGGCCATACAACGAATTTTTACATTTTTACCTTACCTTTAATAGATGAATATTTAAACAAAATTAATTTTGGGTTCGTGCACAAATGGCAATTTTTGAAAACCTTTAACGAACTCACGACCAGTATTACGTTACGTATCATTTTTTTGGAATAACTAGCCATCGATCAAAATACCCACTCTAGCTTTTTGATGCGATGGAGCTGCATGCCAAAAGGACGTGAGTGTAAGTGAACCCTGGCTGCGAAGCGAAGCATGTTTACTGCTGGCGCAACGGCCCAGACCACTGGCCAAATGGTGCAATTAGCAAAATTTGTTTGTATTGCGCGATTGAAAATTGTGATGAGTCCCCCGGAGGAGAATTAATTTTTATGAGCGCGCACGCTATGTTGTGAACGGGGTTAGATATGATCATCGTTATCTGAACAGCCACCCTTTTCATTTTCAACGTGAGCTCGTCTTGTTGATGGTGCTTTGCTGACTGCGAATATGTTCTCGGATGTTTGCCGCTTCCCTTCTACAAACGTTTCAAACAAGTAGCGAGCAGGCGAATTCACAGTTTTCTCCGTTCTCTCCATTTTTCTTTCACAGATGGCATTAAATTGATGATGGTTTGTGGTTTTGGATATTATATTGACTTAAGGTACAGTACCAGTTTCATGGATTAAAGTGTTGTCTTCCGTGGTCGGAGTCAGTATCTACTTGGCTAATCTTGAGATGCCGCGTCCCAGGCACAGATACCAACCTTTCGGACGTCATGCGGCGACCTTCCTGGGAGCGAAATGCATTTGTGGAAGCGAAATGTCCATATGCGAAATGTCCTTAATGTAATGTCTCTATGTAACGATGTTTTGATAATTAAGAAACTTTTATAAGATATAACGAATTTCTTTAACTTCTATTATTTCTGGCACATTTTTCTTCTGAATTGGTGACGGTATGTTTTTATTATATCGTACCATAGATTCTCTTGAAATGAGGTAAATAAGGTAAAATTAAGTTAGACTAACTTCCTTCGTTCTAAGTGTAATTTTTAGAACTGATGTAACAGGAAAATTTAAAAAAAAGTTATTGGTTTTATGAAACAGTAGCTGTCTGGATGGGTGAATACTAAAATAACTGAGTGTTTATTATAATATTTAACGTAGTTTATTGAAACGAATGAAGGAATAAAATATTTACTCGATTTAAAACAAATATTTGTCGTTCTTTAATTTATAGCTCTAAAATTTGGTGCTTTCTTGCATTAAGTCGAACTATGCCACACGTGCTGACCGAATGTGACTTACCGATCGTCTTGCAACGCTATCTTCGTTATTTTCTTCATTTGATCATAGTTTTTCTCACTCATAGTTGTTGACACAAACTGATTCACTGATATTTCTAGACGTTTCTGGATTACATTTGAATTACATAGAGTTTACGAGGTTACGAGTTTTTTACGTCCTGTTTCCTTCGCAGCGCAGATGTTACGCGTCCGTCGCGGCCGAATGCCTGGGCCGCTCCAGCGCACCGCACACAGCGGAGGCCAACCAACTCACCCCGCATCGCTTGCACGGCTACTTCTTCCTTCCACTCTCACCTCTCCCGCCTTCCAAGCCGTCGACACATCTCACATATATCGCCTGTTTGCTCCCGCCTTCCGGAATATCACCTGTTTGCTCCACCTTCCCAATTCATATCCATTCCACGCCCGCCATCATCACTCACTAAACTCCTTGCCGTCTGTTTTCCAATGCCTCCGCATATCCAGCAATGTACATGCTTGCCGCGTTCACCTGGTGTGTCACCCTAAATTTCCTCATCGCCGACTCCGCTGCTCTGCCCGTCACCAGGGTCGTTGGTCTCCGCTCCCATTACCCCAACCTCACCCGCTCCCGCCGTCCGTCCCCGCTGACCGCCCTCACCCACCACCCTCTGTCCCTATCCTCCCCGCTCCGTCCTCCCTGCCCCAGTCCCCGCCATCGCCACCGCCGGATGCGTACTGAGGCGACGCGGCGCGGGCCGGCTGCCGGCCAGCGAGGGAACGCTCGAGGCCGCGCCTGGACTCCCGGAATAGCCGGCCCGCCCCCGCCCCGCCCCCAAGCCTCTTGCCCCCGGCCTGTTTCCCGGCCGCTTCCAAACGCCTTCCGCGTTGTTGGCTCCAGCCACTCACGCTCGTTTATTTTCTCGTCTGCATTCGTCACGATTCTCCGGCTCGCTTGCTGCAACCCGCCTCTCATTCGCCATCGATCCAATTTCCCATTTCACCAGACTGTCAGTCTCTCTGCTGTTATTGTCTATCTCCTCACTCACTGACCTCTTCTCTCAGTCTGCTACTTCTATTGATCCCGAGATGCTTCAATTAGTATAGGATTCGCTTTTACTTTTCCATTCCTGGAAACGTTCATCAGCTGCCTGATTTTTATTCATCTCTTGCTTTATTTAATTTTTGAATTTATATATCATTCTTTATCATTCGTGTTACCATTCTGACGACAAATAAAGGAGTCGTAGACGTAGACATACGGAGACGAGCAAATAAATAAGCTCGCCCCCTTACAACTAGATACCTTCCACGTATGAACTATTGGTGTTCCCCACAACAATAAAAAATATCGAAAAGAGATGCGTATGCGCAGATATAATTAATGATGTCCTAGAGGCAGTTGGTAAATTTAATATAAGCTTGAGTATATTCTGAAATCTCATTGCTAATTTATATTACACGCAAACTATTTCAGTGAGATTAATCTGTTTTTGAAAAATTCTTGTTCTTCTAGGGAAGAAAAGATTTGAAATCATCTCATCACTATGCTATCAAATGTAACATAAAAATTTTTCAACGTACATTTGAATTGTGACTTCGCACTTGGACAGGATTAAAGTATGTTAGTATTGCAGTTTTCTACTCCAAAATCGGGATATCATGATAGATTTAAATATTTGTCAAGTATAACTGTCATTTTTTGAGCTGAAAATTGGCAAATAAGTCAGAAATAATATCTACTTGTGCCGGAGATGATTAAGATACTTTAATTTTGGAATTACGGTATTTTTAAATTTACATGAAGCCCCTGTGACATTTTCAACATTTTTTGAAAAATGTTAAAAATTTTCTTCTCTACTTTTTTTTGCTACAATAAAGGAATGTGCATACGTAAATTTGATATGGTTCTTATTTTCTGTAAGCCTATGAAATTGGGAAAATTGCGAAAGTTCAAATAGTTTTGGATCCTAAAATATTGACGCAAGGGATTTCTTTCTCAATGCATTTTATTCTCTAATTTCAGATTTTTAAATGATGTCATTAACATTATTAAAAAATATCAGTCTTTTTAGAGTACTTTTGAGAGAAATCATGTCATGATCTTAAGTAAACAAGACCATGAAGAGTCAAAAACGGACCTAATTTTGTTTTTTTTTCATTTTCTTACAACAATAGAATAACTTAAAGTATATGATAACAACAATTTTCATGAAAATTTGAATATTAAAAAAATTGCATGTCGTTTGCTCCCCTCGTTATTATTGCTTACTTTACATTACCAAGATATTTATTAAATATTTCTTTATTTAATGAATATATGAGCATAAAAGTTCCAAACAACTTCTGGAGAAATATCTCGAAATATCAACATTTGTTAAAATACAAGTAAGATCGTTCATTTTCAAAAACTCTGAAACAAAATTTTCTCTAGAAATGCTCGAAATATTTTCACCTAAATGTCCATATTTTCTTTAACAATACAACGTATTCTTTAATTTTGATTCTCCAATACGGACATTTTCCCAAAACTTTCTTAAGTATATAAGATATACCGTGATTCGTGTAAGGTACCATAGCGTTAGCGTTCAAGTGGATGGAATGTTAACTAAGCATAAAATGCTGTTGACAGTATTTTAAACAATATTTTCAATCCTAAACAATATTTCATGAGAGGAGAAAAAGTTTCGATGATATTCTGCTTTCACATACGTCCCTTCACTCCAACACATTTATTCAGTATCTCTATTGTGTCCAAAAGCACCGCCCTAATCGATTCCTCGCAGAGCCGCCAGCTTCCCCTCCCCTCGAGCAGACGTGCGGCTTCGCCCCGCAACGTGACCCCTCTCTCCTCCTCCTTCCCTCGGCTGAACGAGCAGCGCTCACTGGGTTATTTTTGACTGCGCGTGCTTTCGTTAATGCGGCTTTTTTCGCTTTCACTTGTGCCCAAGTATAAGCGCCCCTCTCCACGTGATACGAACACGTGCAAATATCTCGTTATATTTAGTCTGTTTACCTTTCTCTGAATATTGGTTTCATTTTTAGCATTATTGTTTTATCTTTTTTTCATGAACCTTCAATGCTTTGTAAAAATGCTCAAAATTTCCTTTTTAGAATTTTTGTATTTAAAGCGTGTTTTTGTTTTCTAACAGCGTTTGTGCATTAGGTACCTACCAAATATCATATTGAAACGTTTTTCTCTCTTCGGAAATATTTCAATATTTTGTTCATATTGATATGAAAAACAGCCGAAAAACTTACCTCTTTACGAAAGTGGAAATATTCAGTGTAGCGAACAGCAGCGTTCATTCACAGAACAGTTGATTACCGTTATCTACATGTCCGTAATCAGCGAACCTTGCAAAGACTGTGTTGTGAATTGGAACTGAGCTTCAGGAACTAGAGGGATAATTCGTTTCATGTCATTATAGTATAATGTCAGTTCAAGGTGTAGCAAATAATTAAATGGTAAATTACAATAAAATTAATTATTTGCCTAACCATTTTAACGTGTTATTTGTCAGAGTATATTGCTTGGTTTAATAAATTGGTTTAATAATTGTGTTTCTAGAATAGAAAAAATATTGAAGTGTTCTCTTGTTGGTAAATCGACTTCATGCATCTGAAACCCTGGGCAGATAAAGTTGGATATTGGATATAAGGTCGCAAAATATTGCGCAAGTTACTAAATTAATAAATTGTGCACACACACCCTTTCAACAATAAAAATAATGTGGTTGTAAGTAAATTACGCTTATTTTGTTATTACACGATTGGTACACCTACTAACATATTCATTATGAAATTAACATGATTAAAATTCCTTTCTCGTTTAGAGAATCGTGTTAGTAATATTCTTCAACCTTCGTTTGATTGGCTCTGGGCACGTCAACTGCACATAATTCTAACAGCCATTGCTCCCGTTAGTGTAATGCATTTTTATGGAGATAGCGGTGTTCCTCACCTACGGAATCGTGAGATCCGACAAGTCGGCTTGCGCTGGATTTCCCTTTCTCGGAATCTTCCTCCTGCGGGTCACCGCTGCAGCCAAGGCAAGGTTCCAACCTCCTGCTTACTCTGACGTGTAGAGAGCATTGATAAGGGACAAGGAAGACGAAGAAAAGGTACCGCACAGTCCTTCGCCCGTTTCTTAGAAATCGCCTCTGGTATTGATCTTAGAAACCGAAAAGTTACCGATTAGAGAAGCTGGCCGCTAGAATTATCCTTCAGGTAGTGAATGAATTCAACCTACCAAAATGGCTAGAAACAGTAGATAATCTGCCATAGGCAGGACTTAAATTCTGGAACCTCCCGATTAGAGTCGCTGCAGAAATGGCGGTAATGCTGTCCTTGTGCTAAACTCAGCCGGTTGCCAATTTTCGAACAGTTATTCCTTTTCTTCCTTTAATTTTACATCTGAACTATTTTAAATCAGCATACATGGCCTTTGGTTGTTAGTTCCTTTTTCATTACATTATCTCAAGACTTGGATTAAATACACATTAGTTGTTACCCCCCTTCCGCAACCTCTCACTCCCTTATTTCAGAAAATTTTAAAATAGAATGACACAATAGCCTACACCATGAAACAGTGAAACGTCTTAAATTCCAAATAGATTGACACAACATATTGCCATACTTTTCTTTTTTAGATAAATGCTCCAAAGCTTTCCTCGGACATTTTTTTCCTCTGAATATTGTAGCTCTATATACAGTGCATGTATCATTTATCAGTCTTCGTAACTATCGTACCAAAAGTGTCTCGTTGTATCGACCAACATGCAATGGAATGAACGCAGCTCAGAACACAGTCCTCCCGCGGGGTAAAAACCCGAATGAGCGGCGCTAACGCGGTGGCGGGCGAGAGCGCAGCTTGTTTGCGCGCGGGGCGTCCTTCCTCATAGAGGGCGCGCATCGACGTCGCGTGCGCAGGGTGATAAAGGCGGCGCCGACATGCGGCGAATCTTGTTAGCGAGCGGAGAAAAAGGGCTCAGGGTACGTTATCCGGGCGGGGCGGATCTGCAATGGGCGATAAAGCCGGTGGGAAGTCTTCGCCGGGAGGCCGTTGCGGCTCAGGACCAAGGGGGTGGGGCGCTGGTCGCAAGGCGCAGAAAGCGGAGCTCGGGGTGCTAGGACTGGGCCTCAAAGAGCGGGTTGCGAGTCGCGTTAGTGAGGTGCGTGGGGATCGAAGCTAGACGTAGAGATCTTAAGCCCTGGAGGGCGGGACGTGGGTGGGGAACCAGGTGCGGAGCTCGGGTCTTGGAGCGCGGAACGTGGGGTGTGCAAAACGTATGGAGATGGGCGTGGGGAGCGGGGCGAGGGAAGAGGACCGTGGGAAGCGGGACGTGCGGGGTGAGAGCACGGAGTAGGACGTGGATCGAAAGGAACAGAGTAGTGGGGGAGCGAGGCATGAGTTACGAAGTGGTGGATAAGTAACATCCAATGAGGGGCATAAAATATGAGGATGCAGTGTCGCCAGGCGTATGAGTGAGGGGAGCGGTGCGTGGAGCGTAGAAAATGGTGTGGCGTATGCTTGAGACATGAGATGCATGTTGCGGGGTGTTGATTATGGACCATGAAGCATGAAACGTGAGGTGCGGTGCAGGTCGTAACTGGCATGCGTGCGTATGGCGTGTGGTGTGGGTTGTCGTTCGTGGAGCGTGAGGAGTGGGGCGTGGAGGGTGGTGCATGTGGTGTGGAGAGTGGGGCGTGGAGAGTGGGGCGTGTGTTGGGGTGGAGACAGGCGTGTTGGGTGTTGAGTGTGAGGTGTCATGTGTGGCTTGTGTTCTGGGGTGAATGAAGTTCTGGGACGTCAGTGGCGCGTGAAGCGTGGGAGAAGGGAGAGACTCGGAAATACAAAGTGGATCGAACCAGACTGGCAAGTTAAAAGGAGGTGAGGATATGCAATGGGGGAGCAAGGGGAAAGGAGGGTGCTGGTAGGGGAAGGAGGTGAGACACTAAGGGCAGTTTTGATGGGATAAGTAAACGGAGGCGTGAATAGTTAGAAAAATACGGACAGAGACGGAGATAAGCGACATGCGAAATTCAAGCCAAACGGTGATGGCGGGGCAGAGGTGCGGAGAATTTCTCAAAGAGTAGCACTGCGTGTGGGGTGTGGAGCGGGGTTAGCGGAAGGCGGTATGCCATCTGCGCGTCGGGGCGAGATGTGGAAGGAGGACGGGAGGCAGGCGGCCCGTCGCCATTGCAGAAAACGAGGTTTTAAGTTGGTGGCGACGCCTCGTTGCCCGTAAAGCAACGTGAACATCCTACTTTGCATAAGTAAAGAAAGATGTTGGCTCGAGGGTTGCGGACTGTGGCATCTGTGTGACCTGGTGCCGACAGCCGCCGCTAATCGTGATGTGTTGATATAAATTCTCTCTTCCTCCAGCAATGAGAGTAACGACGAAGCGCATCATTATTAACAAATCGTTTACAAACCAGAACTCGCGAACCTCCCTTGCGCATTGACAACTACATATTGATCTGGTTTGGAATCTGCGGATTAGGAATCTGAAAATCAAATAGATTAAAGATAAAGTCAGACAAGTTTCAAATAAAAATTAAATAATTGAATTAATAAAGTAAGCGATAATGATGTTTATTCTAGAAAAAATAATAATATTTGGGTAGGAAAAGTAGTAAATGTAATTTGAGTCACCAAAGAGTCGTTAATTATATCATTAGATTACCAGTTTTCATAAGAAAAATAATAAAATGTATACCGATCGGGTGTAAAATGATGAGGTTGATATTTAACAATTTCAACTTAATAATACGAATTTTGTGTATAAATAGAATTAATATTAATTTTACTATTACTATCATATTCATAAAATTTCTACGTACGGGAAAGAACAATTTAAACACACTTTTTAAATCCTTTTGAACAACAGTTAAAAGTCCTCAGGCCACAGTCGAACTCTGTGATGAGGCAATGGAGGAAGATTTTTTCGAGTGAAGATATGAGTGGCGTTTTGATGATGGACACGGATATGTTGGTCTGATCTACACTCGCTCCCTTCGCTGACCCAAAAACTCGTGTCTCGCTCTGGCGCGCCTTCCAATCGTCACTGGGAACTCTCCCCTTGGAGGCTTACGAGCTCGCGAACACCGCACTAAAGCCCTGTAAAGCCTCGACGCACCTGTTCTGGTCGATCGATTGCGTAGAATAGAACACCTCACGGCCTTGCTTTGTCTGATATTGATCACACTGCGTTGTGTTGTAATTAAATATTGTCCGCCAGGTAAATAATTTCCAAGCGGATACTTGTAAATATTTCCATGAATGTTTACCTGTAGGAAATATACCCCTATTATATTAAATTTGTTTACATATCCTTATTGATTGGGGAATTACTATTTTAGGCAGAGAAACAAATGTAAAAATGTTTGTAATACGTCCGGTCACTTTCGTTGTAGGGTAATTGGAATGTTTGCTTATAAACAAAATATTAGTGTTTGGTTTGAAAATTAGAATAGCGTACGTTTCCGTTCACTATGCCAGTAGTTTACGTAAGGTGTAAAAAGATGGAATTGATTTAAATATTAACGTTGAAAGGCATAGAAACTGTGCTGGAAGTAAACGCAAAAGAGTAAATGACCTTGGCTTGTTTCGGAGAATAATTTCAATTAATGTGATATTAATTTATTTTAAAAAATTTTCAATCATCCCTTTGCCAATTATAACCTACCCGGCACACTGTAAACGAAGATATATCAATGCTTTCAATTGGCCCTCTACAACACACAATGACGAACGTAATGAACAAACGACAAAGTGTTCATTCTATGAATTTTAAGATAATGAAATTTAGTGTTTATTTTAGAAATATCAAGTGAAAACATATTTGGGGCCCAATACCATCCATTTAAACGAAAAAATCACGAAATTTGGTTGAGTAGAAAGCTCAAAGTTCTTTCTAAACGCAAACTTTAGTGATTTAAATATAAAGATGTATTTTTAATTTCGGAGATTGTATATAAACTTCTGTTTTGTGTGGGAACGTAAGTTTGTTCGGCACATTGTCCAGCGTTTGATTGAATTCTTCGTCAAATGGGAATGCAGCTCATTTCACATATTAGTAGGATACGTGAAAAGTTTCCGTTTATTGAAAGAAATTGCTTTGGACTTGCGCGGCATGTTAGTCATAGCCGAACAGTAGGTATCATAGTTCTCTCAATGGAATGGCATGCCCGGTCTGTACAATTTTCGAAGTTGTTTCATACATTCGATGTCAATTTGAGTTTAAAGCGTCATTACTACCACTTACTTTACCACCATAAAGGAGTGATTTAATAAAAAAGTACGAGCATTCCAAATATTTTTTGTACCATCCTTGATATCGAGTTGCAGTTTTTTGGCATTCGATAAGTATCGTTAGAGAGCACATGTCTTCGATGTCGCACACCACACATTACCACGAATTTATGGCCAAGTGTACACGAATGTGTGCGTGACGCTAATATGCCTGAAAGTATGCTATCTAAGTATGCTAACTAACACGTTTTAGGGATTACATCATAATCCAATGGCAAGCGACTCATCTGCACGTGTGTATGTTTAAAAGACCAAATTCTTCAAATTTGCCCTGAGTGAAAGTGTTGGAAGCTTAATTGTCAGTGCCCCTACGTTACCCACCGATTGCCAGAAACCTAATTTCGATATTTTATAGTTAACAAAAAATATGTAGAGTAATAGCAGTTTTTGAATCCCTCATTAATGAGGGTATATCTGCTAAGGCTGTCCGGTTTAGCGGATATGGACATCTGAAATTTAAAAAGATAAAGTTTCTCTAGCATGATGTCACAAACTTCGCAGTACGGCGGTACGTGAGTACGAATTTCCATTGCTTTTTCAAGTGCTTGATGTCAAATGATAGGAACGAAAGCGACCGTCCCTTCGATCGAATAATTTGATAAAAGTGTATAAAATGAATTATCTATGACAGTATTTCTTAGCGTCCTCTCTCTGACAATAGTGATTCTTCGCGGTAACTATTTTGATATCAAATAACTCTTGCTGAGCAGCGCATCGCAAATGATGGCTTCTAACAGCCGCCAAACGCCGCGAGACGTGCTCTGATGTTCGAAAGACGAGAGGTGGGTGGGATGAGGCGAGATGGGGTAGGGGCGGTGCCTGCCAGAGGACGAATTTGCATTGCGCAGTGGGGCCATGGTCTTCCTCTCCGCCGCCGGGCCCCGCCTCGCCGCGCCTAGCAACCGGAAGATGGCCAGACGCCGCACCGGAAGCGGTCCTGACGGCGGAAGCCGGCGTCTTCGGGGTTGGACGGGCAACGAGGTGGGCTCCTGGACGGGAGGGATTGGTCAAAGAAGCTGCTATAGTAATTTTGGTCCTTTACTGTAAAGTATTTAGAATTATAATAGTTGTCAGTAAAGGTATTTTTATAAATATGTTTCAAAATTATTAATATTTTGTGGAGTATTTTCATGCGGTTACCAATAAAATATTAAATATTAATAAAAATGTCCGTTTTTATCGTCATTCGTAAGTTGAAATTCAAAGTCATTCTCCAGATGAATTAAACTGCTGAGTTCGAAGAGGTCTAGGTTAGCTTTGCTCTACTCGTCACATTTTCAGATTCAGCTGACTTGATCGTTTATATATATATATATATATATATATATATATATATATATATATATTGTGGCGTTATGGGATTGTGCAACCCCATAACACCACCGTTTCGTATGTATGAACACCCACAGGCAGCGAGGATAGAAGGCGCAGAAATCGGAGGTGCCTAAACGCGCAGCCTGGTATCCGTTGCCCGTACTAATCAAAGGCGAACTAGCAAGCAACGTTTTCCTTGTGAAGGGTTGAGAGAGGTGAAATAGCCCCACAACTGAGAATTTCCCCAGGCGTCGCCCAATAAATACGCAAACCCGCAAGCGGAAGCCCTTTTTTGATTGTCGCCGTCCGCCGAGTAAGCAGCATTTTGATCACCGCTCGTTAACGTCAGCTTAGATATGGTTTGCCGCCGCAACGACTGCTAGGTAGGAGTTTTCGGCGTCGAACAGACGTTCTAGTTAGTCGTCCGCGTGAAGTGAAGATTTGAATAGTGAAGATTAGTAAAGTGTTTCTTCAATTAACAACACGGGAAGTAAAAGTTACCCGTTGTGAGAAAAGCCTTGAAAGTTCTGGTTTAACAAAGTAGAAGTAGCAACGAGCGAGAAACTTGCACGAGTATCCGAGGAAGTGCAAGGGACATTTTTACAACGTGGGCGTAGTCAGAGGCGCCGGTAGCAGTCGAGGGAGAAGAAGAGGCCGACTAGGAAGAACGGAAGAGGACGCAAAAGAAGAGGCCGACTAGGAAGAACGGAAGTGGACGCAAGAAGACAGCGTAGACGGCAGAGGCGAATCCCGTCTCGTACGACGCAGAAGCTGGGACCGAGCGACGTCGGTGCAGAGATCAGCGCACGATCATCAAGGCCAAAAGCGGTAGGTTCACGAGGTAACTCTTAGGGCGAGGAAAGTAGGTCAAGTTCACGTCGGCAGAAGAAAGACTAGTATAGGAAAGTGTTAGGAAATTGAGGACACGGGTGGCAACAAATTGCAGCATTGTAGTGGGAGACTTTTGATGCGCTATTGCCTGCCTAAAACATTCTATTTGGGACATTTATTATTCTGCTATCTTCGGACACAGTTAAATTGTAAATGAGAGTAGTGCACTTGCACACATTTTTGTTCTTCGCATGTAATATTTTTTTCGAAGCAGAAGATTGTAAATTGAAATTTGGTTTCATGTGCAAAGTAATTAGAATAGCATAAATTTAGATATAATTAATTTTCAAGGGAATTTCCAGTGTAGATTAGAGTAATTATTACAGAGAATCAATTTTGGAGTAAATTATGTGTTCATTCATTTAATGTGCTGTAAAGGTTTCTATTTGTGTTTTTGATCATTTTTTGTAAAAGTGTGATTCTATTCTTAGATTTTTTTGTCATTAACTTATGCCACAAAAAGTTTATGGGTAATTATACGCTCGTTTATGTGCAATTTGTGTGATTTTATTGTGTCAAGGGTTCAAACTTTTCTCGCACCCTGAAGATCCTGCTCCCTAGATTTTAAGCTCGCTTCACGAGCAAAATCTTGTTAACCCGCTTGCAGTTCATGCGTGCAACTGCGTTGGTGGCAGTTGTGAAGAAAGGTGGGTTGGTTAGAAAAAAAAAAATATATATATATATATATATATATATATATATATATATATATATATATATATATATATATATATATATATATATATATATATATATATATATATATATATATATATATATATATATATATATATATATATATATATATATATATACATATACACCGAGCGAAGTGGCTCAGTGCGTAGCGCACTGACTTCGCAATCGGGAGGTCCGGGTTCGATTCCCGGGCCGGCCATCCTGACCGGGGTTTTCGTGGTTTCCCTCGGTCATAAAGGCGAATGCTGGGATGGTTCCAAAAGTCCACGATCATCCATCACCTCCTTTCACTCTTCTTTCATTCTTCCCTATTCCTCTTTCATAACCGCTACTAAAGGATAGGCACCCGTAGTCGATCGTCGCAGCTAGCTGTGCCACCGACCCTAGGATGTCTATCTGTAGCAGCAGGCGGGGTATGCAGCACAAGCCCCCCTGTTCTTCCTTCATGTGCAGTCACCAGTTACTATTGCGGTATTTAGGTAGCAATAGTAAACTGAGGGATCCTCGGCCGCGAGGTTGACCCGACGACGACGATATATATATATATATATATATATATATATATATATATATATATATATATATATATATATATATATATATATATATGTGTGTGTGTGTGTGTGTATTTGTGTGTGTGTACTGTTATTTACAAGGTTGATAATTTCATGAATATATATCATACGATAAAATCAAATATGTTAATTGTAATATTAAAAAAATGTTTTCTTTAATTTATAAAATGTCCCTCAATTACAATAGTATATTATATTTTCTGGAGCCACCTTACGTCGGTGGGAGCTAACTTTTATAATGTAACTCTAGGCACATCACCTCAGGCACATCACTGGGCCTTAAAGCGTCCTTTCGTGGAACATTTGAAGCTCGAGGCTTCATGCACGACAAAATGTTGAGGGATGAAACAGTTGGATACATGGGACAAAAATATTCAAACATGGGACAAATTCAACTCTTTCGTAGTTACTACTCAATATCTAGGAATTCGTGATAGCACGGCACCGAGTTTCAGGCTTGTTAAGTGCAAATGAAATGCTGTTACATGGATGGGTTTTAAATGAACTTCATTTCCATTCACTAGGATATTGACGCACAAATCAACGTATAAGCGCGAGGCAGGCAATTATATTGCTTGCACTCGCATCACAGGGGATCGGAGAGTAGCTTCAGGGCAGTTGTAATGAATTTTCTCAAACCTAAGAAATATAAATGAGTTCTACGTTGAAGTGATCTGGAATTTCGCCATGAGATCAAGCGATGCTGCTGATAATGGAATCTATAATGATTATAGCAATGTCAAGTGATGACATGGTTGTCATTAGGACACAAATATATTAATAAGAACTATTACAGATGCGATGATGACAATAGAAATGCCTAAATGGTTGTGGGCAGAGATGGCTCCGCGGACTTCCGGGGGCTTCGCGTCCACCGGGGAAGGCGCAACACTAACGGCAGAGCAAATGACAGCGTTGTAGATCTCCAGAGGCAGGCGGTCGGACCGCGGCTGGAAGGTAGCGGATGCAGGTGAGCTCGAGGCGAAGCAGGTTCGCGGCGCGGGGGCGGTGCGGGGGCGGCGCGGGGGGCGGCGCGGGGGCAGCTGTCGAGAGGTCTGAGTCCGTCTGGAGCAGAGGCTACGTCAGGCGCATCAGCCGACACCGGCGCCGGCGCCGGCGCCTGCGCCGCCGCCCCAGCAGAGCCTGCGCTCGCCCGTCCGCCCGGGCCAGCGACTAATGCGGCTGTAATATTCATCAGCGGCGCCGAGTAAGCGTATTAAATTCATACATAATGAGTGGCGCCAACTTTCACCTGTGCGTCGTGCGCTGTCGTGACGGAGCCGGTGGCATCCTCTGAGTAGACAGGGAGGGAATGGGTGCGGTGTACACAGGTTATTAGCGGTGAAGGGCGCAGCCAACATATCCTTACATTATCACATTAGGTTTGCACACTATTTCAATGTTTGAGAAAACGCGTGTTTTGAGAGATAAGATTATTCAAACATGAATTATCCTTAGCGTTAGCTTGTGAAATTTGCCTTTCCCCAACCAAATGACAATAGGAAACCTACTTTGTATTTTCTTCAAAAAATAAGTAGCAAATTAAAATTTAATTATTATTTAAGAGTGCGTGAGTGTCTTAGTTAATTATTTAATTATAGAAGAGCAGGAGTATTTAATAAATGTGCACGAATACACAAAATTATGTTGTGGATTCTTTATAGTTGGCATCTGTAAGTATATATATTTTACAATTCTGAATGTTTGAATTTATGTACAGCCCTTATTTTGTCTACTGAACAATATTTGATTCATGATCCAATTTTTTAATTTGAATACGTTTCTTTTAGCGTTGGTGTATCTTTGGAAACTTCATTATTTCATCCATTATCAGCAGATATAAAAATGTTATATACACTTTTTCTTTGATGATATTGTAACGTTTCTCCGTGGTGAATTAAAACCCACAAAATATTATTTAAACAATTACGTTTTATTCGGGAACAACTAAACACTAAAATCTACTGACACTAAAAACTACTTGGTCTATTTACAGATATATTACACTTAATTATTTACACTGTTACACACGACTCCGTTCTCTTGATTTATTTACACAGTTCTCTTCTTACACACTATTTATTTAAACAGTTCTCTTCTTACACACTATTTATTTAAACAGTTCTCTTCTTACACACTATTTATTTAAACAGTTCTCTTCTTACACACTATTTATTTAAACAGTTCTCTTCTTACACACTATTTATTTAAACAGTTCTCTTCTTCTACAGTATCAGTCAGTCCATGCACTGTCCACGGTCCACTACACTTGACCCTAATTCCCTGCACAGACCACAATTTCCCTGCGCAGACCACAATTCCTTGCGCAGACCACAATTCCCCTGTGCAGACCACAATTCCCCTGTGCAGACCACAATTCCTTGCGCAGACCACACTTCACTGCGCACACCAGGGTCCACTGCACTGCTGTTTACCGCGATGCCCACTTCACAGCTCAGCTTGCACTGCAGACTTCAAACTGCTGACTGCTGTTTCCCTACTGCACCACTGCTTACCGCGATGCACCCTTCACAGCTCAGCTTCCCCTGCAGACTTCAGACTGCTGACTGCTGTTCAACCACTGCACCACTCTTCACCGCAATGCACACTTCACAGCACAGCTTTCACTTGGACACACTGACGGACTGACGTCTTACTGCTCACGTCTGCTAACTCTGACTGACTTCTGTAACTCTCTTCTCACTCTCTTCTGTGACTAACTGACTTCAGTCTGACTGACTCGCGGCCGCCGGCAGCGTAGCATTTATACCCGCACGGCGCTTGTCTCGAGGCGCCTGGCTCATTCTCGGCATTTCTCCGCGGCTCGCGGATTGTCCGGAACCGTCTAGTTCGGGGGAAGGGGAGTGGCGGCGGCAGGTGACGCAATCCACGCGCAGCGACTTCGGCAGGTGATGCAATATTCGTTACATTGCCCCCTCCTTAGATGCGATCCGTCCCGGATCGCGTTTAGTGAAATAATGCAGATATTGTTGGCGTAATTCAAGCAAAGTTTTCCCAAGGTTCTGAAGGTGGCCTTGCGATGCGACTTTCTTTTTGTGATAACAAAATGCACATCTTTACTCACGTCGCGGAGAAGAAGGTCATTCCCAATATCCGGTCGCCGGTTCTCCAATTCTTCCATTTTCCTGTATTTTCTTCTGAATACAGCAGCAACACCTCTGGTCATATCCAGATCCTGAGCAACACAATGCGCTAATGAATATTTCTGGAGTACCGTGAACAGATCCTGTGGCACCTCCATTGCCACACCACATCGCGCCATATCATTTCCGCCATGGTGAGACATAAACTCGTCAAAAGTGAACATTTTTATGCCCAACTCACAAGCTCCTGTGGTGTCTTCTCCGTCATTTTCATTACCTCCCGCGCACGGGGCCAGCCGACTGGAATGGATGACCCGCGTGTTTTCATACTGGAACCTTTCAATTCGGTAGACAAAATCATTTCTCCTCTTTTGAGAGCCATCTTTATTTTCTACAACTCGTTTAAAAACTTCTTTTTCTACTTCTGATTTTTCTTTTGCCGCTTCTTCTTTCGCTGCCGCTTCTTCTTTCGCTGCCGCTTCTTCTTTCGCTGCTTCTTCTTCTTCTTTCGCTGCTTCTTCTTCTTCTTTCGCTGCTTCTTCTTCTTCTTTCGCTGCTTCTTCTTCTTCTTTCGCTGCTTCTTCTTCTTCTTTCGCTGCTTCTTCTTCTTCTTTCGCTGCTTCTTCTTCTTCTTTTGCTGCTTCTTCTTCTTCTTTTGCTGCTTCTTCTTCTTCTTTTGCTGCTTCTTCTTCTTCTTTTGCTGCTTCTTCTTCTTCTTTTGCTGCTTCTTCTTCTTCTTTTGCTGCTTCTTCTTCTTCTTTTGCTGCTTCTTCTTCTTCTTTTGCTGCTTCTTCTTCTTCTTTTGCTGCTTCTTCTTCTTCTTTTGCTGCTTCTTCTTCTTCTTTTGCTGCTTCTTCTTCTTCTTTTGCTGCTTCTTCTTCTTCTTTTGCTGCTTCTTCTTCTTCTTTTGCTGCTTCTTCTTCTTCTTTTGCTGCTTCTTCTTCTTCTTTTGCTGCTTCTTCTTCTTCTTTTGCTGCTTCTTCTTCTTCTTTTGCTGCTTCTTCTTCTTCTTTTGCTGCTTCTTCTTCTTTTGCTGCTTCTTCTTCTTTTGCTGCTTCTTCTTCTTTTGCTGCTTCTTCTTCTTTTGCTGCTTCTTCTTCTTTTGCTGCTTCTTCTTCTTCTTCTTCTTTTGCTTCTTCTTCTTCTTCTTCTTCTTTTCCTGCTTCTTCTTCTTCTTTTGCTGCTGCTTCTTCTTCTTTTGCTGCTGCTTCTTCTTCTTTTGCTTTCGTTCCGGTGGTCTCCAGATCCCTGTCTTCTAACTCAATCTTCAACTCGGTTACTTTCAGTTCCCGTAAGGATTTTGTGAAAACCATTTTCATTAAGGTTTTAATTCACCACACGTTATTCTGATTTAAACACACACAAACCCCACACACCTGACACCAAATTGTAACGTTTCTCCGTGGTGAATTAAAACCCACAAAATATTATTTAAACAATTACGTTTTATTCGGGAACAACTAAACACTAAAATCTACTGACACTAAAAACTACTTGGTCTATTTACAGATATATTACACTTAATTATTTACACTGTTACACACGACTCCGTTCTCTTGATTTATTTACACAGTTCTCTTCTTACACACTATTTATTTAAACAGTTCTCTTCTTACACACTATTTATTTAAACAGTTCTCTTCTTACACACTATTTATTTAAACAGTTCTCTTCTTACACACTATTTATTTAAACAGTTCTCTTCTTACACACTATTTATTTAAACAGTTCTCTTCTTCTACAGTATCAGTCAGTCCATGCACTGTCCACGGTCCACTACACTTGACCCTAATTCCCTGCACAGACCACAATTTCCCTGCGCAGACCACAATTCCTTGCGCAGACCACAATTCCCCTGTGCAGACCACAATTCCCCTGTGCAGACCACAATTCCTTGCGCAGACCACACTTCACTGCGCACACCAGGGTCCACTGCACTGCTGTTTACCGCGATGCCCACTTCACAGCTCAGCTTGCACTGCAGACTTCAAACTGCTGACTGCTGTTTCCCTACTGCACCACTGCTTACCGCGATGCACCCTTCACAGCTCAGCTTCCCCTGCAGACTTCAGACTGCTGACTGCTGTTCAACCACTGCACCACTCTTCACCGCAATGCACACTTCACAGCACAGCTTTCACTTGGACACACTGACGGACTGACGTCTTACTGCTCACGTCTGCTAACTCTGACTGACTTCTGTAACTCTCTTCTCACTCTCTTCTGTGACTAACTGACTTCAGTCTGACTGACTCGCGGCCGCCGGCAGCGTAGCATTTATACCCGCACGGCGCTTGTCTCGAGGCGCCTGGCTCATTCTCGGCATTTCTCCGCGGCTCGCGGATTGTCCGGAACCGTCTAGTTCGGGGGAAGGGGAGTGGCGGCGGCAGGTGACGCAATCCACGCGCAGCGACTTCGGCAGGTGATGCAATATTCGTTACAATATTGTACCTAAAATAATTGTATTTTGTAATAATTTTCGTTATTTGCTGTTCTGACCCGAAAATCTACGGTACCGGTTATCATAAAATAATTACCTTATAGATCGTGCGTAAAGTGATTGGGAGGTGGCTGGTTCGTGGGCTGGAAGATACCGATTTCCTAGGTTTCTTTTATCTCATCTAGGTGAATGCCGGAGCACCACGCTGTACAAAGGGCGAAGGATCACGCACTACCTAAATTTCTCTTTATCTTCCTATCGCCATCCCCAATCCGGCGTGAGGCGTAGAGAGGGACTACGGTCTCTCAAAACGCACCTTCATAATTTGCTTACGTCTGCAGAGAAGACTTGTGGATCTTGCAATAGCCCAAGACTAACTATAGGGGAAAAAAGATGTTATGTCGCTCGAAATAAACTTAGACTCTACGTAAATTTTGTCTTACCCCTTCACACTAAAGGTATTTTTACAAATTATTAATGAAATATTTTATTGATTATTGAATACCTATTAAATGCAATAAAATACGATATGTTTTTATAATATCCGACAAACAACATGCCATGCAATACAAAAATATACAAAATGTTTGTAATAATCGGAAACAAAAATGTACAAAAATATTAAATGTTCTGTTTAAGCACAATAATTAGTTGCAGGAAAATAATTAGTATTTAAGTGCATAGTACTTGCTTGTCAGAATGAAATTACATTTCTTGGCGTTGAGAAGTGTTTATGAATGCAAAACTTTAAAAAAGTAAATTATCGACATGGTTTAATTTGTATACGAGTTACCAATACTAGCTATACACAGTTTACCAATAGTCACACACCGTTCATAATCGCCTACATTACTGTTACTACTGAACAGCTGTATCGTTTGAGATAAAACTTCACCTTGCCTTTGAAGAAAAATGTCACTAAATGTGAAGTTCAGATCCGATGAAGAGACCCCTTTCCCTATTGGTTTGTAATTATTGACCATGCAAATACGAAAAACTGCTTTAATCTCTGAGCGTGAATTCATAGCCACGGGCACCGCGAGCACAAAGTACATGGCGATATGTATGGATCCGGATCGGCGACGGGTGACGGTCCTTGGCCGCGGGCACAACGGGCTGTGCGCGGCGGGTGATCAGGCCGATGGTAATAAGAATGGAAGTGAGAGTAAGTGGGAGTGTGGGTGAGTAGGTGGTTGGGCGCGCTTCGTATGGGCGTGCCTGTGCCTGTGGGTGGTGGGGGCGAGCGGGCGCTCGTGGGCGCCCACGATCTCAAAGGAGGCTGCGCCGCGTTGGTGACGGCTACAAAGAGCTTTCAGCGCCCGTGATGCATAATTGCGGTGGTAGGGCCATGCAGCGGAGCGCGCCCTTCGCCCTCTGCCATCATCCGCCCGCCCACCCTCTGCCTGCCGCCCGCCATCCGCATGACGTTCTCCGGCTCACTACGCTTCCCGTCTGCTCTCCTCCTGCATCTCTCCACTCGACCTCCGCCCGTCCTCCGCCCGGCCGTCCTTCCTCCTCCTTCCGTCCGTCTTCCTTCCCCCGACCTCCCTTTGCCTGTCCTCCCTCCACCTGTCTTCCCTCTACCCCCACTTTCCCCAACATCCCTTCGTTCGACCCTACCCTCCGACAGTCATCTCCTGCCATCCTCTTCCCTCTGCTCGCACTTCGCCACCCTCTTTCATCCCCCAACTTCCGCCCACCCTCCCGCAGTTCTCTCTCTCTCTCCCTCTCTCTCCCGATCCACCATCTGTGAACGCCCTCCGCCGACCCTCCCTCCGTCCGCCCTCTGCCCGCCATCCGCCCGCCCTCCGCTCCCCCCCGCCCGCCCTCCGCGAGACCTCCGCCCGCCCTCCCTCTTCCACTCGCCCTTCTTAGGTCAGTGCTTCCCCATTCATCATCTCAATCTTTATCTCCACCCTTCGTCAGGCATTTCCTTCTCTAACCTAATCTTGTGCTTCCCTCACCTTCTGACATTCCACACCTTCCGCTCGCCATCCTACCGCTCTCTCTCTCTCTCTCTCTCTCTCTCTCTCGCTCTTCCTCCCTCTCTCTCGCCTTCTCTCCCTCCCTTGTGTGTGTTTCACCTTTTGCCATCACCTCCCGGCCTTCTATTCGACCTCCATGATCTCTCACACAGTTCTCCGATTGTCTCTGACCACGCTCCTCTCGCCACTCGTAGACTGCGAGGGATATCCAATCCCCGACCTGCGAATAGATCTCATCACCAAGGAAACACTTTGCGGTTCGCGTTAATGTAACCGGTGACGCTCGTCTCGTCCTACGAAACAGACGAGATGAGCGGATGAAATGTTACTGAATGGTCCTGCTTTATTTAAAAGAGCTGGTCAAATACACAGCCCTCAACTTAATCTTAAAAGCTGTGACAGGAATCCAAATAGGCGAATACGATAACCACATATACACAAGTATGTTTTTGTTAGCGTTGTCGTGTGGTTTCCTATTTGATACGAGAACGAATCTGATATAGAAGGCTGAGTTTATAGTGAGTTTTTTTATAGTAAGGTTATGGTAATCAGATTGTGTTTACATCACGACACAATCATGCTTACGTCGTTGACAATAAATTACAGAGCTCTCCACAGTCTTTTACGTCTCTCTCCCATTTCAAAATATAATAAATGCCAGGAGAATGCCGGAGCAGCACCTTAACAAAGGAACTACGAAAGGCGCGCAATTTTGCCTTCGCCCTTCTCCTTTCCTCTTACTCATACATTTAATCTACATGACTACACCTGTTAAGAGAGCAGTCCAGAGCTGAGAGTTTGTCCTGACTAGGGCGGTGCGGACATAGTGGAGAAAGAGCTATAGGTAGGCTGAGCTTGTGAGTTATAAAATATTGAAAGTTGGTTAATGAACATAAAAGGGGAATTATGATGATGTAGGAACTGAAGTACTTGAAGCGAACAATAGCCAGAGAGACAAATTTTGTTGTCGTTTTTCGTTCAACTCTTCCAAACACCGCTATCAGATTTGGTTCCAATTTTATTGCCGACAGTTAACCTGAAAAGATTCGACCTGACTACCAGTGAGTTAGGATATAACTTAACTTTAACAGAAATGGTATGATTGATGGCCGGTGATAACTAAAGAAAAATTAGTTACCTCTGACAAAGTAGGGCTCGCATAGCCATTTAGGCACAAAGCAATGACAAACTGCGGTCGATTGCAGACGTTTTGGTTATATCACTTTGGTTGAGGACTGTCTGAAAAGTTGCGTTTAGGTTCGGTATAGCTATATAGGATAATATAGTATTTACCATTATTCGATTGTTCAGAGTGTAACTCTTTCTACCTCATTCTACTCTCCATATTCTCTCCCATCATGTTCTTATCTCCCCCATATTTGACCAACACAATTTTCAGTGGTCTCAGGTGACCAACCATGCCGTTAAATTGCGGTTGTATGAAATTTATTATGAAATAACGTGATTGTATACAATAGTCAGAAAGATAAGTGAAGTTAGCGTTTTAGGGCCTTGTCAGAACTAATAAAATATGGATGCAAATGGATGAAATTTGAAACTCGAAGTAGAAATGCGTTTCGCTCTTCAAATTCTTGGTTGTATCTCATATATTAATTTTGATGATAAAAAATAAGATTGGCAATCCCAGAGAGCATGAATGAATATTTATTACGAACTGGTGAAACACAGAACTAGAAAGTCATCAATAGTAATGAAAATATTTTTGTGGATGGTGTGAAAGAGAAAATGAACACTGCAAAAAATTGTCATAATCTCAATATTTTATTCCTATGAAAACTCCGCATGAATATTAAGAGAGTGAAGGCGTCTACTTGAGAGCGGACTATTTTCATGAATGCTTTAATACATATTTTTTCTAGGGCCATTTAAAAATATACGTATCAATCGACGAATGACATTCATTATATACCCCGTGGATTCCCGTTCACGATCTATTGCCTGTCAACTAATCACATTCCTAGAATTTTCGAAATCCACGGGCAGAAATATATTCTCTTAGCAATTTGCAATACCGTTTTCAATAAAAACCGCAGTGCGCGGAAGGACAAAGGGGGACAAATTAGACAATTAGAAAAAATGATATAAGGGAAAATGGGGACAATGAGACAGAGGTTGAAGCGGCAAGTGGCACAGGGGGCAAGTGGGACAAGGGGCAAGTTGGAACAAGGGGCAAATGGGACAAGGGGAAAAATGAAACAAGTGGACAAAGTGGGACTAATAGACAAAATGGGACTAGGGGACAAAGTGGACAGGGACAAAATAGGACAAGATGACAAAATAAGATAATTGGACAAAATAAAACAATTGGACAAATGGGACAAGGGAACAAAATGGGATAATATGGACGTCGGAACAAAACGCGACAGGGAGAGTGAAAAGGAAGCGAAGGGGGCAAACGGAAAAGGGGTATAAATGGGATAAGTGGGCCCAATGGGACATGAGAGAAAATGAACGAAATGGAACAAAAAGGATAAGGCCACCATTTGTCCCATGTGGTATAAACGGGCCATATTTATTCAAATATTTATGAACAGTGGTAACATCTAAACTCCAGAGTCCACTAAAATATTTTTAATTTCAGCGGCCATTGCTATTACCCGCTCTTAAAGCGGGTGGTGGATGGTTGGTTGCTGAGGAGTTAAGCGCATGTTTGCCGAAATAAATAACACAAAATGTGTTCAAAATCTACTCTGCAAATTTCAAGGTCGTAGAGAAAGTATAGTCTTCTACTCACGCATAATGGCTATTATTTACTCGTAGAAATTACGCTCTCACGTCGCTCGTGTCGTAACCATCAACTCGTGAATAATAGCTATCATTATGCGCTCGTTGAAAAATATACTATTGCCAGTGGATAAAGATAAAATTTATTTGTTATTACAGCTTAGTTCTTCCAAGTTATTATTTTTATTATATATTAATATATAATAAATATCTTATATATTATTTGCCTTGTCCCACTGACCCATTTTGTCCCCTTGTCTCGTTTTTCCAGTCTAATTTGTCGCAGTTTTCCCACATTGCCTCTTTCTCCCCTTTTACAATTTTGTCCCCTATATTATTAATATATTGGTAATTCCACGCGAACTCAGCACGACCGCACATCCGATCATCTCAGATTTTATGTAATCGTCAATAACTTTGATATGTTGCAAAGATTTATTTGCCAAAGCTTCAGCCTTCTACGATAATAATTTTCTGTTTTACAAGCAATAGATTTTGAATGGATAAATGGCAGTTTTAGCCACACTTAATTTTGTTTTACTCATAATGAGTCGATTTACCTCGCAAAACACACCAAAATACGTTAATTATGAATAAAAATATTTCAAAGAATCGATTGGTGGCGTTTTCAATTGTAAATGTTTAGTTTCTACTAGTCAAAATGTTTTTTAAATCAATTTTCTATAAAAAATTAAACGTTCATGTTGCTCATATTTTTAAATCATCAAACAACAATATATGAATTTGTTTTTAGATATACTTTCATAATATTAACCATTTTGTGGGGGGAATTGTATCTGAAACCATTTTTCATTGATTTTATTGGGTGCACAGAGTTGTAGAGATACCTATTTTGTTTTACTCATTTCATAACTTATTTCTTTGACTAAAACCATGGAAAACTACATATTTCTGAATATAAATTAAATGAGAAATCATTGTGTGACAGTTTCAAACACATAATTTTATTACATACTAGATAAATTGGCGAATTTGCGAAAAAGTATAACAATGTGTAAATCAATTTAACCCATTAGGACCTGAATTAATTTTTTATGAAAAAATCAAAGGGAAGTGATTGGGTAGACTTTATTTGGAATACAAAACGTGGTTTTTAATCGTTTCCGAAAAGTCGGTTTTGAAAAATTTTGGAATAAATTGTTATTTAATTTTAACATATATTAGATATAATCAACAATATTTGACGGGATATTTATTTTAATTTTTTGTTAATTAAATGAAATACCAGAGAATAATTTTCTTCAGTACTTATGTTGTTACGTTATATAATATAGTCTGAGCGAGGGACAAGCTCATGGAAGTTGCGTGTACCTGGAACTGTAAATGCTTTTTCACTTGGGTTACAATTGCGATATTCATCAGCAGCCCTTTGGCTTCGGAGGGCGAAGCGAAGGGCGCTGAAGCAGGCTGGAGAGCAGGGATGGATGGGCAAGTGGCCGACTGCAGGGTCGGGGGAAGGAGGTGGACGCAGATAACGAAGGGCGAAGGGCGGAAGCCATTGCGCGATTCGCTCCAGGGCGATGCCCGCGTTGCCCCGTTCCTTGCCCCGCTTCGCCACGACTCTTGACAGGGCGGGAGACAACCCCACAACAAGTTTTATCGATGTTACGTTGTCAGAACCGATCATCATTGTTCAAAAGAAAATCATCGATGTTAATACATCAACCAAAAACAATCGATGTTTAGAAACATACCTGTTTGAAGGCTGGTTTTGTAACCTCTAACATTAAATTCGTACGCAAGAAATTTGAATTGAAAATTTGAATTGACTTGTTTATTAATTTAGAGTTAAGATTTAACCAAAAACGAAGTTAAAAACTTAAAAAAACAATGTACAAAACTGAACCTGAAAGCTTGATTGCCCTGGATCGCCTCAAAGGGTCAGTCATCAGTTTGCCGAAAAAAGGTACAGAACGAAGCGAGAGGCCACACGTCCATGCGCATACACTGACCGCCTCTCCTTGTGTGACATCGATGGTTTGAAAACAGGATCGTAAATGTCTCATCCCCAGCAGACGCTTGAGTCACGCAGTGTATAACGGTAATTGGGGGGGGGGATGATATTTTTATTATATAGTAGTAACCGCTATTGTGATTAAAAAAAGGATCCCTATATTTTCAAGTGTTCAATGTTTTGTCTAAAAGTAAATGTCTATTCTTTGGCAATGTATTACGAATTACATATTCTTTCATGTTACTTATTATTAGAAACTAATAATTACTTATAATTAGCATGAAATTCAATTTCAAATTTAGTTTCTTTAACAGTCAAACTGAGAGCGATGACTCATCGGGCAATTTGACATTTTTTTTATTACAAGCGATCATGAGATAAATGAGGGATCATGAGCATTAACAAGTTTATTTAACTCTTTTGATTGTTTTTTGATACTGATATTTGTTGAATTAAATGCTCAATCATTGCTATCCTTCTTGTTCAATTCTTAAACTAACGTAACTTGAAGTACACTGTCAACAAATTTATGTTTTCCCGTTTTTGTTGAGTCAATATCACTACTTAAATTTTCCACCAAAGACATGCGTTTATAAATCATTCTGGAATTATGCTTTTTGAATAAAATGAGAACTAGCCCGGGATCTGCACGTGGCTTTCTTGTGCCTTTTGTGGACACAAATGATTATCAACAAATTGAGTTGCTCCTAACGTTACCTCGGATAGATACATCACATTGGTAATGTGACACTTCCCACCCTGGTATCGTAAATTACTATATTGATTTTGATTGATATAATTCCAAATAGGTGGAATAACTCATTAACATGAATCTAAAGTTAGGTTCGCTCATTAAAGTGAATCCTCAAAAAGGGTTCCTTATATAAAAGCCCCTTAAGTGAAATATCAGTTCGCAGTAAACCAGAGATATTCGTAGAAGTCGCAGTATACAATTACGCAGTATTGCGATATACCGCAAGTCGAAGCCATAACCTGGCTAATGAATACGCCAGAAATACATTTGGTACGAGAGGAAGGAAGATCAGATAGGGAAATCGAAGCAATATATCTAAGGTAACACAATACAGAAGGAGAGCGAAGGGGAGTTTAAATGAGTCCAGTGTCCGCGAGGATCGGCGCCTCCTGCGACTTCGAAGTGACAGCGGGGTTCGGCTGGCTGGCTGGAGGACGGGGACGGAGGCGGAGGAGCGTGGGAGCGTAGGAAGGCGTTGGTGCACGTAAACCCTCCTCACGCTCCCGGGAGCCTCGTACGCTGTCAGCCGCTCAAAGCCACACTACCTGCTGCAGCGCGGGGGCTAAGGGTGGCAGGCGAGGTGGTGGGGTGCAGGGGGTGGAGTGAGACAGGGCGGTGAGGAGCGCTGCGAAGTCGGACGGTGTGGGGCGACGAGTTTTGGGGCGGTGACGTGTTGAAGGGAGAGGTGTGGTGCAGGGTATAGTCGAGTAGAGCAGCGAGGAAGGGAGGAGCGGAGGAGTCGTGCAGGGAAGAGCAAGGTTCACAGCAATGCGCAGTGCGGGGAGGGGCGGAGATTAGTGCGTGGTCGATTATGGCGGGGAGGGGCGGCAGTGTGGTGCAGGGAAGAGCATGGCAGGAAGGGACGGATGTGTGGTGGAGGGAAGAGAGGGATAGAGCGTGGTGGGGAGGGGCGGAGTGGGGTGAGGCGGAAGGAGGGTGGGCCGGGGTAAGACGAAGCGTGGAGTTGGGGTGGTTTGCGGCTCTGCGCTTTCATGACAGGACCTGGCAAGCGCGCGCCTCCACCCTCATTAATTTCCTCTATCGGCGCGTCACAAACTCCGTGGAGGCTACCCTTCGCCTTCGCCGAGATGAAGCTCATGTTTTGACATCCACTCCGCACCTACGGGCTAAGTTATTTTTACATTTCGTACTTGAGCAAAGAAGTATCTTAATAAACACAAGGGTTACAAAATCTCCACTATATTAAATAGTTTATATAAGTGTATTTGTTTCATTTAAGCTTGTTTTATTTTTTGCATTTTACTTATTTTGAAGTACTTTTAATTTCAATAACATCAGATCTTAGAAAAAGATCGAATTCTAACAAAAACGAAAGAACAACAATGTCTTCACGTATGCTTATCATCTCAATTTAAGAGATCACCACTCCATAATTAGCCATTTAGCTACACAGAGTTTGATAAAATGTGTTCCAAAGTTGCAAATTAACAGTGTAAAAACTGTATAAATTGCAAATATTGAAGTATAATTTGAAAAATATTGAAGTGTAATTGTTTAAGTAAATGTGAATGTGCAAATTTAGAAGTGATTTCCAATTACCTCTCTTAGAATGAAGATAATTATTTGAAAAAATAACTTGGAATTCTGTTTATGTAAAATTATCCACATTATTTTGGGTCTGATATAATTATTCATATTTCTATTTCCAACTCGAAGTAATTAGTACCTACTGTAGATCTATTTAGTGAACTCGGCATCATACCGGCCCCTCATATAATAAATTTTTCATTTTGTATTCTTTTTAAATACATTTTTACGCGGCCGCGAAGCCCCGCCGTGAATATTATTCAAAATTTAGAGAATCATCAAGAAGACGAGATACATTTCACATAATTTTTCAATCGAAAGCTTTCTTTCTCAAATAAGTAACAATTTGGAATACAAATAGGAACACCAAAACTGATATTTGTTCCCCATGCGAATCACCCAATCGCCCTCCGTGGAACTCAGACGTAGCTCACCCGACCCCACAGAAATCGCCTTCTTTTCTTTTTTCCATCACTTTTCGCAACCGTAGGGTCCTTGATGCCTTCATATAAACTGCGCCTGGATATCCGACACGCATCGACTCATCAATGATATACATCAGTTAATACTAAGAAATATTCGAACTTTAAAATGTTATCCAGAAGTTGAAATATATTTCGCGACATTTTCCAATCAAATGCTATATTTCTCACATAAGTATCAATTTGAAACGCAAATAGTAACACCAGAACTGATCACATGTTCCAATTGCCAACCACCCGATCGCCCGCCGGGAAAACCAGACTTTAGGTCACTCGGCCCCACATAGACCGCCTTCTTTACTTCTTTTTTTCTTCACTATTCGTAAGCACGGTGGTCCTTGATGTCTTCATATAAACTCCGCGCGGACAATCAATGCGCATCGACTCATCAGTGAGATACATCAGTTATATCAAGAAATATCACTCAAACTTTAAAAATTCATCAAGAAGATGAAATACATTTCATGGATTTTTCCAATCGAAAGCTTTCTTTCACAATCAAGTGACAAATTAAAACACAAATACTAACATTAGAACTGATTTGTTTCAAATGCGAAGGAACCGATCGCCCTCCGCGGAAACCAGATCTTAGATCACCCGGCTTCACACAGCCCCTTCTTTACTTCTTTTTCTCCTTCACAATTAGAAGCGCGGGGATCCTTGATGTCTTCATATAAACTCCGCGCGGACATACGACGCGCGTCGACTCAAAGCCCCCTTATGCGCCTTGGAAGGACGGCAGCGCCTCCTGCAACGCGGGGTATTTCGGGTGGCGGCGGCGGCGGCGCGCGCGCTGGCGAATGACGAGTCACGCCCACGCCTACGCCCACGCACGACATGCGCACGGCGCGTCGCGCTTGAGGCCGAAAACGTGGCATGTTCAGCTCAATCAACTAGTTCTAATTGGTCTACTGGAGGGTCGTCGTAAACTGGAAATACTGTAGAATAAAGTAAGGTGGGCCGTAAAATCATGTGGTAGGTATTCAAGTGTTGGGATCGGTTCCTTGCTTATGGAGCCTTATTCATGTGAATAGAATGGAGTAACCTACTCTTCAATAGGGCTATGTAGAAATTATTCGACATTTCTCGATGTATTTTGGCCATTTGGAAAAAAATGTATAATTGTTTGATACATGGGTATGTAACTCTACTCTGTCGCCCTTGCGAAGGCACTTCGTAGGACAAGAAAGCTGTGTAATCGTGCGCTGGAATACTGCGAATTATCAGCAGAAAACTCTTACTGATCAGCTATAATAACAAAAAACTGAATAAATCCAGTTGCCGAATATATTTAAAAAATCCTCTAACAGATGGTGTAGGCAGAATCCATTTTATGGGTTCTTGATACCTAAAAATCGGATGACGGCCAAACGTCTGTCTGTTCGATTGTGGTCAACGCTAACGCCTAAACCGTTCAGCCTGTTTTCTCCAAACTTTATCCTCCGGTCGATCTTCGGTCTGAATCAGTTCAAGGCTTTGGGAGTTTGAAATTAATATTTTAATTTTTGAGTGTACTTTACTTGAACGTTTTTGAGCGTCGGCCCGGATAGGTCTATACGGCGCTTTTGTAGCATAGTGGTATAGGTGACGGCAAGTTAACTCTAAGGATCTGCATTTGAGTCATAGTACGTAAAAACGTTTGCCGGTGGAAAACACTTGCTGGTTTATGTAGAAGTATAATATAGCAGAGCTGTTTAAACTAATATGAGAAAATGTGTGCTTTTGTTGACCCACTAATTTTTATTATGTAACACATCTGGAACATATACAATTTTTTGCAAAGATTTCATGAATATAATAGCAATGTTGAAAAAAAATCAGTTGCAGCAGTTATATAGAATGAAATCACTATATTATCACAATACTGGTGTAATATTTGTATAGCTTGAAGTGGTCTACTTTAACAACTCTTCACCTCACGGCTCCACTGCTTCCCCTCCGGCGATCACTGCTTCACTTCACAACACAGTACGCTTTTACACCCCCACAACAGTAAGAATTACGTCAATTCCAAATTCTCTTCTTTTCTATTTCAAGAAATGATCAATTTATTATTATTAGTATAATAAAAGGCAAATGAGGACATCTATTGTGAAAAAATATTATTGAATTCAGAAACGATAATTAAAATAACACGATCAACGAGAGGAAATTATATTATTAAAGTATTGAAACATTCAGTAAATAGTTAAAAACAACATTTATCACATATTCAGATAACTAAAATAAAATATTTCATGAAGCGAATGTCTCAAAACATTTCATGGACATAAGTATGCAATTTAGCTTTTGTCACTAGTATTGAATTTTTCTGAACAGTACTTGTTTTCTCGTGGATGTCTACATCCCTTATGACGCATCTGCAACCACTGCCTGCCGTCCCACACCCAACGAGAGAGGGAACTGTCCGCGCTGCGCACTCCCCAGGCTGCCGACTGCGTCCTCCCTGCGCACCGCCAACAGACTCCTGCCCATCGACCCGTCCACCACCGCCCACCACCATCCGTCGCCCGCAACCTACGACCGCGGCCTACACCATGGTATTTCCGCGTAAGTTGCCAACCCTTGCTTTCACTTCCATCATGCACGCATCGCTGCATCCACCCTATACTGACTGCCTATTTCACTGCCCGCCATTGGGCGTCTCTCACCACCGTCTCACCACTACCTCTTCTAAGTGCCCGTTTGACAATTTTCTTTCTGCCTGATAACCCGTCCCCCACCAACACCATCCACCCACCATCTGCCAACTGCCCCTTTCCACTGCCCATTTCACAATCCATTCTATACCTTGTGTGTTATTACCTGTCATCTAGCACCATCCACTCCCCCTTTGCCCTCTTCCATTTTCACCGCCCGTTTTACTATCCACTCAATGCACTCTGCCGAACTGCCTGCTACAGCGCGCATTCTCCATCACCTCTATCCACTTACCCCATTCACCACCCGCTACCCTCTACCCAGAGGCTTCTTCTTGTCCGTTTCACAATCCGCTCACTGCCTGCCCCCTTACTGCCTATCTCCCACCACCATCTCCCACTCTCTCCCCAATGCTTCTTCTCCATCCCGCTTTATTATCCGTTCACTGCGTTCTGCCTGACTGTCAGCCACTGCACGACTTCCACCATCGCATACCCACTCAATCCACTATCCTCTGTCTACTGCTCAGATGCTTATCACTACTTTTCACTGCCCGTTTCACTATCCGCTCACTATTCGCTCACTACCTTCCAACTGCCCTCCGTTGACTGCCTTCCGCCGCTACACTCTGGCAACTACTCCTCACTGCCCGTTTCACTATTCGCTTACTACCTTCCATCTGCCCTCCATTGCATACCTCCCTGTACCACCATCTACCCACTTCTTATTCTCACTGCCTGTTTCACTATCCGCTCACTGTTTTTATCTGCCCTCCCGCCACTTCAGTATCCTAGAGATTGCCGCCAGTGACAGCCGTCAGAGCGGCGGCGGCTGAGGCAGGCGACGGCGTCGATCGACGGACTTCGCGCGCCTAAATTTAAGCGGCGGCGGCGGCGCATCAGTGTAAATATACATTCCGCCGTAACTCTCCGATTGTGACGCGTGGCACCTCGCCAGCGACGATTCGGACGCCCTCTCATGCCCCGCTCACGCCTGCGCCCTGCCCCTCGTCGCTGCTTCGCCCCTTCGCTCGCAGCTCGCCCTTCACGAGCCCCAAGCGCTGCTCCCACCTGCCGCTCACCCTCTGCGCTTGGCAGGCCGACTTAGATGAAGTCAGATGGATGGGAAATGGCTGGCTCTCACAGACGAGTGGATTCAGAGATCAAGTTGGTCTTTACCTCGTGCGATACAAAAACAGCACTTCCGAAACGCTGTTATTTATTCTTTTGAGGTTTGATGTACATAAATAATTTTAAAAAATAATTACTGTTTTATACTTAAAACGCAGAAACAAAAAGTGTAATGACCTAATGAATTGAGACTATATTGTGACATAAAGAAAATAGTCGAAATAGTTGTGAACTCTTATTATATTGGAAAGAGATAATAGATAGACGAACCCATTTGTATCTAAGGGGACGTGGGCAAGGGAAAATAAATAAGATGATGTCAGAGTAGAAGGGGGGCCGTGGAGCAAGGCTGATGGATATGTGTGCCAGATACCGGCGGTTGAGTCTAAAAGAATGGAAGGATTATTCATGGTGGAATGTTTTTGTCGGTGAATCAAGTAGAATTGTTAAGAGCTTCGCGGAGTAGTGAGGAGCAAGTTCCAAAATTCCCAGTGTTGGACGTGTGATAGAAATATTATTACTTCGGAGCGGATAAAATACGAATAAAGATCTTCGTGGCGACTTTCACCTGAGAAGATGAGAACCCGAAGAACGGTGACGTATAACGAATAAAGAAAACTATTTTCCATCATTTTAGAAAATATTAAATAGAGATAATTACTGATTTTAAAAACAATTACTAGCTCAAATGGAATTATTTATAATAATTTAAATAAAATACCAAATCTTGATTGAAATGCTGATTATTGATAATTACGTGTATTTTTTATATTGGATATTAAACTAAGGGAATTTCTAGGAAAAATTACCCATTCGTACTAATGGCACGTCAACCAATTGCAGTGGTGGCGGGGAAAGTAAAATTATAAATGGGCTCCACATTAATTGAACTAGTGAAGCAAGCAGGGCATGATTTGGAACCAATAAAATTGGAAAATATAACAATATGTATTATTCAAATGAAACATTGAATATAAAATGACATTGAATAACAAATAGAGCAAAATAGAACAAAAAACATTGAATAAAAAATAGAAAATTCTCTTTAGTTCAATACTTACCACATATTAATTGGATTGTTGGTGATGTAGATACCTTTTTATATGATAAATGACTGAAGATATTGTCTGGTATCAATTTTAATCAACTTATGATCATTTCGATCGCGTTGCGATCATCATCAGAGCTAAAATGTAATACAAATATTATTAAATACAAATATTATTAAATACAAATATTATTAAATACAATTATTATTAACAGGTTAATAATACCTGTTAATAATAACCTGTTAATGTAAACCTGTATAATGTAAACCTGTAAAAATGTATAATGTAAACCTGTTAATAATAATTGTATTTAATAATATTTGTATTTAATAATATTTGTATTTAATAATATTTGTATTTAATAATATTTGTATTACATTTTAGCTCTGATGATGATCGCAACGCGATCGAAATGATCATAAGTTGATTAAAATTGATACCAGACAATATCTTCAGTCATTTAACTTACCACATAATCCTATTGAACTCACTGTGCCACTTAAGTTTAGAATAGAAGAATGATTAACATCTCGTGACTGGCGCTGATTATACGCAAGAAACCTCTAGTATTAAACTATTTTTATTTTAATCATCACTATATTGGCCTCTTTGACAATATCTAGAAATAATGGTTTCATGATGGATAATGAGGTTGGAGTAAGGGTGAAGGAGAGACAGATTCAGCGTAAAAAACAAAAAGAAAACCTGAGGTCTCACTGTGCCCACGACAAATTCTTATTGGATCAACCTGCAAACGAGATTTGAACTCCGGTACTTGATGGTAGAAGGTGAGCTATCTGACCACGTAGCACTAGATGTTCATTGCTGGAGTGACTCCCTGTGTTGTTCTTTGTGATGCTCCAATTTTGGATTGGAGTGGTGATCTATTATATTCAGTTTTACATACTAACGAGTAGACAATATTTGTATACAGTAGATAGTAATACTGTAATGGTCGTCTAATGAAGAGGAAGAAAGATCAAAGGCCATTGTATAGCTTTCCTTTTGATAATAATGACAAATAGTGCAAATGTAGATATTTAAGAGTCTGCAAAATTAGTATTTCATTTACGCAATGAATGATCATGAATTGAATCTTAAATTGTTTAAGAAAAATTACTACAACATCTGAAATGGATTAACTTTTTTATTTATAGCTAGAAGAAAAATACGGAACCTCAGTTGCAAAGATTATGATTGGATACAATGTCAGTAAGAAAATGCGGGACGAAGGTTTTTTTCTACGATTAACCCGTCCAACAGTCGCTTTCTCTTTTCAGTGACCCAAGTTAAAAATTGAGCCTCTGGCTCCGCCTTGCTCAGCCGACGCATCGCTACGAGCAAGAAAACAAGACCTCATATATTGTGGAGCTGCAGGACTCTCCCATCCATAACAAACTTCGCCAGTTATTTATTCAACGAGTGCACTTGCGTCTTGCCGGAGACGTGGGTGTGTACTTAACCTTAAACCCGCGTTGTTGCCCCAAAAAACGCCCAGGCACGCGGAAAGAACAGTTAAGCGCTTGGCGCGGCAATCCGCGAAAGTGGGTGTCGTAGCGACGTAAATTAAATTAGGCCACCCGAAGCCAAGGAATGAGCCGGGATCCGCGCTCTCATTAGCACGTCCGCTTCCGAATCCAACGCGAGGACGTCGGTGGGAGGAAAGGCTGCAGAGTTAGGGTAGTGAAGAGGGGAGGACGGAGGCTTCGCTCCGGAGGTGGTTTTGGCAGCCGCCGTGGCAAAAGTGGCTGAGCGGAGGGGTCGGCGAGGGCGAGGGAATGGATGAAGGGGTGGTGAGGGCTATGATGAAAGTATGATTGGTGGGAACGGCGAAGATAGAGAGGGGTTGTTAGAAACCAATTGTAACACATACCATTTTCATTTCACACATAAAAGGTTAGAAACTTCATCGCGCCCTTACTGTACCTATAATCGCTTAATCGTATAATATACCCTAACACGAAAAAGACAAAACATTTTTCTTATGTAAAAAAATTATTTACTTCCTTCATTTTGCCTTTGGTTGCGTTGGTGGGGATATCTTCTCTATGATATGACTAAAGAGCTATAAAAGTCATGATTCATATATTTTTAAATATAGATAGTGATTTCTTAAATGACTTCACTTGAAAATGCATTTGGCATTTTACAATTGATTCATAACGTGACTTGTCTTCTTCAAAGTAATTCTGATACTTAATGCATGTAAAATTCAATACAAAGATTGCTATTATTGGTAAGTTTCATTTATAAAGAATCATGATAAATGTATAATTTAATTTATATTTTTGTTGACAAAACACCATTTAAGACAAATTAATGACTTGTGTATTTTAAAATGTGAAAGTGTGTTTCAGAATATGAAATAGCTTGTCAACGGAAACAATTGTTTTGTAAAGGTGATATTATGGGTTTTTCTTTTCTTTATTAATTATATGATTACATGAGTTATTAGAAAGAAAACTAGAACAAAACTACAGGTGGTAAACATTTAGTCCACTCTCTAATACAAACTAATTTGTCTTTTTGTTTGTTCTGTAAGTGATGCCTGGGTTTATTCCAGGGGTTTATTCCTGGGTTTATTCAAGGGCGTCTGTGTGGAGAAGAGGAAGTTGAGAACTGCTAACGTTTTGAAGACACAATTTAGCGGTCAAGCTGCGTCTAGAAAATAATTTATGCCGTATAAGATTTTGATTGAAAAATGCCCTTAGTTTTTTACAAAGAATTTAGACCGCTAAAAGCAGATGTTTTATCATTGTTTTTCTAAAAGTACAAGTACAAAAAATATACCATTTACAAATAAACCTAAGAAGATGCAAATTTTGTCAATAATGAGATTCAATACCTAATATTGAAAACATTTTTACCTACATAGAATATATAAATAGATCAGAAAGAAGACATGGGAATATTTGTATGGGAGTCCTATTAGCAAATATTTTAGGTCTATTATAGACTCGAGAAAAACATTTTTTTGAAAAGCTGAAGACAAGGTGATTCAAAACGTTTCTTTTAAAATTATCGCTTGAAGAACAGGAAATATACGAAAAAATTCTATTTGAAAGTTGAGGCGCTCATTTCACAAGCATGCTCGGAGCGGTCGTATTTCCCTTCATGTTGCTGCCTTCCCATTCCCAGACTACCCTGCATTTCTGGTTGAATGTGGACTTAAATTAGTTTACAATTATACTGTTACTAACTTTCCAGTCAGTAACAATTTTGTTTTAGGCAGAGAACTAGTTTAACAGAAGGATCACGTACAAATTTCTATATTAATTTCCTAGTTTAACTTTTTTTATAGTTTTTTTTTCAGCTTCTGGTTAAATTAGTTTTGAATAATGCATTTTTATACAACAGAGTATCAACTTCTCTCGTATTCATGGAGGACTGCGGGACAGAGTGGACAGTTTGGAGGGGTCAATGGGACGCATGACGAATAAAGTCTGTGGGGACCGGTAACGTGAGAGGAGGAGAAAGGTACTAGGAGAGCTGAAGTGGAGTCCACGATATAGGGAGGCACATGGAAATGTTAGTTGGCATGATCCCTTGACAAGCCAACTGTCAACCACCAACTGTCCAGGCGATTGCTTGGAGAGGTCAAGTGAGTAAAAGCTGCATATCCTTGGGAGTAGGAAAGGGCCAAGAAAATGGATGTGGATGGATGTTTTGAGATGAGTTCACGAGTGTTTGTGAGGAAAGCAATCTGGAGCGAGCAGATGAAGCTGGGATTTCTCGTGCATCAAGAGTATAAAGGTGAAAGAGCTAAAGGCAATATTATGCTTACAGACAATGTTGTCGAGACGGGTGAGAAAGGTAGAATACAATGATAGAAAGTGGATGGCCGTTTGTGTCGTAAGGGGTGATGGGATGCAATCACGCATTTGGGGATGCTCGTGCTAGCAAAAAGAGCAAGTGAAGATACAATGGTTGTGTATCTACACGACCTACAGGTGCGGAGGCAAAGAAAAGGTACTGAAGGGCAGGTGCCATACCGTAGTGTATTTGGTCTGTGTAGTTCAACATGAGAGATAGCTTAATAGGAATGTAGATCAGGTGGCCTTCGACTGAATGAGGACCAGTTAATAGAGACGGGCGAGAAAATGGAAAGGTCCGTTGGATCACATGACTCTAAGGGACTTCGTGAGGTTCCCGAGCGAGATCAAGAAATTCAGCAATGGAGGTGAGCACAGAAATGTCGCAGGAGATGAAAAGGATCAAGAAGGCCAAGAAAGGGCAAGTAGGACTGCCACACTGTTGGAATAGTCTACTCGGAATGGGACTTGGTGAAAACAAGGACATTATTTTGTTTTAGCCTAGAAAAGTAAAGATCGATTTTTAATTAATTGATTAGTGTTTTCAGACACGTCAACTACCATGCACGTACAACTACTATGTCATTAGTTTCATAAGTGTTGTGCATGTTTTTATCGCGCGAGGTAACGGTGATCGTCCCCCGCTGGATGGTGCGATTCTGCGCCGACCTACGTGTCGACTTGCGGGGTTTATTCAACGCGGGTCTCTTCCGCCACGTCCGACTGGTCCACCGACATGTGTGGTAGTGTGGTGCATTCAAGTGTAAGTGTAATTAAGTAAGGGATCAGGATACGTAAGAGCAAGGATCGCGCGCGGTCCGAAGCCCATGTTTTAGTGTTCCATTCTCTTCCATACAGCGGCTGAATTCGACCTAGCTGAAAGGTAAGTGTCGAAAATCCTGGTACCGGCGGGACTCAAAACCTACAACCTTCCCGTCAGAGGCACTGCAGTGATACCAGTTGATGCCCTGAGCCACCTGCGCCAGTCAGAGGGGTGGAGTGGAGGTAAACAGGACTGGGAGAAGAGAAGGGCCGATGGGTGGGCGGGGTGGGGAGCGAGGGACTGGGGCGGAAGCGGGGGCGCGGCGGGCTGCGCAGGCGCAGGCGCGGGCCGGGCGGCGCTGGTCCAGTTGTCGTGCGGCTGCCGGAGGCTGCGCGTCGCCGGCGCTTCGTCTCCGCCCGCGAGCCGAACACAGATCGCGCCTCCGCCTCGCGCATCGCGGTGCTCGGTCGCGCTTCACTGCGGACACGCCTTCTTTTGTTCTAATGAAATGTCTGTAAGGAACAAACATTTTAGTGCGAAAGAAAACTCACATATTATCACATTAAGAGTTTAGAAAACACCATTAGTCACTTTTAGAAATGTCTAATTTAGTGTTCGTGATTTTCTGTTTCTCTTAACAAACTCTTGAGTTTATTTTATTATACATCAAATATTTTAGTTATTTGTACAGAAAAATGAGCGTTCTTAGTTGTAGGTTTTTTAACTTTATGGTTCATGTTTAAAATTCAGATTATTTTTCCCGTTCGTGATTTGTGTTTCTGTGCAGTGACACTTGTGAAGAGACAGAGTGTGCAGTGAGTGACGATTTGACAAATCAAGACTTTCTAATTTCAAAATGAGTCCCCCGTGCTTTTTTATTTTGGTATTCACGTTTTCGGGTTTCTCCTCATCGCCGGCTATTATAGCATCAACAACACCACCAGTTAAAGGTGAGTAGGGAAGTGAGATGCAGGTTGCAATATAAAAACCTGATGAAAGAGACAAGAATGTTGTAAAGTATTCTTGTGATGTATTTTCTTCGCAAATTAAAGGATTTTGACCAATATGCTTCTCTACTTACGTTTTCTATTCTTGTACGTATGATCGTTGTTTATTTTGATTATTTTCGTTTAGTTATAGAATAAATTGATTTTTAATTTGCTTCGAAATAAAGACATAGAGATAATATTTAACAGGCAAACTATTATTTTAGAAAATTTAACAACCAAATACAAATTCCATATTTGGAAAGTATGTCGTTAGGAGAGTTTTTTTCACAAATCATGTCTTCCTGAAAATGTAATATCAGTTTGTATTGAAAAGTTCAATTTTGCAATATTTTTTTACTATAAAACAATTTACCTTTTATGTAGAAGTCTTTAATCGCATGAGAATTATGTTAATGCTTCAAAACGAAAGATTTGGCGTGTTATTAGCCGACGTGTATAGTTGAACTGAAAATAAATTATTTCAAGATGTGATATGCAACAAAGTTAAAGGTGCCTTCAAAATATTTTAATTCGATTTTAAACATGGGTATATAGATTACTCGTGAAGTATCTGTAAGCTCTAATTGAACGAAATTATTTATGAGCCATAATGAATAGTTTTCCGTGTTCAATGTTAATAAACGTATCATCGATTTGTTTTTCTGGACGAAGATATGTCGCGGTCAAAAACAATTTTACATTTATATTTCTGTACTAGTAAGTTTCTATTTTCTATATGGCTAAACTATTTTATAGTGACAATATGTATTTATAAATCACAAGCGTGTATTTTTTGTACTGGTGTAATTCGTAAATCGCTGACATGTCATGAAACTGTCCTGAAAGGAAAGGCATGAGCCCAGCTCATAAAATTGCTACTGATTTATTCTCTTTGCAGATAGAAAGCTGATCATGATTAATTCAGCAACGAGCAAAGTACCGAGTACATTAACTAACTTACTATTACAGTCAAACGGAATAAATTTGGTTTCAGTTGGTTCATACACTGACTGATATCAGTATACTGATTGGTATCGACAATTTAAGCTTCGGTTACTCTCATCTCAATCCACATTGAACACCAGGCTTTACTTTATTATTAATAACACCGAATGAGAAGCATTTTGTTATGTATACAAAATATCAATTTAAAAACTGCTTTTTAGTAGTGTTATGATAATGCAGCGATTGAAGGGCTTGTTCCAACTGAAAGAATTCGCACACAGATTGGTCTCGGATGCAAAGCACGTCCGTTTCAATTGAATGAACGTTCCGCTTGAACCTCATCCAAATTCCGGAATATACACTAGAAGGAAGTGGGAAGGTGCTAGGCATGACTTCAGAGGCGTTGGTGGCGCCGCCCTACATGATAATCAGGAAACTTTCTTAACTCTCGCTACCGGCGCGATAAAATTAATGAGAAGCAAACAAAAGAGCTGCGGAGAGCGTACGCAATTTTAAGTTTGTTTTAAGAAGCAGCGCTTCGGCGCCCAGGTCTCTGAGCCTCTGCGACCCATCGAACGCCATTGACGGAAGCAAGCGGGTGCTAGAGCTCACCTGGTGCTCCGGGAGCGCGTGGATCGCGAAGCGAATAGATGAGGCTATTTCCACAACGATATATCACCATTTCCGTTTGTTTTCTAATTTTGCGAATCAATATCTTCTTCGCCCGCAACGACTTAGGTGGCTCAGGACATCAATTGATGTCACTGCAGTGCCTTTGACCGGGAGGTTCTAGGGTTCGAGTCCCGACGGTGGCAGAATTTTTGACATTGACTAGATAGCAAAGAAGGATTCAGTCGCTGTCAGGGGTAAAATTCTATCTGCAGGCTGTTCTGCTCGTCATGGTATTCCGTGGTTTCTCGATCAACATCAGACGGAATGTCGGAGAAGTACCATAACAAGCGGGCCACAGACCGCGCGCGAACATTCCTTCTCATTTCTTGTCCTATCCTCACCCTTACACATACTTACACACTCATGCACTACATTAACACACATGCCGGAAGACCAGTTGCGAGCTTAGAGCTTGTCCTGGCTGGGGCGCAGCCCCGCTGGTGGAACATAATTGATTGAGGAAGAAACTGCAAGCCGACGTACAGGTCAGCGCCGGTTCCGCCATCCATCGGGGGACGATCACCGCCATCTCCCGCGATAGAGCATGTACTACACTTAAGGGCTTCGGTACCTTAGCCGTTGATGCGCCCAGAAACACTAATCAACTTCAGACGCTTCTTCATCATTCTGTCAATTATTGTTTTCAAACTTTGCGTTTCTCCTAGGTTAAACGGTGTTTGAAAATCATCAAATTATATTCTGAACTATAAGACGGTAAGAAGCGACTAATTTCCCTTCTTTAAAAAATTGTGTTTCGTGGAGGTACGTCACTGAGCAATGAGTGACCTTAGAAGCAAAAATCTGGGCAGCAGTCTTTCTGAATGTGATGTACTCCTGGACCGATGGTGAAACTATTGTGTTTTATCTCTAGGAGTAGATCAATTACAGTCAATTGGTATGGTGTTTGTGATGGTGATCCTAGTATAAGACGGTTGGGAATCGGGGAGCCTCAGCACAGCCAGCGACTCGGATATATTTTATAAGTTGATAAATTGTTTTTTACGACAACTGTGATTTTAGTTTTAAAATGCGGCGATGAGAATTGTTTCACCTCGTATTTTTGAGATGCTGCTTAGGGACCCAGGAGAGAATAGTGGGGAGGAGTGATTCAGAGACATCGTCATTCGTAGTTACTGTTGAATTACATTCCTGCTTACTGGTTTCGTGTAAGAGACGCATTAGACGCATTTAGTTTGAAAGCTTCTGCACGTAATAAATAATGTGCGTCTCCCTCTCCGTAATATTGGATATGTTCGACAACTCAGATTTTGCGATGAACAAAGTAAAGTGCCTTTGCGGGAAGTTATTCCGGACTAATCGTGTTTCCTCAATATTTAATTTCATTGTTTCGTGATTGTTCACCAGCGTCTTCATTAATAGAATAATAACTTGATTTGATTGATTGATTTTGGAAAAATTTTGTGCATCAACGTCGTTGACAATCTTCCTCGTAGATGAAATGCATGTCATATCACAGTTCTTCCACTCTGTCTACGCTGAAACGTGACATCTAGTGCCGAACCACGTCTTCTGCGTTTCTCCTTAATGATTCTCCGCCAAATATACAGTTCATCATTGTGCGAATTTCGTTCGATGTAACATGAAAGAGTCAGACTATTCATGTTTATAACGGTTATGCGTAGCAACGTACGTAGGTAGCAAAAGTGTTTATCTTATCTATTTTGAAAATGAGAATGATTTCTTTTCAAAAATAACCAGATCATTAAGCGTTTAATTTAATTATTAAATTATTAAAACATATTATATAACCTCCATTCAATTTAGTGTATTATAGAACCTTTATTTAGCATTTGTTATGTCACAGTATAACGACTTCTTTTACTTTCTAGTTCGTCAATAATGAGATGGAATATCAATGCACTTTCCGCAATGTAATACAGTATTTTTCAACAAAACAATACGCAGTAAATCTGCAAGAATATGTCTTGAGTAGAGGAAATTCAGAAAGAAATCTTTGTAATAAGATTTTAGAAAAGTTTATCACTTGAAGTTTGGAATTATTTGATCTTTACTAGGTCTATAAGGTCAACTGGTAATGTATTCTATCATATGCTATGTTTAACTCGTCGCATTGAGGTGCGCTTTTCCATATAATTTTAAATGTTTCTTGAACTCCCATTCGCATTCTATGAGATGTCATAATGCTTACATTTGAAACTGCGCCAGTGGAGTCTGCATGAACATAAAAAAATGAAAAGTATTTGAAGGAGGAACCTATGTCCAACAAAATATCAAAGGCGAAATATACTTCATCGTTATTGTGATTATTTGTATAGAAATCAGGTAGTTATGTAAGTAACTTGTTTCATATTTATGATAATGTAATAACATTGTACGATAGTAAATATTGTTCAAAGAATGTATCAGGGTTGTCCAACTAGCGCCAGCGAAAGCTTATTAGTCAAAAGTGAAAGTTCCCTGCATCCATGTCGGGCAAGAACATTGTGCGCCTAGCGCACGCGCTCTCCCGTAGTCAACACTTCCTTATGCAAAAATAGGTTGTTTAGATTTAAGGATTTTTTCTAGTAAATTCAGAAATTCCAAATAACCTTAATGTGTTTCGCTGCGTTAAGCATGGTAGGGCCAGATACTCATATCACGCATGGGGGTGGGATGCAAACCTCCCTCCCGTTTCTGAACAGCTGAGCAAATTGTCGAGATCAAAAGTAGGGGGAAGTCAGGTGTGGATCGCCCGAGTAATGAAAATATGGCCCGAAAGCAAGGTGTTAGTTGTGGCCCTTGACGCCTTGCAAGTTGGAAACTCCTGATATATTTCATATTCTGATCATTTCCTTCGGGCTGGATACTCAGAATAATATACTGAGAAAAATAGAATTGCATAATTTTCATTGTTTCATTTCATCATTTCATTTCAAAATGTAATATATTTTCTCTACTCACTTATCGCTTCTAAATTGTACAAAAAGTGCATGATATTGAAATTTTTGTGTCTGTGTAATTTATATATGCTTTCACTTGTGACGTGAACTGAATATATTTTTAATGAGGATCCCCATTATTTTTGTTTAAACGAATTTCATCGAAGTAAATTCGCTCGTTAAAAGTAACTGCAACTACAGACCGATACATTTTTAGAGATAATAGCGAGATTCGTGGTAATGTTGAAAAGCGTGTTGTTAACAATAATAAGAAGTGCCAGAAAAATATATTAGTTTGCTCACTTCAGATATATAGCTATGTGTTTTCATTTCTGTGTATGTTAAACTGTCAATTCACCAGGGTCTAATGTAATTTGCAATTCACGTTTCATGCATCGAACGTCGAGAATAAAATGATTTAGTTCTAATCGACGGAACAGTTCCAAATAGAATGAAAAGCAGACTTGTTATTTCTGTAAATTATATCACATAATAATACATTAAAATAAATAGAGATATATAACATCATTCTAACATTTTTTCATTATTCGAACATTAGTGTGAAACGATAAACTAGAAACACAATTCTTCACATTTTGTTATAAAGAGTGGCTCTCTAAATCTTTGCGTTAATCGGAATATTTGTAAAACCGTAGTGATTCTTTAATACGAAATGGATTTGGGCTCATTTATATTCCTTAATATTACTTGTTTTCAAAATTTGTATTTTAACGCAAGTTAAGAAATCAGAAATATACTAGTCTTTAAAAAATAAACAATTGTGTTGAAGGGTTGTGAAGCTTCCAACTATTTATTTAGTAGTTTGAAAGTATTTCTGAAGAAGAAGGCAAAATTTCTTTTTAGAGTGACCATTCTTGATTGTTTGGTACTTTTACAATTTTCATATAGAAACAATCTCTTAAACTCCAAGCATTTGGCTTAAAATACTTCAATGTTATCGACTCGTATTTTCTATTCGCAAATATATATTGAGTTACTAATGTACTTGTGGTGTATTATGGTCTGACTTTATTGTAAAACCTGATCTAAACTTGGGGTATATGCTTTTTTTTTAGATTTTCTCTAAAATCAGCAATTACAATGTTGTAAATAGTTGTAAACGTAGCTACATCTTAACAACTCTTTCCTGATATATCATCCACTTCTTTTGAATTTAGTATACATTGTTTTGCAAATATCGACGACTATTTCTTACTAACCGTGAATTGGTCGAGCAAAGTCGACAGACGTGGTATGACAAGCACGTTTTAGGAAACAACGTCGCATCGATTGCGAATCGATGTCACCCGTGCTTGTTAACGGCCCCCAGAAGGTCATCCTACCTGCAGCGGTGGCGGTCGCCTCTCTGGTCCACATGCGCCGTCTCTCACAAAGGACTGCGGCTCCTTAGAGCCGGCACCGACGCGTCCCTTCTGCACCGCTGTGTGCGGTGAGGTCCGGAGCAGGGTGGAGCTGCCCTTTGGCCTGGCCCACAATCCCAAATCACCCCGCTAATTAGCTCGTAAGGGACACATACGCGTTTGAAGTAGTACGTGGCAGTTTTACCTATCAGAGTTACTGCGTCGCGCGTTCAAACCATACCCCGAAAAGGGGATATGACCATAACAACAACTATTATTTTTTAATTGTTAAAGGTGTGATATTGCTACTCACAGTAAGTTATTTTGTATACACTGTTACTGGCTGTTATCGGCAGTTATCGGTTAAAATTGATTTTACGGCAACCTTTTGCGTCAAAATTAAACTATAAGCAATCATAATGTTAACCGTTCGGTGCGATTTCACTGCCATTTCATTGCAGCCAATCAGTCTCTCTTGATGGTGTGAAGTGTTGCCGCCAACTCTAAATTTGTAATAGAGCTTATTCCATTGTTAGAGGAATTGAATGCATGCGAGTTACTGTGTATATGACATGACCTTCAGGTAACTTATTAAAGTGTTATGATTTAACACGTTGATACAATTCTTCCCTAACAGTTCAACCAGCATCATGTATTAAATATGTTTGGAAGAGTGTAAGAATTACCGTAAAACAGCAGCACAAGCTAGTGGGGCTAATAAGAAACTCCAATTCACATCAACGTTTCCATTAAACTCTTAGATATTATTTGGAACAAAGGTAAATTGCAGTACATTGAATTGTTACTTCTCAATTATTGTTATTTGTAACTATTAAATACGCTAATTGATCCTCCGGTAACTTTGAAGATAGGCTTTTAGTCCCATTTCTACACTTTAGGCGTCAATAGACGGCCAGTTTCACATGTTCGGATTTACCTCATCTCGCAATCAGTTGAACAGCTCTCCCTTTTACGGGTTTAACGAAACTGTATTCGGTACAGATTTGCCGCGCGGACGTTCAGAATAATGTCAACCACGTAGGTTTCGTCTTGTAGAAACTGAAGAGTCGGGTTTCTTTCTAGTAGCAGTTTTACTAGTGATGTTGTGGCCACAGAATTTCCCGGACGGATAAACAATCACGTGTCACAAACATCTACCGACCCCTTCAGAGGCTTCTAACTTACTTGTGATTGAGAAGGAATAACTTAGTAGATATACTTCTTGTCTGCTTCCTCTAATCAGCGATACGGGATCCAATTAATCCGTGTGTAGTTTGTTAAACGAAAGGAAAATGTAGAAGGTTTTCGAGTACTGCTATTTTCTTCCGTTGGTGTATCATTGTTGAATAATAATTTATTATTATTTCATGCAACCAAATATCACGGCAATCGCCACCTGAAGCTATGGAAAATATATATACAAGCGATGAAAACAACTTAATGTCTTCAAAATCATAACGTTTTCTATGTTGAATAAATAAAACTAGTACACTGAATTATATTTTATGTTTTATCTAAATTCTAAATTTTTCAGTTTTAATAATCAGTTTTTCAAGTACCAAATTATTTAAATTTCCTTTCATTTTCAGTACTTTTCCCTCTGCGTTTTTGATTACAAAATAATATTTTTGCTTGCTTGTAATACGTGTTTTAATGATTTAAGTAAACAGGAAGCCGAGTTTGCATTGGTTAAGAGTATAGTTCTCTGTGCTCATAATTTTTTTCTAAGAAAAGCCATTGGCCATTATTATGTTGTTCGTAAACTTTATCTTACGTTGGTTTCTTGAAAAACTCCTTGGAAAATGGTTAAGACGCATTAAAAATGAAAAATGTAATCTAGTTCGTCATATTCGTATGTATGTCTAGTAGTGGTTTCAGTAATATTCATGTTCTAAAAGAAAGATATTGTCCCTGGATAAACGTTGGGAAGTATTTATGTTTCCTCGTCATGCGAATAATGAAAACATTATCTCTGTTTGGATTCTCTGAAAGAGATGTTAGTGCAAAAGTGTAAATAGGTGTCTAAATGTTTTTATGAGAAAATACAATATAGACAGTTGGAAGTTAGCTCGTAACGTTAATGCAAAAGTCCTGTAACTCTGGCACAGCATGTGAGATAAGCTGTTTGTATTAAGATTGATACCAATGTTTATGCACCAAACGAACTTGTAACACTTCAGAGATTAAAAGTAGGCAACCCATTATTTCGTACCAATGTTTTGCGGACAGAACACAACATTAAAAAAAATATTTGAATCTTAATAATTCTTAAAAAAGGAAATACATGAAAAATTAGAAGTAAAATTTTACATTAACATTTATCTTAATTAGAGTAATATTTTGTAATCAGTCGGGTGCACTCTGCGCGCGCGCGTGTGGGTGTTCATACATACGTCGGTTTTTCACATACCAGCCACCATTGAAGATCGGTAAGCATTAGATTGATTGATTAGTGATTCCGGGCGTGTCAACTGCTTAGACCATTACTCCCGTAAGTGTAGTGCATATTTTTTCTCGAGAGGTGGCGGTGATCTCACACTGCTGGATGGTGAGATCTGACGCTGACCTAACAGGTTTTGCCAACCCGGTATCTCCCATCAGCGAAGCACCGCCCCAACTGGGACAGGCACTAAACTCCCTACTAGTGCGTAAGCAAAGGGTGAGGATAGGATAAGGATGAGGAAGAGAAGGTCGTGCGCGGTCCGTGGCTCGTTTGTTAGGGTACTGCTCTGGAATTCGCCTGGTGTTGATCGGAGAAACTACGGAAAACTACCTTTCAGAGCAGCCGAGCGCTATAATTTTTCTCCAGACAGCAATTGAATTTGACTTAGCTATCTTGCTAGAGTTGAAAATCCTGCCACTGTCGGGATTCAAACCTAGAAACTCCGTCAGAGGCATTTCAGTGTCATCAGTTGATGCCCTGAGGAACCTCTCCCGGTCGGAAGGCATTCGGCAAATATTTTAGAACGATCTTGTTTTTAATTAAAACAGTAGATAATAGATATGATAAATTGTGTGTGATAGCTTAAAACACACAATATCATACTCGTATATGTAGATCTAAAGATTACAGAGCAATAGCGACCTAAATTTATGGAAATTAATCTTCTTTGTTAAAAATTCTGACCTAGTTTGCCAATACGCCTGGCGGTTTCAATACTTCGTTCCTAAAATAGCTAGAAAATGTAGCCACAAAATAAGAAAGGAGATATATTTAAAATGATAAAAGCGATTTACGGGCCAGACCTCTGTTGGACCAAGAGTTGACAAAATTGACAATGCAAGAGACACTACAAAAAGAAGCACGATCATTGCGCAGTCTATGTAATAAAACGTCAGCATACGTATGTTTTGTATTACCCGATTTGAATGTTCTGTCGTCCCAGGCACTCTCGAAAATACAAGTAACGAATTTTACTTGTTTTGTACACATTTTTAAAATATTTTTTTCTCTCCGATAGTGACACTTATAAAAATGACTGAAATCGGTTTTTGTTGAATTCTGAATTTTTAAAAATTGCCAAATTTACAAATAACATTTGGTGTATGTTCTGTTATTGTGAAATCTCTCGGCTGTCCGGGTTACGCCGTGTCGAGGAGAGAGATGTCGAAGTAATGTGGTCTTCTTCAGCGCTGGAATGCATTCATATACGGCTACCTACAGATGTATGCCTCTAGCATTTAACCCTGCCGCACACTGTCGGTCTCTCAATTGAATGAGTTTCTCTTTTATGATAGAACGACCCACCAATTTTTGTGAACATCGTCGTTTTCGGAACCATTCTATTATTGTTCTCAGATCTCATAGCTTCCAGTTCGTTCCAAAAGGCTTAATGCTGTCATGAGAATAATCTTATTCAAACTGTATGCTGCGCTGCATACCGCCGGCCGGGACGTTTAGAACGATTTATAACTGATACAATATTTTGATATAATGTATTTTTCTAATTTTTATAAAGATTGTAGTTGAATAAAGTTTCAAGGTTTTGATTTTAGAAAACGTGTTTAATGTGTGTTTGTGTCTGAAAAACACAACAGCAAGTTTGCAAAAGAAGAGAAGCTAAAATTGAAATGATGCATCAGAGAGATCATCGCATGCAGTCGAATAATTTTTACTAGCGCGTGTGAAGATGCTTAAGTGTCAATTTGAAACCTCGAAAATGAATATCTGAGTTGAAAATTGGTGGACATGTGCGTGGAGTCGAAAGTTCGGGTTCGTGGGTGGTAGGGCATCAGCAGTGAAATCGCTGCGCATACATCGCTGGCGCCGCGCGTCGCTCAGAGACGAGCAGCGCATAGCAATTTCCGCAGCACCGCCGACAAAGGCTTTCCCTCCCTCTCCCCTCCCCTTCCCCTCGCCCCGCCCCGCCCCGCCCCGCCCGGCACACACCTTTGCTGCCGCGTGCGCGACGTGTGGTCGCGTGTGTCTCCATGCTGATCTCAGGCACTGCCTCGTTCAAGCTCAGTGGCCGAGCTTCCAGAGGCATGTGGGAATTCTGTGGGGAACTGTCGAACGGAAAGAGACAGAAGTTTGCCATAGATTGTGAGACAGCAGATTATGTGAAAAATATAAATTCTGAAAAGTTTTCACAGCTCTTCAGGAGACATTGTTCCAGATAACGCGATAAACTTTGTAACTTATGAATATTGCATGGTTAAACTTGTCTTATTCTGTTTGGGTTTATTTGGACGAAACTGATCTTTTATTTTCTATAGTCATCTGAGAAAGACATCCATTCATTTTCTACGCGGTAGTGTTTGGTGATGTTGTCCTTCCATTTTTCTCGTTGCGGCCATGATAGTGATTACAGGCTACGTTCAACCTCAGTGATTGACCTTCCATTAGCTTCTGCCTGAAAAGTCGAACGGAAGGAGCCAGGGTAGTTTGTGAAATACAATAACGATTGTGAGAGAGCTGGTTACGTGAAAACATATAAAATCGGAAGAGATTCTTATAACTCTTGAATAGATTTTGTTACCTTCTGGGAAATGCGGGATCAAACTTTACTCATTCTCTTTGGATTTACTTGAACGAAACAGATGTTTTGGTTTCTTTCGTTATCTTGGGTCGTCTGCCTTCCATTTCCGTCGCGTTAGTGTTTGATTTACGGTTAATCATTTTTGTCATTACTATTTCTCGTAGCTGACTTGATAGCAATCCCGAACCCTGCCACATACGACCTCATTAACCAAAAATTCTGTGGTGGTTTCAGGAGTACGTAACAGTGGTCAAGCAGAATGAGATAACTAGTATCGGCTTGGATAAGCTCGATTGTGAGGGAGGAAATACATAAGAAACAGGAAAAAGTATTATGGGTGTTACACCGATATTGAAAGTGCGCCGTAGCATGAAGGCTTAAATTAAATTTCTGAATACCAGAATTTCGAACACGCTTACATCAAAATTGGAATTTACACGAATGAAATGAGTCTCAAAATTCTCCTGTTCACCTGGTTTGCAGTCCAACATGTTTTCCATTTTACACCGACCATTCCTTGACCTTCCATTATATACGATTTTCATCAGTTACTCTTCCTTCTTGCTGATCGCGAGCTCTGCTGCGTTAAATCTCCGTAATAGAGGTTCCAGAAGTCGATGTGACCCGGAGAATATTTTGGGAAAGCGTCGAGAGGAAGAAAACAGTGAGGTGTGAGAGAAGGCAGAGAAATAAAAATCAATTTTGGATGAGACGTTTCAAGGTATATATATATATATATATATATATATATATATATATATATATATATATATATATGTATATATATATATATGTTGTGACGTACATACAAAGCTGTACTGATTACACACATGGGCCTCTAGGGTTTGGCAAAGGCATTGAAAGAAAAACTCAACTATCAGTTTTCAAACAAATAAACAATTTACTACTAAGAGAACATAAATTAGTTCAACATTTGCAATCAAGTGATTTTTCGTTTTGGTACCAAAACATGAATGTGGGCTCAAATTTACGCGATACCTGAAGTTCCACGAATCGGTCGTTCCTTCTTGGATGTTCCCGGAGGCGGCAGCGGCGGCGTCGGCGGCCTTCGGCTCGCCTCGGAGCCCGTCGGGTGGTCAACCTCCGCTCGGAGGCACTCGCCTCCCCCCAGCTCTTCGCAACGGTTACACGATGGGACCTGGGCTCCAGCCCCAGGTTGTTGTGAAGATAGTTCAGATCGGGTGTGCAGTACCCACTATCAGTGTCCGTCAGCCTCTTGTTTTTTATCTCAGCTCCCCCTGGCTTCACAACTTTTCAGTTCAGCTTTATTCACTTTCACACAGTCACGTATGCACGTGGCTACTATTACCATCACCGGCCACGCGGTCTGTTAGTTTCATTATACTCCCACAGCTTCCAGCGCTTATCTCACTTCCACAAGTAAGCACAATTGCCTACCAGTCACTAGCACGCTTGGTTCACTTCTAAATACTGTTTATTCCGTAATTTAGTTTCGATTTGCTACCTATTCGTTGAGCGCGTCACAACCCTTCCGATCACCTTCAATCTTTGCTCCGCACTAACTGTCGGCCTCGCCGCCTTCTCGCGCCTTCTCGTGCTTTCTCGCCTCTCGTGTTGTCCGTTGCTCGCCTGACCGGTTCCTTGATTTTTCCGTTGCTTGCCGCCGTAACTACGCTAATCAAGATGTATGTATTTGACCAAAAAATGTATCGCGTTTAATTTATTTATAGAAACGCTCCGCGTTTCAATATATATATATGGTCATCGCGAAGGCCAGACGTACTGGAAATTGTAAGCGTTTAAAATAGAATGGTAAGTCCGTTGGAATCATCGGTATCCGCGGGATCAAGACATCTTCTCCTTTGTATTTTCCTTTTATGATTGTTGCCTCAATGACGTCATTCATCAGCTTTTTACAGCCAGTCTTGTTCCATTGCATAGTCGAGGTTGATTAATGTTACGTAACATGATGACAACTGACCCTACTTTTAACTGCAAATTGTGAGGTGGTAATTCAGGCAATTCCAGTGAATTTAAAAACTCCGTGGGATAGTTGACTACGTCATCCTGGTTCATAACGATGTCGACTGATTTGAAGGAAACCAACTGTCCTGGAAGAAAATTCTGAATGGTCGCATTGAGATCCTCCACATCTTTACTTTTCGCCGCCAATATTGCCCGTTCACCCAGCCAATTATGGTTATTGAACGTTTACGCCATATCTGGGAAAACACGCTGAAAAAGCTCCTGTTTTGAATCTGTGATAGAACAAAAATCTGTGGGTAATGTGATGAATCCGGTCGAGGTGACCACTGCAACTTTATTATTTCCAATGTCTAACAACTGCTTTGCAAACACATTTGCAGTTTCATCTTGTTGCGAAAATACTCGCATGTTAGTTGTTAAGTGGAGTGTCTTTACGTACTGCCACAAATTTGATGATTTTAGGCATGCATTTAGTTAATCAGCAACAGTTGATCGGGGAATAACTGGAAGAGTTTGACGAAATTCACCTGACAACAGAATCATGGCCCCACCAAAAATATTTTGGTGGTTACGAAGATCTTTCAACGTTCTGTCCAGTGCCTTCAGTGAGCTCTTATGGGCCATTGTGCATTCATCCCAAACAATCAATTTGCATACCTGTAGGATCTTGGCCATTGCGCTATTTTTGGCGATGTTGCAAATTGGTGTTTCGGTGATTTGCATGTTTAATGGTAATTTCAAGGCAGAATGTGCAGTTTGCAATCCTTCTAGCAGAGTTGCTGCTATTCCAGATGAAGCCAACGCTAGAGCAACATCACTTCGCGATCTAATCCTCGCCAAAAGCAATGAAATTAAAAATGTTTTTCCGGTTCCTCCGGGAGCATCAAGGAAATAAATTCCATCAGATCCACTGTTCACAGCTTCTATCAAAGTGTCGTACGCAATTCTTTGTTGTTGATTTAATTGTGGAACATTTGTACGAACTCTTTCGGCCAATGCTTCAATGTCGTACTGTTGTTCTCTTTGCAACTCGTGGTTTAATGCTTCGTGCATATGACGATTGGGTGCTGTCATTCTCAAACACGACAATACTTTATTTGCTATCAATAAGCACATATCTTCTATCATGATCAATGTCTCATTGTATATTTCTTCAGTCATTTGTAGTGTAGGATTCAAAGTTTGACGGCGCACACGATGCAAAACATCCTCAGACATGTCATCTCTATACTTAACCCACAAATCTTTTGGATTCGAAGGGAAACATGTCGATATGATAATCGCAAACAATGTACGAATTTGATTTGGCGATGGAGATATTACGGAATCCTTGAGCCTATCATCCCAGTGCGAATCGTTCTCAAGTAAATGTAATAGTTGACATGCCTCACGGTAAGTCTCACACAGCTGTCCATTAACTGTTCTCAGTTGTTTAAACGATGTCGGACCACAAACATTCACCACCAACAACCGTAAATAATAACATTTATCGTTATTTGGATGTACTGTGTAGATGAGACCCAGAGCGTCTGAAGCAGATACTTTTGGATGTCCTTCAACTTGTGTTCGTTGTTTTCGACGCTGAAACGACTTCGATGATGCGTTCCATGTGTAATAGCGTGGCATGTCAGCATACAGCAAAGTGCGAGCAAAATCATCAGTTTGACAGAATGTGAAGAAACTTGTTAATGTTGTCGACGGTGGTCTGCCGCGTTAGATTCATTAAATAAACTCGTTGACCATTTTGTAAATGGACTGCCAAATGGACTGCTGTAGGGTGTCTTTCATGGATTGCAAATGAAAAGATACGCCAAATTGCTTCGTTGATACTTACATAGCGACCCATCTGGTACTGTGATATTTAATCATTTGCATTGGTTACACAGAAGACAGCCATTTCACTACCTTTGTTAACATATTTACATATGTACTTTATCGACTTCACAGAGTGACAATATTCCACATTGATGTGAGTCTCAAAAGCTTTGGACAATATTGGCGACAATGGTTTGACAATATTGGCGCATATGTCACAATCCAACGATTGTCTACATCAACATTTTGTCCTCTTACCTTTACAACTACCGATCGCCCATTGTCCGCAACTGATCGCCGACGATACAATGAGTATCCATCATTTCCCGTTATGGTTTCAGCAAGCAGGTCTCTTGGGTATCGGTTGGAGCACTTGCCGTCGACCATACAGGGTGAATTATAGTTGAAAAGTCCGCAAGGTCCATGCATCATGTGTTTGGTAACAACTGCATGCAATTTTGGGACATCTATTTCATCTGGAATTTCAGCTGAAATTATGGAATCAATCTCATCTGGCCTTATTTTGCCCACTAACCAGACTAAAATGTGCGCATGTGGCAATCCACGCTTTTGCCATTCTAGAGTATACCCAACAACGTACTCGACCATACACACAATGCTTTATTAAGAAATTCATGAGAGATTTTAATTTTTGTTTTAAAACTCTGTCAGTTATGCCATGTCTACCAACTGGTGTTTGGCTATGTAGTAATTCCCTCTCGATTTCGGACCATTTTGGGTTACATGTGAATGTAACAAACAAGTCTGGGCGGCCATAATTCCTAACATATGACATAGCATCCTGAGCATATTCATGCATGTGGCGTGGGCCACATTGCCATCGGCATTTATAGCATCGCGGAGATGAATGTATTCCTCTGATCTTCGAATTTTTCTCAACTTTTAAACCTTCCCTAGACCTCCACGAACATTTCAAAACCAAGATAAGATAAATCCGTTCAGCCGTTCTCGAGTTTTAGCGAGACTAACGAACAGCAATTCATTTTTATATATGTATATAGATATATGTTTCATCCAACATTCTATGTCCTCTATTAGTCATGTTGAGAAATCGCATTATATTACTTTTTTATTATGAACTTGCTTTCAACAAAACAACATGATAATTTCGGTCTGGATTGCCACAGTAGTGTCCAGAAGATGTGCAATTCATTTTTTCCATGCAGTTTAGAAATTGTTGGGAGATGCTGTTAATCCCATACAGGGCTTTACCTTGCGTAGTTTCTGGAATTAAATTGCTATTGACAATAGGGAGGGGGAGAGATGCCCAAGTCATGGAGGCGTCGTTAGGAGAGCAACCTCGTTCGATAACCAGAACAACTGTCCATTAGTTTGGACTGTCTTTGTACACCTATATTCCTACCTTCCGGTTGTAAATGATTTTACCATTTATTTTAGACTTGAAGTAAAATTTAGGTTGTTATTTACACTACCCCATATTTTTCTTCGGGCTTCTTTATATGTTTTGAGCTCTCGTAAGAGGGTGAAATCTGAGATTTGAACCCGAGTAATATAATCTAACCGGTCCGCGGCAATTGTTTTTGTTACAGATTGTATTCCGAACTAGTTTGCGGCAAATTTTGCCGTAGAGTATGGATTGCTATGGCTGATAGTTTAGGAGGAATGGGCTTCTTAACATTCGCAGTGCTCTTTTAAGAGGGCGAAATTTGGGATTCGCACCCGCATAATATAATCTAACCAGTCCGTGGCAATTTTTTTGTTACAGATTTTATTTAATACTTGATTGCGTCAAATTTTGGTGTAGAGTATGAATTGTTATAAATTACAGGGGACGTCTCGTTTTTTTCGACGGCGCTTGGAAGAGGAACGTAGCTTTAATTTTTTTTTGTTAGAATTTTCTGAAAGAATGGAGACATGTTTGATTTCTTCAGTAATCGTTTATAAATAAACAGCGGCAAATTTAGAGGACAGTTTTGTGTTTACACTTGCAATATTGTCAGATTTAACATTATTAGCATGAACACCGATGTTTTTGAGAAAATGACACCACAAAAAATTTTTCTTTTCCACATATTAAAAACGGCAAAAAAAGCGGCAAATTATGGACTATGCAGTTTTGTGATTGGATGAAATGTTTCTGCTAACTTCCAGGACATAGCAATACGCTTGACCCAAAACTCATAATAAGAGCTTCATTTGTGGTTTTATGACACAAATACAAATCAAAAAGGAATATTGAGATCAAGCAATTCCCATCAATTGTTTAGACCGACTGTACCCACAAGGGTACATTACATCAGAGAAGCTTTTGCTTTTGCTCCTTACTACGAAACAGTTGAAAGCGTTAAAACGTGACTCTCAAATGCCAAGTAGAAGGAAGATTGGTACAATGCATAGGTTCGACGAACTAAGCCTGTTACTCTATAATTGAGCGGCGTAACCTATAACTGTCTTACTTGAACAGTGAGCTCTGTAATTGAGCTTCGTACAGTCTTTCACATTCCGAAATGAACTCCCTAGGCTCCAAACTGGGAACATGTATTGTGTATCCCGCGTCCCGGGCTCGTCGTGCTCAGAGAGCGGACGCTGCTTGTGGCAGGTTCGCTAACGAGATCACGTCCGGCGCCCATCGTTTGTTCGAGACGCACCGGGCGGGCGGCAGCCCCGGTGACACTGTAATAAATCGATACGCTGTCAGCGCCGCGAACGCGTGCAGCTGCGGACGCTTCGATGATGCTGGCAGCAGTGGTTGTGGTGGCACTGGTTGTGGCGATGGCGGCTATGAAGCAGGTGGCGAGTATGGTGGTAGCAATGATGTAATGGCGATGACTACGATGGTAGTGACCATGCCGATAGTTGTAGTGGCAGTGGAAGTGACGGTGGCGGTGGCGGTGGCGGAAGCGGCGACAGCGCCAGAAAAGTAGGTGCATGAGGTAAGTAGGTACGCGATGGTGGTGACGACGGTGGCGGTGGGCGTGACGTTGGCGGCAGCGGCGGTGATGGGCTGCGACGGGCGACGACCGTCAATTGGACGAGCAGATGCGTCTGATTTAGGCCGACGGCTTCCAAGAGCGCACCGGTGGCGGCGAAGGACAGATGGCGGATGGATTTCCCTCACACCTCAACATCCTTTGCACGTACGGCCTCGCCCCTCCTGTTGCCATACCTCGATCATTCCCACGTTGACCAGCAGTTTCGTTTCATGACGTCACTATCATTTCATGTAAGTACAATTGATTGCGGTTCTGACAAAACTAAAGGTTTAATAACAGCTATCATACCCAGACGATATAACATCTGTATCTGAGTGTGCAAAACAATTGTCATGAAATCTTCTACATCATATAACGAAAAGTTGTAGTGCATCCACGTTGCAAGTGGAATACGATTTATGTTTAATATAATTTGTAACATCAGTATTTTACGGTCTCAAAGTCCCTTCATATAATTATATCCTTTGTAAAGAAAGATAGATTGAAGAGGAAGTGCCATATCCGTAGCATATGCAAAATTAATGGGTATATTAAAAACATTTTGCTTAATTCATTTTATTCTCCAAGTCATCGGAAAGTTACATTCATTTATAGCACAGTTTGCAGTTGTATACATAGTTCTCATTTCATGTGTTATCATGAAAAGGACTGCTTGACCAAATATAGTAAATACATTCGTAAAATTGCAATGTTTTCGAGTTCACAATTCCTTTTCTCCACGTCTCGTGGGTACGGAGTTGTCAGACACATTGAGTGATTGAATTTAGATCTCTGCGCCCTTCACCCAAGTTGTTGAGTCTGCAAAGTCAGCGGGTGCGCCGATAGAGCGATGGCCCCTGGCTGAGGTGGCGAAGGTTGGGTGAGTGCGTGGACTGGGGCGGGAAAAGGTCACGAGGTGGAGAGGAGGGGCGGGCAGGAGAGGGGGCGTGGGCGGCCGATAAATCTGTCAGGCGCGCCCATAACTCGGCGGCGGTCGGCGGCGCAGCGCGGCGCGGCGCGGCGCCCCATGAATCTGCGGAGAGAGCTTTCGACTTTCGCCCGCACGTCGCCGTCGGGGCCGTCGCGACGCGACGCGCTGCGCCGCGACGCCGTCGGCGACGACGCGTGATGGGCGAGCAGCACACGATGTATCACCCGCGTGCGTTTGACGCACCATACCGCGGTTAGTGCGTTGTGGCCTCGGGGGCGGCGCTTTGCCAGGCGGTCGGTGCTTTGGCTTGCCGTCCTTGAGAAAGGGGAATTTCAGGCTCTGTCAATTATCGGGCAAACATCGGGGATAAAGTATGGATCAAATCTCGGATAAATGTTGTTCGAACTTTCTTCAGATTTTGTTCAAATCACTGTCAAATCTCGTTCAAATCAGATGACATTGCAGAAAAATCTTCGTAGGGTCTGTGTCACTCCAAATTAATTTTTTAATTAACAAACTGGAGTTTTGCGTTTTCCTGATTCTCAACTTGCCATCATCTACACCATTATTATTTCACCTATCATTGCCAATCATCAGTTCAATAAGGTAATTATTTCGCGTTTTGGTGCAAACATATACACAGGAAATTAAAATTAAGAGATAAATTGGTTATTTTCATTAAAACTGCAATCACGGCGTTTCCTCGGGCATACAAATAATCATGATAAGTGTGAATCGATTTGCCAAATGCTCGTGATTCGTCAATATTTATTTAAACATTCGTTAGAGCCGCGTGTTTATTTATGAAATGAAGAGACATTCAATACCTCACGAAATATTAAGAGAATTCAATTATTCGGCAATTTAAGATATCAGAAATAGATTTCTAAATACTTTGCAGTCCTTCTTCCAATTCCAGATTTTAGGTAGGCTTCTCAAGATAATAGGATTCCCTATAAAACAAATGGTGAAAATAATTTGCTCTTGCAGCTCATTACGTATTACTACTAATCATTATACTTAGCCAAGAAGGACACATGAGGCATTTAAGTAAATATCGAGTTTCCCAGCATCGTTACGTATATCACCTGCAGAAAAGATGTATCTTAAACGGATACGTGACAATCAAAAGAGTGATGTAATACTAGCAAACCCATATTAACTGGTAATTATTTCTCGACAAATGAATTGTGACATTTTCTGTCAACCTAATTATTTACCTTTCAGGTATACAGTATGATGCGTTATGTATATAATAGATGTTTTAAAAAAATGTAATTAACCCTTAAGCGAACAATCGGATTCACGACGGCTGAGACGGACACTATTCATTGGACATGTCAGGCTTAATCGTATTCTTGCGATCTCAAAATCGAATTGAAACCGTCAATTTCACAGAAAGCATAACAAACAATTTGCATGGCTTTCAAAACTACATAATGTAACTATGTGAATAAGAAGCATTCATAACTGTAGTTAAATATTCACCCCATCAATATTAGAATCTCTCTTCTCTAAATTATACGGCCCAGATTCAGAGAATACTTAAAATACATGAGTACATAGTTGTACAACTTTCTGTATCAGAATTTTTCTAAGACGTTTCAATTTGATGGGATTTCGTTTGATTAGCGTGTAGCTATTAAACTATACGATCTTGACTACTTGTACTACTTGGCTTGCCAGCCGCCAAATAAATGTGAAAGCTCTGGACACAGAAAAAAAACAGTTCTTCGAACAATGTATTAGCGAGCCACCTTTGTCATCGATACATCAAAGATATGAACTTGAATGCTTTATTCAGAAACGGTCATGTCTTTGAGATTGTTGATATCTCACACTCATAGATCCCATCCATTACCTATGAAACCGTCCAGTCTACAAACATTTACAAGTATATAACAAAAAATTTTATCCTCTACTATTTAGGAATGTAAAATCATGTTAAATTGACAATATGATTATGGAATTGTAACTTTTATGAAAACAAAATATTCACTACATATAATGAAAATTTTTCATGCAGAGACGATTGAAGTAAATATCTGCTTCAAGTTATTGCAAAACCAATCTGTCCCTAACGCGGTCATAACAATTATATTTGACAGAAAGGTAATATATGGTCATATATATATATATATATATATATATATATATATATATATATATATATATATAGAGAGAGAGAGAGAGAGAGAGAGACCAGATTGGGTCTCAAGATCTAAGATATAGAAGTAGATCATGTCGCGAGAGCGAAGAGACGCCGCGAAAGATTGACGGCCGAACAAGTCCTTGGCGGAAGTGACAATGTGGAAAACGTAGTGAGCGGAGGTGTCAGTGGCGAGTGACCACCACGAGAAAAAGCAGGAGTAAGAATAGAATTGGAACCAGTGCAATGGTAATTACTCCATTACGAACCCAGTGACTGTTATTTTGGTCTTCAGGCGAGGGAAGCCAGTATCCAATTCAATAGGTATATGAAGAGCGGACGGTACTGTGAGTAATGAAAGTCGGAAAAGGATAACATTAGGATGGTGATGAGTGGGAATAATTTGAGTTTTGGTTGATGATAGTGTAAAGAATTTATATGGAAACAGATCACTTTGTTTAATAAAGAACAGCTAGCAATGAATATGAGGTTTTCTTAATGTATTTGTTTTATCGATAAGTATAACTAAAGCCAGTCAATATGTTTACTATTCTATTGTTAATATTAGGGGTATTATTAATAAGTTAAATAAAATCAGAATAGATTTGTCTGTGTGATTCGTTAAAAAGAAATGGTATTGTTTTGTAAAAGGATTCACAGCTGTGAACATAATATTCATACAATATAGATCATGATCTTGTAGGAAAGACTAAATTTCAGATATCATTAGAGGAACAAGCGAGCCTGAAATAATGTTTGTCACCATATCAGAAGCCATTAAAAATAAATGAAATTGTTTTTGTTTTGTTCTTAAAAATATTTTTTTATTTTTTAATTCAAAACACATGATCAACAAAGTTGTTACCCCAGTAAGACTCCTTATCCCCTTATTCAATTTTACTTTTTAATACTTATTCAATTTTATTGATAGATAAGATTAATGTGTGGCCGTTAACATGTCTATTTATCTAATGTACCCATCAAAAGCGGATTTGGGGGTAGGAAACGTATTAAAGAATTATATATATATATATATATATATATATATATATATATATATATATATATATATATATATATATATAAGGGCCGGGAGCTGAGTAAAGAGAAACATTACCCGACAAATTTCACGAAAGATTACACTAGAGATTCTCTACAAGACTTTTTCTCGATCGCGACTTATAGAAACATTGCATTACAGAACTTTGCCATCGATCGCGACTTAGTATTACATTACAGAACTTTGCTACCGATCGCGACTGAGAGAAACATTACATTACTGATCGGGACGTGTAGGAGAAAAGACGTGGCTCTTAGCTAAGACTCGGTGGAGTGAGGAACATTGTTAATTACGGATTGTTACATTGTTAATTAGGGCTGAACTTTGCCGCCGAGCACGATTTTTCACCGAACCTAAGACCCGCGCAGACTACGCGTCAATGTGCGATCGCCGCATAGTGCCGTCTCGGGCACATTACTCCCGCCCGGCGCCCGTGTGTCCTCGAGCTGACCCTGAGCCCGCCCGCCTTTGACGACTCCGAGACGCCGCCAGGGAGAGGAGAAGAGCTTAATGGGGTGTCGGTGACCTGACCACCGCACCACGCCGCCAGCCCTCGCCAGAGCGAGTGTGAATCACTAGACGAGGGCAGTCATCCAGCCGGTCTGCGGAGGCCGACAACCGGCGGTGATGATCCGGTATTTAACCGGAGATGAACTCTCTCCCCTGATTACGTCACGGGGTTCCCTTGCTGGGTATTCTGGCGAAAGTTTCAGCGTTGCCGCGCTCAGGCAGTTTTTTATTACTTAATAATGCATGAATTATTGTAGACCAAACCCTAATGTTAGTGTTAAGATGTTTCTTCCTAGCTATTAGAACCACGAGCTCATTGCGTAAAGTTGGAAGGCAGTCTTTGTCGCTCTCTTGCGACGTGTAACTTCCCTGGCAGCTAATATTCTCAGGAATAAATTAATTTATGTCCAATTAGTGAAATGATTCAATAGATATTTTCATAACCTCCCTTTTCTTCCATCCATTCATTATAGGAATGAACCAGTGACGCGACTGAGATAAACGTTACAATATATATGTGTATATATATATATATATATATATATATATATATATATATACACGCGTACGAGCAGTTACGTACCGTAATGATGATCTGTTAATGGATAATGATCTGTATTAATTTGTTCGCTGTCCAAACGACGAAAAAAATGAATATGCAAATACGCCACAGAGCATAAGAAAATAACTGACTCCAAGTAGGTCAGAGCATAAAAAGTACCCGTATAAGTAGGGGAAAGAGTGTATACTTCGATGAAAGATTGTTGAAACTCTCGATTAATATAATGAACGTTTGTAGCATTGTCAATTGACATTTTATTAGCACTCTCCTGCAAACGCGCTCACCAGCATTATTACAATACATTTACCTGTTTATCAGAAAAAAAATATTGTTAATTGCCGAAAAAACATTTTTCTGATTCTAGTATGTCAGACTTCATTCTACTAATTGATGTCACTACAAAATAGTCCGTGAAGTTCGCATTTCTCTTGTCGCCTAACCCCTGTACTATGACGCGTTACGTGAAACATCTTGGTTAAAACAAGACCCGCTTAATATAAGAAGTTTTTATATATTACGGCAATCATATTATAACTGCCAATACAGTTGTAGAAATCTAAATCTACTACAGTTGGCACATTTGAAGATCGCTTGAATACTTTCCAAATTCTAAAGCAAAATTGGTTTTCCATGGTCCAACGAGTAGGTGAAAGTGAAAGATTCGTAAGTAAATGATATTGTCTCATAAGTCATAAAAGGGAAATACTGAGAATTTTCACTAATACTCTTCAAAATAATTCCCCGAAATTTGGTCAGGTGAGTTGAATGTCAGTGACTAGGATTTGTTTATGTGCACTCTGCCTGTGAGCGACATGGTAGCAGTTGCGACGAAGTTTCCCTCTCCATATGCAACAATACGATAACACAATTTCACCCGATTGTTGTCTCAGCTTCGTCTAACACCTTCGATTGTTTTATTGGTTAGTTTATGTTTACGGGATTGTTAAATGATATGTTACGGTACGAAAACAACTTTTTTTTAAAACTTGTAATTCGCGTGGTAATTGGTCTCAAAAAATGTTTCATACAAAAGCTGTTGAAAAGTTTATCATATTTAAAATTAAATAATTTGAAAATAGAAAAAAGGAAATATGTTTTCGGCGTCTTTTTACAACTAAAATTATGAAGATTTACACTTTTTCTTAATAATATATGTTCATGAAAAACATGTACAAAAATAATTTAATGATACATTTTTCAAAAATCAAAGTATATTTGCGATATTTTGTGTCAAACATATGCAATTTTATTTCTTTAAAACTACACAATGTTTTATTAAATTTTGGCGTTACGTAGCGTGAAAGACACTTAAGAGAATGATGCAGCTCTCAGGTTCGTTAAAATGCCCGATGTTTCCCAAATTTAGAAAAATTAAAATTTTCTAGCGTCTTCTAACAACAATTGTAAAGATACAATTTTTGTATACAGACATATATACAGACAATATACGTAGTATAGTGAAAGTTATGTAAAGATGCGGAAAATCGTTTTCGAGACTTCAACGGAAATAGACGTTCCGGTGTCTCCTGATACCGAAAAAGTGTTGTTGTTTTTTCAAAATGTCCGTTCTTTCGTCAGTCTGTCCTTCCAATCGTCCGTCCGTCTGTCTGGTGAATGTGAACAATGTGCGCCTGAAACACATGTAGGATTTTTACCAAGTTGAAAACATTCCTGTCCATTTGGCCTGTATTGAAGCTCTCCGATTTAGAAAATCATTCATTAGTTTTTGGAGGTACTTTACATGAAGACCTCTGCGACATTTTGAAAGTTTTCTCAAAAATAGATCCAAATTTTTCTTTAACGTTCTTGTAAGAATATTGGGAAATGCACTTATGAAGGTGGCAGAGGCCTACAAATACGAAATTGAAGATAGAGATTTGTCCTTGAAATGAAATTTGTTGTCCATAATTTGTTCTTTCATGAAAGTCACATACATTCTTTTGAAAATTATTGTACTTTTCGTGCAATAATGTGTGCGATTTCTGCAACTTATTACTTATTCTTTTGCTTTTTCAAAAATTACAAAAATTTAATACTTTTCACTTGTCTCTCACGTTAATATTTGCAATAGCGGCAGTTTCTTCACATATTTACTTTTTTGTGCTCAAGTGTTTTAAATAATGTCACATAAAGTTTTTAGAAAACGCAACCGTTTTCTATCATCTTTAAAATGCCGTAAAATTCATTTCGGTGTATTTTTATGTAATTTTTTGAAAGATCTCTTACGCTGTTTTTCCAGCAATTTGGGCTCACTATTGTATCTGCCAGTTAAGGTGTTTCAAATGACTTCAAATGAATTGTTTCGAAGACTCAAGCATTTTGTAAAAAAGAACTTTCAATTTCGGATTTACTGTATAGCTTACGAGCCATTTTCGTAAAAACGGCTGCAATTTTGTTGTTAAATATTTGCATTTTGAACAAGGTTTTACTGTCCATTAATATTCTTAAAATATTTCTGTTCTACTATTAGAAAACAAAACTATTAAGAAAAGCTCAAACAAATTACTATGTGTGGCAATAGATGACAGCCGGCAAGAGTACGTAGCAAGTTCGAATAGGTAGCTGAGGTCAAAAACCGAATTTAAATTAAGTTATGTTGAATTTTTTGAAAATATTTTTTATTATTTATAACAAAAATTTACAATCTATTTTTTTACAAAATAATAAGTAAATATGATGTTGTAGAATTGTTATGACAATAATTTCCAGTGAAGGTATCCCATCGGTACTCTTCATCTACTTCTTCATACTATAACAAAAAGCAAGTATTATTTTGGGTTGGCTGCAAGTGGGATAGTTTATTAGCTGAGGGTAATGTTTCAGTTATTTGTTGAGAATCTATATGGGAGTTGTATGGGTGAGGTTCTGGTTAGTCGATGGATATCTGCACTATTGTCTAGGATGTTGAGGGCTAGGTGGTTTGAATGGTTTTCAAGGCGCTGGAGATAGTTTGAGCTGATAAATTCTATTCTTTCCAAGACAGTGGGCATTTTTAAGTCCTTGTGCAATGCTGCATTTGTGATGAACCATGGTGCTGCCGCTATCATTCTTAGGGTCTTGGATTGAAGTCTCTGGATGATCGAGAGATTACTCTTGCTTGCTGTGCCCCAGATCTGGATGCCGTAGGTCCATATAGGGATTATGATAGCTTTATAAATCAACAGTTTGTTTTCCAGTGATAGTTTTGAGTGGTATCCTAGTATCCAGTATAGTTTTCTTATTTAAAGTTGTAGGTGCTTTTGTTTGCTAAGATGCGATGCTTCCATGTTAGCCGTTTGTCTAGATGTATTCCGAAGTATTTTACACTTTCCATCTGTACTATTGGATTGTTGTTGATGTGGACAGTAGGGCATTTGTTTTTTCTCAGGGTAAAGGTTATATGGACTGATTTATTTTCGTTGATTTTTATTTTCCACTTTTTGGCCCAATCTTCAATCATTGTGAGATGTTCTTGTAAATGTCTTGATGCGACATTAGGGTCGTCATCCGAAGCTAATATGGCAGTAACATCTGCAAAAATGGCTATGGTTGTTTTATCTGATTTTGGTATATCAGTAGTATAGAGCTGGTATAGGATAGGGCCGAGTGGTACTCCGGCCTTGATTGGATGGAATTCAGATAATTCATTTTGATATTTGATTTGGAAGGTGCGGTGAGATAGAAAAGATCTGATAATGTTGAAGAAGGGATATGGTTGAAAATTCTTGAGTTTAAATAAGAGTCCATCGTGCCAGACTTTGTCAAACGCTTGGGCAATGTCTAGAAAGGCGGCTGAACAGTATTTCCAGTATTTCTTTTCTTAAAAGCAATTCTCAATGTAGTTGGTGATTCTATTAACTTGTTCGACGGTAGAATGCTGTTGTCTAAAACCAAATTGATGATCAGGGACTAGGTTATTGGTTGCTATGTGAGGACGTATTCTTGATAGAAGAAGTTTCTCAAATACTTTGGATAGAATAGGAAGTATACTGATGGGACGGTAGGAGGAGGGTTCATGTGGAGGTTTCCCAGGCTTGAGAAATACTTGACTTTGGGCTACTTTCCATTGCTCCGGGTAGTGCCCTGTTCTCAAAGTACAGTTGAATAATGCAGTAATTATAGTCTTGCCTTTTCGTGGTAGTTCTTTGAGAAGAAGTGTTGTGATTAAGTCCAGGAGCTTTTTTGTTTGATAAGGCGTTAATGATTTTGGTAATTTCTCTGAGAGTGAAGTGCGGGATTGGAAGCGTCATTTGGTTTGGGGAGATAAGATAATCTCTGATTTGTTGCTCGTGCTTAGTATTTATAATGGGATGAGTCTGGAATACATTAGCAAAGAATTTGGGGTAAGGTTGGTTATGAAATCTTGAAACCTGTTGTTGTTGAATTCGTTTAGGAGGCGTTTTAGTTGCCTAGTTGCTCTGTTGTAGTTGTTACGGTCTTCAGGATATTTTGAAGTATGCCAGATTCTTCTTAGTCTTCTTTTCTCGGATATTTTGTTCAAAAGAACTTTTGGATATTTCACGCAGCCTTGGGTGTAGTGAAGTTGCGGTGTAGCGGTCCAAGCTGCTTCTTGAATATTTTGTATTATATACTCAGTCGCTTCGTCTATGTGGTCAGCTGATTTTAGTGGTAATCGGATGCTTGTTTTCATAGATATGTTTTCTATACAAGTTCCAGTTTGTCTTTCTGTTCGTTAGTGACGCGGGAGAGGATTGTAGAATAATTCTGTTGCCGACTGTGATAATTATTGGAGTGTGGTTTGAGGAGAGTTCGTGGTAAGATTCTATGATACAGTTAGTGGATGGGATTCTTTTTGTTATGAATATATCAATTACATCTGGAGTTTTGGTTAGGTCGGTAGGTCTATTAGGTAGGTTCTCCTGTAGAAATGGTTTCTAGCTGAAGTGAGGTAACTGCTTTCAGCAGTTCTCTCCCTCTTGGGGTGATGAGCCTGGATCCCCATTGCGTGTTTTTGGCATTGTAGTCTCCTCCCACCATGTACCTATTTCCTAGAGACTTAAAATAGGTTTCAAATTGTTTGTCTATTTTGAATCTTGGAGGGCAGTAAATGGCACTGATGGTAATTGGTCCACTCCAGTCCATAATTTGTACAGTCGTTGCTTGAATATCCTGTTCCTGTACAGCTTCCTGTTCTTGATGTTTAATAGTGCTTTTTATTAATATTGCTGTGCCACCATGGGCATTACCACTAGGGTGTTAAGTATCGTATAAAGTGTAGTTCTTCAGTTTAAAGTAGCTTCTTTCTGTGAAGTGAGATTCAGAGATGAGTAGCATGTCTATTTTGTTTTCGTTGAGAAATATTTCGATTTCTTGGCGATGATTTGCGAAGCCGTTGGTGTTCCAAGCTGCAATGCGAAGGAATTTAGGCATTAGTTTGGAGACAAGCGACGGTATGAGGTTAATTAGAGTTTATTTGTTGACTTTGCTGCATTAGTATGTTTTCAAATCTCTCAAAGGAGTGCTGTATAATTTTCATCATGGAATGGCTATCATCGTTGTGTTGATGTCTTTCTACAGGCTTTGATCGCGCAACATCGGCCCATGTTCCTGCATTTACATGTCTACTTCTTGAGTTTTCGTGAGAATAAGTAGTTTCAGTGTTTTGTGTCTGATCATGCATCTCTTGTTGAAACATTCTGTGTTTTCTTGAGTTGTTGTACCCTTTCCTTTTTATTATTTCTTGGTATACTTGGCAACCTTTGTAGTTGGCGGGATGATTGCCTTCACACAGAGCACAAGTCGGTTGACTTTGCTTTTCTTTTAAACACTTATCTGGGTCGTGTTCTTTTCCACATTTAACACACCTATACAGGTATGCACAGTACGACCTGGTATGTTCATATCTCTGACAGTTTTTGCATTGTACTATCTCGCGTTTCAGGCGTGGTGGTTCGAAAGCAACAACACAATTTAACAGTCGGTTAATTTTGAACACTTCTTTGTTGTTAGGTTTGGGCTCAAGGTCTACAAAAAATAGAGGCAGAGGTGATTTAGTTAGTCTATGGCGGACATTTATAATGTTTCTAACTTTGTGGTCCTTTTCCAGAAGTGCAGCCTTAATATCTTTTACATCTACCGTATGATGTATGTGTCGCAAGACAACTCTATACGCACGTTCTTGTTTCAACTGGTATGTATAGTGTACGTGACTGTTGGCTGATAAATGCTTTATTATTTCCCTGTAGGTGTTTGGAGTTTTTGGCGTTATTTTAATTTTGTCGTTTGCCTGAGATTTTATTTCAAAATCTTCTGTTTTTAAGGTTTCCTTTAAAAACTTGATCATGACTGGAACATTATTCACATTTGGCACGAAAATTGGAGGTACAGTGGTTTTTGGAGAGGTTTCCTCATTGTTTTCTGTTGTGCCTTCTATATCAAGAGCACTGAATTGATTCTTGGTGGGAACTGTATATACACTAGTATTACTATCGCAAGACGCTGTCTTTTGCCTTACCCTTCTATTAGCATCAGGGTCGAGGACGTCAGGGTTCGGTCTTTTTGACCGAGCTGGTGTGTATATTTGCCATACATTCTGCGTCAGGTTAACGGGAGCAGATGAATCATGATTCCTGGCGTTGCTGTCGCTGCCTGTTGATTCTTCGGATGACATTTCTTGAAGTAAACAGCTTTCCTGGTGTCGGTAGCATGCAATCGCACTACATGCTACTGATCCTACCCGAAAGTACTTCGGTAATCGACTGAGTTTTAGTGTAGGTTGTCTTTTGTTAGGTTGATTTGAATATGAAGAAGATAAAACACCGTTATGCTTTATAACAGTAACTGTTCACTTAGAGCTAATGCGCACTGGTTATTATCGCTAGACTTTTCCTTATCTTGGCGCCCTCGCGGGCGAGCACGGTAAGACACTACGGAGCTGCGGGCACGATCCGCACACCACAGCGGTCAGGCGAGTACTCTTTGAAAATATAAGTATATTTGTGTAATTTAGTGACAAACATACTCATAGGGTCGGAGTTTACTGAGCTGTGTACGCATTTGTAGGTAGTTGGACGCTTCGTGATTTAGAATTTTGTATATTATTTCATATTTCTTTGTTCTTTTCTTCCTTTCGAGTAGCTCAGTAACAAACTTTTGTTACCACTACTACTACTACTATTACTCCTGCTGCTGCTGCTGCTGCTAATGCTCCTCCTCCTCTTACTACTACTACTACTACTACTACTACTACTACTACTACTACTACTACTACTACTACTACTAGTACGAATACTACTACTACTACAACTACTACTACAGCTACTACTACTATTACTACTACTACTACTACTACTACTACTACTACTACACTTAGACTTAGACAGACTAATCTTGTATCACGGTCATCTAATAGTGCAGATGTCCAGATATATGTACTACTCCATCATGAGTACATCGCATTTTTTGTTTTTCCATCAGTCTTGCTTGACACTCACCCTTCTGAAGGTTGATGAAGAACCTTAGTTGATCAAATGTTTCTAGTACCCTCGTAATCCTGAAGAAAATATTATATTTTTTGCGTTTGAATATATAGGTATGGTTACGGTAATTCGATCGATTTTGTTCGGCATTGGGAGCGTGGTTAACTACAACATAGGCAGTTTTATATGGAATAAATATTTATTTTAATACGTTCCAATATTTTGCGAATATACCTAGGGGTAATATTGAACGAGGCCGAGTGTTGGAATACTCAGCCAAAAGCCAAAAACTAAATTTATGTTGAGATGAATTATGCCTCTTATTTTAAAGGAGGTTTATTTTATAAATTTGGGCGGTCGAGGAATCAAATGCCATTGAGATATGAAATTGTCAGGGTGATATATTATAAAATGCTACTTATTAAATGGAAACAATTTTACGAAATAAAATAGAAGCCAGAACAAAACAATTAATTTGTATAAGAAGTAGTGATTTGCCGATCCAATTTAGCTCAAAGGGTTGATCGATTGATTACTTCGTGTGTCTGGGAGCATCATGGAATGGTCAGGGGGGTAATTACTCGAGCAAGTGTACTGCATATTTATCTCGAGAATTCGTCCCCCACTGTAAGGTGAGATCCACGTCGCATTGCAGGGTTTTCCCAATTCAGCTATCACCCTAAAGCGAAGCACCGCGACAGCCGGGGCAAGATGGCCTGGACTCAACTGATCACCCGACATGCGCTATAGTGTAGTGTATGAAAATTCAAGTATGCATTAGTAAGGGATGAGGATAGAACGAGAAAAAGGAAGGAAAGATCGTGCGCGGTTCGCGGCCCTTTTGTTAGGGTACTGCTCCAATTCCCTGTTTTGAGCGGAGAAATCATTGAAAACTATAGTTTAGAGCAGGTGACCAGTAGAACTCTCCTCCAATCAGCAGTTGTATTCGATCTAACTATTTTGTTTGATTTTTTAGTTATATTGGTTTCTAGTATTTCTTGATGTTGCATCTAAAAGCCAGTTTTCTTGCAAACAATAAATTAAATGTTTCCAAGGATTTCTGTAATCAGTTATTAATAGTATCGCATATGAAACTCGCAATCAAAAGTTATTTTATAAAATTTGTCTATTTATCACGATTATAATCCGTCAAGTGGCCTACCGGACGACTCAGATGCAAGCGGACGCAGAGCCATGTGTCGATTGGCCAACTGAGGCTCTGAACAGACAACGATCACTGTGGGAGCTCGTGTCTACTGCGTGATTGGCGGGCGTGTAGAGAGCATGTTATCGATGTGTCGCTCTGCATCCATTCGGCATGGGCCATTGTGGTGCAGTGCAGTTCCAATGCGTGAGGTGTAATTTATGTGGATTCTGTGAGGAGATAAGCACAGGACACGTCGGCGACCTGCGACACGTGGACACGATAATGTATTATCTCAGAGCCAGTGAGGGAGCCCTGAAACCGATTAGGGAGTTGACGGTTCCAAGACTGCTGTTTATGGCCTTACCTCAAATTCTAAACGATGTATAAAAGCGACATTTCTATTCAAAATACGAAATATTAGTCAACAAGTATCTATGATAAAAACCAATTTGCTTATAAGAAAATTAATTTAACTTTTCTGTGCATTCAGCTAAATGCACTGAATAACATCACATAAAAGTCATTTTGATATAATCTTTTGATTGACGCCGGGTTTTATTTCATTTACAAATTGTTGAACAATGCAATGACTTTTGTGGGAACACATGTAATTGAACTATTAAAGTTAAACATGTAATTGAAATATTTTTACCATGATCTGTACATGTATGTTACAGTGAACAGTAATAAAGAAATACTACTTTTGATCATAACTTAATGTCACAAAGCGTCCCATTTAACTACAAACACTGAAACGTTGTGAGGAAGGACGATAAAGTGTGTCTGGCTATTGCTGGACAATGCGTCCATGACCCCTATTAATCTTTGCATTTAAAAACATTCTGACGTTTATGACAATATTATTTTCAGAAAAGTCGTCATGGAAACTGATGTCGAGTTAAACAGATTCTGCCTTCAGTTGTATTCGAAAACATTTTTTTTATAAAATGAACTTTGTATGTTTTTTATAATGTACATATTAGATAATAATATGTACAGTATATTCATTTTATGAATTAAAAACTCTTTTTATTGATTTAATGTTAGTGGTAATTGTGATCATCGGAGAAGTTAGTTTATTGTTACATATTTATTGTTGTTTTACTAAGTATTATTTTATAATTATTTCATCATATAATTATCTTGTTTTACTAAGTATTATTTTTTTACCTTTGTATACTTTCGGAACTATCGGGACGACCTCGTGCTATTGGGCCCCACATTCGACTGATCTCGATTTCCAAACTATTGTATTTAAGACGTATTATTATTATTATTATTATTATTATTATTATTGTTATATTTTTCCCCCTCAATGAAAACCAGCCTAAGCCCGTGAGTGTTCTTGTGTATGATTGTCATATTATGCTGTCTAGTCTGCCGAAACTCTATAATTTTTTTTTTAATTCTTCCAAGGGTCATAAAATGTTACATTTTTTTATTATCTCAATTTTATTTTTCGCCACCAGCAAAAGATTCCCTAATCCTGACGTTAATATGACACAGGCAACGTAGCGCAATGATGAACCCATTACTTGGAGCATGCCCTGTCCTCGTGGGCGGCCGTGGGAGGGGATCAGGCATGCTTTACCTTGGAAGGCGTCTTTTGTGCTTGGCGCAGGAGCTTAGGCGGCCTTCCAGAGAGCTCCGCGGGCGCTCGGAGGTTTACTCGGCAAAGGCCATTGGATCGGCGCTTCGCGATGCCCGCCCAGCAAACAAAGAGCGCGGAGGAAAGAAGGCAGGTCCTTATCCGTTTTGGAGGTATTAGTGTCTCTCTTCACCCCAACCTCGGAAAAGCAACGCTGCTGATACTTCGCTCTCGCCGCTTTTTATATCAAGTTCGAAATCCCACCAAATTACCAGCAGAGAAATTTTAAAAAGTAAAGAGTTATTTTCGCCGGAAAAAATATCTGTGATATTGCTATATGTGTATAACTGAAAAGAAAATGTTTCGAAAAAAACAAAAAAAACATCTTGAATATATTCGAGAAACGATTCGCTTCAACATAAATGTACTGGGGTTTGGGATTCACTAGTTTTTATTTTCATGATGCAAGCTGTGGTCTCCCGGTGCGCGTTTTCTGGAGTGGATTTTTTTAAGAGTTATGGATATTCCAGTTGTTTTTTCGTTTTCCCTACCTTATTCCAATTCTTCATCTCTATTCCAAACATTCACACCGTCTGCCGGTAATGTCAATTATTAAACGTCTGTATGTGTGCTCCCGATGTATGAATTTTGTACTAATTCACGGAAACCTTATTTATGAATCCAAATTCCAAAAATAATAAGCGCAACATCAAACTACATCCTTGAAATCTTGACGTCTTGGAATGAAAAATGGTGAAGTGCATGAATATATTGTAAAATTATATATAATTATGAAAACCATGTAAAGAAATAATAATTCGAATGAAGCGAAATGTGTACTAAATCTAAAACAGCGTTCCACCACACAGACAAACACGGTGGGTTGCATGCATTCAGGCGTTCTCTTGGGATTGGATTGAGGTTTTTGCAGTTGTAGTTAAAAAAAAACCTTACCACAACCTTACCACACCATTTAAACCTACCTTACCACACTCTTACCAACACCACAACACACGCGGATCTGAGACTTAATAAGCGTGAACAAAAATTATCACAAAACGTAAATTTTTACTATTTTATTTCTACAGTCAGTAATGTATTAGAGACACTCACGAAGGCTATAGGAAAATGTTACGGATAAATCATTGACCTTTATGTACACAGGATGGGTTGTGCAAAATTAACAGACAGATTGTCATAAAAATTATATCCGAAAACCATGAGGTATGTCAAGTGTGCAAAGAAGATATTGTGAAAACCATCGCATGCTTCTCGTATGAACCTTTTGAAGATTTTTTTTACCCAAAGCCAGATTTTAATATGTTAAATCATAGTAAATAGTGTAATTGTTTAATGTTAATTTTGCAAAATTACATATGTATTTTGAAGTTTCATATTTCCTAAACCGACTTGTGCGCCGCGAAAAATGCCGAATCATACCGCCAGAAGTTCCAATACCACATTTTATAGCGACCCGGGTGGTTTTTAATTTTTTATTGCTTAGGGATACATTGTATCCAAAAGTTTTTTGACAGCATATCCTTCAACCATAAGTAATAATACGCAAAAAATCGTGTTTCTTTATTGCTTTAGTTGCCTAAACGTTAGAATATAACTTCAAGAATGCCGGAAATTTTGCTGAAGATAACCTAGTAGTGGCTGGAATGTCGAAGAAACCAACATGGCATTTTTGCAATTTTTTAGTTATTTTTCTTAGAAACAAATGCAGTTTAAACTGTAAAGAATTTTAATGTGAATAGTGTGGTTTATATGTATTAGAGTCTTGCATGTGTTTTGCATCTAGAACTAATTGTTGAATCCATCAGACTCATGAGTGATTTTTAGTACGTTAAAATATAGCAGTAGCGCCAAGACAGAGAATTAAGTGCGAAGGGTGGAACATGAATGAGCAAAGAGTAAATAGCAAGGATTAGAGAGGTAAGGATGAATATCTCAAGACAAAGATGTAAGGGTAAAAATCAATGAGTGGAAAGATTAGGATCCATTGCTAAGAGCGAAGAACGAAGAACTAAGAGCAAAGAGATTAAGAGTAGAGTTAAGGATAAGGAGAGACGAGTGCAAAAAAGTAAATGCGAAATGCGAAGAGCTGTATTTGAAGAAAAAAATCTGTAGAGCAAAATGAAAAAGTCTCAATGTGAAGATATGTGATAAACTAAGAACGAAGTGCTAATGACGAACGCTGAGAGCAAAAAACAAACGACAAAGCTTAGCTTGAAAAGCGGATGATGAACTGTGTGCAAGGCGTGATGAGCCACGAATACCGAACAGCTCCGGAAGCAGAGTGACCGTTTTGCAACACCACGGCGCCGCCGGCCAATATGTGCGCGCGCGTGTATGTGGGCGACGCAGAATGTCAGCGCGGAGGCTCTGAGTGGGGCTTCGTTTATTTGCTTTTCAACCTAAGGGTAGCCTGAAGTCATAGAAATAAAATAGGAAAATATATGACGCAAAAAATGATGTAGATACTGGATATTTTAATTTTGAAAATAAGTTAATGACTAAGATTTATAAGGTTTCCGCGTAATTTAGTGATCGCTGTTAATGTTTCCCCTGTTCATAATATGAAATTGAATCGCTTTGGCAGTGACGTCTTTAGATGTTGCTATCTGCAGTATTTTTAATATGTCACCTTGCTACTAGCATTTACTGGCTTAGGTGGCTCAGGGCAGAAATTGGTGTCACTGCAATGCCTATTACCGGGAGTTTAATGGAATCCAGTCCAAAAGGTACCGGAATTTTCGATTCTGGTTAGATAGCTACGTCGGATTCATCTGCTGTCTGGAGGAGAATTTTAGCAACCGACTGCTCTGATCGGTAGAATGGTCTCTCCGATCAACACCAGGGTAATGCCGGAGCAGCACCCTAATAAACGGGTCCCAGAACCCGCACAATTTTTCCTTCCTCTTTCTTGTTCTATCCTCGCCTCTTAATTACACAAACACCCACCCATACACACACACACACACACACACTTATATGCACAACAACAACACTCATAACAAGAGACCATTGAGGAAAATAGAGCTTATTCCGGCCCGGGGGGGGGGTTCCTTGCTGGCGGCAGATATGTTGGGAATACCCTACAATCAGACGTGTAGGCCAGGGACCTATCTCACTATCCAACGGGGGAGTATCACCACCTTCTCAGCAATAAAACATACACTACACGTACGGGAATGATAACCTTAGCATTTGACGTGCCTGGAAACATTGATCAATCATTTAATCAATCGTTCGTCAGCACATGTTGGTCACATCGCAACATCTAACGCTAGGAGTTGGTTTCCTTACAAATGCTCCTGATTTCTATGTTCGAGTTGAGATTCTCATAGCGTTCTGGTCATTTTAGATTACAGTACTTTAATCCAAACTGGAAAATTGATAATGATGCTGATTCACACATTTCGTGAACAAATATTGTATTCTTCATTTCATAATATTGGAATTTTCTCAGTGCTTTACTTCATGTAACAGTGCGTGACTCTGTCACTACTAGAGATGACAGTTGTTGGTACGAATCATACTTCATGAAATTTATTACTTTTCAAATTCAAAATATAGCAGTTGGTATGCGTGAAAATCACTATCAATTACAGAACGACAGTTTCCAACATGTCACACAAGGTCTTGTGTTGTGGATGGTGATAAGGATGTTCTTCAAACGAAGAAAGAGAAAATTATTTTTAACCTATTTATTTCCCTTTAATTAATCCGAGAGAACGGGTAGTCCGTGAGTTCAATCGACAAAATTATATGGTTGCTATAATAAATACCAACAAACTTAAATGAAATTAAATATTAAATAAAGAACATATATTGGAATAAATTAATTGAAAGTATAACGGTTTATTTTCAAAGTGATTTATTGAAGTGGTAGTGTGATTTATTTCGAAGTTATCCTTTTTGCAGACCCAGGGCAAGAATTTGCTGACTCCCACTTTATGTGAACGACCAATTTATCACAGATATTCGCATTGAATATATTTAAAGAATAATACTGCAGTAAGGGAGATTTCCGAATAGCATTAATGATCCATTCTTCGTTTTGATACCAAAAGCAATCTTTGTCATAAATTACAGATTAATCGGAAAAATATTTCATTTGCTTTGCATGAAATGATTTGAAGTAGAAAGATAACGAAGGCGTTTGCCATGTTTAATTTTTAAATAAACGCGTACTTTTCATTTAATTTTCGCTTCCAAACGCCAATACGTCTGATTTTCCCTCCCGCTGCAAGAAAGGCACAACTCCGTCGATTCGCTTCTCTGCGTAACAAAGAGAAAAAGTAAACCATGGAGCCTTCCATGAGGCTTCTCTCAGCGAACATTTTACTCTTCGGGCGAAACACAGTCCCTCTGTATTAAAAATGAGAAAAAAGGAATCAATGTTCGTGCAGGGGCAAAAAACGACCCGGAAACTTTCATTTCAATTACGAGTCAGGGTTGAAAAGATCGCCGTTTTCTGGAGCATTCGGACGTAGGCGGCTGCAACGCATGATGGCCTTTTTGAAGACGGACAGAGCAGTGAGGGCGGGGTGGGAAGGAGCGTGAGAAGCGGGGACGAGTTGCGGTAGAGGCGGGAAGAGGCAGCCTAACGAAGCGGCGCCGAGAACATGAAAGGGGTGTCGTGAAGTCACAGGGCAAGGGTGGTAAGCGAAAACGGGGGAGAATAGAGACGGAGAGGGGGCGAGGATTCTCGGCGAGTAGGAAGGAAGCGGGGAGAGACGGGGAGGTGCTAGGGTGGAGTTTGAGAAGAGACTGTGTAGAGAGTGAAGAATCTAGGTGAAGGCGGAGTGGTGGGGAAGAGGCGGGGGGAGGCGTGGAGGAGGAGGCAAGGAGTTGGAGCAGGGGGTGGGGTGGAGGTGGGGCGGATGCGGGACGGAGGTGGGGCGGAGGCGGGGCGTAGGCGCGGTGGACAGGTGGCGGAGGCGGGTCGAGAGCGGGGCGGAGATGGGGCGGAGGCGGGACGGAGGCGTGGAGGAGGAGGCGGAGCGGTGGGGGGCGGAGGGGGGCGGAGGGGGGCGGAGGCGGGGCGAAGGCGAGACGGAAGCGTGGAGGAGGAGGCGTGGCGGTGGCGGGGCAGGGGGCGGGGCGAAGGTGGGGCGGATGCGGGACGGAGGTGGGGCGGGGGCGGGGCGGAGGCCGGGCGGAATTGGGGTGTGGCGGAGGGGGGTGTGGCGAAGAGGATGGGGGAATGGTGAGGTGCAAGCATAGGGGGCAGCATAGCAAGGGCAGGGGCGGGGCAGGGGGAGCAGGGGGCGGGGATGGGGGCGGGGCAGGGGGCGGGGCGGGGGCGGGGCAGGGAGCGGGCCGGAGGTGGGGCGCAGGCGGGGCGGACTCCGGGCGGAATTGGGGTGTGGCGGAGGGGGGTGTGGCGGAGAGGATGGGGGAATGGTGAGGTGCAAGCATAGGGGGCAGCATAGCAAGGGCAGGGGGCGGGGCAGGGGGCAGGCCGGAGGTGGGGCGCAGGCGGGGCGGAGTCCGGGCGGAAGTGGGAGGTGACGGAGGCGGGGCGGAGGCGGAGGCGGGGCGGAGGGGGGCGGAGGGGGGCGGAGGGGGGCGGAGGGGGGCGGAGGGGGGCGGAGGGGGGCGGAGGCGGGGCGAAGGCGAGACGGAGGCGTGGAGGAGGAGGCGTGGCGGTGGCGGGGCAGGGGGCGGGGCGAAGGTGGGGCGGATGCGGGACGGAGGTGGGGCGGGGGCGGGGCGGAGGCCGGGTGGAATTGGGGTGTGGCGGAGGGGGGGTGTGGCGGAGAGGATGGGGGAATGGTGAGGTGCAAGCATAGGAGGCAGCATAGCAAGGGCAGGGGGCGGGGCAGGGGGCGGGGCAGGGGGCAGGCCGGAGGTGGGGCGCAGGCGGGGCGGAGTCCGGGCGGAAGTGGGAGGTGACGGAGGCGGGGCGGAGGCGGAGGCGGGGCGGAGGGGGGCGGAGGGGGGCGGAAGGGGGCGGAGTCGGGGCGAAGGCGAGACGGAGGCGTGGAGGAGGAGGCGTGGCGGTGGCGGGGCAGGGGGCGGGGCGAAGGTGGGGCGGATGCGGGGCGGAGGTGGGGCGGGGGGCGGGGCGGAGGCCGGGCGGAATTGGGGTGTGGCGGAGGGGTGTGTGGCGGAGAGGATGGGGAAATGGTGAGGTGCAAGCATAGCTGAACCTGTAGAAGATGGGAAGCAGTAATGAGGTGGACTCAAGCAGTCTCTAGTAGAAAGAGATCGAGGAAAGAAGACCGTGACGGCGATAGGGGTTGAGATAGGAGTCGCGGGGGGGGCGATAGATGAGCGAGGGCCACGAAGAAAGGGCCCCAGCGCCTGCAAAGAATGCCGTGCACTCGGAAGATTGACGATGAAGTCTGTTCAGGCGGAGCGAGACGCTGGGTAGAGAATGGAAGTGACCAAATTGCCTGATCCTGCTCCAGTCACACATAAATTGGGCCGTGTTATTAATTTCGTTTCATCTTTAGTGAACCTGCAAAAATTAAGACGCGAAATCTTTCGGAAGAGTCATTTTTAAGGATTTTAATGCAGTTTTTGTCATCTTATTGTATTGTCAATTCTTTCCTTGAGTTCCATTTAAAACTTTTTTGTTAATCGTACGTTTTAAAGATAATAACTATTAAATTTATGCAGGTAAAAATTATACAATACTCTCATTTCTCTTTTCAGTCTAAGAAAAAATACAAATACAATGTTCTAAATTTCGGTAATTAGGGAGTAGCTGTTCTGAAGTGCAATTATGCATGTTTCGTATAGTAGTAATTGGCTAAAGCCCCGCGTCCACCACGTGTGACTGTTGTTTAAGTTATATATGGAAACTAACTATTGTACGTTCTTTATCTCCAAATATGTGAGTGCTGTACGAGTGACTGACAGCTGTCGCAGTGTACAGTGGTGACTGCCAGCTGTACAGTGGTCACCCACAGAATTTTCAGTGAAGACTTGTTGAAGCACTTTCTTGTACTCGTGGGATATTTTTCGAGCTACTTCAAAATTCTCTTCCAAAGTTTGTATTTTTAAATTATTTTTTCAAAGTGGAAATATTTAAACATATATTCAAAGAGAACATTTAACCTTTATTCACTAATATTTTTGCAACTGCTATCAATGTGCCGTGAAAGAGGCACATCATAATCTCGTGAGTTGATTACGTTTTACAAAAAAAAATGGAACATTTCAAGCAAGCCAATAAATATACAAGCTATTAATTACGGTATTCTATTTCTCGTATTTCTGTTACAATTTACGTGACAATTGGCAATTTGTATAACAATTCGTATTTCTGTAACAATCTACTGGTAACCTTAATCTGATTCAGCAGTATATCAAACTATTTCATTTTTTATAGTTTTATTATTGGATTAGGTAACATTATTTTAATTATTCATTTTGTTATTTGTGTACAATTTGTTCGAAGGAAAATATTTTTGTTGGCATGCCGATTTCATTAATCATCTTACTTCATGCGCTATCCTTGAATTACCGTAGTGTTACAAAAACCGCACCACCTAAAGAAAATCGGCATTCTTTATTTTCGTAATCCAATCTGCTCTCAAAAATTATATAAAAATATTAGTAGAAATTTGTAATAATAAATTTTATGTGGATTATATTGCAAGTTACAACTGTGGGAAAGGTGATGAATGATTTATCACTAATATAGTAATAATCAATCTCTTTACGATAAAGAAAAGTAACTTTAATTTATGTGTCAATGGAAACTGAATGCGCGTGTTTTGAGAAGAAACAGAATAGAATGTGCAATCTTAAATGACTAATTTTCCATTTACCAAATCATATGTTCTAGCGACATTGACACACAAGGAACAATTGAACTTCATACTAATATTAATGAACTTTAAAAACGAGTTTCTTTACGAAAACTTTAATTCCCTGTATAGATACACCGTAGAATAAATTGAAGTATAATGCAGGTAAATTTCATTATATTACGAAATGAATTTATTATCATTATTATATCAGAGTATCTGTATTAGGATTTTATTTTATTAATCTCAGTATTGCCACAAACCGACTCACATGATATACTTGTTGTAAGCACAATGTATTTCTATCACAAACCTATAAGTATAAGAAAGGATAATACGAAAAATCTGCCTCATTTTGTAATTATTATTAATTTTCAATTCAACCATTTTTAAACAATAAACTCACAGAGCGAACCAGAATAAACCGACTCAGACTCTACGAACTAATTAAAAATATCCAACGTTAACTATTTTCCAGCTCTCAGAGGGAGCAATAAAGAAGACCTGTTCCGTGCAAAGGTGAACTGTCCGATTCGCCTGCCCCGAGCACAGAGAAAAGAGACAGCATTAGGTAGGGGAGGCGGTGGAGTGATCCCGGATGTGCGCATGAGGCGACGGCGAGTGGAAAACTCCGACGCCCGCGGCGGCTGGCGGATGCGGGTGTTGGGAAGGTTGGGAAAGGGCGTGTCCTGGCCCGTGCGGGCACTGGGCGCTGCTCTCGTATTGACCACGGCGGCGCGGCGCCCGCCTGTCCGCTCATTCGCTTCCACCCAACCCGCGCCGCCGCCTCCGCCGCCGCCGCCGCTGCTGCCACCCACTCTGCGTAACCCGGGATGATACTGTTAGCTCTAAGTAATCACGTTTGTTTACAGTGGACACCATCGTCACCAGAACCGTAATGTTTCTTGTTTTGGTTCAAGTCATGCATTTCAGTCCTCCTGTGTATCGCAAAACACATTTATGGACGTTGATTGCAATTTTACCGAAATACATGAATGGTTTTTATTTTACAGGAAGGGAAGCAGCATTTTTCTTGTGAATATATACCCTTAAATGAGTAATTATTCAGTTAAATTAGAGCCACAGCAGATTCATCATTCTTGCGTAATCACCCACAGTCAGCCTTCATTACGTTGGAAGATGTTCCTGCTGGATAAATTGACGAAGAGTATCATCTAAGGACTGTTCTAAGGACTAAGGATTTTTTTACAATTTTGTGTATGTATGTATACGAGAAATAGAATTTGGAAATAGGAAAATAAATTTTGAGATTTAAACGGAATAAGTTTTTGGGTCCCCTAATATCGAAACATTGTTTCTTTCAAAACGTCCGTCCGACCGTCCAGCTGGGAACAACAGTGACACCTAATTTATTCATGAGATTTTTCCCCAAAATAAATATTCTCCAATCGCTCTGGCCTGACCTAAAGCCTTGCAATTTTGAAAATGATTCTTTAAATTTTAAGTGTTTTCCATGAAGTTCCTAGGACCATTTTAAAATTTTCTTAAAAACGCCTCCAAGGTGTTTCTTTAAATTTCTTGTAAGAATAAAATGAAACACTCTTATAATAATGCGTTCCGATTTTCACTGTTAACTTTGAATTTTCAAATATTACCAAAAAATGAATATTTTTGGAGTCTTCGTAAAACTACAATATTGAAGATAAAGATTTTTTAAAATAAAATTTGTTCTCTTTAATTACTTATTTAATTTAATTCACATTCGTTGTTTCTAAATATTAGAAATTTTCACTCAAAAATTTAAAAAAAGAAAAAGTGTTTAAAAATATTTAAAACAATGTTTTCTCTAAACGGTTCCAATTTTTTTCATTCTACGTTTCTTGCAGATAGTGCTAAATTCACTAAAACTATGACATAAAAGCAACTCTGATGTATTCTTTAGTTTTTTCAAACATTTCACAAATATAATTTATTTTTTAAATATCTGACCCATCGTTAATTATTGCATAACGGGCTTTTCTTATTCATGACCTATTTGCAAGTACAATTGCATCAGAAAATTCTCATGAAATTTCTAGAAAACTAGAAGAAAATGCGTTTTTTGATTGCACATTTGTAGATTCGCTGAAAATACATTTTCTTAAAAACTTCTCCATATTTGTTGAAAAAAATAAGACCTGATCTTACCCTTCTATGATATATTTAATGTTATATTTCATTTCTAGTAATAGATATCCGGGGGGAGGCATTGAGAAATCTGAGAATAATTTAGACGCCAGTAAATGACAGCTGAGAAAAGGGTGGGGCAAAACCGAAAAGATAGAACGCACTAATAAGGTAAGGACACCAACTAGTAAGAGAAAGTCTGTTCCATTTTGTAGCACCATTGATTTTTCTATTTTTCTTATTTTTTTTTACTTTAGAACTAATGTGTAATGGGTATGCTTGTTGCCATGCCGTTAGAATACAGGTTAGTGCGTTCAAAAATATTGCTCCACATTTTAATGCGCTTGTAAGCATTAAATTTACGAGACACGCTTTCAACTTCTTCTAGTAAATTGTAGCCTATTTTTGCACACCAGATTGTTAACACATTTCTCTAAAACAAATGTTCATTCAGAAGGACAAAGACGTTTCTTAATGCTAGGTTGCTACATCATTGTCGTTTACGCGTGATACATTTTTGAAACTTCACTTGTGGGCATTCGAGGCAACAGGGCATGAAACTTTTAATGACGAAACCTACTCGTACAGATGCGAACATGAAAAAGGGTTTTCTTAACTACCCTCGTGAGCTTCTTGCAGCTAGCTATGTAACTAGACATAAACTAATATGACATTTTTACTTTTATATGTGGTATACTGAAATATGGGGAGGTAAACAATTGGAATTACATTAACAATATGGTCTCGAATATCGGTTGCAAAATTCCGAGTTTAAGTTTCTTTGCAGCTATATTTTCACATTCACGTCGGATTAAGATTTATTAGAGCGGTTTCAAAGATACGTAAGATTGATGCAAATGGAGAAAAGTGTCATGTAATTTTTTATTCGAAAAAAACAACACGTTTGCGTAAATGGATGAATGGATTGATGTATGAGTTACGCATAACTCTGGTAGATTGAATGTTTTTTATGCTGTACCTTGATAAATACGTCAGGAGTGTGATCTAGGTGCACCGTTCTGGAGATCAGTAAGATAAAATAATTCAATTTTTGTTTTTTGAATAAATCTTCTATATTTTCAACTTTTTTTGGGAAATAGCTAAAAATTGTAAAATCGGTGACCATCTGAAGAAACTTTTGAAGAAACTGAATGTTGTAAGTTTACTGTGCATGATGAACCGACAAAGTAATTACTGAATAGAAGAATCAAAAGTACTGAATTGTGCGTGCTAGAGGATGGAGTTTTGTGCAAATAAAATGTTCTCTTGACCTTACAATTATTGTCAGAGGAACAAAATGATATGGCGCACGTTCATATTTGTAGTTTGGACTCTTGGTAGCCAATATGTGCGTTAACTTGGGTCGTTATACATTCAAATGTACTTTGATTTAATTTGTTTGATTCTTCTCGAAACTGTTTTTCCGAGAAACGATTTTCCGCGAATCTCTGTTGTAAAATTGGAAGGTAATGAGACCGGAATGTGGAATTCCTATTGCATTGATAAGGCTTTGTTTTGCAAGAAAATCATACCATTGTCTCAGCTTGGAAATTATCATTGGAAATTAAATTTCTCCGGAAAATTAAGGTAATTGATTTTTTATGACAACAATGTAGTGACTGACGAGCATTAGATATGACGCAAATCAAATTTTCGACGTAATATAATGGTTTAGAGTAAACTTAAACTGGAAACTATTCAATAAGTTTTATACGTTATCGAATTTTCATTTATGGAGATTTCATTGTAATATTAATGTCGAAGTTTTCATATTGAACTGAAGCAATGATTGCTAACAAAAACTAACAAACGTTTCCATGCTTTAGATTTTGTTACGTACTGCTAACGTCAGCGGAAATAAGAACAATTAGTAGATATTAGACAGATTCTTTAAGAATCTATTGGTAAGTGGGGAAAGATCAAAATTACATTTTTGATTTACTAACGTTTACTTTTTTCTATCTTGGTTCGGTTTTCAAAGCTTTTTTCCCAGTGCATTGGCTTCCAATACCAACTTTTATTTTTTTTTCCCCGTATGCAATGTTGTATGTAAGGGTCACATATCGGGCCGCGCAATGAGATCCGCATGAACATTTGTCCTTAAAGAGGCACTGTTCGGACTCAACTTGCACCTTCTTTCTCTCAAGTTGTCAAGCCATTTTCTGTTTAGGAAAAGATTGCGTGGGTACTGGGTTTGTAATGTGTGGGTTATAGTTCATTCATCATAGGTCAAGTAGTACAGTTTGTAATGCGCCATTTTCTGGGTGTAGGGAGCCGTGTAAGCGCAGCCGTTCTTTGTCAGTGAGGTAAACCAAATTCTCAACGCTCCTCAATATCTATTTTCATGAGATGAATTGAAGATGTCATAGTCAGACCTGTGAGCCATTTTTAGTAAAGGCATATGCAACTTCATGAACTCTAAGGAAGAATTTTTAATTCAACCTTGTTTTATCTGTTCAAGTAATAGGAGGGGTATCACGTAGCAACATGTTAGAACATCAAAAACAATGCAACACGCATTAACAAATATTACCCACGTACATCATAATACCACGTAATATTATTATTGAGCAATTCAAGTTCATACCGTCTCAATAATATATCTCACCAGTACGAATAACTTTCTAGTGTATCATTCCTTATCGTAAAACCAAAGCAAATACTTTGCTTACTTTAGTTCTAACGGTTTGTTAATAGTTTATAAACCTATGAATACGAAATACACACTCATTCTATTGCAAATATAATCATACTTTTACTCACTTTATTTTCTGGAAGTTAAATTTGTTGAGTTCATACTGAGGCTCTTTGGTATGGAAATGGTGTGGGAGGAAGGAACTTCACAAAACTAACAAACCTGCGTATTGCCAAGTTGTAGTTAAATTAAACGGAAATATATGTAACCTAACGAATTACTACAGCGTTAATGAGGGTCGTCTAAGCGTCGCATGTATCTGCAATTTCAACAAAAAACATGGATTTAGGAAAAGGAGCTCGTTTCAAAAACAAAACTTTTCTAGACAACTACAGAAAATATAAACACTTTCTATCCAACGGTTTAAAATATCCCTTAACATTTCATATATTCCGAGCTGTTTTTGGAATGATACTAGAGAGAAAGTGCTTATAATATTTTGGCTACCTCTGAAAAAGTTTTGCTTTTGGTACTTTTTCATGTTAATTCCCCAATTTATCTCTCGATTTGAATATACATATGTATTAATATTAATTAGCGTAAATAGTTCAGGGAAGAGAAATAGGTCGCTGACAAATCTACTGACCTCTCCTCACCGTGTGTATCACAATGAAATGGGAACTGAAGAGGGGTGAGGCAGCCCCAGTGGTGGGTTGCGTGGGCGTCATGACGAATAAGACAGTGATCCACGCCTGTCGCCCTCTGACGGTGTTAAGTAGCTCCCGCATTCCGTTTTACGCAATTACTGCTCTAGAATGATACACACACGCTACATGAAAGGTACAAATTTTCACTGCGCAGGGGTTTGAATTAGAAGATAGTTAGGATATTGATGTACACAGCAACCGCATCCTGTTTTGGAGGTAATATGCTTTTGTCGGGATAGTAACATTAGAATTGTGTAACTCTTATGACAAGAATACAATTAGCGTTAACAGTCTGCATCAGGTGATAATTAAAGATTGTTTTGAAACAGATGAAGCGTTACCTTTACTCGGAATTCTAAACGCTATCAATTAATGAAATTTATTTTCTGCTATTTCTGTTTGGTATTTAAATAATCTTCTTATAAAAATGTGTTGTTTGACCAATGGAAATAACATTCATTACACACATTTATGCCCAGTGGACATTTTATGGGAGTAAACACTTCTTTAATAATTTTTCAAATCAATTCCGGTTAAGAAGGTGTTTTGCAATTTTCTTGGGCGCAGAACGAGCAGTTTTCCTCGCCTCCTGACACATGGCTTGTGACTGCTCCTTCATGCTGTCATCGCTATTTAAATTAAAGTTCCCGCATGAAGAATTCTTTCATTGTTACTCTGCTCTCCCTTCTGCATCGTCCTTCGTCTACCCTAACCTAATCCACCCGCACCCATCCTTGCTCTCCGTCTTATTTTCTTACCAGCACCTTTAGCCCTTTCACTGGCTTCCCCGTCGCTTCCTAGCATCTTTTTATATAATCCTTTCTCGCTTTCTTCAACCTCTTTCAGTTACGTTCCAGTCTACGTATTGATTCAAGCTTTTCCATCCCTTTCATATTCACACCGCTTCCTTCTTTCGTTTGCCAACGTATTGTGTCTGTTGTTTTCTCGCTCTCCCTGCTCTTTACCTTTACTTTATCACCACTTTCTTGTACCTTCTTGTGCTTTCAATAATTCTTTTCTACTCCATCTCCCTCCCCCCTCTCTCTCTCTCTCTCTCTCTCTCTCTCTTGCCTTTTAACGACGTCTGCTTTATTCTTCCTCTGTGTCACCCTCGACTTTCGTGCTCTGCTATTTTCTATCAATCTCTGATACCTTCCATTGCCATCTCCAAAGTCTCCCACGCTTTTTTCCGCCTTTTTTTTCATTTTCTCCAGCTCCGCTTCTACATATACAACACTAAAGCTTTGCCGCTACCCTTAGACCTTCGTTCCCGCTATGCCTCTAACCTTAGATCTTCTCTCCAGCTCTGCCTCTACCATTGGAAGTCATCTCCAGCTCCACCTGTACCTTTAGACCTCTCCAGCTCCGCCTCTCCCCCTTAGGCATTGCGCGCGCTGGTTCGGGCCAATTTCATACGCCAGTGGGCGGGGCGCTTTGCGGCGACGCGGCGCGGAGTGGTGAAGCGGGGAGCAGCGCGGCAGGCAGCCAGGCGGGCGGGCAACGTGGCGCGCTCGCAAACAGCGCGCCTCGCTGCGCGACGTACGACTCGCGGCGACGATCTCATTTGTTTCCTCCCTTCTGCAACGGTGGCGCATGCAACTTCTCGTGGGTGAGCGAGCTCGACGGCGGGGCGCGGAGGGCGGGGCAGGACGGGCGAAGGGAGCGGGATGGGTTTCGGACTGGATGGGGCCGTTCGTGTGTGGAGAGGGCGACGGCACCGGCGAAATGGAAGAGGCCCGCGGGTGAGGTACGTACGGCCCATGTTCCTTCGTTGCGAGAATCGTGGAGTAGATCGGATGACGAAGTGGCAGGGACACCGATGGCCACGTATTCAATTAGCGGGGCCTGATGCTTGTGGCATGGCGGTTGTAAAAAAGGCATGGGAAAGGTAGTGAACTGTGTTGGTGAAGGCGCGTTCTGCCGAGTGCAATGTGACCAACTGGACGTGGAGGGGAAAGTGAGCTGGAACGAAAGAAGGAAAGGCATAGGTACAAAACAGTAAGGGGAAGTATTGCTTGTGAGAATGAAAGTGATCGACGAACGGACGAGAACTGAGCACGAAGTGGATGAGGAAATGAGCAGGAAGTTGGCACGTACTGCGTTGGAAGAGCAGAGCACGTGAGAAAAAAGTGAACGGGTGGAGGGCAGAGATTGAGATCAAAAGTGAAACGAGATGGGTGTTGAAAAGAGGGTGCGAAATGGAGTCGGCGTGGGCGGGGAATGGGAGGGGTGTCCGAGAGGATTGAGCGGAGCAGAAACGGGGAGTGGTAGGGGGAGGTTGAGGAGTGACTGACAAGCGGTTAGGAAATGGTGGTAAGCGTTCAGTGGAAGGGATTGGGAAGTGGTAGAGAAGAGGAGTTAAAACTGCTAAAGATCGATGAAGAGCCCACAGTGAAAGCAGGGGACGAATTCGGAGTGAACTGCGGATGGATATAGAGTAGGCGGACAGGGTACTGGAGAGGGAGAATGCAGACGGCTAAGGCTGAATAGAGAGAAGCCGGGGTGCAGCCAGAGGGCGAATGTGGTGAGAACTGGAAGTGTATTTGGAGTGGCTAGGGCTGGAGAACGTGGAGGGCGTGGAGACGACTAATATTGGATACAGAGAAACCAAGGAGGCCAATTTAAAGTGGACTGAGGGTGGAGTGGGAGAGGAGTGGGTAGACTTTGGAGTGGGCGGGATGAAAGGTGCAGAGGAAGAGGAAGTGGAGGCTGCTTAAACTGAAAAGAGAGAAGCACACACAGAAGTTACTACAGGGGGCACATGTGTAGTGGTCTGGCAGTGAACTGGGGATGGGGAGGATTTGGATTGGGCGGGTATTGGGGAGGGATATAGAGTGGGAACGGCTAAAGCTGGATAGAATGGTGTGTAAGTGAACTGGGGGTGGATTTGGATTCGGCGCGACGGGGGTTGCGTTGGTGCGCGTGGCGGCTCGCTGTAACTTCCGGCGCACGAGTTGCGCCCTCCCACCCCTCCCTCACGCGCGCACGCCAACTTCCCTTGTATATAGGAGGAGGCATCAGTCGAAATACCAACGTGATAAAAACACGTGACTGCGTGATACATATCTGTCAGAGCGTCGTACCCCGCAAGTAATCACATTTCCGATAAAGGGGAGCGGCCACGTCACACAGCCCGCTGCTTGCCGGACTTATTCAACAGCACGCGCGCTATTTGGGCGCCGCTAAATTGGAATTTCATGTCGGCGCCGGGTCTCGCATTTTTGTCAGCGGGGCGCCTCGCAGACGTATGTTGCCGCTAGTAAAGGGAATATATTTATGCCAGAAGGGAGTCGCAACAAATTGTATGTGAGGGCTGGGATGTCGATTTCCTGGAAAACAAACTCGCGGCAGCTGCAGAGAAGAAAGCGCCGGCATTCCGACCCCCCCCCCCGCTGTGTGTTGCAGTGCTGAGAATTAGATTAGTTGTCGTTTGATGTGGGAAACTCTCCTACGTATTTGTAATGAAATAATTACTACTCTTTTTCAGTAGGCATTCCAACAGAAAATTGGTTTGAAGTCTTAAATACTCAAAGTAAAAAACAGGGAAATATATTGCAAGGATAACTCAATAATTATAACAGTATATGCTCTCGAAGGCTTCATCATCATAAATTATTAATTCATACTTCTGTAATTAGAAATTGTATCAATAAAAAGTACTTTAAGAGTGGTGGTACAAGGAATAATGCATTCGTATATTGTATTTTCAGTATATTGACTGAATTAGTGTTATCTCTTTGAGAAGTGTATTTCGAATTTTCTATGTTATCCAAAAATACTTTGCTAATATGATGTATTGATAATACACCTGATTTGCTGTAATGAAAATACATAAATTTTACTTTTTACAGTTACATTAATTATCGTAATTAATTTACCACCAAAAATTTGCATATTCTTTGAACATTATCAAAGTCAGAAAGTACATAAATTTCTGAAATTAAACGAAATTTTAATTTCCATTTTAAACTAATTATGTAATGAATTTGGAACTTCTTTAGAGAATAATTAATCTTGTGAATTGCACACCTAAAAATCATTACTGAGAGGTTCCCAGTTCTGAGAAGAAATATGTTTTCATTTTCAATTCTGAAAAATAACGATGTAATTTAGATACTTTTCAACATTATTTTGTATTTAAAATATAAAATACTGTATACATATATTTTTGTTGAGTTAGTACAATAAGAGACAATAGATTCCAACGAAATCAAACTTCTTCGAATACATTCCATAAGTTCAACTGCTACAGCACTTGCCCATCGAAATGATTCTCCCAGAAAAACTTGGTGCAAGCCGGGCATTGGAACATTTAAACCATTTTTGCCCGTCGCGGAATCGAGTAGCCATCCAAGTGACCCGTTCACCTCTCTGGCGTCGATTGACTCTTCTCTTCTCCCACACCAGCCCAAATCCACCTCCGGGATTCACAGCGACCGTAGAAAGAGCAGCAAAAACCGGCCGGGTAAAACGGAAGAGCTCCGGAGGCGGGCGAAGGGGAAGCAACGGACCGCGCCTAAACAAACCTTCCGCGCGGACAAAAAAATGACGCCACTATTTCTTAATTCCTCGAGGGACGCAGAAAGCAAAACAAAACGCAATCTCGCGCGCAGCTCAGGCGACGCGTCGCGGCGCTAGGCCTCGAGATACCGGAAGCCGCCATGTTCCGTGCCCGCCGGCCGCGGGGGAAATAAGCACACAGCGGCGGAGGGGCAGCGGCGAGGTAATGCCGCGTAATAAAAAGAGAATTACGAATTAAAATGGCCGATGATTTAGCGAGTCTGTCGCGCGTTTCAAGCCCCCCCCCCTCTTCAAATGAAAAGAAAGGCCGGCCAAAAAGTTTTAACGCCAGGCCGCGAGGAGCCCTTTCTTGATTTCTAATTGCGGGAGGTAACGCGAGGGTGGAGAAGCTTGGTGGCGAGGAAGGAACGGCATTTCGGGTCGGTGACAGCTCAGAGATCGAGGCAAAGCGACAAAGGGTGTGGGAGATGTGCAATGACGGCGATGGCAGCGGTCGTAGTAACACGGTGACAGTGTGGGATCGGGAGGCTAAGGAGGAGGTAGGGAGGTTAGTGGGAGAGGTGGAGGGCTAGTGGAGGCTAGTGGGGTGGTGATGACGGCGGCAGCGTTGGGACGTCAGGAGAGCTGGAGACGGAGAAGACTGGGGAGGTAGGGAAGGGGGAGGGGAAAGAGATGTGATGGAGAAGAGGTCGGGAGAGGCAGCAAAGACGAGAGCGTCTGCCTGCGACGAGGTGTCAGGGAGCGCTGGTGCGGTCCTGCTGCTGACGAAAGTCGGCAGTTGGCAGACGGCGATGAAAGCGTTAGAGGCAGAGGGTAGAAGGCAAGAGAGAGATCAGAGTTATGGAGTATTCCAGGGACACATTGAATATTGGAGTGTAGCTGCTCTAATCCGGCACAAAAAAGCAGTCGCGTATGCTATGCCAAAGTGGGCTGGCATGAATGCAAAGATTCAGTCAATCGTAGACGAGGCTTATGTTTTGTCGATGCCAGAAATAGGAATTTCGTGCATTTTAGATAGGTGCAGCTTGAACTTTAAAGGCGCACCATTTTGTACATAAGTGATTTACTTGCATGGTTCTTCCACACAATTTTTTCAGGAAGAAAAAGAACCACAATTTTTCGAGATTTTTAAAACTTACTTTCCAATTGCTTGATTGTAGAAAATGTTTCTTTAGTGTGCCTAATTGGTGCCGTGCAAGTTCTTTCCTGTAGGTCGTGTAATTGCTTATAAACTTTTTAATGAATTTCCACCTAATAGACTTCACAAACTCTAACAATAATTTTAAGTTTACTCGTTTAATTTCCAAACACTAATCAAAGCATTTATTTGTGTGTATTGTTAAAATTGTAGGAATTTTTATTGCATATTATTGGATATTTTTTAAAATATACCGTATATTTTCGAAACTTGCGCTCATTTTATTTGCAACTTTCAAACTGAATTGGTAATGATTGTGTTACAGCGCCATATTATTCTCCCGAATATTAAAAGTGTACTTAGCGAATGTTTTAATTATAAAACGCTCTCGTGGCTCAGTGGCGATGTCGCTTGCCTTTCACCACTGTTGTTCCGTGTTCGATTCTCATAGAGTCCCCTAGAACCTCGTGTGAACGTGTGTTAAGACAAAAGGAGTTTGAGTGTTTCACAAGGGCTAGTCCAAACTCTCTGAAGCGCCCTATACCTTACCCTTATCCTTATATCTTACCAATTCTGGCCGATGGATAGATGACGCAGGGCGCGTGCGAGACGTGAGCGCGAAGACGCTACCTGTCGGCGATTCCCTGACTTGCCTATGACTGAGGTGACTAAAAAATACAACGGCCCCTAGAGAACGATTATTAACGGAGGATTACTCCAGTGCTCTCAACGCTCCTTACGGAGTTTGGAGACGCGTTCCGATAAAAATGGAACAAATTAAGAAAAAAATTGACAGTGATAATACGTAAATCTGGAACAACATATCACTTAAGATTTTGAATAGGCTTTTCTTCATTTGGTTTTAGGTGAAAGTGTTTAAATCATTAAATGATTTCCTATTGTTTATAAGAGTTTTAACGGACCTAGGGGACGGAACAGCGGAAGGGTGGCACCGGGCTAGTAAGGCAACGCTGATGAAACGACTCAATAGCCAATACATCACACTTGGCAATGCATCACATCGACTTTCTGTCCATAACTTCTTCTTTGATAAGAGAAAAATGACAATTTATTTTTAAGATCTCTATCTTACAGAACAAATTATTACTTCTTAACCACTTCGAAGCTATTTCTACAAATATATCTTGCATAAATTCACTTGCATAAATCCACAATCCCATGGATCTGAGAATCTTTTTTAGCGGACTTCACGAACTTCAATGCATTTATCATGCTTCAATGTGTTTATTAAGGGTAATATGATAATACTCCGTTGCTAGGAGAAGATATCAAACAACAGCAACCCGCTACGTTACATGGGGCAGAGCAAGGCAGTGATGTAGAAAGGGCGCTGTCACGAAGACAGTGAGCGGCCAGGCGACGGGGAGGCTGAAGGCTTAAAGCCATCCGCGGAGGGACTACAGGGAAACATTACAGGGGACTTAGTTGTGACAGCGCTCTGGGGAGGAATGCTGCACACGGGACACGTGTCTCCCAAAAGAGCTGGCAGCTCTCTTTTTTCGCCGACAAACGGGAGAAATCAACCTTCATGTTAGGAGGGCTTTTAACGAGGGAATCTACCTGCGTTCTAAATTTAGAAGGGAATTCTAGAATTCTATTTTTTTTCTGCGTAGCATCCACTTTAACCAATATGACATTTTTACAATAGAAGTGCATTTCATTCTGGTCTGGTCTGGGACATAAAAATGGTGTACGCTGGTTTGGACTGATGAAAAGTAAAAAAAAAAAAAAAAAACATGCGAAAGGGTTTGGAGAAAAAGAGTCGGAAGAAATAGAAAATTTTAAGTCTGGGATTCTACAAATGTATACAACGATGCGTATGAGAGAGAAGCAAGAGGAGTCCAAGTGAATACCAATATTTAGTAAAAATGTTGAGAAACATTATCTACGATAATAAAACTTATTTAAAGTATGTAAATCAGTTAAACAGAAATTAAGTCGTAATGGGACATATCGTCATTTTGTCATTCCTTAAAGTTACACTGTCAGAAATTTATGCATATACTTTTAATGCAAACGTACATGAAAGTAATTATAATGTACGCACATTGAATTTTACGTTAAGTTCCCCCACAATAACTGGCGGGTGAAATTCTATTTTCACAACTGTCCACACAAACATGGACACCCTTCAATCCGGGGGAAGGATGATATTAAAATCAATGCAATCACTTGAAAACGCATTAAAAATGACAAAAAATGGTAGAATTTCTCAAAATCCTCGGAAAATGCAAAAATAAAAAAGATGTTTAAAATCGTACATTTCTTTTTGTCATATAAAATTAATGTCTATACTAAATGACATTTTTATAAAATGAAAAGAAAAAATGACATTTCGTTAACATCCGCCCCCTAGTAATTTTGCGATACCCATGTCGTAAATAACTATTTGTCAACCATTAATTTTAATGTCTGTACATAGCAGAAATCATATGGTATTATTAAGTCGTACAGAATATTAAACAATGATATCGTCACCCGGACAGCCCAGATCAAGAATCTTTTACATAATTTTGATCATTCGAGCGTTCGCAGGAACAAGGGCTTGTTCTGCCAAAGCTATGTTGAGACTTCATGTAAAGTACGCTCAAAAATCATATTATCCATTTGAAACTCCCAAAACGTTCGTTCAGATGGAACTAGAAATATTTATTTTAGAGAAACTTGGTTGAACGGTTTACGCGTTAGCACTTACAACGTTATATCAGGCAGACAGACGTTTTCTCGTCAATCGATTTTTCGTTCACAAGAGCCCACAAAACATTACTTCTAGCTACAAGATATTAGAGGAAGTAATTTACTGTATATATGAAGAGAATGTATTTATTTTTCCTTTACCAGGGCCCGACAATAAGAGCTTTTCTCATGAATTCTCCGTTTTCCGGTGCACGATTACATCTTTTCTACTTACATACGTATAGGTGAGAAATTAAAAAAAATACGATGAAAATCAAAGGAAAGGAAATGATTCTCTCAAAATAATCATTGAAAACTGCCCTGTAGAATAAATAACAAACTTTAAATATCTTGGATGAATTACACCGACCTTAAACACAATGATATTAAGAAGAAATTGGAAATGGAAATATTTATATATTTATCAAAAATTAACTATTTGATTTAGAATCAATTTCTGATATGGAAATTGAAGCCGCATCTACAATAAATTTATTAACATATTAATGAAATGCATGCTTAGCATTAGCATTTGTAAGTACCTTTACTGTTAGCTTTACTAATTAAATGATTTTCTTGTTATTAAAAAAGTGGACATATTATTTTCATTCACCTTAATCATTCACAATTTTTTTTATTTTGTCAGTCTAATATTTTTAAAATCTCAAATCTCTAGTGGGAACAATAATTAATCGCATCTCGTATGTGTTTATGCTTCACCAATAATTAAACATGTACATTTATCGAATTGACGATATAATAGCTCGGAAATTGGTGAGCATTAAGGCATTTTGTCGATTTTTAAAATGTTGAAATGGTAAAAGCAATGTCAATAGATTAGATTGACGTTCGTGTATTGGGATTCATTCTCTGGCTAGAAAATATTAATTCGTCACGGATTTAATTTACAATGTAATTTTTTAATGTGTTTTTGTTTTGCTTGTGCTATTAATATCGTGCCCTACAACGACACCTTCTTAAGGCGGTAATAACATTTGAAATTTTTTCCTGAATTTTATTAAATCGCAATTCCGTCTCATTCAATTTGTTTGAGATACGTAAATACCCAATTTTTAAAGAAATAACCTCAAAGTGTAGTCTACGTATCTTAAATTTCGAGGCGTTGAAGTGTGAGAAACGATTCATGATTTGGGCGGCATTCATTTAATGGCAATACTTTTTGCAAAAAGCGATTAGTTTCATCGACACATTTCTTTTCACATTAATCATAGGTGCTTACCACGAGTGCTTTGGAAATTGTCGATAAATGATTTATCTGAGAATTTCCAAATTTCCACGAGTGGTATTTAATAGGACTATTAGGGTACTTTAAATTTAATGTACACGTACTATAAACTTACTGTTTGTGTACATTAAATTTAATGTGAATTGATGATAAAACATTATGATATTTTATACACTTGTATATTAAAAGTACTGCAGAAAATTCTGGTAGTGCTTTTTGCTTCTTCAAGAGCACATTCTTCTACTCCTCACACGACATGGCTTTCTGTCGCTAGTATCAATAGAACTCGTATAACACCCTTCTTGAATAAATAATAAAGAACATATGTAGCAAATAATTTTGAATTAATTTTTAATTGGTTCGCTGGTGAGGTAGATACCTTTTTATTATGATATTATTATATTATATTATATTATATTATATTATATTATATTATATTATATTATATTATATTATATTATATTATATTATATTATATTATATTATATTATATTATATTATATTATATTATATTATATTATATTATATTATATTATATTATATTATATTATATTATTATATCTTTATTTATCATGAATTAATTTTACCAAGAATTTATTTACATTATTTATTTATTGAATATGGATGAATGAATAAATATTTTACTTTCATTAATACACAACAAATTATTTTCTTCAACAATTCAAAACCATCCGCACTTTAAAAATTAAAAATTCACAACTTATTACAATGTACACTTCGTATTTTGTCCAACGTTTTGGCCAATTTGAAAACTGCAGAATTACATTTTCCGCCTTTTATCTCCTGTTAAATTTATTATCATAATTTCCCTGAAAGTAATAATCTTATTGTTAATAAATACGATTTATTCAGTATTACGTTTTACACAGTTAAACAAATAAGAATAAATATAATTGACAGGGGCAATGGATTTGCATGTATATCTGAAATGAGTACAGAAATGAGAAAGATACCTACACAAATAAAGAACAAAATGCGAAAGAAAATCGATTTAATGTAAAACAAAATCATTAGTAAAATTATTACTATACTGTAATATTATAATTATATAATCTTACCTATCTTTCTTCTTTGGTCATTCTAGAAATTACTAAATCAGAAAAACTATCTGATTCTTAAGGATACAATCCATTTTCTATTTAACAATATCCATTTTGTGTGAATGGATGAATGGAGAAGCCGCTGCGGCAATTAAGGATAAGAAGGAAGCTTACGGGATCTGGCTGAATTCTAAGCGTCAAGAAGATTTAGATAGGTATTACTTACTAAAAAAGAAAACTAAAAAGATTGTGAGGCAATGTAATGAGGAGGCTTGGGAAAGGATATGTTATGGGGTAGAACATACAGTGGGATACGGTAAAACAAGACAAGCTTGGAGAACTATAAGAAGAATAAGAGCGCCGAATGTGAATAAAGTAAGTTTGAATATGATTACATTACTGGAATGGAAGAAGCATTTATTTGAGATGCTGACGGAAAATAGATTTCAATGGAAACAACTGGGAATGAATACTAGAAATATAAAGCGAGGCATGAAAGAGGTAGAACCTATACTTCAGGAAGAAGTATGGAAAGCCCTAAAATATTCACAAAATGGTAAAGCGGCGGGACCACGTGGAATTTCCATGGATTTGTGGAAGTATAGTGGACAGAAGATGATTAGAGTATTGACCAAACTGTTCAATCAGATATTATTTATGGACGATTTACCAACTGAATGGAATCTACGATATATTTCGGCTATTTACAAGAAGGGAAGTAAGAAAGATATGAACAATTATCGGGATAATTGTGGAGGGCACTATGAAATTTTAAAATTGAGAATCGCTCTTTCAACGCATAAAGAAAATGTATGTGGATACCCGAGCCGTGGTAAAAATCGGAAATAGAATTTCTGAGGAATTTAAAACTACTAAAGGTTTAAGGCAGGGATGTGGAATGTCTCCTACTCTTTTTAAAATTTATTTAGAAGAGGTTCTTAAAGGTTGGAATGCTTCATGTCAAGGAATGGGCGTTGTTGTAAACGGACAAGCAATACATTCACTACTATTTGCGGATGATCTGGTAATAATATCTCAAGATAGAGATGATGCAATAGATATGACCCGGAAAATAGTAGAGGTGTATGTACAGGGTGGGCTTAAATTAAATCTAAAAAAACAGAGTATTTGATAGTAGGAGGAGAAGGTACTGATTTGAAAGTACAAGGAGTAGGATTAAGTTAGTTGAACAGTTCAAATATTTTGTACAATTCTGCATACGTCTGGAAATTGTGAAAAGAATATTGATGACCGCATTAAACAGGCAAGAGGAGTTATAAGAATGCTGAATGGGGTACTATGGAGTCGGGAAATTCATGTAAGAACAAAAAAGGATATTGTACGAACTATTATGGAAAGTATTCTAACCTATGGTGGAGATAGTTGGGTCTTGACGGAACGCCAGAAACAGAAATTATGTGTAGTAGAAATGAATGGATTAAGAAGGAGCTGCCGAATTTCTAGAATGGAAAAAATTAGAAACGTAGAAATTTGGAAACGGATGCAGCAATCGGAATCGGTGGTGGACAGATTAGAAAGTAAAATGCTTCAATGGTATGGCCACCTGAGAAGAATGCCAGATACAAGGTGGCCCGAGAATGTCCTCGACTGGTCTCCTCCAGGAAGGAAAAAACGAGGAAGGCCTCGCAAAACCTGGAATTCCGGAGTAATGGAAGCCATGCGTGAAAGAAGAATGGATGAAGACCTTTGGTCGGATAGATAGGGCTGGAACCGCAAAATAAAGAGGCAACCGCTGACAAGTGGGAACGCCGATAAAAGTAAGTAAATATCTATTTTGACAAGGCTTTCTTTAATGCAATTTTACTGTTACTTAAAACTGAGACCAATTGCCTACTTATTAAATATTCTCAAGGATGTAATGTAACAATTTATCTCAAATGTTCTACCGATAGTAATAAGTTATTAAATGAAACATTATTTTTAATTTAGTGTTTAATAGTAATAATACAACTACAACTTTCCTTCATATGACTCCAAGGGTTGTTTCTAATTTAGCTCAATATGTATATCCAAAAACGTAATAGCTGTCAATTATCACACCTTCGATAAAGTCTTTACAAAATAGTAGAACTTTTTGTCCCAGGATTACAATTATTTTCTTTGGACTTACTTGTCACACTCTCTTCCTGAACTTCAGTTCATTGCCTTAATTTGTTTGGTTCATTCTTATATTTAGGCAGTCATTTGCAATCTGCAGCACATATTCATCAATAGGTAGGAGAATAACAAATTTCACATTTCATGAAAATAATGTTAATAATGAAAATAATATTAAATAAATAATACTAATTTAATCAGATTTTATCTTGACAAATTCAATTCCTGAATTTCAGCTTCTCTCGATGATAACCATTCTAGGAAACTGCTGTGCCAGGAAGTGAAGAATAACATTCGTAAGTTTCACATGCTTTCATATCATAATGTTATGACTTTTCATTCATTTTGCACAAGTTTTAAAAATGGTTTAGAGATGATCTACTATAATAAGTAATAACACGACTAAAAGAGCTTCAGAATACAAATGAATACCAAAATCTTGAGTACCTAACATACGCAGGCTGGGAAACCCGTCACCCTTTGTCTTGTCTGCAAGGAAGCGGAAGGGTTCGGACTTTTCTAAGTCGCTCCAAAAATAAAATCAGAGACCCTACATCACGCAAACTTTGCAAAAACGCAACGCAACTGAGAATAGTGAATGTTTACAAACAGTATTAAACTAAATTTTTTGAGAAAAAATGATAATTGTACAGGATAAAATATAAAGCTCAAATAAAAATTATATTTTAAATTTATTATACGAATTGTTCAAATAATGGAATAAAATATTTCTAAGTTTTTAAACAGTAACTATTTTCCATGTGATCCATAATTATATATAAAATAGGTGTGAATTTTAATTTAAACATTAAATTTAATGTACAAACATATTAATAACGTTTTAATATATCAGATAAATTAAAATTAATGTATAGTCGTACATTAATCCACATTAAAAGTAATGTTATATCTGATAGTGCAGAATTATTTCAAAAGTATTAAAATTACTTTCATTTACTTCAGTTTATTGAAGTCTTCAAGGGATGTCGAGCCATTTGAATTCTTCAGAAGCGAAGTTCCTTTGTTATCAAGATCTGGCATTCGGATTCAGGAGCAGACTTAGCCTCATTGAAAAATGTGGCGCAAAGGAATATCTGAGAAAAAACATAACAGCACATATTCCTGTACCATTCTTCGATAAATATATAATTGAGGGAATTGGAGAAAATTATTTTTATTTAGTAGATAATTCTTACACGTATAAATTACCTAACCAGCTAATACATGGCTAGACCAAAAATTGAAACCTTTAAAAGCCCACAACAAGCGTAACAGACTTTAAGCCGTTACAAAACCAATACATAGTACCGATTGTTTAATGAAAGACAGTATATTAGGTGAAGATCCACAGTTAGGAAATGTTACCGTGCGGGTATTTAATGTTGAAGATTTCTTTAAAAAAATCAAGTAAGTATTTAAAAACATTTGGAAATATCTTTTAAGATTTTATTAAATTCTCGTAGAATTATTTAATCCAATTATTTTTTAATATATTTGAAAATGAGCGCAATAATTGAGTAGCTTTGGTGATACTGAGACCTATTTATGGTAAATAACTGAACTACATAGTAAACAAAAACCTTGATAAAAAATTACCTTACAATCACGACCTTACCATGTGACACGTGTTAAATCGTACAGAGGGAATCGTACACGTGTTAAATCGTACATCGTGTCAGAAGCTGGGACTACTGTAGCAGCGGGAGAGGCAGCGGCAGAGGCTGGGGGTACCGCCGCTCAGCGCGAGGCGAGGCCAGGCTCCCAGAGAGCGGGGCGGATGCGCGTAGCGTAATCCGCGCGGGGGCAGCGAGATGAAGGCGACGCCAGAGATGCGCATATAGACACCGAAAAGCGGAGCTCGCGCCGCGGAGGGTAGCCGCCGAATCCGCAGGGCGCAAAGAGCGCGGTGGCTGGGCTGGGAGGGAAGGGAGGAGCGAGGTGGGGCGAAGTGGGATGAGGTGGGGCGGGGGCTGGGCGTGATGGGGAGCGAGGCAGCACGGGGCGGGGCGGTACGGGGAAAGGCGGGGCCGGGTTGGGGAAGCAAGGCTAGGCTGGACGGTACCTGGAAATGCGAAGTCGGGCGGGGAAGGCGTGGTTGGGACGGCGAGGTCGGTCGGAGCGGGGGAAGGCGAGGCTGCGGGCAGGGCGAGGTGCGTTGGGTCAAGGGAAACGAGGCGGAGCGATGCAGGGTGTGGCAGGGACTAGGCGGGGACTGGGTGGCGAGGAGCAAGGCGGCGACGGAGGAGGCGGGGCGTGGTTAGGCGAGGTGAGACGGGCGGGACGGGGAGGGCCGGGGCGAAGCGGGCCGAGGCGAATCGGGACGGCCAGTGGAGGGGGGAGCGGCAAGGTGGGGGGTGCTGTCGTGTCGTTGGAAAGGGGGCGAGATCGCGACCGTCTCTAGCAGAGGTGCCCCAAACGTAAGACGCCGGATATGCGCCGGCGACGCACGGGCTCTGACAAAGGCGGACGCGCCGGGAAGGAGCCGCGGTGTGGATGGGACTCCGGAATAAGCTTGGTGATAGCTGGGTGGTGGTGGATCGCGTTGCTAGTGGGACCTGACATTGAGCAGGAGGGATACGAATGAAGGTGGCGGTATCGGAGTAGAAATGGTGGTGACTTAGAGGTACTGAAGGTGACACGAGATGGTGATGGAATTGTAGTGGTGGTGATGCAGAGATTATGGTAGTGTCTCAGGATTAGTGGTGATGTCTGTGGAGTAATGAGGAGTATATGAGGTAGTGATAATGACTGTGAAACTTTGGCGGTGTCGAGGAGGTGAGGGTTATGTCGGGGAGGTAGAGTTGGCGTCAGGGATGTAGTGACAGTGTCGCGAAGGTAGTGGCAGTGGCAGTGGCAGTGGCAGTGGAAATGGCGGTGGTGGTAGTGATAGAAAGCCGTGTTGGGGTGTCAAGACAGCGAAGTGATGTTGGCAGGACTGAAGTGATGGCGCGACGTAGCGATGGAAGGCGCACTATCGCGGGCCTGTAGACTCGCGGAGCGAGAGTGGTGAGGGAAGGTGTCGCAATGGTGCGGCGACGATGGTTTCTGCTCAATGGGCGCTAATAGCGAGGAGCCAGTAGTAGCAGCGGTGGCGGGGGACGGGGTGGTCGGAAGGAGTAGAGCGAGTGCACACACGGAGCGTGGGGGAGGGGTGGATGCGGTGTCTTTGGAGGTGTGGATGCTGGTTGCAACGTAGGTGAGGCGTCTCTACCTCGCATGAATCCCTGGCTGCGTGCCGTCTGAGCCCTGACTGGGTCGCGCCGTTTCTCCGCAGTCTCGAAAGCGCGCGCTGTTCGCCTCTTTGCAGTCTGAGGTGTGCGGGACTTTTGGCACTCGAGCGGGAAACAGAAGGCGCCACCACATCGGACGGGGTGCGGAAGGATTACAATGTGCCTATTACATAATGTATCAAAATAGATTATACAGGGAGTGGTCTGTCATATTATTATACACTCTGAGAAAATATCTCATTTTTTCCTTTCTCTGTAAAAGAAAAATATTTCTGATGAATGTTCAATCAATGAATCAAATTTTGTTTATTACACAAATATTATACATTTCTAAAAGAAATTTCTGAACAAATTTATTTGCTAAAACTCATATTTCATAAATTTAATTTGATATATTAATACTTTGTTAGAATCTATTCAAAGATGACAAAATGGGTTAAA